>JARQOD010000005.1:465114875-465214790 GCA_033576555.1 Oophaga sylvatica
CAAACGCGTCATGGTGTCCGCTAACGATTGGAGCTAATTTTCCATTCAAAAAGTCAAATGGCGCTCCTTCCCTTCTGAGCTCTACCGTGCGCCCAAACAGTGGTTTATGACCACATATGATGTATCTGTGTACTCAGGAGAAATTGCCCAACAAATTTTAGGAGCCATTTTATCCTGTTGCCCATGTGAAAATGAAAAAACTGAGGCTAAAATAAAATTTTTGGCTAAAAAAAGTACTTTTTTTTTTTACGGATCAATTTTTGAAGTACCTGGGGGTTCAAAGTGCTCACTATGCATCTAGATAAGTTCCTTGGGGGGTCTAGTTTCCAAAATGGGGTCACTTGTGGGAGAGCTCCAATGTTTAGGCACACAGGGACTCTCCAAATGCGACATGGCAACCGCTAAATATTTCAGCATATTTTCCATTCAAAAAGTCAAATGGCGCTCCTGCCCTTCTGAGCCCTGCCGTGCGCCCAAACAGTGGTTTATGACCACATATGAGGTATCTGTGTACTCAGGAGAAATTGCCAAACAAATTTTAGGATCCATTTTATCCTGTTGCCCATGCAAAAATGAAAAAATTTATGCTAAAATAAATTTTTTGTTGGAAAAATTAAAATGTCTATTTTTTCCTTCCACGTTGCTTTAGTTCCTGTGAAGCACCTGAAGGTTTAATAATCTTCTTGAATGTAGTTCTGAGTAGCTTGAGGGGTGCAGTTTTTATAATGGTGTCACTTTTGGGTATTTTCTACCATATAGACCCCTCAAAGTACCTTCAAATGTGAGGTGGTCCGTAAAAAAAATGGTTTTGTAAATTTTGCTATAAAAATGAGAAATCGCTGGTCAAATTTTAACCCTTATAACTTCCTAACAAAAAAAAAAAAAATTGTTTCCAAAATTGTGCTGATGTAAAGTAGACATGTGGGAAATGTTATTTATTAACTATTTTGTGTCACATAACTCTCTGGTTTAACAGAATAAAAATTCAAAATTTGAAAATTGCGAAATTTTCAAAATTTTCGCCATATTTCCATTTTTTTCACAAATAAATGCAAAAATTATCGACCTAAATTTACCACTAACATGAAGCCCAATATGTCACGAAAAAACAATCTCAGAATCGCTAGGATCCGTTGAAGCGTTCCTGAGTTATTACCTCATAAAGGGACACTGGTCAGAATTGCAAAAAATGGCAAGGTCATGAAGGGGTTAAACATAAATTGGGCAGGAAGGGATGAAGGTTTTGTACTCCATGTCATTACACAAGAAGAAGACCTTCTGCTCATCCAAGAAGCATCCAGTGTTCCTGTCTCCTTTGCTTGTAGTGTTATCCTCACTTTCTTATCACCTCCATGGTTAAGATGCAAATATTTGCTGCTAAAACGTGTTATGCCGTACCGTGAAACTGAGAGAAACAATGCTAAACAAGAGAGGATGAAAACCCATCCAGCTGGATGCCAACCCCTTCCTCCTCCCCCAGTCATTTATAGCTTTTTTATAATTTTCCAGAAAAATACCTTGCGACATATTGGATCCCATATGTGACATACACAGCCCTATTACTGTCAGTGGCAGCTTCTCTGATCTAGGGGACAGTATAGGAGGACATATTGCTGTACGTTGTGCTGGTCCATCTTTCTGCAAAGGTTTAAATAAAAGTGTGGTCTCTGGAACATATATCTTGTTTAGCACCTGTCCAGTCACTAGAAAATGAATTGACATTCATCATTTGTAATAGATGGTAGCAACCATGCATATTAGCTGGTTGGAGTCATGGGAAGAAGGCAATGCTTTTCCACTCCAAGTTTAATGTTATACATTTTTCACTGTGACGAAAATCTTCCAATCGTTGGTAAATACACCATCCATTCCTTTCTTTCACCGCATTAAGGTAAACAGAATGGCTTCTCTTTCAAAGGATTTGTCGGCTGATGCATCATATAATCACTGTTGTGCAATGAATTGTGCGCAGGTTTGGAGGACTCCTTCTTGCAGTCTTCACACCGCACCGAGATCTGGATTCTAGTTACAATTCATGGAATTAGACACGATTATGGAGATTACGATTTTTCTAAATTAGGAGATTTTTATTCAAGAAACATGTTGCTCTGTGTGATACTTAATCTTATAAAACATAGGTCTGTCAAATAAAACATACAAAACTCTAAGCTTTTATTACCAGGTTACTAATAGCAATTGGGTAAATGTTTCCGTGAATCTATATATATATATATATATATATAGTATATAAAAATTAACGTATGTTGTCTGTTCTTTAGGCACTGCCAAACGGCTGCATCAATTTTCACAAAATTTGCCGCATAGTAAATCAGGCACTTTGCCAAAAAATAAAAAAGCAACCCAATTTTAGCTCTCTTGGACCTACCTTTGTTTACATAGTTGCAAAAAAAAAAGGAATGCAAAAGGAAAGATTAATTTACAGACAAACGACCGGACGAATCTTCCCCAAATTTGTCACATAGGTAAATCAAGCACATCAGAAGGTTTTAGGCCAGGTTTCAACTCTTGAGGACCTACCTTTCTCATTATATTTGACAAAAATGGGAATAGAAAAGCAAATACTTCAGGACACGACTAGAAAGACGTAAATTTTTACACATAAGTCAAATAAGTTGGCTTCATATCAGTAGCAAAAGCAAATTACAATTTAACCACACACAAACAGTTAAACTAAATAGACCTGTGCAAAGCTGAGTATGTCAGATCACTAAAAAATATGTCTCCTGACAAGCTTGCTTCCTGCTTTCAGTGATTTCCAGCTCTAAATCCAGCTCTGGAAATGCAGTTCTTTAGAAGAGTTTTCCAGTGAATGACATTTGTCACGTATCCATTGCATAAGTGATGAAAGGGAATCTGTCAGCAGGTTTATGCTATGTAATCAGAGGGTAGCATGAGGTAGAGGCTGATACACTGATTTCAGAGATGTGTAACGTATTAAGCTGTGTGCTGTTGTTTCAATACAATAAATGTTTTATCATCAGCAGATTATCCCTGCCTGGACTACAGCTCATGTGAGTCATGGTCTGACCAAGTCCCCAGCAGAAAGCTTATGCTGCCCTCAGAAGAAGTAGCAACAACCTGGTGACAGATTCTCTTTAAAGGGAGTTTTTCTGCCCAAACTGACTAATCATATAACCTTTTACAGCGTCTTTCCCCATCAAGCCTCATTTAAATATCATTGATTTTTCTCATACGCAAAAAATGGGCTGATTTTTATCATTATTTTTAGCACGTTTTCATTGGTCTTTGGTCACTGCTCAGGTTTTCACCTTCAGAGTTTCACTGTTTGTTTTTTTCATCTGAAAAGTTTCATTTATGCTTCTATCAAACAAACATGAAAATCGTACAGCACCCAGATTACACACATATGGCTTCTGAGGGCTGTCCCGATTTTTTTACATGCACCCATAGCCTTGAATTTGATCCATCACTAGGATTAGGTTTCTATGTTTTGGTCTACAGTCATGGCCAAAAGTTTTGAGAATGACACAAATATTAATTTTTACAAAGTCTACTGCTTCACTTTTTCTAATGGCAATTTGCATATACTCCAGAATGTTATAAAGAGTGATCAGCTTAACAGCAATTACTTGCAAAGTCAATATTTGGCTAGAAAATGAACTTTATCCCCCAAAACACATTTCAACATCATTGCAGCCCTGCCTTAAAAGGACCAGCTAACCTCTTTTCAGTGATTGCTCCATTAACACAGGTGTGGGTGTTGATGAGGACATGGCTGGAGATCAATCTGTCATGATTAAGTAAGAATGAGACCACTGGACACTTTAAAAGGAGGCTGGTGCTTGGCATCATTGTTTCTCTTCTGTTAACCATGGTTATCTCTAAAGAAACACGTGCAGTCATCATTGCAATGCACAAAAGAGGCCTAACAGGGAAGAGTATCGCAGCTAGAAAGATTGCACCTCAGTCAACAATCTATCGCATCACCAAGAACTTCAAGGAGAGAGGTTCCATTGTTGCCAAAAAGGCTTCAGGGCGCCCAAGAAAGACCAGCAAGCGCCAGGACCGTCTCTTAAAAGTGTTTCAGCTGCGGGATCGGGCTACCAGCAGTGCAGAGCTTGCTCAGGAATGGCAGCAGGCAGGTGTGAGTACATCTGCACGCACTGTGAGGCGGAGACTCTTGGAGCAAGGCCTGGTCTCAAGGAGGGCAGCAAAGAAGCCACTTCTCTCCAGAAAAAACATCATGGACAGACTGATATTCTGCAAAAGGTACAGGCAGTGGACTGCTGAGGACTGGGGTAAAGTTATTTTCTCTGATGAATCCCCTTTTCGATTGTTTGGGACATCAGGAAAATGCCTCATTCGGAGAAGACAAGGTGAGCGCTACCACCAGTCTTGTCTCATGCCAACTGTTAAGCATCCTGAAACCATTCATGTGTGGGGTTGCTTCTCAGCCAAGGGAATCGGCTCTCTCACAGTCTTGCCTAAAAACACAGCCATGAATAAAGAATGGTACCAGAATGTCCTCCAAGAGCAACTTCTCCCAACCCTCCAAGAGCAGTTTGGCGATCAACAATACCTTTTCCAGCATGATGGAGCACCTTGCCATAAAGCAAAGGTGATAACTAAATGGCTCAGGGAACAAAACATAGAGATTTTGGGTCCATGGCCTGGAAACTCCCCAGATCTTAATCCCATTGAGAACTTGTGGTCAATCATCAAGAGATGGGTGTACAAACAAAAACCTAAAAATTCTGACAAAATGAAAGCATTGATTGTGCAAGAATGGACTGCTATCAGTCAGGATTTGGTCCAGAAGTTGATTGAGAGCATGCCAGGGAGAATTGCAGAGGTCCTGAAGAAGAAGGGTCAACACTGCAAATATTGACTTGCTGCATTAACTCATTCTAACTGTCAATGTAAGCTTTTGTTACTCATATGTTTGCAATTATTATATTTCTGTCTGTGATAAAAAACATCTGTCAAACACACAAAAACCAGAGGGCAGCAGATCATGTGAAAATATAATATTTGTGTCATTCTCAAACTTTTGGCCATGACTGTAGACTAAAAACACATTGCTGTGTGAACAGCTCTATAGACTATAATGAGTATGACTTCTCTTCCTGAGAAACATGGATAGAACTCATACGTGAAACATGGAGTCTGAATGGGTCCTCGTCGTTCTAATCGCTGCCTCATTAAATATGCTAATTAGGGTGCTCCGTGTACCATTTTGTCCACTGGTATTGCATGCCCCCACTTCCCTAATTAGTAATTGACATTGCTGGCTTGAGTTTTCCCTGCAGACCATGCTCACTCCAGCCAAGCCAGTGCTGTCGATCACCAGTGAGGAAAGCGTAGGCATGCAAAGTCAATGGGGGGGACGGTACACTGAGACACTTGGCCACACCAAGGGTGCACCAGTCACAGTAATTAGCATATTTGATTAGACTTCAGCTTCTGCAGAATGGAGGCAGCAAATAGAACTCTAAAGGGGTGATTTTTATGTGGCTAGACTGCTTACAAGGAGATATGCTAAGTTTATACTGTCAGTTTAGGCAGACAGACTCCATGTGATGTCTTATCTCTTGGGACCTCAGCAATCAATAGAACCGTTAGCCCCATAAACATTGAACAGAGGAGCAGAGCATATCCACACCCATGACACTCTACTGACACTCTACTCAACCTCTGATAAGAATGAGAGAGGGTGAAGGATCGGAAACACAGTTTTAGCGAACAGTAGGAGGTCTCAGGGGTGTGACCCCAGTGATAAGGCAGTAACTACCTATCCAGTGGATAGGTCATAAATTTCATTTCTGGAAACACTCCATTATTCTTATTTTCATATGTCAGTTTTTTTAAACATACTGAACAATAAATGGTGTTCTATATAGCAAACCTTATACAGATAAATCTAGTTAAGGATCAGGTTTAGTACACATTTCTTTAAGTTTACAGCAAAGACATGACAGCTTTGATGGATCTATTTCCAAGCAGAGGCCAATGAATCTTGACGGACCCTGTTGACTTGGGGTCAATGAAGTTTCCATCGGGCTTCCGCTGTCTTTGAGAGCAGTAATAGGGCTGCAGACTGCTGTACTCATGGCAACAGTAACACTCGAATCCCCTATAGAACATGTATACTGCAGATATGATCAGAGCTTTATTACTGAAAGTTTTTATTGAGTTAAAAAGGTTATTGTTAAAATAAAATATAGTATATAAACACATTCCCCCCTATATATACACATTATGTATTTATATTACATGTAAACACTGTCTTTTCGGATCAGTCCTCACTCATCCCCTTTATTTTGTAGTTTTTAGTATAATGATTGTACTCAATTCTGTGCATATAGCTAATCTAAATACTAAACACTACCAGATAAGCTGGATGAGAGAGGGGTGATCCAAAAGGACAGTGTTTAGGTGGTAGGTAAAGTAGTGAAGATGTGCTATCCTAAAGCCCAAAGTTAGGGGAGAAGAGAAATACAGAAAACTGAATCTCAATGTAATTGACCCAAGGCTGTCCCAAATTAGTTTTGGTAAGGATAGGGATTTAGTTGGTTTGCAAGCTATAAGACATAGACATGTCTCTGAAGAGTGAGTTGTTTGAAATATTTGATTTTTTTTTAGATAATATTCTGTGACAGGGACCATGGCACTGTATGTGTCACGGAGATTGCTTTAAAACATGATCTAGAAACCCATAAGTTTCTTCTCATCATGCTATGTGCTGAAGGAGTTAAGTGGCCATGTTATGGGTGGGTTTTTAGGTGAGTAGGTAAGAGATGGGTGGGACGTCTACTCACCATATCTCCACCTCAAGGGTGTGGCTGGGGAAATGAATGTCCAGCTAGCTTTTTTCCTCTGTGTTGTGTGGAGAGAAGGAAGTCTCCATACTGAAGCTCCTGTGAGAGCTGCCATATGCGTTGCCCCAGAGATACTGGGCAGCACTGTGTATGAACTGTTTATTTTCTTTTGAGCTGGACAGACTGTTTTTCCGTTACCATTTGGGGTTTTTGGTTTATGATACAGTAAACCACCCAGAGACTTTAACCCCACATGTGCCTGTGTCTACCTCAAAGAAAAACCCTGTGAGCTAGGAAATTGAATGTAAAATTTGAATCTGAAGAATTATTTGATGGAATATATTGGGAGAGTTGTACTTGGATTTGGTGAAATAGGAAATTGTGTTGTCGGATTTTGTTACGTTTCCATTTGAAGGGTGATGGGCCATGAGATCTCAGCACAATTTTGGCCAGGATGTAGGGATGGTCTGACCATGACATTTTGGATTTGAACTAATAAGGAGAGAGAAGTAGAGTCCAAGAGTAGATTAATTTGACAATTCTGGAATAAGATTGATGGGAGGCAGAGAAACAAGTGACAATGGGCTGTCACATGAAGTTCCCTCCAAGAAACTGCTATGAGTAAATCTCCCAGGGCAGTGTGTACAGCTTGACGCCTGTGTGAGGATATTCTATCTGGATTCAAGAAGGAGCTATTAGTGTGTTTACAATGACTAATTTAAAGTTACCTAGCCGGTGTAGATTATTGAAAGAAGGTAATTTATTAGAGATAATGGGCAATGTGCAAAAGTGGTTGGTTAGAGGATCATAGGAATTAATTATTGCTTGTAATGTCTGTAAAGCGCTGTGGAATTAATGGCGCTACATAAATTAGTAAAATAAATAAAATGGTCATAGAGATCTGAGAATAAAACAGAATGAACATGGTCATCAGAGTAATCCTGAGTTGCTTTAAGTGGGAGGGAATTGAATAACAATCCTATGACTCTTCTGTGTTTCTTTGGGGCTTTAGACAGATAAAACAAACAGGATGGAATAGGATGGGGAAGAAGAGTGAGAAAAATGTGTTTCCTGGATACATTTTTCTCATAATGATTGAAGGGGAACAGAGATAGATGGATAGTAGTGTAAAGGTAAATGTATGGATACGTTTCATTTGGCATTGCGTCACTTTGTGCTACCTGAGTAAGGCTAGGTTCACATAGTGTTAATGCAGTCCGTTCAGCGCATAGCGTTGACTCGCTGCGTTAATGCTACTCCCTAACGCGATCGCGATATTCGATCGCTCTAGCGCAGCTTCTCCATCTGCGCTAGCAGTGACGGACCCCCGAACGCTGCAGACCGAGTCCGAGGGTCCGTCACAGGATGACGGCACATCACTAACGCATGCCGATTTCGGCATGCATTAGGATGCGCTACTGTTATTGCGGGAAATGGCGGCGTTAACGCATCCGTTACAAAGAGTTAGTGCCGCTATGTAACGGATGCCGTCAGCGCATTGCCCGCAACGCAATCTGAACCCGGCCTAAGCTAAAAATGCATTAAATTGTTTTACAAATCAGTTTGACAAAAAAATGTAATGTCATAAAGGCTGGATAGACTTCTGGAAGGCGGGAGCAGTAGGATGGTAGCCAGTACATCATGAAAAGTGAATCAGCAAGTAATCCCAGCTAAGCATGCCAAGACACAATCTTTATGGACCTAAAAAAAAAACACAAGGCATTGTAGGACCTCAGCATATATATATATATAAAAAAGTGTGGCCTAACATTAATATGAACAACAAAATTTTGCTCCTGAACACATGGAATAGGAAGAATGGTAAAAGGAGGCCACTCAGCAAAGTCAATATGTAAATCCAGCCCAACTAAAAGCAATAAAGGATAGAAATCCCATATTAACCCTGTAAATTCAGAAATGCTAGGTTAGACAACTGCAGTCAGTATAGTTGGAACAGTATATTAACACTCTGATGTGGATGATTTAGTGGAAGTATGGAGTGGTTGGCGATTGGTCATCCAACTGTGGACAGGGCGTTGGGTGAAAGGTGCTTGAGCCTGGATTGTGTCAATTGGGATCCTCGTAGCTTCATAGTTCTGCTTTATATCATCTATGGTCTTTATCACATGGGAATCACCTTTGTTCTGTAACTTTAGAATGAAGGGGAAATTCCTCTTATATTGTATGTTGGCCCTTTGGATAGCCACCATGATGGGGTGAACATTAGGTCTTTACAAAAGAGTCAATGAGGCCAAATCTGCCAACAGCTGGACTGAAGATGGTAGATTGGGTAGCTGGGGTAGATTTTTAGAAGTCACTAGTAGTTGATCTATGATTTCAGAGTTTGGAATCTTGAGGTCGATGTATCTAGATAAATTGTGGTTAGCTAGTCTCGTGAGGGGACAGTGGATGCAATCCATTGTGAAGAATATTTGGTCAATTTGTGTTGAGTAGAGCTACACATATATATAATCAAAATATTAATGCATTAAGAAAATGTTTTTTTGGAATTTATTTTTCAGTTTAGTTAAAAACTTTTGCAAATCAAACTTTATTCTACCAACTTAAAAGAAGTCCTACATTTATTCAATTAGTAATTTTAGATGATTTACAAAGAAACCTTTCTGAAAAGTAAGGTAGAAAAATATCATAGCATTCATAATAAATCAAAATTAATCTTTAATATTCTATTCTTTGGCTGATTGCTAAGTTATTTTAAATACAATGCTGAATATCTATTTCTTTGATTTCTTGGTTTAGAAGATTTGCTGGTTCACATGTAGTTGGTAGGAAAGAAGAGTTAATTGTTTCACAGATCTGGATCTATGATGCTATGGCTTCAATTCACAATGAGGAGAGTATATATGGCCTTGCAGGATGAAGGCAAATCGGTCACTCAGGAAAACCATGGAACATTTGCCATGTTAGGATCTTAAAGTCCTCACTTGGGAGCCATTCTATTAGCCAAAGAGAGAAGAACTGAAACTCTAGAATAATGGCCAAGTACTTGATTGTGGTTAGCAGTAGTCAGACTCCAGTCATAGGTTCACCATTGGTAGAGCTGCCTGAAGAAAGGAGCTTGTTCTTGGTGAGCCATGTCTCTAAAGCCATGAAGGATGTTTCCCATCACTGTAGTGCCGCTGGTGTGGTTCATGATATCACATTTGCACACAGGCACTGGCATGTTAAAGCTCAAGAATTCCCTTCTTGTTCTTAGGTTCTAGTTGCTTGTATGCCTTTGTCACTATTTATTTATTATGCTTTCCTTATATAGCGCTATCATAGTCCTCAGCGCTTTATCATCACTGACCCCATTGGGGCTCACAATCTAGATCCCCTATCAGTATATCTTTGGAATATGGGAGGAAACCGGAGAACTGAATGAAAAGCCACTCAAACACAGGAAGAACATACAAACATTGATTACATGCCCTTAATGTTTTGTTATATGAGTAGTTTGTGGATGCTTAACATCGAGTGCAGACACAGAATTTCTCCTGGAGTTGACTGCTGTCTAAAAATCATTTCTAATCCTCATATGGTAGTTTAATGCGGAAAAGGAAGTTCAAGGAAGTATAATCGTAAAAGCTTACTCCATAGCAAACTCTCATGTTATCTGTTGCTTTGTTATTTCATCTATAATTAAAATTTTATCAGGAGTTTGTAAGATCTGTCATGTTCATGGAGCAATTATGCTGTCATCTATTAAGCGTGGCAGCCACTTGTAGTTCTTATATATAGCTGTCAGAGTCTTGTTTTTACAGCACTATTTGTAGAATTGTGGCAGCCTTCATATACTAAACTAATGTTATCTATGGTCACTGCTTGATTTTTAGAGTCTTCAGGGTTCAAAAATCCGAACTGTCTTAATGCTGCAGCAGCATCCTCTGATGACCCAAACTAGAAATGTCGCACTCAGGTTTAGATCTGCGTTTCACAAAAAGTGTAATTTATTTCATAGTTTCCTACTAACTTGGCAGAGACTTTCCACAAAGGATTTTATTGGATTACATGTTTTGTTGTGAGTTTTTAGTTTATTGTCTTTGTTTTCAAGGAAAGGATATACCTTCTTTATATCTATTTTTAGTGTCACTTTTCCTGTCTTTTTCTTACCTTTTTAATGCTTAATATCTGCACATTTTTTCTAAACTAGTCATTGAAAAGGGTATCAAATCTTCTTAACATCTCAGAAGAAACAAACAGGTCACAGGTGAGGATGTTACCTTTAGAAGCCATTCAACCGCATTTGTGTCATCTTCTGTGCATGTTATCAGGCCAAAATCACCAGGGTATGTGAACTTTTGATCAGTTTCATTTGGATGTTTTGGTTGTCATCATGATTTAAAAAGAGAAAACACAGATAGTTTGACAATAAATGGCTTCACCCAACCACTAACCATGAGTGGAGGAAAAGTTTTGGTGTTATTCATATTATCTGAAAAAAGGCCAAGAAAGGAAACATTCTGTCGGGGTATGTAAACTTTTGAGCACAACTGTACATACTCTTACTCTCAAGAAAAACCCAAATGCATGTTTATGAATAGAACCACCTTAATAGATGGGAATTTAACAAAAAGCTGGAAAGACAACCACTCCAAGGAGGCATTGTAAATAGGAGCATTCAGAGTTTAAACAGTATAAAAAGTAAACTTTATTTCTACAAAAATAACAATTATATAAAAGTGCATTTTTTCTTATAAAAGACAGACATAACAATCGCTGATTGGCACAAATGTATCAAAAGTCGATGTAAATACACATGTGGTCAAAATTGTTAGTACAGCTCTATGAAAATGAACAAATGAAAGTCAGACATTGCTTTTCAACCATGCTTCCACAGAATAAAAAAAATAAATAAAACTCATGAAGTAGGCCTGATGTGTTTCTCAGGTTTTGCAGCTTTTTTTTTTTTTTTTGCAACAGCCAGTAGTCCAGAGTTCATTACCAATCTCTTACACATGTGGTCAAAATTGTTGGTACCCCTTGTTTAATGACAGAAAAACCCACAATGGTGACAGAAATAACTTGAATCTGACAAAAGTAATAATAAATCAAAAATCTATGAAACTGAACCAATGATAGTAAGACGTGTGTATTTACTATATGTGGATGAAACCAGCGTCAGTACTAATATCATCATAATGAAAATATATCAAGCCTAGTAGGCATACTTTACACAATAATTCTAAAAACTACTCTTACCCATAATTAGAAGAAACCAGGATTATTATTAAGAAATAAGTGCAAGAGTCTCCAACTCACCCTTAGTACAGGTATCTGCAAGGACCTTTATGTGTCCATGGCGCTGATCACATGGGAACCACATGGTCCGCGGCCGGCTAATGGGGTAGAAGAGGGCGGCGCATGCGCACCACGCTAGTCGTGTCATGGCGCCGTCAACCTGCCATCAAGACAGGTCTGTGCATACGCAGGTGCCTTACATTTGCCATGTCTCATGGTCGTGCGCAGAAGAAATGTAGATGCCGAGTACCGCAGCGAGATACGCAAGCGCACAACGATCCCAGAGGTATAGATAAACTTTTGGGCAAAAGTCAACCACAAAACCAAACGAAAACTTTTAAGACATTAGCCAAATATTATAAGTGTGGAAATCTTAGTGAATAAAATATTATAATCATTGTAGTATGTATCCTTGCTGGTTATCTGTGCGCAGATGTGTGGGATATTTTTTCATATTGAAGTATGTCCGACAGATCCGGGAAGAACCACAAACTTGTTGGTAGACTGAAACAAACAAAGACAGTAACTACAAGTAAAACAGTAACATATAAATCAAGTTTAAAAATGAAGGGCAATGAGAAATAATAAAAGGTGAAATCTCAAGTTTAAAGAAAGGACGCAAAAATTAGAGATTCATTCAGACCCTAGGGGTCATTGTGCCCAATGTAACAATCCATCTTGCGTCGTATTGTGACAGAAGTTTTTTTATATTTCTTCCCCACATTCCGGTATGGATGGAATAAATGCTCCTACCATAAGTGATTTTGGGTCACAATTATGATGGACTTTAAAATGTCTGGGGATGGTCTTTAATTCAGAAATGTCGGCCACTGTCTTGGCCACGACAATGTTCCTCACATACTGACACATCTTTTTCTCAGTTCTCTCGATGTAAGGCTCAGATAAATAAGTAGACAACTTCAGGTAGCATATTACGTTTGTGCTTCTGCAAGATATGTGATGTTTAATTTGAAAATGTTTGTCACTGTCTGCCTAATCAAAGGACATTGGCGCAGGCAAGACAATAGCCGCAAGGGAAACATCCAAGAACGGGCCCTTTTTATAGAAAGAAGTTACTAAGATGTCTTTCAGGATTTTAGAGCATCTCAGTGTCATTAGTGATGAATTGGCCGGACAAGCTCCCAAGGATGGTTCAGTCCTAAGTATTGCTCAATACTTGGCAAGGATCTGTCTCATATTGTATGTAGAAATTAATCAAATATTGTCATTCTATTTATTTCTTCTACTATTCTGGTACAGCAATTGTTTTCGGGGGGATGGCTTTTGCCCTGTTGTACCCATGTTTGATGCACCTACGACTGTACCCCCTCTGATGAAACCTTGTCTTAAGATCACTAGCCTGCATCTAACACCTGAGGAGCAAATCCGCCCCATCCCTAGGTACTGTCCCAACGGGACTGCACTAGTGGTGGCAGAATTGTGAGCAGATTCTGCAAGACAGATGTCAATTTCCTATAGACATCAACTGTATATAGGAGTTGTCATAAATCTCAAGACTGATGTCCAAAAAATTAATCATCCCGGAATCATGCTTGTACCGTATTTTCCGGCGTATAAGACGACCCCCCAACTTTTTCAGTTAAAATATAAAATCTTCTTAATAGTGGGGTGTCTTCTTATAGGCCGGGTGTCATCTTATAGTGCGGGTGCGGACCAATCTGCATAAGGTGGGGGGGTGGTCCCGATGACGAAGGGAGGGGGCGTCTCACAGGGAAGGTATTGAGTTTCCCCCTATTACCTCATGTATCAGCGGTGCTCTCTGCGGGCTATGTGCTGGGGGGGCGGCGGCTCCTCTTTGTGCAGCGTGGGGGCTCTGTGCTGGGGGGCAGCAGGCGGCTCTTTGTGCAGAGTCGGTGCTCTGCCGGCATTTCCTCAAAGCCCGGAGGCCCCGGAAGCTCCATTGCGGTGATGCGGTGATGCCTCCGGGAAAATGGCCGCTGGAGGCGGCGCATGCTCAGTTTCAGATCTCGTCTCCCGAGATCTTGAGACGAGATCTGAATCTGAGCATGCAGCGGCCATTTTCTCGGAAGCCACCGCATTGCAGCAATGGAGCTGCCGGGGCCTCCGGGCTTTGAGGAAATTCCGGCAGAGCCCCGACTCTGCACAAAGAGCCACCACCGTCCCTCAGCACAGAGCCCCCATGCTGTTGAAAGAGTAGCCGCCACCGCCGCCGTCCCCAAGCACAGAGACCCGCAGAGAGACCGCTGATTCAATGAAGTAATAGAGGATAATAATAATCTTTATTTATATAGCGCCAACATATTCCGCAGCGCTTTACAGTTTAACAGTTTCAAAACCCAAGCAACATTAACAATACAATAATTAAAGCAAAATAAGCCGCCCCTGCTCGTGAGAGCTTACAATCTACAATAAGGTAGGGGTACTCCAACACCTTTCCTGTGAGACGCCCCCTCCATTTGTCATCGGGACCACTCCCCCCACCATATGATGATTGGTCCGTACCCGCCCTATAAGACGACCCCCGATTTTTAAGAAGATTTTCAGGGGTTAAAAAGTCTCTTATACGCCGGAAAATACGGTACTCTTACTCTCACCTGTCTTTTTTTTAATCAGATCATTTTTATTGGAAATTCCAAATACAAATTTTACATTTTAAATTATCATGTGTTAGATAATAAATCTGTATTATAAATGCAAAACATCACAACTTTTATTCCCCGGCCCGCCCTTAATCCAAATCCCAACATTCTATGCAGATCCATTTTCATTTACAGAGCAGTTCTAGAGTAAAGGAACATAAAATTCGTCTAGCAACGGAAGGGGGGAGGGGGAAAGGAGCTAACGATTAGGGAGTAGCATTGTATATATTTTATCTCTAATTAGAAGATTTGTGGATAGCCCTCGAATATCAATCCAAGGCCTCCATATCTTTTCAAATTTGCGAATCGAATCATAGTCGTTTGCAATAAATGTCAGTTGTGTGTCTAACCACTGAAATGCAATAAACTTACGTGCTTAAGTAGTGTAGGAGAGATACTTATGAATAAGAGAGAGTCAGGATCCACTGCATCTTCAAATAATCCCAATACACTTATACGGGGATCTGTTAATAATTTAACTCCAAACACCCTTTCTATCAAGGAGAAGACCTCATTCTAAAATGGGCCTATCTGTCTACATTCCCTCAAAATATGGGCTCATCAATCCAACACCTAATTTTGCATCATGGGGATACCCTATCTTATGTAGAGAGTTAAGTTTTGAATACGCTTAGTTGAGAGAGCCTTTGAGCCTCACAGGGCTATTCTTTGGGAACAGTTTCTAAAATCTCTCCCATTGCTCCACTGATATAGGGCCTACATCTGCCTCCCATTTAGTTTGAGCAATCAGGGGGTGATTATTCAGTTGGGATAACAATAGATAGTTAACGGTATGTTAGAGATTAAACCCTTTGTATGTCACTCTCACCTATCTACTCTTCTAATATCCTTTCATATATGAGAAAGAGGATAGAGGGTAAACCCAAATCAATGATATAAAATACCCCTTACAGGATTATTCCCAGCTGCTTTGGCAGGCGTGCCTTCCACCCCAGCTTCCCGCGGTACGATACACTCCAGCTTATTTGTCAAGTCTGGACCAGTGTCATTGTTGCACTGTTGTGCGCTCTCCGTGCTGCTATATACAGGCAGCATTAGAGGAACGCTGAAGTTTCCCAGGATTGTTGGAGCGAGCTGTTACCTCCCAATCCTGTCCAGCGTCAGTGCTGCAGAGATAAGGCTGCTTCATATAGACAGCAGCTTCAGAGAGCGCACAGTGCGGACCAGCAGCACAATCAGTCCAGCTCAATAGAAAAAAAGACTGCGCATGTCAACCACCCCCTTGAGCAACGAGCTATAAGCAATAATTACAATTTTCTTAATTATCTTGGGGAATGGTACACAATTTTAATGAGATGTAAATTGGAAAGTTCATTGTTTCAAATTCTATCCATCCGTTTTCTATCAGATGAATTACAAGATCTTGAAAATAAAGGACTTTTTTTGCATTCTTTTCCCACATTGATAGATGACATATTGTAATATAAATACATAGTCAACTTAAATAACATGGATAGTCATATTTTTATTATTTTCTGTTTTGTATCCATTTTCAATGACTGATATTGATAAAAAGGAGACACATATTATGCAATTTTATTATTCGCCGCTATTTAAGAGCTGAGCAACAAGCGTGCATAATGCTGAACTGCTGGGAGCGCAGACCTTTTAAATAGTCTGGAAACGCGGGAAAAAGTTCTTATATATAAAAAAAAAATTCTTTATTGGATGTACTGTTATTTTAGAGCTAACCCATCACACAAATCACTTTAATCGTTCTCTCTAGCTGTTATTCAGCTGAACTCAAATGAACTGTCAGTGTCATTGTGGAAAACGCTCAGAGAGCCATAAGTGTTGTGTTTATTCAGCAGCTGTTAAAATGTTGCCGAACTTCAAGTTCTCTAGTGTAAAAAGTAGTAAAGTTCTCCTGGGTCTCCAGTATTAACTTTGTGCTCAACTTTCACGTTTAATTATTGTTAAATAAAGGTGAATGATCATAACCTTGGGGAAATTTGATGTAAATTGTTTTGTGGGGTACTTTTTACTTTTTAAAGATTTTGTTTTGTACAGTACTGTTTTTTATGGGTTCAACTTGCGGAAACTGAATGTCCGAATAGGTATCAGGAGATATATGATAAGACCGCAAAGTTTGTATATACTGTGGCTATGCCATAAATAGCTGCAGTTGAATTATCCCTGTAGGGCATAGATGTCAAACTCAGGCCCACGGGCCAGATTTTGGCCCATAGTGTAATTATATTTGACCCATGAGAGAATGCCAAATGTCTACTAGACCTGGTCCGCTAGTAGACAGTGCATGCACCGCTAATACTACCTTGTTTCCGGTCCGGCATGCACCCTGATTACTATTAGTTTTTTTACAGCACACCCCATAGTAATGCACTATGACGCATGTCCTGACCTGCATTCACCTGAGCCACTAATTCCCTCCTCTTCTCCCTACATCATCGCGCACTCCGATTGTCCTCTCCCATACATCTCAGCGCACATATCCCCTAGGACTCCCTATCTCCTTCACAGACTGGGCTCAGGTATGCCATTGAGCCGCTTAACTCAAGCTATGATTTATTTTATTGCTCTGTTTGGTCATGTATTTTCAATTTTGCTTTTTTGTACATTGTTATCCTTTCGATATGTATTGAGATATTGCCATTTTTGTTCACTCCCTACCATCTTGACTCTGCAAATATTATTGTTTCAGTGCTGCTCATGTGCTTCTGATGTTCTCTACTTCCCTATATTTTTTTCTATTTGAGAGTCACCACACCTTTGTTTTGCATTAAACTGTATACTGCTATCTACCATCCCCACAACCGTAACTTCTCCTGTAGTATTGGGGTCCTCGGTACCCTAGACAGATCCCCCCTTCCTTTTTTTTCTGTTGTGATTAATGTTAGAAATATCAAGGTTGGCCTGTGACTTTGTTCATGTTTTTACTTTTGACCTCCTGTGTATCTGAATTTGACATCCCTGCATAGAATGTCTAAATATCAAATAATGAGTCCATAAGGTATCCGGACTTTTTCCCTCCTAAAGATTGAAAGCCACAAGTCTGCAATTAACAGCTGGATACAAGTGATCCAGTTGGCTTCAAATTATTGTCCTGGATTAGAAGAATATGAATGTATGCTTCCAAAAACAGCAGCACATTTGTCCATGTCTTGTCTTTGTATTACAACATCATTGAAGTGAATGATAACAAGATGTACCGTATATACTCATGTATAAGCTGACCCGTGTATAAGCCGACCCCCTAATTTTGCCACAAAAAAACTGGGAAAACTTATTGACTCGCGTATAAGCCTAGGGTGAAAAATGATTATGCCCCCATATGATGCTCCACAGATTATGCCCCCATATGCTGCACAGATTATGCCCAATATGCTCCACAGATTATGCCCCCATATGCTCCAGATTATGCCCAATATGCTTCAGAGATTATGCCCCCATATGCTCCATATTATGCCCCATATATTATATTCCACAGATTATGCACCCATATGCTCCAGATTATGCCCCCATATGTTCCACAGATTATGCCCCCATATGCTCCCATATGCTCCAGATTATGCCCCATATGTTCCACAGATTATGCCCCCATATGCTCCAGATTATGCCTCATATGTTCCACAGATTATGCCCCCATATGCTCCATATTATGCCCCCATATGTTCCACAGATTATTCCCCCATATGCTCCATATTATGCCCCATATGTTCCACAGATTATGCCCCCATATGCTCCAGATTATGCCCCATATGTTCCACAGATTATGCCCCCATATGCTCCATATTATGCCCCCATATGTTCCACAGCTTATGCTCCAGGTTATGCCCCCATATGCTCCACAATTATGCCCCATAGTATAGGCCTCATATGCTGCTGCTGTAAAAAAAAATGACATACTCACCTCTCGTCGCTGGGGGCCAGGTGCCGGTGTCCTGAGCAGGCGGTGACAGCGGCGCCCTATGGGCGACAGGTGCCGGTGTCACCGCTCGCTCAGGACCCTGGCACCTGAGATATTTACCTGTCCCGTTCCACCGTTGCGCTGCTCCCTCGGTCTGACTCCTCTGGCTGTGAATGATCTGGCAGGGGGCGGGGCGTGCACTAACGACGTCATCGCGCCCTCTGCCTGATCATTCACAGCTAGAGGAGTCAGACCGAGGGAGCAGCGCAGCGGTGGAACGGGACAGGTAAATATCGCTATACTCACCCCTCCGCCGGCGCGTCCCTGCAGCCTATCCTCTTCTCCCGGCGCTCTCCGCAGCGCTTCAGTCATGCAGCGGTCACGTGGTACCGCTCATTAAAGTCATGAATATGTGCATATTCATGACTTTAATGAGCGGTGCCATGTGACCCCTGCAGGAAGGAGCCGGAG
Source organism: Oophaga sylvatica (assembly GCA_033576555.1). Taxonomy (NCBI): domain Eukaryota; kingdom Metazoa; phylum Chordata; class Amphibia; order Anura; family Dendrobatidae; genus Oophaga; species Oophaga sylvatica. The sequence goes on from JARQOD010000005.1 coordinate 465,133,898, forward strand.
ATCGTGGGAGAAGCAGGGGGGCTGCAGAGACCGCGCCGGCGGAGGGGTGAGTATGATCCGACACCCCCGCTCCCCCTCCCCCGCCGACCCCGTATATGACCCGCGTATAAGCCGAGAGGGGGACTTTCAGCCCTAAAAAATGGGCTGAAAATCTCGGCTTATACATGGGTATATACAGTAATTCAGTTGTGTCCCTGTTTTTGGAAGCTGTTTTCTAACCATGGACAACCACTTTTTCACCCCTTCTCCACATTGACATGGTGCAAATCGTGAGCGGGTGTATGGAACATGTTCGCAGTCTAAACCCGCATCATGCCCAGCAGATAATGGCTGTGTGTTACAGCCAGGATCTGCCGCTAAAAGGCGTGAGTACAGAAGAACAGAGCAACACCCACCACTGTTAATCCGTAAAATGCTGCTATTACAAGCACACTGTCATTCTATGAGTGTTTTGCAAATTTATTAAAAAAGAAAAAGTGAAATATCATATGCTCATAAGTATTCAGACCCTTTCCTCAGATACTCATATTAAAGTCACATACTGTCCATTTCCTTGTGATCCTCCTTGAGATGGTTCTACTCCTTCATTGGAGTCCAGCTGTGTTTAATTAAACTGCTAGGACTTGATTTGTAAAGGCACACACCTGTCTGTATAAGACGTCACAGCTCACAGTGCATGTCAGACCAAATGAGAATCATGAGGTCAAAGGAACTGGCCAAGGAGCTCAGAGACAGAATTGTGGCAAGGCACAGATCTGGCCAAGGTTACAAAAGAATTTCTGCAGTACTCAAGGTTCCTAAGAACACAGTTGCCTCCATAATCCTTAATTGAAAGATGTTTAGGACCACCAGAAGTCTTCCTAGACCTGGCCGTCCAGCCACGCTGGGCAATCGTGGAGAAGAGCCTTGGTGAGAGAGGTAAAGAAGAACCCCAAGATCACTGTGGCTGAGCTCCACAGATGCAGTAGAGAGATGGAGGAAAGTTCCACAAAGTCAACTATCACTGCAGCCCTCTACCATTTGGGCCTTTATGGCAGAGTGGCCTATGGAAGCCTCTCCTCAGTGCCAGACATATGAAAGCCCGCATACAGTTTGCTAAAAAAAACAGATGAAGGACCCCCTGACTATAAGAAATAAGATTCTCTGGTCTGATAAGACGAAGATAGAACTTTTTGGTGATAATACTAAGCGGTTTGTGTGGAGAAAACCAGGCACTGCTCATCACCTGCCCAATACAATCCTAACGTGAAACATGGTGGTGGCAGCATCATGCTATGGGGGTGTTTTTCAGCTGACGGGACAGGACAACTGGTTGCAATTGAAGGAAACATGAATGCGGCCAAGATATCTTGCATCTCAAACTTGCCTGAAGGTTCACCTTCCAACAAGACTTTGACCCTAAGCACACAGCTAAAATAACAAAGGAGTGGCTTCAGAACAACTCTGTGACCATACTTCTGCGCTAGCCCTGAACTAAACCCAATTGAACATCTCTGGAGAGACCTGAAAATGGCTGTCCACCAACATTCACCATCCAACCTGACGGAACTGGAGAGGATCTCCAAGGAAGAATGGCAGAGGATCCCCAAATCCAGTTGTGAAAAACTTGTTGCATCATTCCCAAGAAGACTCATGGCTATACTAGCTCAAAAGGGTGCTTCTACTCAATACTGAGCAAATGGTCTGAATACTTATGACCATGTGATATTTCAGTGTTTCTTTTTTAATAAATTTGCAAAACTTTCTACATTTCTGTTTTTTTCAGTCAAGATTAATGAGAAAAAGAAGGAACTTATTTTAATTTACCAAATGGCTGCAATGAAACAAAGAGTGAAAAATTTAAAGGGTCTGAATACTTCCTGTACCCACTGTTTAGTACAAGCGATCGGACAATTACAAGTTCAAGTCCTCTAAGCGGACTTACAAATACAATAAAAAGTAAAAAACAACGTTTTAAAGAATAAGAAAGAAATGAAAAACCTAATTCTAATCCTCTCCCTTGTTTCCCCACTACAAATAAGGATATTAAAATAATAAAATAGTCCTCTGATTGTAGAAAAGCAGAGATGTGCCACTGCTTCTATTCACACTTTTTGCATTAAAACAGCAATGATGAAACTAACTAGATTCAGCAGCTGATTAACTGTCTGGATGGAGAACACCACTGTGTCCAATAGTAATGTAAGGAGAAAATGGGGCACTCACCACTGTGCATTAAATTAAGTTTTATTTGACGTTCCAAACAGAGATCGTGGAGTGTAAGTCACTCCTCCTTGTCAGCCATATTGAACCACAAATAAAGCTTATGTTATGTTTTCTGCTTGCATTAAAACAATTAGAAAATACTCACATTTGTTATCACTGTGTCCATAATTGCTCGATCTATCAAAATATAAAATTAATTTTCAAATCAGCAAAATTTTGCTTTTTAGGGGGCTTCCCAAAGTGCTGCAAAAAATGCGGTAAGAACTGATCATAATTTCATATCTATCCCAGAATCAGGAAAACCATTAGCCTCCCCTCCAATAATTAAGTCCTCACACAGCTCCCTAGACCGAAAATGAAAATGTTACGATTCTCGGAAAATGGCGACACAATCAAATAAAATTTTATTTAAAAAATTTCTGTTTTTTTTTACCACTAAAATACTAAAAAAAACTATACAGGTTTGGAATCACCATAATCGCACTGACAGGAAGAGACATGATGCCAGGTAATTTTTACCATACAACGTACATTGTATAAGCAGTTCCCCCAAAAAATCTCAGAATTGCCGTTTTTTTATCCGCAATTTCACTGCACTTGGATTTTTTTTCCCTGTTTTCCAGTATACTATGTGATAAAATGAATGGTGTCATTCAGTAGTATAACTCATCCCATAAAAAAAAAAAAAAAAAAAAAAAAAAAACCTCATAAGTCTTTGTGGAAAGATAAAAAAAGTTACGGTTCTTGGAAAATGGAAAAAATGGAAATTGGCCAGGTCAGGAAAAGGTTAAAGATGTGAATATAAAAAAAACTCAAGAGATTTTTTTAATGAAAGTTAAAGTGTCTGTAATACTAGATGATTATTAAGACTTTTGGTTTTATTGAGGTTAAACATTTGACTTTTGTTTGTGGTGGATTTAAAAAGATAAGTCTCTGCCTCGGAAAGCACAATGCTGACGTCGTCCCACTGCGTCTGGAGTCACCCGAGGACAGTAACGGCGCATTTATATGATCTAATTAATAAGTAATGTTTTAGAAGCATAAATATATTTACATTACGTGGGAGGTTGTTAAAACAGAACACCCAAAAAAAAATATTGAAAAAACAGTGCAGATTCTTCGGATCGGTGCAATGAGTGATCCTTGTTTATTTTCCACTAAATAACCTTGCGCGAGATCTCAGCAGAGGACATTTAGCTTTGTTCCTTTTGTGCTTAAGTGATTTGGGACTAAAAGTAAATACTTGGATAAATTAGTGACATTGGCAGTGTTTATAGCCACAGCACTCTCTTGTATTCTGTTTTTAGCCGATTAAATATTTATTCCAGTATGTATACACCATAACCAAGAAGACAGATCCAGCCCAGGTCCCGCTAACTTTTTGTCTTCAAACATCAAGCGTGGATCCACAAATCCAGGAGCCTACGTTCTCAGTCTGTGTTATGTGCACCCAAAGGGGTACTCAGAGTTTCAGGGCGTAATGGTACTATTATAGTGTGTATTTCTGCACACACTAAACCAAGCAGCCCAGTAAGTGATACATCACTGGAATCAGGATCTCTGTCTCTACATTATGCTGCTCTCAGATTCCATCGCAAAGACCTGCTGACAGGTTCCCTTTAATTTGTATAGAATAATGTAAGAATATCCATATTCTGTATTCTATTTCACCTGGATCCCTTTTATATTTATAGCCATACATATTCTTAAAAAATAAAGTATAATATCCTTTATTGTCCAATCCTTAATATATGAAGTTCATGACTTAACAGATCTTTATCATGGATTCAATTATTTTGGGTCTCTAATTTTTTTAGGCAAACTCTGAGGCACTAATCATCATCCAATGATGAATATTGCAATTTTACATTATGCAAGGCTACAAGTCTGTACATAAAATTTTTCGTGTGACTTCATTAGTCAATTAGAGCCAGTGTGCAGACAGAATTGTACTTGTAGATTTGGATATCACACAGACATTTATTATTTATTTTATTCTGTAATTGTTCACTATCCCCATTGGGGCCCATATGATAACTTCCCTCTTGGTATGTTTCTGGAGTGTGGAAGAAAACCAGAATACTGAGCGGAAACACATTTTTGAACAGAAACCATTTTCTACAGGTTTTTGCTACCCCATCTGAGCACATCCTGATGTAGGCAAAGAGACCCTGAGTCCAACGATGCATTGACTTAGATTACTGGTATCACTTAGCTTATTCTGACAGAATCAAAGTTTATAGATTTAGCAATACAGCAGAGCTGAGAAAGCTAACCCTGCCCACACCACAGCTGACCCCACCCACATCAGGCTCTTTATGTACATAGCTATACACCATGAGCTGCTTATCACAGAAAGTGGCTGACTGGGACCAGGGGCTTCTGTAGACTGGACAATGATAATGACAAGGTGTTAAAAAACCTTCATTCTAAAGGCTGGGTCTCACATAGCTGATACACCAGCGATCCCATACAACGATCAGGATCGCTGGTGTATCGCTATATTATCGCTGCTGAGCTGCCAAACAGGCAGCTCAGGCAGCGATCAGTACAAGCGACACTGCGGGTAACATCACTTAGTTACCCGCAGTGTACCTTGGATACCAGCGCCCTGATGCAGGGAGCTGGTAACCAAGGTACACATCGGGTTTCCAGGCTCTGCGCGGTGCCTGGAAACCCGCTGTGTACCTTGGTTACCAGCTCCCTGTTTCAGGGAGCTGGTATCCAAGGTACACAGCAGGTTTCTAGGCACAGCCCCGCGCCTGGAAACCCGCTGTGTACCTTGGTTACCAGCTGATCGCTGTCTCTCCGCCTGTCACACGCAGCGATGCGTGCCTGTCAGCGGGAGACCAGCGATCAAAAAAATGTCCTGGCCTTTCAGCGATGATCAGCGATACCCGGCAGGGGGGCTGATCGTCGCTGAATGTCACACACAGCGATATCGCTGGGGAGATCGCTGCTGCGTCACAAAACTAGTGACTCAGCAGCGATCTCGGTAGCGATATCGCTATGTGAGACGGGGGCTTAAGTCAACAACAGCACACAGCCGGAATTCAACTTGTGATACATTGTTGAATTCTACCTCATGCTGTCCTCTGATTACATAGCATAAACCTGCTGACAGATTCCAGTTCCTTCTTTTTAAGGAACAGACAAGCGGATTATCAGAAGTGTGAACATGGCTGAAATTGTTTTCTAAATCCCCTGATGCAACCAGATTTGAACAGAAAAAATAAACTTTTTACAGTATCTTGGCTTTAAAATGTTTACAATATCAAAAATAATGGCAATTTCCTATCAAGATTTCTGAGTTTGTCGTTAGAGCTGCACCTAACCTGCAGGTTCAGTTTGTTGGCCTAATACTGTGTGTAAATACACTGGCCAAATGTAAATGGCTTGTTGGCACTTTAATTTGACACTTAGGGCTGATGGCACTTGCCTTGTAACCCTGACTAACTCCATGTATGGATAGAGATGACAGGCAAAAAAAATGCTTTGTGAAAAGTGTTTTTAAAATGTTAATTAGTGTGGATTAAGCGGCATTTACAATGAAAGATTATAGTAAATGAGTATTCCTAAGAATGATAATTCATAGTAATCTTTTAGTGTAAACAGGCTGCAGATTATTTGAGCAAACCGCTCGTTCATTGGAGGAAATGATCGTTTGCGCAGCACCAAATATCATTCAGTCTGCATCATTTTGTGTAAACAGGACTCGCTCTGCAGAGAACTATGGCGGCCTTTGCTCATCTACTACAGATGGTGGTACAGTACGCATCATTTACTGCATCTTGTCTATATCAGGGGTGGGGGACCTCAGGCCGCGGACTGTTTACGGCCCTCGATGACCTTTTATCTGGCTCCTGGGCACATTCCTGGAGTCTGCAGTTCTTGGGCCATCAGCTGTATTTTCACGGCCAGCAACCCTTTAATTTCATCTTGACGTGAGCAGGCGCACACAGTAGTCACTACTGAATGCTGAGGTGCAAGCAATGACAGATTACATCCTGATACCAGTGACAGCGTCAGGACGTACTTTGTGGGCGGAGTTAACACACAATTTGTACAGCCCCCGAAGGGTAGTATAAATATCCGACCATCCCTTGGAGGAAAAAAGGTTTAAACCACTCCCTGATCAGTACATGCTTACCAGTCGTTGTTTAGTGTCGCTGGTCGGCCTGGACCCTAAGGCTGTGTCACATGTTGCGTTTTTGCTCCTTTTTTAGTGCAGATTTGTCACAAAACCTGAAGGCTTTCCCGATGCTAGCAAAGAGAATGAGAATCCTGAAGACTCATGCACTCGTTGCTTGTATGTGACTTGCAGTTTTGGTGCAGATTCAAATCTGCAGCATGTCAATTCTTTCAGCGTATTTGTTGCAGAATTCAACCATACTAATGAGTTTGGAAAAATCTGCAACAAAAACGCAAAAAAAAAAAATGGAGCAGAAATGTGCGTTTTTGCCACTGAGTTTTTCCCTTCGTGTTTTCCTGCCAAGAGATACAGAAATTTCTGCAACAAATACTTAACGTGTGTACAGACCCTTATAATGTACTATGTTCTTTAGGGTTTGCTCACACTAGAATATAAAAAAATCGTGCTGTCCATATGCAATCGGTTTTTTTACTCAGCAGCTATAAATTTTTTACAGGACAATTCACAATTTCCTATGTTACAGAATTGTAATGTATCCGTATACATAGAAAAATATTTAGACTTGAGAGTCCTCAGTGGTTAATACCTTTTAATGGCTAACTGAAAAGATGGTAAGATGTGCATATTCATGACTTTAATGAGCGGTACTACGTGACCGCTGCAGGAAGGAGCCGGAGACCGTCGGGAGAAGTGGAGAGGCTGCAGAGACCGCACCGGCGGAGGGGTGAGTATAGCGATATTTACCTGTCCCCGTGCCACTGCTGCTCCCCTCTGTGTCCTCGCGTCCTCTTGCTGTTATGATCAGGCACAGGACGCGATGACGTCACTAGTGAGCGCCGCGCCCTCTGCCTGATCATTCACTGCCGAGGACACGGAAGGAGGACCAGCGCACAGCGGTGGACCAGGGATTGGTAAATATCTCAGGTGCCGGGGTCCTGAGCGAGCGGTGACACCGGCACCTGTCCCCCATAGCGCGCCGGTGTCACCGCCTGCTCAGGACACCGGCACCTGGCCCCAAGCGACGAGAGGTGAGTATGTCATTTTTTTTGCAGCAGCAGCAGCATAAGGGACGTATATACTATGGGGCATAATCTGGAGCATATGGGGCATAATCTGCAGCATATGGGGCATAATCTGGAGCATATGGGGCATAATCTGGAGCATATGGGGCATAATCTGCAGCATATGGGGCATAATCTGCAGCATATGGGGCATAATCTGCTGCATATAGGGCATAATCTGCAGCATATGGGGCATAATCTGCAGCATATAGGGCATAATCTGGAGCATATGGGGCATGATCTGTGGAACATATGGGGGCCTAATCTGGAGCATATGGGGGCATAATCTGCAGCACATGGGGCATAATCTGCAGCATATGGGGCATAATCTGGAGCATATGGGGCATAATCTGGAGCATATGGGGGCATAATTAGGGAAGCATATGGGCATAATCTGGAGCATATGGGGGCATAATTTGGAGCATATGGGTTCATAATTTGGAGCATATGGGAGCATAATCTGAAGCATATGGGGGCATAATCAGGGGAGCATATGGGGGCATAATCAGGGGAGCATATGGGCATAATCTGTGCAGCATATGGGGGCATAATCTGTGCAGTTTATGGGGGCCTAATCTATGGAGCATATGGGGGCATAATCATTTTTTACCCTAGGCTTATACGCGAGTCAATACGTTTTCCCAGTTTTTTGTGGCAAAATTAGGGGGGTCGGCTTATACACGGGTCGGCTTATACATGAGTATATACGGTGTGTGTGTGTGTGTATATATATATATATATACATATATATACTGTATATATATATATATATATATGTATATTATATATATATATATATATATATATATACATATATATATATATATGTGTATATATATATACAGCTCTGGCAAAAATTAAGAGACCGCCACATCAAAACTCTGTCATGGGCGGCCCGTTCTCCAGACCTGAACCCCATTGAATGTAATCAATAGGATGATGGATAGTCACAAGCCATCAAACAAAGAAGAACTGCTTAAATTTTTGCGCCAGAAGCAGTGTGAAAGACTGGTGGAAAGCATTTCAAGACTCATGAAAGCTGTTTTTAAAAATCATGGTTATTCCACAAAATATTGATTTCAGAACTCTTCCTGAGTAAAAACATTAGTATTGTTGTTTTCTTAATTATTGTGAACTTGTTTTCTTTGTATTATTTGAGGTCTGAAAGCACTGGGTGACCATTTTTCTTTGTCAGAAAAAAAATATGGTACAAAATTTATTGCTTGGAAATTCGGAGACACATTGTCAGAAGTTTATAGACTAAAATAACAATTTACATTTAACTCAAAAATATACCTATAAAGAGAAAAATCATACAAACGTAACTTTTGAAAGTATATATATACAGCTATTGCAAAAATTAAGAGACCACTTTCAAATGGTACCCTAACAGGCTAATTAAAGTTTGAAAACTTTGTAAAAGTTATATATATATATATATATATATATATATATATAATTTTATATTTATTATGCTCAAAAAAGTAAAGGGAATACTCAAATAACACATCCTAGATCTAAATGAATTAAATATTCTCATTGAATACTTTGTTGTGTACAAAGTTGAATGTGCTGTCAACATAATCACACAAATATCATCAATGGAAATCAAATTTTTGAACCAATGGAGGCCTTGATTTGGAGAGACCCCCAAAATGAAAGTGGAAACAAGTCAAAATGAAAATCAAAACAAGACAAAATTAAAGTGGAAGCAAGTCAAAATGATGCTCAGTGTTGTGTGTGGCCACCACTTGCCTGTATGACCTCCCTACAACGCCTGTATGCTCCTGATGAGGTTGCGGATGTTCTGAGGGATCTCCTCCCAGACCTGGACTAAAGCATCCGCCAACTCCTGGACAGTCTGTGGTGCAACGTGACATTGGTCGATGGAGCGTGACATGCTGTCCCAGATGTGCTCAATTGGATTCAGGTCTGGGGAAGGGCAGGCCAGTCCATAGCTTCAATGCCTTCATCTTACAGGAACTGCTGACACACTCCAGACACATGAGGTCTGGCATTGTCCTGCATTAGGAGGAACCCAGTGCCAACCCACCAGCATATGTTCTCATAAGGGGTTGAGGATCTCATCTCGGTGCCTAATGGCAGTCAGGCTACCTCTGGCAACCACATGGAGGGCTGTGTGGCCCTCCAAACAAATTAAACTCCACACTATTACTGACCCGCTGCCAAACCGGTCATGCTGAAGGATGTTGCAGGTAGCTGATCGCTCTCCAAGGAGTCTCCAGACTCATCTGTGAAGAGCACAGGGCGCCAGTGGCGAATTTGCCAACCCCGGTGTTCTCTGGCAAATGCCAAGTATCCTGCACAGTGTTGGGCTGTGAGCACAACCCCCATCTGTGGACGTCGGGCGCTCATGCCATCCTCATGGAGTCTGTTTCTAACCGTTTGTGCAGACACATGCACATTTGTGGCCTGCTGGAGGTCATTTTGCAGGGCTCTGGCAGTGCTCCTTCTGTTCCTCCTTGCACAAAGGCGGAGGTAGCGGTCCTGCTGCTGGGTTGTTGCCTTCCTACAGCTCCCTCCACATCTCCTGGTGTACTGGCCTGTCTCCTGGTAGCGCCACCATCCTCTGGACACTACGCTGACAGACACAGCTACCCTTCTTGCCACAGCTTGCATTAATGTGCTATCCTGAATAAGCTACACTGCCTGAGCAACTTCTGTGGGTTGTAGACACTGCCTCATGCTACTGTACAGTACCTCTAAGGATGAGAACAATGACAAAATGCAAAAGTGACCAAAGCAACAGCCAAAAAGGATGAGAAAAGAGAAATTGTCTGTGGTCCCCACCTGCAGAACCACTCCTTTATAAGGTTGTCTTTCTAATTGGCTATCATTTCTACCTGTTGTCTGTTCCATTTGCACAACAGCAGGAAAAATTGATTCACAATCATTGTTGCTTCATAACCGGACAGGTTGATTTCACAGAAGTGTAATTGACTTGGAGTTATATCTTGTTGTTTAAGTGTTCCCTTTATTTTTTTAAGCAGTGTGTATTTTTCGGACTATAAGACGCACCGGACTATAAGACGCACCCAGGTTTTAGAGGTTGAAAATAGGGAAAAATATATTTGAAGCAAAAAATGTGGTAAAATATTTAATAACATAAATAACATACTATTATATGTGGTGTTATTATATATAATAGTATGTTATTATGTTGGAAGCTACGGGTAGGAGATGGTGCTGCGGGACCAGTGTGGTGTCTGTAAACTACTATGTGAAGACGCTGGAGGGTGAGTATAAGGCCGGGGTCACACATGCGAGAAACTCGCACGATTTTGTGTGAGTCTCTCGCATGAACACCCGGCACTGCCGCCGGCACTCAGACTGGATCGTGCGGCTGCATAGAAATACATGCTGCATAGAAATAGAGACAGATGATAGAGACAGAGTTGATAGAGATAGATGATAGAGATAGATGATAGAGACAGATGATAGAGACAGAGATGATAGAGACAGAGATGATAGAGACAGACAGAGATGATAGAGACAGAGATGATAGAGACAGAGATGATAGAGACAGATGATAGAGACAGAGATGATAGAGACAGATGATAGAGACAGAGATGATAGAGACAGAGATGATAGAGACAGAGATGATAGAGACAGAGATGATAGAGACAGATGATAGAGACAGATGATAGAGACAGATGATAGAGACAGAGATGATAGAGACAGATGATAGAGACAGGGATGATAGAAACAGAGATGATAGAGACAGAGATGATAGAGACAGAGATGATAGAGACAGATGATAGAGACAGAGATGATAGAGACAGATGATAGAGACAGAGATGATAGAGACAGAGATGATAGAGACAGAGATGATAGAGATGATAGAGACAGAGATGATAGAGACAGATGATAGAGACAGATGATAGAGACAGATGACAGAGATGATAGAGACAGATGATAGAGACAGAGATGATAGAGACAGAGATGATAGAGACAGAGATGATAGAGACAGATGATAGACAGAGATGATAGAGACAGATGATAGACAGATGATAGAGACAGATGATAGAGACAGATGATAGAGACAGATGATAGAGACAGAGATGATAGAGACAGATGATAGAGACAGATGATAGAGACAGAGATGATAGAGACAGAGTTGATAGAAATGTGACACGTATGCGTTTCATGTGCACATGATGCGCTGCACAAAAAAACGCAAGTGTGAAAGTAGCCTAACCTTTTAATTAATTTTCAGTTGTACAGTGTGTCTGAAGGACCTGTGATGACATCATGAAGAGGCAGGGCTTTGGTCATGTGATTCTCCAGCCAGCCCTCTTCATGACCTCATCACAGGTCCTTCACAGGAGCATTCAGCCTCCCATCAGCACAGACCCAGGCTGTCAGGTATGCCAGCTGCTCCTGCTGCCTCCTTCTCCTTCAGACACCGATCTGCCCAGCTGCTGCAGGAATCAGGCGCTGGGGAAACTGTGTGGCTCTGTGATCTGCTGCTCCCCGCTCACTGCTCAGCTGATAGGTGGGCGGGGAAGCGGCTGATTAACATTCACTGCACTTAAGTAGGGACCAGGGTTTCCCCAGCGCTTGTTTCCTGCAGCAGAGGGGATATTTTCTTGCCTCCTGCTGATCCCACTCCACCGCTGCCCCCTGCCCCCTCCCCACATGTTACATTCCGACCATAAGACGCACCCACACTTTTCTCCCAAATTTGGAGGAAAAAAAGTGCGTCTTATGGTCCAAAAAATACGGTATACTGTTACTTTGACAACGATTTCAAACCGTAATTAGCCTGTTACGGTTTATGGCTTGTTCACTATCATTGTTAGGAAAAGCTAGGTGATGCCATCTTCCCAGCTGTATAAAAACCCAGCCTCCTCTAACCTTGTGCCAAAAATCTGCACTCATGTGTTCGTCTAAGCAGCTGCCTAGCACTCTGAAACTGAAAATGGTGCAGGTCTGCAAAGAAGGAGAAGGCTATAAGAAGATAGCAAAGTGTTTTCACGTTGCCTTTTCCTCAGTTTGAAATGTAATTAAGAAATAGCAGTTAACAAGAGCAGTGGAGATCAAGATAAGGTCTGGAAGACAAAGCAAAATTTCAGTGAGAGCTGCTTGCAGGATTGCTAGAGAGGCAAATCAGAACCCCCCGCTTGACTGCAAAAGACCTTCAGAATGATTTAGCAGAATGGAGTTGTGGTACTTTGTTCTACTCATCAGAGACAACTGAAGTATGAAAAAGAACATCTAAACAAGCCTGAAGCATTTTAAAAACAAGTCCTGTGGACCCATGAGATTAAACTAGAACTCTTTAGCAACAATGATCAAAGGTATGTGTGGAGAAAAAAAAGAGCACAGAATTTCAGGAAAATAACATCTTGCCAACCATTAAGCATGGGGGTTGATTGATCTTGCTTTGGTGTTGTGTTGCAGCCAATGGCACGGGGAACATTTTACAGATAGTGGAAAGAATGGATTCAATGAAATTTCAACAAATTCTTGATGCAAACATATAACACCATCTGTAAAAAAGCTGAAGTTGAAAAGAGAACGGCTTCTACAAATGGATAGTGTTCCTAAGCACATGTCAAAATCCACAATAGACTACCTTAAAAGGTTAAAGCTGAAGGTTTTACAATGGCCCTCACAGTCCTCTGATTTGAACATTATTGAAGATCTGTGGCTAGACCTCCAAATAACAGTGCATGTAAGACGACCCAGGAATCTCACAGAACTGGAAAAATTTTCCAAGGTACTGTAGAATGGATGAAAATCCTAAAAACAAGAATTGAAAGACTCTTTGCTGGCTACAAAAAGTGTTTACAAGCTGTGATACTTTCAAAAGGGAGTGCTACTAGGTACTAACCCTGCTGGGTGCCCAAACTTTTCCATCTGCCAATTTTCCTTTTTGTAATTTTTAAAATGGAAAAAATGACAATATACATTTATGATTTTGCCTAAAATACAAAGATGTGTCATCTTTAACTTAAGGCATTTTAGAGTAGGAAAGATGTGTATCTTCGTACCGTGTTAGCCAGTAGATAGAAAAATATTTAGACTTGAGAGTCCTCAGTGGTTGATACCTTTTAATGGCTAACTGAAAAGATGGTAACAAATTGCAAGCTTTCGAGACTACTCCGGTCTCTTCATCAGGCAAAGACTAAAACAAAAACTGAAGAATCACATATATATATATACACAAGAGGACACAGGAATAATGCAATAGGTAAGACAAGTGACGTGAAGCAGAACTGTCATTATGGCAGAGGAATAAAAATAAATATTGGAACAGATCATAGATAAGGAGAGAGTTTTATTACCCTCTGATTGGGGTCTGGTGTTGTGTTTTGATGCCCCTAGAAGGTCAGAGACGCAGATTCCTTAATTGATATAGAATGACATGAATCCATGTGACACGTTCATTCCAGCACTAAGAGTGTCAAAGGTAATTTAGAGATCATTTCATGTTCAACTTGCTTAAGTTTTCACAAAATAGTAATTTTGACCAGGAGTGCACAAACTTTTACTTGCCACATGCCAATTTTTTTGTCGCACTCCGATTTCTAAGGCTAGTTTCACACTAGCGTTCGGCAGGGCTGCGTACTTCCTCTGTCAAGCCCCGCCCACTGCCCCACCTCTTCCTTCAGCTCCGCCTACGTCTGCATGCGTCCTGCGTACCCTATCTTTAACATTGGGTATGCAGGCCAAGCGGATGTATGCGGATGCCTCCGCATGCGTCGTTTTGATGCTGTGCCGACTGCAACAAAATGCAACATGTTGCGTTTGACGCAGTATCAAAACTGCATCTTCATGGCCTGCGTACCCAATGTTAAAGATAGGGTATGCAGGATGCATGCAGAGGTAGGCGGCGCTGAAAGGAAGAGGTGCGGCAGTGGGCGGGGCTTGACGGAGGAAGTACGCAGCCCTGCCGAACGCTAGTGTGAAACTAGCCTAATACAGCTGAAAAAAAATATACAGATCTGCACTGCCTCATTGAATAACATTGGTCCGAGTGCAATCCTGTGTTCATGTCGGCTGAGTGATTCATTTTTGAGAGACAATAAATAATCGTTGTCGCTTCCCATGTAAATGGAATGTGTTGCTCATAAAATGCTGCACACTCTTGACAGTTTGTATCAGCCTGTCTGAATCAGCCTTTAAACTAGCTTGTATATAGTCTGTCGGTATTCATTATGGCAGAAATCTATATTATTGTTCAGTATAAAACTTACGGCCTTCATTGCTGCATAGTAGTAGTACAAGCTGTTGTGTCAGTGTCACTGACCTTACAGAAGATGTTCAGCGGAAATACAGTTTTTCATATTAGAACCTACCACCTAATTGTCTTTCATGCCCTATCCATATCATAATGCTTTAGCACAGTATTATATGAGCAGTTAAAGCCAATGCCATCTTATGAGGGAGGGATTTGGTATTATCATTATCCTTTACTCCATAGTGCAGTGGTTCTCTACCTTTCTAATACCGTGACCCCGCAATACAGTTCCTCATGTTGCGGTGACCCCAAACCAAAAAATAATTTTGGTGGCTACTTCAAAATATGTATTTTCTGATGGCTTTAGGCCAATGGTCCCCAACCATTTTTGCACCAGGGACCGGCTTCAAGCAAGACCATTGATCCATGGCCCGGCAGGGCGGGGATGGAGGTGTGGCAGGGGCAGGGCTTTGTCATAAGGGGGCATGGCTATGGACGGGGTTGTAGTTTAGTAGTAGTGCATACTTATCATTTAATTATAACATTTATACCACCCTCCCACCCTTCTATACAAGGCTCCGCTCCCACCCTTCTATACAAGGCTCCGCTCCCACCCTTCTATACATGGCTCCGCTCCCACCCTTGTATGCAAGGCTCCGCTCACACCCTTGTATGCATGGCTCCGCTCCCACCCTTGTATGCAAGGCTCCACTCCCACCCTTCTATACATGGCTCTGCTCCCACCCTTCTATACATGGCTCTGCTCCCACCCTTGTGTACATGGCTCTTCTCCCACCCTTCTGTACATGGCTCTGCTCCCACCCTTCTGTACATAGCTCCGCTCCCACCCTTCTGTACATGGCTCTGCTACCACCCTCCTATACATGGCTCCGCTCCCACCCTTCTATACATGGCTCCGCTCCCACCCTTGTATGCAAGGCTCCGCTCACACCCTTGTATGCATGGCTCCGCTCCCACCCTTGTATGCAAGGCTCCACTCCCACCCTTCTATACATGGCTCTGCTCCCACCCTTCTATACATGGCTCTGCTCCCACCCTTCTGTACATGGCTCTTCTCCCACCCTTCTATACATGGCTCTGCTCCTACCCTTCTGTACATGGCTCCGCTCCCACCCTTCTATACATGGCTCCGCTCCCACCCTTTTGTACATGGCTCCGCTCCCACCCTTCTGTACATGGCTGTGCTCCCACCCTTCTATACATGGCTCTGCTCCCACCCTTCTATACATGGCTCTGCTCCCACCCTTCTGTACATGGCTCTGCTCCCATCCTTCTATACATGGCTCTGCTCCCACCCTTCTGTACATGGCTCCGCTCCCACCCTTCTGTACATGGCTCCGCTCCCACCCTTCTGTACATGGCTCTGCTCCCACCCTTCTATACATGGCTCTGCTCCCACCCTTCTGTACATGGCTCTGCTCCCACCCTTCTGTACATGGCTCTGCTCCCACCCTTCTGTACATGGCTCCGCTCACACCCTTCTGTACATGGCTCTGCTCCCACCCTTCTATACATGGCTCTGCTCCCACCCTTCTATATATGGCTCTGCTCCCACCCTTGTGTACATGGCTAGGCTCCCCGTCCTCCCCCATACTTACCCTCCTTGCTCCGTCACTGAACTTCCCTGCATCCCCGTCGGCTGCGGCAGCTTCCTCCTGTGCACAGCGGTGACGTACCACTCATTAAGCTCATGAATATGGATGCCACGCCTATGGGAGTGGCGTTGCGTCTATATTCATTACCTTAATGAGCGGTACTACATCAGCGCTGGATGAAGCTGCCGCGGCGAAAGGGATGCAGCGACGGAAGGTGAGTATCGAGTCTTCTTGAAGCCGGCGGCTGTAGCTGTCACTACAGTGCTACAGCCGCCGGCTCCATGTGTGTCCGGTTGGGGACCCCTGCTTTAGGCGACCCCTGTGTTTTGGTCGTTCGACCCCCGCCGGGGTCGCGACCCACAGGTTGAGGACCGCTGCCATAGTGTCCTAAATAAGCTAATTATAAGTATATAATTTGTGAAGTTTGACTGTCAACTTCTTCATTATAACTGTGTAACAGGACCTGTTTAATAATCATCAGTAACAGTGATAAGAGTTTGTATTCTTTATGTAAAGAGCTTATGTGAGTGACACATATATAGACTCAAGTAGAGAAAGTTTTTCACCAAAGACTGATTCTCACTACTGGGTCATGTCACATGATCAGTATTTGGTCAGTTTTTAAGTCGTAATTTGTAAGTCAAAACCAGGAGGGGAACAATGAGAGGAAAATATAATAGAAACACATCACCACTTCTGCACTTTTCACCCTCTTCTGGTTTTGGCTTACAACTATTGATATAAAATATTGACCGAATCCTGAACACGTGAATGTGGCCTTAATGTGCTTCTACAGAAGTTTGAAATAGGCCACTTTCACGCATTCAGTATTTGGTCTGTATTTTACATCAGTATTTGTAAGCTAAAATCAGGAACAGTCAGAGGAAAAGTCTAATAGAAAGATGTTGCAAATGCTGTATTTTTCACCCACTCCTGATTTTGGCTTACAAATACTGATGTAAAATACTGACCAAATACTGAACGTGTAAATGTGGCCATATAGTGATATAACAGATAAGAAAAGATTGATATTTGGAATCTCCCAAATGTAGAGGTGAGAAACTAGTTTCGGTAAGGCTACGTTATCGCAATGAGCTTTTGGTACATATTTGATGGTGCATATTTTTTGCTGCATCAAAAATGCAGCATCTTACAGTTCCAGCAGAGTCGATGGGATTTATAGAAATCTTATGTCCACTTTGCTTCTTTTTGACGCAGGGTAAATTGACCTGCGGTGCGTCTTTTAAATCCGCAACATGTCAATTGCTCTTGTTCGTACACTGAGCTTTTTGTGAAAAGCTCAGTGAAAAATTTACCCATAGACTTACATTAGGTGCAGATATTCTGCAGGTAAAAAACGATGAAAGTAATCTAATCTGCAACATCAGAAACGCACCAAAAGGCCACATGCACACTATCGGTATTTGGTGAGGTTTTTACATCAGTATTTATTAGCCAAAACCAGGAGTGGGTGACAAATCCAGAAGTGGTGACGTGTTTCTATTCTACTTTCCTCTGATTGTTCCACTCCTGGTTTTAACTTATGAATAATGTAAAATCTCACTGAATACTCAATGTGTGCACGTGGCTTAAGAGTTCTCTTTTATTTGGCTTTTGGTTGAGTTCAAATGATCCCTACACCCATCTCCTCAAAGTTTGCTTAGTGTCGTTGACACAACCATATTTTCGCTCCAAGTGCTGTCCATGATAAAACAGACAGCACTCTAACCCATGTTATTCAGTGGGGAAGTGCAGATGAGCGATTTTTTTTCACTGACCGAATCTGTGAGTGACAGAAAAGAAATCACTGCATGCGCTAATTTCTTCCATAAATCGTCCGAGACTTGGTTATTCTAGTCTTTGGGAGCGCAAAACAGATCGAATGGCATATGGAGATACAGTATGGCATCTATTTTTTACAGATACATTGCAATTCTGTAATATAGAAAACTGTAAATTGTCCTGTAAATGATTAATAACTGCTGTGAAAATCTGATTGCATACGGACAGCTCATGGATGACAGGAGACAAAAAAAATTGTCCCACTTTTCTGGGTGAAACTATGACTGAATTTTTATACACTCGTGTGAATCTACCATTAATTACCATGAGGCTCCAACTTCTGAACTGAGATCTGATTTTCTCAATGCCCTTTATAGTTGTCCGGGTTCAGAAAAGCCCTGCAGACATCTCATCACTGCATAGGAAGTCGGCAAACAGGCGCTAACACTGAGCTGATCGGAACTCTCTTCGGTGGAGAATGACCAGGAAAAGAGACCCCAAACATGCCGGTGTCCAGGTCCTCTGATCACTGTCAACTCTACCTACAGTTTGGTCTCAATTGCTGGAACTCGCATATTAATACAACTATAGCTTTAAATTTGACCCGGGTCCCCACCAGTGAAGGGGCTGTGGCAGTCAAGTACACAATGCGTCCCTTTTCACAGGAATAGCAGATCGTGTGTGCAATTAGCTGTGCCCTGTACTGCCGTTCAGTGTAATCTAACCCAGTCAGGCAGTCCCCAGGGCTGTGGATTCGGAGCCCATTTTGGTGTCGGAATTGGAGTCAGTGTCATGGAAATTGAGGAGTCGGAAGTTTGGCTTACTGAATCCACAGCCCTGGTATGAGGGAGTCGGAGTTGTGGCGTCGGTGCCATAGAAATTGAGGAGTCGGAGTCGGAGGTTTGGCTTACCGACTCCACAGCCCTGGTATGAGGGAGTGGGAGTCGTGGAGTCGGAGTTGTGGAGTCAGTGTCATGGAAATTGAGGATTCGGAGTCGGAGGTTTGGCTTACCGACTCCACAGCCCTGGTAGCCTCTTCATTGTGCTAATTGGTGAGGGGCCAGAGATTACTTCTAATCAATTATTTAAGGCTTAGCCTAAGGATCGACCATATTATTTAGGTCATCTAAATTCCATCTTATTAATTTGGGTAAGTGGATGGAGTTCCGTTTTAAAGCAAATTTTACAAGAAACTTTTTCTTATTTTTTTTCTTATCTTCTGTTCTTTCAAGTTTCCATACTCTAATAATAAAAATACAGGATATAACGTGTAGCAATTCTCTTTTTATATCATTTTCTGCCCGTTGCTAAAAGATACAATGATATCACAAGTTCCTTTAAAGTTTATTAAAAGAAAGCTGTTTTTCATTATTTTACAGTTTAATAAAAGGAGTGAGCGAAGAATAAAATATTGCTCCGTTTCCGTTTTAGCTGCGAGACACATGTTATTAAATACATATTGTCAGGGGAAATTTATCCCGAGCACAGTAGCTCCATTCTTCATACCTTAGACTTTACTTTCACTTGTTATTACAATTATAATAGCAATCCAAATGGGCCTTGGGAGGAAACACATGCTGTCAAAGTGCAGTCATCCATTGCAAGTATGTTTAATAGCAATTGATATCAATTAATATCATGCCAGCCATCACTTAGATTGAAAGAAAGGCATTTTCATCTTTCAAGCTCAGCTGTCCTCTGCTGTCTGGCAGTGCAGACTCCTGTCGGCAAGCTCGAGCTTTAGAGGAAGCGGCCATAAGAAAGTGCTCTGTGATCTTACTGATGCTGTGATTATATCGATAGTCATTTTAGTGTTGATTCACTTAAGGAGAACCTGTCATCTGATTCATGCTGCCCAAACCATGGGCACAATGGCTCCCAGCCTGGCTGCAAAATTCCAGCTCCTTGCGTTTCAGAGAAAATTTGTACTTTGAAGATCTTCCCAGCGCATGACTGAGAGGCTTGACAATCACCTCAGGCGGCGCAGGAAGAGCCGGCCAGGGTGTAGCTGGACTAGTCTGGTCTATTACTATGGTCCCTGGCCGAATTATTAAAGTATACTTTCTCTGAAGCGTTGGAGCGTTTCTGGGAAAATATAGCTGGCTTCAATCGTGAGGGACAGCCTCTGATTTAAGCCGTCCACAGGTCCCGGAGCATTAATCAGATGAGAGGTTCCCTTTAAGGGGGGATGTCTCCGTTACACGCAGCTTTACTACAAGGTAAGGTCTAGTTTTGAAAACTGATTTATGATATATGTCTTGCAGAAATATTGTGTTTATGCTAGAAAAAAATTGCCTATGGATAGCAAGCTTCAATAGGAGTGGTAGTGGTGAGAAAGCCATTACTAGCGCAGAGTTGCAACCAGAGACCATATATGTACACTCGACCACTCTTACACAAAAACTAAGATCACATTCACATGACAGTATTCTGGTCAGTATTTTGCACAAGCACAGATATAGCAGCCATTAACGTAGACTGTTGGCATGAATCTGTGATCAGTACTGGAGACAATATACACTGAATCACTTGTACACAACTGAAATTAAGAGGCTACGTGCACATTACAATAATATTTTTATTTCTATAGCGCCAACATGTTTATGTCTGACTCAATATATATGGATTAAGATATTTTATTTGCATGCTCAAGTTTATTTCCCATATTTGTTTTTTGCCATATTTGAGTTAAAAATGATCAACTGTGACATAAATGTCAAATATGAAAAATATACATTTTTATTGTCTTCTATAGAACAATTATGAGCATACTACAACATATGAGGAAACATACATAGTATTATGTGGACTGTTTATTCTACTCAGAAAATATAGGAGCCTCATCAGACACAAAAGCAGCACTCTGTATACACCAAGATATGTGCAAACATTGAATATAGAAAACATTTACTGCATTTCTGCTATATAGAATGCACTTATAAAATGAAGGTGTGAAGGAAACCCGGTTCCTCCCCCGTCACCAATGTGACGTAACTACACAGTCACAGCTCTCCGGCGCCCCCTTTGTCTCTCAGATCAGTAAGGGAACTGCACCTATAGCAAATGGCCGCCAGGGAGGATGTCCTGTTACTCACTGGGTATTCTAAGATTCGTGATCAGAGTAAAAGCATCAGCCCAAAATTAATTTTATGGTTTAATTGCCTTAAGTGCGCACTAGATAATTACAGAAATATACAGTAAGCTATACAACGGAATTACATTGGATTTGCAGTCAGAGTAAAAATACAACAATAATGGTACAAGGCTTAGAGGTATTAAGCTAGAGGTCAATGTTACCAGGCTGTAGGTTGCATGTGGATGCCGGGAGCTCTGAGATCCACAGGTAAGAATCTTAGTTGCCGGACAGTCCCCAAAATGTGTGCCGCTGCTCCCTTGGCAGATCTGTCCTCTGTTCCTTCTTAGATCATCATCGTCTTGTTCTTCTGTGAGAATAGAGAGAGTCTGCCATCCGCTCACAGTTCTTAAACCTGCTAGGTCCCTCCCCTCGGTGTCAGAGGGTGGACTAATAATCTCCACCCTTCAGCTCCCTGCAGAATTTATTCCCAATATCTAAGAAAGGGGTTAACTTTCTCCAGGACGATCGGATCAGGACACGAGAGGTACCAGTGAATGCAGTTTGTTTTGCCTGTCGCGTGGAGATCAAACATGGCCAGATTGGCCCTCCACAGCGACCCATTCTCTATATCTCGGGCCCCGAGCCATCACCGACTTGGGAGTCGCACTGTCAGATGCTCGAGGTCCGCAGGATCATGCAGATATTTTTTATGAGTCTGTACCTCGAAAGGCGTGCTCATAATTCATAATCCTAGAACGGAGTCGTAGTGGCTGGGAGAGACAATGGATGTGTTTTCTGTGTCTAGCTGACAGGTATAATCTAATTGAAGCCCCCAGGCATCTCCAGGCCCCATGCTGGCGTGGCTCCTGACTCCAGCTTTGAAGTCCTGTTTTGGCCTGATCTCCTTAGAATACTAAAAAACCTTGGACAGTGGAGCACTAAACTCTGTTTTCTTCAATATGCCTACAGGCCATGGGGGTTAGGAGCAGTTTGCTGCCTGTGGTTCTGGGAACTCAGACAAAATGGCCCCTGGGACAGGCCAAGCTCAGACATGAGGCGAGCATTATGCCCCATAACCAAGATGGTGGCTGTTCCTTCATCACAGAAGGTTCTTAGTGTCATCGCCACACAGTGTGGGACGTTCTGAGACCTTGTGCCTGTTCCAAATTAAATTGTAAAATTCAAATACGTGCATGGAAGAGCCACGCTGATACATTGAGCATCAAAGCAGATTCTCTCTTTATTACCTCATAACATCATCTTATATAGGTTATTAGTATTCATGCATTGTAACAATATAATTGTCTCATCTTATCTCTAAATATGTGCTGGCATTAGCATACATACATCTCATTGGCTAAAGGTGATTTTGTCTACACCCAGCTGAAAGGTTAGGTGTGTTTCTTCTGCTGATGTTTCCTTTATCCAACTTTTCTGTATTGTCTCCAAGTCCATTAGACAAAGACATTCCTAATGACCTCTGTTATCTCACACACACATACAGGCTCAAACTCCATCTTGAAAAGCAAAAGAGAATATATGCAGAATATCAACAATAGGGTCAGGATAGATAAATATAAATCCTGCTCTCACATTAGTGTACAAACTGGCCAGTTCACGTGAGCTCACCAGTCAAGACAAGGCGACCTCCCTCTGGTAGGACCCCAAGCTTAATAATTTTAAATTTAAAAGGCGGGTGGGATCCAGCACTAATTAAAAACAGCCTTAATGTGCCTCTGTATTCTTTTATTTATGTATTATGCAGTCATAGAAGCTAGCACCTGTTCACATTTGCATTTTCCTGTTAGAAGGTGCTCGTCAGTTTTTCCTTTCTTATACTACATGTCAGATATCTTATTGTTTGGGATGCTTCACTGAATTGCCATCACTGTTGTTGCACATTGATGTAGCAATGCACATATCACAGCACTGTTAACAACAAAGAAAGTGTAAATTGACCCCTAACTTGGTATTGGTCAGTGGCTCGGTCAGTGTTAAAGGGAACTTGTCAATCCCCACATACTCCAGACTGATTGCATTACTGTGCAGGCCATGAGAATAGAAGTGATTCTGTGCCTTTATTGATCAAAAGCACTGCTATATTGACCCGAAATCTATTTTATAACTGTTATGCAAATGAGGCTTGAAGTGCACTGGGCGGGATAATGCACTTCCACTGCCTTGGCTCCCAGCTCCATACGCAGCCCAATGTGCTCTCCCACTAGCACTGCTGCAGCATGTCAAGCAGCATGTCGATCACCTAGTGGAGGGCTGTTAACGTCAGATGTTAATGGATCTGGTTCTTAGCACTGCACATGCCCAGAATACTAAATGTGTTCCGAATCACCACTAGTAGAAATGGACGTTAAGCAGACATCAAAGTGTCTATTTTTAAATATACTTTCTTCTTTTTTTCTTTTAAAATAGACAGATCCATTAAAAAACAGAAACTTTGTTTTTCATTTTGCAACTGTTTTTGCTCTGTTTTTCTTTTTTACATACTGGATCCGTTACAGAGGGATGCCAACTGGACATGTGAACAGAGCCTTAGCTGTCACAGGTGGTGATATTTTTGCACATTAAATCTCATCTGTGGCCTTGGTTAACAAATATTCACAGAATTTACATTCAGGGCTAGGATTCACGTTCAGACGGACTCTTAATTCTGTATTTGTCTCCAATTACAGTGTGCAGTCAGTGTTACATGTTACAGTGGGTGAATAAAGTGAAATCCCAGGACACAACAGCTCCTAAGAGATTGGAGTGTACAAACATTTTAGTTTAATTTCTATCCATAAAGTTTCATCCACTTAATTTTTAACAAATCTGAAAATATGACTTTTTTTCTTGCATTGGCATATCTATTCTTTAATCAGTAAAACATGGTAATTGCTGATTTGTAACATCTACAGAGTAAATAAGGAACATGTATAAAATTATATCATATTAGAGAACCGCTGAGCTCATACATAGGCTTGTCTACTGAAATTAAAATTCTGTGGACCCTTTGTCTTCTCCTTTTCTAGCTACTTTACGCTCAGTGAGCACTATGCAGCAAACAGAAACATCATCAGTGTCATTGCTTTTGTAGGACCTGGCGATCATATGATCACATGGTCTCAGCATAGCAGAGCTGCTCTATTCAGAGTCGCAGATCAACTCTTCCAGTGGAGCCTCGCAGAATAAGGGTCCGTTTTTGCTTGTAATTGCGGCTTTTATGGGTGTCCCAGTAACAATGGGAATAATGAATAATAAAAGAGAAAGAATGTTCCCCAGTGGACTTTTATGATGTCTTGGCGGTCAAATTATACTAATAATATAGTCATTGCCAAAATATTGGCACCCTTGATACACACATTTATTTACTTTGTGTGTTTTGGAACCACACCAAAAAATGGAAAAAAAGCAATTTGGACATCATTTCACACAGAACCCCCAAAATGGGGCACCTTTCCAAAAATGTGGGTAATCAACTTTGTTTCAAGCATGTGATGCTCTTTCAATCTCACCTGTGGCAAGTAACAGATGTGGGCAATATGAAAGTCAAACCTGAAAACCAGATAACAATGTGAGAATTTGATTTAATCTTTGCATTGTGTGTTTGTGTGTTTCACACTAAGCATAGAGAACAGAAAGAGGATAAGAAAACTGTCTGATTATTTGGGAACCCAGATTGTTGAAAAATATCAACAATCTCCAAAGATCTTGATTTTCCTTTGTCCAAGGTGCGCAACATAATCAAGACGTTTACAACCCATGACACTGTAGCTAATCTGTTTGGACGTCGATGGCAGAGAAAAATTGATGAAAGGTTGCAACACAGGATGGTGGCTAAGCAGCCCCAATCAAGTTCAAAATAAATTCAAGCTGCCCTGCAGTCTCAGGGTGCAACATTGTCAGTACAAACTATCCGTCCACATTTGAATGAAATTAGACGCTATGGCTGGAGAACCAGGAGGACCCCACTGCTGATACAGAGTCATGAAAAAGCTAGACTACAGATGGCCAAAATGTATGTGAGTTATCCAAAATCCTACTGGAAAGTGTCTTGTGGCCATATGAGACCAAGATAGATCTTTTTGGTAAAGCACATTATTCTACTGTTTACCAAAAAGGAATGAGGCCTAGAAATAAAATAACACAGTACCTACAGTCAAATATCATGGAGGTTCAAAGATGTTTTGCAGTTGTTTTGCTGCCTGTAACTCTGGGTGCCTGGACTGTGTGAAAACCATCATGAAGTCTTCTAAAGATTAACAAAGGATTTTGAGTCCCAATGTAGTGTCCATTGTCATAAAGCTGGGTTTGCATCCTAGGTCATCAGCCTCCCAGCAGGACAATGTCCCCAAACATACTTCAAGAAACACCCAGAAATGGACAGAAACAAAGCGCTGGAGAGTTCTGAAGTGGCCATCAATGATTCTGGATCTAAATCCCATTGACCACCTGGAGAGAGATCTTAATATTGCTGTTGGGAGAAAACACCCTTCATATGTGAGAGACATGGAGCAGTTTGCAAAAGAAGAGTGGTAAAAAATTCCCGTTGAGAGGTGTAAGAAGCTTGTTGATGGTTATAGGAAGCGATTGATTGGAGTTATTTATTACAAAGGGTGTGCAACCAAATATTAAGTTGAGGGTGTCAACAATTTTATCCAGCCCATTTTTGGTGTTTTGTGTGAAATTATGTCCAATTTGCCTTTTTTCTCTGTTTTTTTTTCTGTTGTTCCAATACACAGAAAATAAATAAACGTGTATAACAAAACATGTGTCATTACTATATAATTTTATGGGAGAAATACTTCATTTTCTGGAACAATTTCAAGGGTCCCAACACTTTTGACTGTAAATATGTAGAGGTGCTTGTCACAAAATTAGAATATCATCAAAAAGGTAGTTTATTTCAGTTTTTCAATACAAAAAGTGAAACTCATATAGAGTGATTACAAACAGTGATCCTTTTCACGTGTTTATTTCTGTTTATGTTGATGATTATGGCTTACAGCCAATGAAAACCCAAAAGTCATTATCTCAGTAAATTAGAATAATTAGCAAAAACACCTGTAAAGGCTTCCTAAGCATTTAAAAAGACCCCTTAGTCTGTTTCAGTAGGCTCCACAATCATGGGGAAGACTGCTGACTTGACAGATGTCCAGAAGGCAGTCATTGACACACTTCACAAGGAGGGTAAGCCACAAAAGGTCATTGCTAAAGAAGCTGGCTTCTCACAGAGTGCTGTATCCAAGCATATTAATGGAAAGTTGAGTGGAAGGAAAAAGTGTGGTAGAAAAAGGTGCACAAGCAACTGGGATAACCACAGCCTTGAAATGATTGTTAAGAAAAGGCCATTCATCAATTTGGGGGAGATTCTCAAGGAGTGGACTGCTGCTGGAGTCATTGCTTCAAGAGCCACCACACACAGACATATCCAGGACATGGGCTACAAGTGTCGCATTCCTTGTGTCAAGTCCCTCATGACCAATAGACAATGCCAGAATTGTCTTACCTGGGCCAAGGAGAAAAAGAACTGGACTGTTGCTCAGTGATCCAAGGTGTTGTTTTCAGATGAAAGTAAATTTTGCATTTCATTTGGAAATCAAGGTCCCAGAGTCTGGAGGAAGAGTGGAGAGGCCACAATCGAAGCTGCTTGAGGTCTAGTGTGAAGTTTCCAGTCAGCGATGGTTTCGGAAGCCATGTCATCTACTGGTGTAGGTCCACTGTGTTGTATCAAGACCAATGTCTGCAGCCGTCTACCAGGAAATTTTAGAGCACTTCTTGCTTCCTCTGCCAACAATCTTTTTGGAGATGGGAATTTCATTCTACAGCAGGACTTGGCACCTGTCCACACTGCCAAAATACCAATACCTGGTTTAAAAACAACAGTATCACTCTGCTTGATTGGCCAGCAAACTCGCCTGTTCTTAACCCCATAGAGAATCTATAGGGTATTGTCAAGAAGAAGATGAGAGACACCAGACCCAACAATGCAGACGAGCTGAAGGCTGCTAACAAAGCAACCTGGGCATCCATAATACCTCAGCAGTGCCACAGGCTGATCGCCTCTATGCCACGCAGCATTGATGCAGTAAT
This sequence comes from Oophaga sylvatica, assembly GCA_033576555.1. Classification (NCBI taxonomy): domain Eukaryota; kingdom Metazoa; phylum Chordata; class Amphibia; order Anura; family Dendrobatidae; genus Oophaga; species Oophaga sylvatica. The sequence continues at coordinate 465,161,085 of JARQOD010000005.1, forward strand.
TGATGCAAAAGGAGCCCCGACCCAGTATTGAGTGCATTTACTGAACATACGTTTCAGTAGGCCTACATTTCGGAACTTAAAATCATTTTTCAGGCTGGTGTTATTAAGTATTCTAATTTACTGAGATAATGAATTTTGGGTTTTCATTGACTGTAAGTCATAATCATCAACATTAACAGAAATAAACACTTGAAATAGATCACTCTGATGTAATGACTCTATATAATATATGAGTTTCACTTTTTGCATTTAAAAACTTAAATAACTTTTTGATGATATTCTAATTTATTGAGATGCACCTGTATATTGTATAATGATTTACATTTCTATGAAATTCTTAAGGTCATTCTAAAATAAAGAATGCTCCATGTACAGATCAGGCTTTTATACACCACCCTGACATTCAGAATAACTTTCTTTTACTTGAGGACAACTATCAATATGCTCCTTCTTCCTAAAATGCAGCGCTCTCCCTCATGTGCTGTAGTCAGACATTGCAAGGGCGCTGTTGTACCTAAGTATCGCTGTCACAGTGATCTGAGTGCGTTAGGAGGAAACACATGTGAGGTCACAGCAAGGCTGAATATGTATATGTATTCCAGTTCTGTCATTATGGAGCCGCATCCTCTGTCTGCTGCCAGTGTGAAGTGTAGCAATTATGGAAATAGTGATCCTCCCTGAGTCTTCTGCTGCTGGTAGACAGAGTGATGGAAGAAGTGATGGGCCCTCCTATGGATTCTAAGGTATATTCTATCATGAATAATTGAGAGCTGAAACAACGCCAAGAACTTCAAAAATCGTGCACGATTCGGAGAAGAATTGCATTCTTCTCTGCAGGAGCCTTGTCATGGCTTACACTATAAGAGAGGGCATTGTAAAAGAGTACAAGTGCAGCAAATGTCACTATAACCTGCGCGTTACACTGCTCATTGGTGCACAGCTCCTATATATCGGCCATTTTACTGCTTTCACTGTAAGGCCGGGATCTCACATGCGACGAGAACGTCCAACGCTCGCATGTGAAATCACAGCTCTGGCGTCGGCACTCGGGAGTGGAGTGCGCGGCTGCATATAAATACACTGTGTTCTAAATTATTATGCAAATAATATTTTCTCAGATTTCCCCAAATTACCTATATGAATTTCAGTCATTGTAATTTTCCAGTCAAATAACTATTAGAGTACAATTGAAAGGTTTTTGTACAAACTGCCTATGATAACAGTATATTTTTTAAAAAATAAAACACTCAAAGTGCACTCAAAATGCATGTTCCAAATTATTATGCACAGCAGAGTTTTCAACCTTTTCATTTTATTAAAGAACAAAAAAATGTTCATTTTTGAAATTATAAGCAGTAGCAGGTTCTTACAAACTGAAATCAAACAGTTTTCAACTCAAAACTTTATTCTAGGTGATGTTACATTTGCACATAGGAACCCTTGTTCGAAAGGAGCTTCTGAACTCTCTCGTCCATTGAATTTGTCAGGTTTTGGATGGTTTCTGCTTCAATTGTTTTGCATGAGGACAGAATACCCTCCCAGAGCTGTTGCTTAGATGTGAACTGCCTCCCGCCATCATAGACACTCCTTTTGATGATGCTCCAGAGGTTCTCAATGGGGTTGAGGTCAGGGGAGCATGGGGCCACACCATAAGTTTGTCCCCTTTTATGCCCATAGCAGCCAGAGATGCAGATGTGTTATGTGCAGCATGAGATGGTGCATTATCATGCATGAAAATGATCTTGCTGCGGAATGAACGGTTCTTCTTCTTGAACCATGGCAGGAAGTGCTGTTTGAGAAACCCAACATACACTATGGAGTTCATCTTTACCCCTTCAGGGATCCTAAAGGGGCCGACAATCTCTCTCCCCATGATTCCAGCCCAAAACATTACTCCACCTCCTCCTTGTTGGCGCCGTAGCCGTGTTTGCATGGGGTGTCCATCAACCAGCCATCCTCCACGCCATCCATCTGGACCATCGAGTGTTGCACAGCACTCATCGGTGAACAAAACAGTTTTGAAGTCAGTCTTCATGTGTTGTTTGGCCCACTGGAGCCGTTTCTGCTTGTGTGCAGTGGATAGAGGAGGTCGACAGGATGGCTTACGCACAGCTGCAAACCTCTGAAGGACCCTGCATCTTGTTGTTCGGGGGACGTTGGAGGCACCAGCAGGTTCAAAACTTGTCTGCTGCTATGACAAGGCTTTTTGCCGCTGCTCTTTTAACCTGATGTAATTTCCTGTAGGAAAGAGTCCTCAATTTTCCCTTATCAGCACGCACACGTGTGTACTGTGAATCAGCTACATACTTCTTGATTGTGCGATGATCACGATGAAGTATCTTGGCAATGTTGATTGTAGTCATGCCTTGACCTTAACACTCCACAATTTGTTGCTTCTCAGCAGCTAACACATCCTTTTTCTTTCCCATTTTGGCAGAAAATGTAGGGTGCTTAATAATGTGGGACAGCCTTCTTAAGTAGTCTTGCCTTTCATTGGACACACCTGCCAAACTAATTAGCACAGGTGTCTGCAATTGCTTACAGTGATATAAAGAGCCCTGACACACATCACCATCAATGAGTTTAACTGACAAGCAAAAAAATTATTACCTCATCACTCCTAAACAATTTTTGCATAATAATTTGGAACACAGTGTACATGCAGCCGCGCACTCCACTCCCGAGTGCCGGCGCCAGAGCTGGGATTTCACATGCGAGCGTCGGACGTTTTCCTAAGAGCCTAAGAGCTGAAATCCAAGTGCAATGAGCCTTCCTTTGTCTTCTCATATGACAGAGGTGGCAGCTTCTTGGAGGTTGAACTACTTCAGTATGAGATATATCCTTGATCGGGTCATTTATACAGTTTATTTATACAGTTCTCATAGAGGAATGTGATATTATCTATATATTTAATTGTCTTATCCTGTCTGCCTGTCTGTCCAGGAAATCCCGCATTGCTGATTGGTCCGCCGCGGCCAATCAGCGACACAGGGCTAACTCTGCCCATGTGGTCATGTGACTCACCAACTGCCCATGATGTACTGAACATGTTTTGTCAGTTACAGTGTCTGATGTACTTCTGTTACGCTTACTGAACACGGGTAATACACAGTGACATGAGGTAATACACAGGTGACATGAGGTAATACATAAGTAACATAAGGTAATACACAGTAAAATGAGTTTATATACAATAACATGAGGTAATACACAGTAATAAGAGGTAATACACAGTAATATGAGGTAATACACAGTAACATGAGGTAATACACAGTGACATGAGGTAAAACACAGGTAACGTGAGGTAATATACAGTAACATGTGGTAATATACAGTAACATGAGGTAATACACAGAAAAATGAGGTAATATACAGTAACATGAGGTAATACACAGTAATATGAGGTAATACACAGGTAACATGAGGTAATATGAGGTAATATACGGTAACATGAGGTAATACACAGTAATATGAGGTAATATACGGTGACATGAGGTAATACACAGTAATATGAAGTAATACACAGTGACATGAGGTAATACACAGTAACATCTATCTAATATATATATAATCGTCTTATCCCGTCTGTCTGTCTTTCTGTCCAGGAAATCCTGCGTCGCTGATTGGTCCGGCCACGGCCAATCAGCGATGCGGGATTTCAGAAAAAAAGATGGCTGCCGTTAGCGGCTTATCTGCCGCACGGAGGTCAGCGGCGATGCAGCCAGATGACCTGCGCTAGCCGGTCATCTCCCGGCTGCTCGCAGCAGAAGTACCCTGACCCAGGGTCGGCGTCAGCACCCGGCACACCCGGGCAAGTGCCGGGGCCCTGAGCAGGCGGAGGGGGCCCACTTGCCGTCGGGCAACCCGGCGCCCGTTAGTGGTGTCAGCGCCGCCACGGCCCCCCCCCCCCCCCGCTTGCTCAGGGCCCCGGAAGCAGCCGGCGCAATACTCACCTCTCCCGTGCCTCCGCTGCCGCAGCTCCGAGCTCCAGGGGGCGCCTGCGCCGACGCTTCCTCTCTCACAGCAGCGCCGCTGAATGACGTCATCATTCAGCGGCTGGCTGTGGCAGAGAGCGCGTGGATGCCGGACAGGAGAAGCGTGTGTGTGTGCCTGCTGCGTGTGTGTATGTGAGAGAGTGCTGCCTGCGGTGCTGTATGTGTGATGGTGGTGGGGGGAGGCAGTGATGGTGGTGAGGAGGCAATGATGATGGGGAGGCAATGATAATGGGAAAGCGATGATGATGATGATATATTAATGGGGAGGCAATGATAATGGGAAGGCAATGATGATGATAATATTAATGGGAGGCAATGATAATGATGATGATGGGGAGGCAATGATAATGGGAAGGCAATGATGATGATATTAATGGGGAGGCAATGATAATGATGATGATAGGGAGGCAATGATAATGGGAAGGCAATGATGATGATGATCATATTAATGGGGAGGCAATGATGATGATAGGGAGACGATGATGATGGGCAGGCAATGATGATGAGGGGAGCGCCCTTTCCTGAGCCGTAACAGTGCAGAACGCAGTACAGTGTAGAGGAGAGCTCCATATTTTGTATGGAGCATTATATGTGGTCCAGTATTCTGTAAGGAGCATTATATTGGGTCCTGTTGTGAATAGGCTGGAAATGAGTTCTGAGCAGAAGCTCCCTCTGGTGGTTACAAACGGTACTTGACTGTCCAGTGAAGATTGTGAGGATTGGGAATCAGGTGTTACTGACTGGTCTTATATAAGGGAGTCGCCTTCCCATCAGGGTTGCCGGTGATCAATTGTTCTGGTCTCAATCCTTGATTCCTGTTTCCTTGGTAGCCTGCTGTGTCGTGTCTGAATCTCCTGCTAACAGATAAGACATTTTCTTTTTTTTGTTTTTGTGCTTGATTTTTGCATTTTGTCCTGCACTTCTGTGGGGGCCTTCAGGGTCCCCTCTGGGGCTTTTGCCCTCTCAGTTCAGTTCAGCCACTGATGTTTGTACATTTGCTTTTTCCAGTTTTTTCAGTGGCTGCTGTTTTGTTTTTGGTTACACCAGAGAACTAATTTAGGTGGTAGAGGTCGTGTGATCTCAGGTGTTTTTGAAATTAGTAGAGTTGGTGCTTTTCAGGTTTTTTTTGGGATTGCAGTAAGTGCCCTTCCTATCCTTTTCTATTTAGTAAGTTTGGGCCCCAACATTTGCTCATACTATTTTCTGTCTGTGTCAGTATTTCTTCTTGTCTAACCGCCATTACATGTTTGGGGGCTTTCTATGTTCTTTGGGGATCTGCTCCGGGGCAGATGGCTTTCCTCTTTCTATCTTTGGGTGTAGTTGGTTTCTCGGGCTGTGACGAGGCGTCTGGGACCAACGTGGGGGCGCTCCACGGCTGCCTCTAGTTGTGGTGGTTAGTCAGGGTACTGCAATCTCATAGTTTCCAACTGCTCTGGTGTATTTCCTTTTTTGCCTGCTCTCCTCAGCTACCTAATCATAACAGTATCACCGGCCTAAACTAAAAATTATATGGTACTCACAGAAGGGAAAAATATTGTGGAAAGAAAAAAGTTGTCAGAGTTGTCAGAGATTTTTTTTTTTCTGTTTGTTGCATTTTTTTTTTTTCCCTCTGTATCTCTGGGTGCTGAGGAGGATTTTTTTTTCTCTCTCAATGGAGTTTGCACAGTTGTCTGGCCGTGTGGATCAGCTTGCCACTGAGGTTCGGAGTATTGCTACCTATCTTGCTAGGTTGCCTGTTGTGGAACCTAGGATTCCCATGCCAGATTTGTTTTTAGGGGATCGAGCTAAGTTTCTGAATTTCAAAAATAACTGTAAATTGTTTTTTGCCTTAAAATCTAAGTCCTCAGGGAACGCAGCGCAGCAGGTTCAAATTGTCATCTCTCTCCTGCGCGGCGACCCTCAGGATTGGGCTTTTTCCCTGACACCTGGGGATCCTGTTTTGAGTGATGTTGATGTGTTTTTTCAGGCTTTGGGATTATTGTACGATGAGCCTAATGTCACTGATCAAGCTGAAAAAACTTTGTTGGCATTAAGTCGGGCTTGATGACGCTGAGTTATACTGTCAGAGATTCCGTAGGTGGGCAGTCCTGACCAAATGGAATGACGACGCTTTGGCAGCTCTTTTTCGGAAGGGACTGTCAGATAATTTAAAGGATGTTATGGTGGGATTCCCTGTTCCCTCTGGTCTCAATGATTCTATGTCATTAGCGATTCAAATTGACAGACGTTTGCGTGAGCGGAAAGGTATGCGTGGAATAATGTTGCCTTGTGAACCTGCTTCTGAATCCATGCAGTGTGATAGAGTGGTTTCTGGGGCACAGCGTCATGAATTTCGAAAGCGCAATGGGTTATGTTTCTACTGTGGTGATGCCTCTCATGCTATTTCAGTCTGCCCTAAGCGGGGAAGACGTTTTGCACGCTCAGTTGTCTTGGGTAGTGTTCAGACTAAGTTTTTATTAACTGTTACCCTGATATGCTCTCTGTCCTCATTTTCTGCTCAGGCTTTTGTTGATTCTGGAGCAGCTATTAACCTGATGGATTTTGATTTTGCTAAACGTTGTGGGTTTCCCTTGATACCCCTACGGAAGTCTATTCCCCTACTGGGGATCGATTCTACCCCTTTGGCTGAGAATAAACCTCAGTTCTCTACTCAGGTGATAATGAGGGTAGAACCTGATCATCAGGAGAGTTGCAAATTTTTGGTTCTGTATAATCTGCATGACATTATCGAACTGGGTTTCCCTTGGTTACAGTGTCATAATCCTGTTTTGGATTGGAAATCTGTGTCTGTTACCAGTTGGGGCTGCCAATGTGTTAATACCAACACTCCTGTTTTTTCTGCCTCCCCCAGGCTCAGGATGTTCCTGACTTTTTGATTGATTTTTCTGATGTGTTTAGAAAAAGTAAATCTGCATCCTTACCTCCCCATAGGAGCTATGACTGCGCTATTGAATTAGTGCCTGGTAGTAAATTCCCTAAAGGTCGCCTTTTTAACTTGTCTGTACCTGAACATGACGCTATGCGGTCTTATATCAAGGAGTCATTGGAGAAGGGTCATATCAGACCATCCTCTTCACCCTTAGGTGCCGGTTTTTTCTTTGTGGCCAAAATGGATGGTTCATTAAGGCCGTGTATTGATTATCGTCTCTTGAACAATATTACTGTGAAATATCAATATCCTTTACCCTTGATCTCTGATCTGTTTTCCAGGGTGAAAAACGCTACTTGGTTTACCAAGCTTGACCTCAGGGGGGCATATAACCTTATTCGCATTAAGCACGGGGATGAATGGAAGACGGCATTTAATACCCCTGAAGGGCATTTTGAGTACCTTGTGATGCCCTTTGGGCTCACTAATGCTCCTTCTGTCTTCCAGTCCTTCATGAATTACATTTTCAGGGATTTTGTGGATAAATTTTTGATTGTTTATTTGGATGATATCTTGATTTTTTCCAATGACTGGGACTCTCATGTAAAACATGTTCGGACTGTGTTCCAGATTTTGAGAGAGAATGCTCTGTATGTGAAGGGATCAAAGTGTCTTTTTGGCGTTCAGAGGATCTCATTTCTGGGATTCATTTTGTCCCCATCTGTTATTGAAATGGACCCGGTCAAAGTTCAGGCCATCTGTGATTGGGTCCAACCTACTTCATTAAAAGCTCTTCAAAGATTCTTGGGTTTTGCCAATTTTTATCGTAAATTTATTGGTAATTTCTCTGTTATTGTTAAACCATTAACTGATTTGACCAAGAAGGGTTCTGATGTGGTGAATTGGTCTCCTGAGGCAGTCTCTGCATTTCAGGAACTTAAGCAGAGATTCACTTCTGCTCCTGTTCTACGGCAGCCTGATGTTTCTCTACCATTTCAGGTGGAGGTTGATGCCTCTGAAATTGGGGCAGGTGCCGTTTTGTCCCAAAGAGATCCAGAGACCTCTAAAAGTAACCCTTGTGCCTTTTTCTCTCAAAAATTTTCTCCCACTGAACGTAATTATGACGTGGGTAATCGGGAGTTATTAGCCATGAAGTGGGCTTTTGAAGAGTGGAGACATTGGCTGGAGGGAGCCAAACATCAGGTGGTGGTCCTTACGGACCATAAGAATTTAGTTTATCTGGAATCTGCCAAGCGACTTAATCCTAGACAGGCCAGGTGGGCCTTGTTTTTCACACGTTTTAATTTTGTGGTTTCATTTCTTCCTGGCACTAAAAATGTTAAGGCGGATGCCTTCTCGAGGAGTTTCCTGGCGGACTCTCCTGAGTTATCTGATCCTTCTGTTATTTTGAAAGAGGGTGTAGTTCTTTCCGCCATCTCGCCCAATTTGAGACTGGCTCTGGAGGGGTGTCAGGAGGATAAGCCCGAGCGCTGCCCTGTTGGGAAATTGTTTGTCCCGGACCAGTGGAAAAAGAGTGTAATGTCTGAGATTCATTGTTCCGCGTTGGCCGGTCATCCCGGAATTTTTGGTACCAGAGACTTGGTTAGTCGGTCCTTTTGGTGGTCTACCTTGTCTCTTGATGTCAGGGAGTTTGTGCAGTCCTGCGGGACTTGCTCTCTCTCCAAACCTTGCTCTCGTTCTAGTGGTTTGTTGATGCCATTACCTGTGCCCAAGAGACCATGGACCCATTTCTCTATGGATTTCATTTCCGACCTCCCTGTTTCTCAGAGAATGACCGTCATCTGGGTGATTTGCGATAGGTTTTCCAAGATGATACATCTTGTGCCATTACCTAAGTTGCCTTCCTCCTCTGAATTGGTGCCTTTGTTCCTTCAGCACGTGATTCGTTTACACGGCATTCCTGAGAACATTGTGTCTGACAGAGGAGTCCAGTTTGTTTCCAGATTTTGGAGGACCTTTTGTTCTAAAATTGGTGTTCAATTGTCTTTCTCCTCGGCGTTTCATCCTCAGACCAATGGTCAAACTGAGAGAACAAACCAGACATTGGAGACTTATCTAAGATGCTTTGTGTCTGCTGATCAGGATGACTGGGTCTCTTTTTTGCCTTTGGCTGAGTTTGCTCTTAATAATAGGGCTAGCTCTGCCACTTTGATGTCTCCATTTTTCTGTAATTCTGGGTTTCACCCTCGATTTTCTTCAGGACAGACGGAGGCTTCTGTCTGTCCAGGTGTTGACTCTGTTGTGGAGCGTATGCAACAGATTTGGGACCAGGTAGTGGAGAGGTTGTCCCTCTCTCAGGAGAGGGCCCAGCGGTTTACTAACCGGCATAGGACTGATGGTCCTCGGTTTAAAGTGGGGGACTTGGTCTGGTTGTCCTCAAGAAATATTCCTATGAGAGTGGCATCTCCTAAATTTAAGCCTAGGTTCATTGGACCTTATAAGATCATGGAGATTCTTAATCCTGTTTCTTTTCGTTTGCTTCTTCCAGGGACATTTAAGATCCATAACGTGTTCCACAAGTCCTTGTTGAAGAGGTTTGTTGAGCCAGTGGTTCCTACTACTGTGCCTCCTGACCCTGTTTTGGTTGAGGGCAATCTGGAGTATGTGGTTGAGAAAATATTGAATTCTCGTTTTTCTAGACGGAAACTCCAGTATTTGGTTAAATGGAGAGGTTATGGTCAGGAAGACAATTCTTGGGTGTTTGCTTCGGACATCCATGCTAGGAGACTCATCCGTGCGTATCATAGAACTCATCCTGACCGACCTGGTTGCTCAAATGAGGGTTCGGTGACCCCTCCTCAAGGGGGGGTACTGTTGTGAATAGGCTGGAAATGAGTTCTGAGCAGAAGCTCCCTCTGGTGTTTACAAACGGTACTTGACTGTCCAGTGAAGATTGTGAGGATTGGGAATCAGGTGTTACTGACTGGTCTTATATAAGGGAGTCGCCTTCCCATCAGGGTTGCCGGTGATCAATTCTTCTGGTCTCAATCCTTGATTCCTGTTTCCTTGGTAGCCTGCTGTGTCGTGTCTGAATCTCCTGCTAACAGATAAGACATTTTCTTTTTTTTGTTTTTGTGCTTGATTTTTGCATTTTGTCCTGCACTTCTGTGGGGGCCTTCAGGGTCCCCTCTGGGGGCTTTTGCCCTCTCAGTTCAGTTCAGCCACTGATGTTTGTACATTTGCTTTTTCCAGTTTTTTCAGTGGCTGCTGTTTTGTTTTTGGTTACACCAGAGAACTAATTTAGGTGGTAGAGGTCGTGTGATCTCAGGTGTTTTTGAAATTAGTAGAGTTGGTGCTTTTCAGGTTTTTTTGGGATTGCAGTAAGTGCCCTTCCTATCCTTTTCTATTTAGTAAGTTTGGGCCCCAACGTTTGCTCATACTATTTTCTGTCTGTGTCAGTATTTCTTCTTGTCTAACCGCCATTACATGTTTGGGGGCTTTCTATGTTCTTTGGGGATCTGCTCCGGGGCAGATGGCTTTCCTCTTTCTATCTTTGGGTGTAGTTGGTTTCTCGGGCTGTGACGAGGCGTCTGGGACCAACGTGGGGGCGCTCCACGGCTGCCTCTAGTTGTGGTGGTTAGTCAGGGTACTGCAATCTCATAGTTTCCAACTGCTCTGGTGTATTTCCTTTTTTGCCTGCTCTCCTCAGCTACCTAATCATAACAGGGTCCAGTATTCTGTATGGAGCATTATATGGGGGATGGCGGGGTGACATCCTGCATGGGGTATTATATGGGTGATGAGGGGGGACTATGTGGTGCCCATAATACTGTATGGAGGACTGTACTGTCCAGTCTGTACTGTGCGCTGTGAGGATTTGGCGGTTTTTGAGCTATTGTACAATTTACAATAGGTATCAGTCATGTAATGGAAGAAGAGAATTGTTTGGCATTGTACTATACCCATATTTCTCTGCAGTATCTGTGCATCATGAATCGTGGTCTGTGTTAAGGGGGCCCACTGAGGCTCTTTCCCCGGGGCCCATAAAAACCTGGAGCCGGCCCTGCCCTGACCGGTGGCGCCTATGACCTCCATGCGGCTGCCATCGGCAGATCAGCGGCTAGGGCCGCTGATCTCCCGACGGCAATTGTGAACGGAGGACTGGGGAGCGGCGCCGACGGTCGGGATACTTCTGGTGCGAGCAGCCGGTCATCTCCTGGAGAGAGTGTATTGCATTCTTAAATCTTCATAAATAAACTACATACATATTCTAGAATACTCGATGCGTTAGAATCGGGCCACCATCTAGTGTATAATATGCATATAAGGTGTTTTTATCTACTATGTACTGGCCTTGGCTTAGTGCATGTAAGTGTACGCATAATGTGTGCAGCCGCAAGCCCTACTGACGTGCTGTGTGAGGTCAAGTGAAACAAGGAGTAGCAATGGAAATTTTCCTACAAACATTTTACTGGAAAAATCGATTTTGACTTGATTTTATTTGTTAGGTACATACAGCACAATTATTATATACTGTACGTGTGACATTCTACAAGAACACAGTCATGTTTTTAATAGATGTGATTTGTGGTTATTATATATGATCATCCATTCAAAAACAGTTTGTTCCGACTGTGCTTCAATGGGCTCTATCAGCTAAGCGGGCCACCTTTTTATGTGATCAGATATGACAGAGAAGGGGGCTGGCTTAGCTACCGAAACACGCAGTCCCATCACACACAGGACTGGTCCAATGCCAAAATAGGGAACTTTGTTTTGTGGTGAGCTCAAGGCAGAAGATACAGTTATGCAAATTATATAACTATATATATATAAGTTTTGTAAAATCTCTCTCTATCTCTCCATATATGTATATATATACACTGCTCAAAAAAATAAAGGGAACACTAACACAACACAATGTAACTCCAAGTCAATCACACTTCTGTGAAATATACCTCTCCAGTAAGAAAGCAAGACCAATTATGAATCAATTTCTCCTGCTGTTGTGCAAATGGAACAGACAACGGGTGCAAATGATCGGCAATTAGCAAGACACCCCCTATAAAGGAGTGATTCTGCAAGTGGTGACAAGAGACCATTTCTCTATTCTCATCTTTTTTGGCTGTTTTGGTCACTTTTACATTTTATCATTCCTCTCACCCCTGTACTGTACAGTAGAATGAAGTGTTGTCTACAATCAACAGAAGTTGCTCACGTAGTGCAGCTCATCCAGGATGGCACATCAATGCGAGCTGTGGCAATAAAGGTAGCTGTGTCTGTCAGGACAGTGTCCAAAACATGGAGCTGATACCAGGAGATAGGTCAGTATACCAGGAGACGTGGAAGGGGCTTTTAAGAGGGCAATAACCCAGCACCAGGACTGCTACCTCCTCCTTTGTTCAAGGAGGAACAGGAGGAGCAGTGTCAGAGCTCCGCAAAATGACCTCCAAAAGGCCACTAACATCCATGTGTCTGCTCAAACTGTCACGAATAGACTCCATGATGGTGGTATGAGCTCCCGACGTCCACAAGTGGGTGTTGTGATTACAGCTCAACACCGGGCAGGGCAATTGGCATTTGTCAGAGAACACCAAGTTTGGCAGATTTGACATTGGCACCCTGTTCTCTTCACGTATGAGAGCAGGTTCACACTGAGCACATATGACAGAGTCTGGAGATTCTGTGGACAACGTTCTGCTGCCTGCAACATCCTCCAGCATGACTGGTTTGGCAGTGGGTCAGTAATGGTGTGGGGAAGCATTTCTTTGGAAGGCCGCACAGCCCTCCATGTGCTAGCCAGAGGTACCCTGACTGCCATTAGGTTCCGGGATGAGATTCTCAAACCTGTAGTGAGACCATTTGCTGGTGGAGTGGGACTTCGGTTCCTTCTGATCCATGACAATGCTAGGCCTTATGTGGCTGAAGTGTGTCAGCAGTTCCTGCATGATGAAAGCAATGATGCTATAGACTGGTTTGCCCGTTCCCCAGACCTGAATCCAATCGAGCATGTTATGTTACGGTAGCTGAGGAGTGCAGGTAAAAAAGGCAATACACCAGAGCAGTTGGAATCTATGAGATTGCAGTACCCTGACTAACCACCGCAACTAGAGGCAGCCGTGGAGCGTTCCTACGTTGGTCCTAGACGCCTCGTCACAGCCTGAGAAACTAACTACACCTAAAGATAGAAATAGGAAAGCTATCTGCCCCGGAGCAGAACCCCAAAGATAATAGAAAGCCCCAAACATGTAATGGCGGTTAGAGAAGAGGAAATACTGACACAGAAAGAAAATAGTATGAGCAAACGCTGGGGCCCAAACTATCTAAATAGAAAAGGATAGGAAGGGTACTTACTGCAATCTCAGAAAACCCTGAAAAAACACCAACTCTACTAATTTCAAAATCACCTGAGATCACACGACCTCTACCACCTAAATTAGTTCTCTGGTGTAAAAAAATCAAAACAGCAGCCACTGAAAAAAAACTGGAAAAAGCAAAAGTACAAAACACAGTGGCTGAACTAAACTGAGAGGGCAAAAGCCCCCGGAGGGGACCCTGAAGGCCCCCACAGAAGTGCAGGACAAAATGCAAAAATATAGCAAAAACACAAAATAAGAAATTGTCTTATCTGATAGCAGGAGATGCAGACACGACACAGCAGGCTACAAGGGAAACTGGAAAGAAGGATTCAGACCAGAACAATTGATCACGGCAACCCTGATGGGAAAATGACTCCCTTATATAAGACCAATCAGTAACACCTGATTCCCAGTCCTCACTAGTACCGCTTGTAACCACCAGAGGGAGCCTCTGCTCAGAACTCATCTCAAACCCATTCACAACACGAGCACATCTGGGACATCATGTCTTGTTCCATCCACCAACGCAAAATTGCACCACAGACTGTCCAGGAGTTGACTGATGCTTTAATCCAGGTCTGGGAAGAGATCCCTCAGAAAAAACATCCGCAGCCTCATCAAGAGAATTGCCCAGGCATTATACGGAGCTCATACACGTCCGTGGAGGCCACACACACTGCTGAGCATCATTTCCTGGTCTTGAGGCATTTCCACTGAAGTTGGATCAGCCTGTAATTTGATTTTTCACTTTGATTTTGAGTATCATTCCAAATCCAGTTCTCCATGGGATATTAATTTTGATTTACATTGATCATTTTTATGTTTTATTGTTCCCACCGCTTTCCACTATGTAATGAATAAAGATTTGCAACTAGAATATTTAATTCAGTGATACCTAGGATGTGGGATTTTAGTGTTCTCTTTATTTTATTGAGCAGTATATATATATATATATTATATATTATATATAATATATATATTACACTTTTTTTCCCTGGAAACCTCTGAAAATCTGTTATCATAATTTTGAGTGGGGGTTTTTAGGGCTTTAAATTTTTTTCTCTGGCTATTAAGACATCTGTTCTGGAGTGATCATGTTTAAATGCCATCTGTTCACTTTTTCTGCGTCGCACAAAGACACGGTTGTTGGAACCAAAGATCTCAAATTTTTTACTCATCAGACGAAAGCACAGATTTCCACTCGTGTCTCATGTCCATTACTTGTGTTCTTTAGCCCAAACAAGTCTCTTCTGCTTGTTGCCTGTCCTTAGCAGTGGTTTCCTAGCAGCTATTTTACCATGAAGGCCTGCTGCACAGTCTCCTCTTAACAGTTGTTGTAGAGATGTGTCTGCTGCTAGAACTCTGTGTGGCATTGACCTGGTCTCTAATCTGAGCTGCTGTAAACCTGCGATTTCTGAGGCTGGTGACTCGGATAAACTTATCCTCAGAAGCAGAGGTGACCCTTGGTCTTCCTTTCCTGGGGCGGTCCTCATGTGAGCCAGTTTCTTTGTAGCGCTTGATGGTTTTTGCAACTGCACTTGGGGACACTTTCAAAGTTTTCCCAATTTTTCGGACTGACTGACCTTCATTTCTTAAAGTAATGATGGCCACTCGTTTTTCTTTATTTAGCTGCCTTTTTCTTGCCATAATACACATTCTAACAGTCTATTCAGTAGGATTATCAGCTGTCTATCCACCAGACTTCTGCACAACACAACTGATGTCCCCAACCCCATTTTAAGGCCAGAAATCCCACTTATTAAACCTGACAGGGCACACCTGTAAAGTGAAAACCATTTCCGCTGACTACCTCTTGAAGCTCATCAAGAGAATGCCAAGAGTGTGCAAAGCAGTAATCAAAGCAAAAGGTGGCTACTTTGAAGAACCTAGAATATAAGACATATTTTCAGTTGTTTCACACTTTTTTGTTAAGTATATAATTCCACATGTGTTAATTCATAGTTTTGATGCCTTCAGTGTGAATGTACAATTTTCATAGTCATGAAAATACAGAAAAATCTTTGAATGAGAAGGTGTGTCCAAACTTTTGATCTGTACTGTATATATATATATATAATATTGTGTGTGTGTGTGTGTATATTGTGACAGGGTCACTGGCACTGTATGTGAGGGAAGATATCTGTCAAAGAAATTGCTTTCCTCCGTGATCTAGAAACCCATACTTTTCTTTTCAGCATGCTATGTGCTGAAAGAGTTAAGCAGCAATGTTATTGGTGGGTTTTTAACTGAGTAGGTAAGAGATGGACGGAACCGCCTACTCACCATATCTCCACCTCAAGGGTTTGGCTGGGGAACTAAATTTTGAGCCAGTTTTTTTTCTCTGTGTTGTGTGGAGGTAAGAAGCCTCCTGACTGCTAGCTCCTGCTAGAGCTCCCATACTTGTTGTCCCAGAGGACCTGGGCAGGACTGTATATGAACTTTTTATTTTCATTGGAGCAGGACTGGCTGTTTTTTTCTGTTACCATTTTGGGGTTGTGGTTTATGATGGAATAAACCCCCCAGAGACTTTAACCACACGTGTGCCTGTGTCTACCTCCAGAAGCAGCTAATTGAGTCGACCTTCCACAATATATAGACAACTTTAGATCCACTATTCACAAAATGATCTGATGGTCACAGCTCTCCTTCTCCCGCTCCCTGCACATTGATCTCTGCACAGATCGTAGAACATGCCTAGAAAACTGTCATGTATAAGTGAATGTACATTTCCAGTCTCCAGGTTCCTATGGTCATTTTGACTACTGTGAAACATATTTCTTTATGCTAAGAGCAGCTTAGGAAATGTGACCAGACCCCCCAATATTCATTTACAGGAGATGTAACTGAAAAGTCTGCAAGTCTGTACAATCAGATAAAACCAAATTAGAAAAAACGAATATCGGTTTCTGGTTGTCATAAGTAAAACATGTTATAAGTGGTGAGCATTCCCTACAGAACTACATTAACATGCTTACGTGATGCTGAATAAATGAAAAAAATAAGATTTCACTTCCGAAATGAGGAGCTTAAAATAAAATAAGATGCTGAGATAGTCATAGAAGTATGCACGCAACATATTTTCCATTTTAATGCTCCAGACCAAAGTCAGATGTAGGGTTGCTGACTCTTCCATGTCTGTGTTTATGTGTCAGAAAAGTGACCTGTTTATATTAGATTTTAATATTTAAATGTAGGTTTAAAAATGTTAACATAAAAAATATTTAAATGATATAAATATTATATAATAAATGTTTCACCGGCTATAAACAGTAGGCTGACTCAGACATATTTCTGAGCATGCTTAAATCTGGCCAGAGATTAGAGAATGCTGAACAGTCATCTGTACTTTCAGGAAATATGAGTCTATATAAGGCCTGGTGAGCGGTGTCAAAACTGCAAGATTTCTGTGTGGGGTTTTTGTTTTAATTTTTTTTCCCTTGGCCAATGGTTTGGAGAATGAAAACACACATTATAAATGATATGAAAAAAAAATTACATTTAAACAATAATTAATTTTCTGTTGATACATTTCCTTTAAGGTTAATTACCACAATGAGTTTAATTTTCACTGTGCAAAAAAGCAGCGTCTTACAGTTGTACAAAAGTGGTTGGGATTTATACATGACTTTTTTTTTTTTTCACACAAAGTACCGTAACCTGATCTGCAGTGTGTACCCGCCACTAGCCAACTTCTCTTGCGGGTGCGCTGATATTTATGTGCAAATTTTCCCAATAGCATTGCATCACATGCGGAAAATCCACAAGTAGAGATGCATGTAATCTGCACATGACTGTAGCAAGCCAAATATTAGGAAGTACCAACAACAAAACAGCTTTTCTGAAAACAACCCTTTGGCGAAGCATTCCATGTGCAACACGCTTCAGGTGCTGTGGGACCCTTCTGCATATTTGTTGCAGTCTGGGAGTTTTGTGAGTAACTGCTATTTTAAATATCTTTTCTATGTACAGTATTTATTTTTATAATTTCCCTGTATAGGAGGTGTACTTAGATTGACTATTATCAATTGCCTTACTTCCTATATCATTTATTTGCATTATACTTGCGATACATATTTATTTATACTCCTTTAGACTTACTTACATGATAGCAAGATTCCTATTGTGGATCAATTCCTACTTTATAGGTGTCCCCCGTCTTTTATTCATTTTTTCCTGTTTTTTTTCTCATTGTTTCTACATAGTTTTTTTTTACATTGTCTGTGCGTGTGTGTGTTAATATATATATATATATATATATATATATATATATATATATATATATATATATACGCTGCTCAAAAAAATAAAGGGAACACTCAACACCTCCTACATCTGAATGAATGAAGTATTCTCATTGAATACTTTGTTCTGTACAAAGTTGAATGTGCTGACAACAAAATCACACAAAAATCATCAATGGAAATCAAATTTATTAACCAATGGAGGCCTGGATTTGGAGTCACACACAAAATTAAAATGGAATGTAATGTCCTTAAAACAAGTCAAAATGAGGCTCAGTATTGTGTGTGGCCTCCATGTGCCTGTATGACCTCCCTATGCCTGTATGACCTCCCTACAACGCCTGGGCATGCTGCTGATGAGACGGCGGAACATGGTCTCCTGAGGGATCTCCTCCCAGACCTGGACTGATACTTGAATAAGCAAACAAAAACCTATGTATTACTGTAAGTTTTTAAAAAAATTTTTTTTGAAAAATTGAATCTAAATTGAATGTTTTTAATGTTTTTCTGTGTTTTCACATGGCCTAGATTCATGCACATGTGCTGCTGCGTTCTTTTTTGTCTATATTATGCAGTCCTTGCAGCTTGCACTAGTAGGTACTGATCGGTTTTTCTTTGCATATATATATATGCAGTACAGACCAAAAGTTTGGACACACCTTCTCATTCAAAGTTTCTTCTGTATTTTCATGACTATGAAAATTGTAGATAAATTACAAAAACATGGCACTCAACAAAACTGTATAGAAATCGGTGCACAAGTAGGGTCTCCAGCCCAAATAGTAGAATCAAAACAAAACTTGGCACTCAAATATTGAATAAATGAACTAAAAATGAAGGTAGTTGCTGTGGTTATTGTCTTTTTATTTGCATCCGTGAACGCTGAAGGTGACGTACATAACAGATGATGAACGTTTTCGGCTCTACAACATAAGCCTTCCTCAGACAATATGTACAAATTTTGCACTTAGAAAAGACGGATGTGGAAAATAAAATGAATACAACCACAGGAGATGAGCAACTATAAATTGATGCTTTGTATCCTACCAAAACGAGGACTGGGGGGAGGAGGAGGCCACCCTGAGATAAAGGAAAAGCGCTGTGGGCTACAGTGGTAGCAAAGAGTGAGCGCTTGAGAAGCTTGCCGAAGCAGTTGTGGCCGTCAGGAGGTAGGACCAACGGATGCAAATAAAAAGACAATAACCACAGCAACTACCTTCATTTTTAGTTCATTTATTCAATATTTGAGTGCCAAGTTTTGTTTTGATTCTATGAAAATTGTAGAATCACACTGAAGGCATCAAAACTATGAAGTAACACATGTGGAATTATACATTACACTTTACAAAAAGTGTGAAACAACTGAAAATATGTCTTATATTCTAGGTTCTTCAAAGTAGCCACCTTTTGCTTTGATTACTGCTTTGCATGCAGAAAAGGTGAACGACTGGACTCTACATGCCTAGTTACCACCGTGAAGCATGGAGGAGGTGGTGTGATGGTGTGGGGGTGCTTTGCTGGTAACACTGTTGGGGATTTATTCAAAATTGAAGCTGTGAGCGGTCCAGCTCACCCCAAACCATCTCAATTGGGTTCTGGTCTGGTGACTGTGGAGGCCAGGTCATCTGGCGTAGCACCCCAACACTCTCCTTCTTGGTCAAATAGCCCTTACACAGCCTGGAGGTGTGTTTGGGGTCATTGTCCTGTTGAAAAATAAATGATGGTCCAACTAAACGCAAACCGGATGGAATAGCATGCCGCTGCAAGATGCTGTGGTAGCCATGCTGGTTCAGTATGCCTTCAATTTTGAATAAATCCCCAACAGTGTCACCAGCAAAGCACCCCCACACCATCACACCACCTCCTCCATGCTTCACGGTGGGAACCAGGCATGTAGAGTCCATCCGTTCACCTTTTCTGCGTGCAAAGCAGTAATCAAAGCAAAAGGTGGCTACTTTGAAGAACCTAGAATATAAGACATATTTTCAGTTGTTTCACACTTTTTTGTAAAGTGTAATGTATAATTCCACATGTGTTAATTCATAGTTTTGATGCCTTCAGTGTGATTCTACAATTTTCAGTCATGAAAATACAGAAAAATCGTTGAATGAGAAGGTGTGTCCAAACTTTTGGTCTGTACTGTATATATATATTTATATATATATATATAATAAAAATTCATCATGATTTTAATGGCCTGCATATTCTTATTTTTTGGTGTTAGGAATTGCTTATGCAACTAAGCCTCATTGCACGGATTGTTAATTTGTGTGTGAAAGCATGAAATAAAAAGTGGACAAATTGCCACATCAAAAATGCAATAAAAATGCAAGTAAAAAGCACACTAACAAATGCAATGGAAAAACGCAAGTAACCTAGTTTATATAATAGGTACAGAAATGTTGCAGAAAATCTGCAACATCAAAAAGTCATGAAATACTCATTGTAGGAAGTTAGCCTTAAGCTATGTTCCTATGATGAGTTCTGGTGAGTTTTTTTACTCTGTATTTTCGAAAAAATTCCCTATCTTAATTATTGGGTGAAGAAATGCTACAGATGATCTGCAATGTCCAAACCTCACTAAAAGCTCATCATGGGAACGTAGCCTTACACAAAGCAAAACTATCCCCGGATTCTCCCGCCCTCCAGGGAGGAGTAACAGCCTTCGTTTTTGTCCATTTGTATTCGATATGTCATATACTCAGACGTGATAAATGCTCATTTAGGGGTCATATATTTACCGTAAGTCTTTGTGAGAATTGTCAGCAGCTGCTAGAAAGCGCTCCATAAATGACAGTACTCGCGTGCTTTCTTCCCTCAGGGCAATGCCATAATTATTGCTAATAAGACCATTGGCAGATTTGATTGTATAAAAGAACATGGCTTTATTCATTTCTCCTCGGTAAGGAAAGTGAATAAACCTATTGATTTTGGCATGCCGTAGTCTAGTGATTCTGTGCACGGACTGATAATGCAGAACTTGTGCCAGTAATAGACTGTCTTGACATTTGCTGGCAATGGCTAATGTACGCTGGGGTTCCCCTATGTCTTTAATTGGTACTTAATTATTTTTGCGTGTAAAAAAGTGAACTGTAGCGCTGACACTTTCTCCACCTCTTGCTTATCTACAGATGTGAATGTCTCTCCGGGAACTGCAGCTTCCCCGTGTGTGAAGCCGGGTCAATCCCTCGGATAGTCTCACGAGGCAATGGAACACCTGGGAAGTGCTGTGACATCTTCGAGTGCGTTAACGGTAAGCGGATTTCCTCTCGCTAGACGATGGGTGGAGGGGCTGGAGGGAAGTAACTTTTGTGCGTCAGCATAAAAGTTTACAAAGTCTGTGTAACCAAATTAGAGGTTACGAAAAGGACACTTCTCTTAAGTTCTGTAACTTTTCATATGGTTTACAAGTTGTCTGGATCTCTTTAATTAACAGTTTAAGTGAAGATTACAGTTTGCGTTCAGGCAGCACATCAATGAAAAGAAAGCCAAAAAAAAGTAAGAAAGAACAGGGGAGATGCATCAAAGGTGATTTAATGATTTGTAGGCGTGGGGCCGTTAATTTATCTGATTTCATCACGCTCTGTGTTTAATTCTAAATTAATTCATTGTTGGGAACACTTTTATTTTTCTTCGCTCCTTTGGTCAAGCTGCGAGAACTGTCTTATCTCTTCCCATTACCCAAATAGGATCAAAAGCAGCAACTAACTTTCATGCATGTAAAGATTTCTGACGTGGTTGAAGTCCAAAGGAGATAAATCTCATCAAAAGAGATCAGCCGAAGGTAGCTTTATTTGATAGGACGTGGATGGCGATGCTGATATTTCCAAATGTAGCTGAACAAATAAGGAAGCTGTGTTCCTGGAGAGGGGCTTATCGTGAAGCAGATCAGAGCCTTACATTTGTATAAATCATATTACTTTATTGACAAGGTGCTGCAAATAGCTGCCTGTCCAAATCACTCATGCCGGGAAGGATCCTGGCCAATGTGAGCGCATCCGGGAGCACTTATAGAGAACACACAGTGTAAGCATGGAACCCCTTACAAGAAGAGAAATCTGCTATTTGAATAGTGTAGCTAGAAAATCAGTTAGAATGGGCTCTTTACTGTGGGATTTTTTGTGCCCAAGTAGCCGTGGGTCAACCCAATCGAAAAATATGGACTTTATTCTGTGCCTGCTTGGGTAAAGATAAGAACATACAATTAATTTCCTTTTACATAGGTGTAAAGGTGCATATGGAAAATAGGGGTAAGGTTTCTCCTTGTGGAGAGTGACATATCAGCTCTGGCTTGTCAAGGTAAGGAGGCTTATTTGTTATGCATGCTCCTCTGGGAAATGTAATATGCAAATTGCCTCTTCACAGAGAAAGAGGACTTGAACTCTATAGGGCCACCTGTAGCGATCCTACAGGTCACAATCAACCCTTTAACGAGTCTTGCAATATGACTTAGGATTAAACCCAAATCAGAATCTCAATTTGCAGAAACTGTGTTTTGGACTATTGGCCCTCGTCAGTGCAAAGTATGAGAAACTTCATTAGCCCAATATTTTGCTCTTGAGTGCGACTTGTTGTGAATGTGTTAGAAATGAATTCTGAGCAGAAGCTCCCTCTGGTGGTTACAAACAGTACTGAACCATTCAATGAAGATTGTGAAGATTGGCAATCAGGAGTTACAGACTGGTCTTATATAAGGGAGGTTCCCTCCCATCAGGTTTGCCGGTGATCAATTGTTCTTGTCTCAACTTTGGTTCCTGGTTCACTTGGAAGCTTGCTGAGTCTTGCCTGCATCTTCTGCTAACAGATAAGATATTTTCTGCTTTTATTTTTGTGCTTGCTTTTTGCATTTTTTCCTGCACTTCTGTGGAGGTCAGCCAGGTCCCCTCCGGGGGCTTGTGCTCCTCTCAGTTTATCTGAGCCACTGTTATTTGTTCATTTGCCTTTTCCAGTTTTTTCAGTGGCTGCGGCTTAGTTTTGTTACACCAGAGAACTAATTTAGGTGGTAGAGGTCGTGTGATCTCAGGTGTTTTTGCAATTAGTAGAGTTGGTATTTTTTTAGGGTTTTTTGAATTGCAGTAAGTGTCCTTCCTATCCTTTTCTTTCTAAGAAGATTGGGCCCCAACGTTTGCTCATACTATTTTCTGTCTGTGTCTGTATTTCCTCTTGTCTAACCGCCATTACATGTTTGGGGGCTTCCTATGTTCTTTGAGAATCTGCTCCGGGGCAGATAGCTTTCCTCTTTCTATCTTTAGGTGTAGTTAATCTCTCAGGCTGTGAAGAGGCGTCTAGTACCAACGTAGGTACGCTCCACGGCTGCCTTTAGTTGTGGTGGTTAGTCAGGGTACTGCAATCCAGTAGATTCCAACCTCTCTGGTGTATTGCCGTTTTTGCCTGCTCTCCTCAGCTACCAAATCATAACAGTATCACCGGCCAAACTGAAAATGATATGGTACTCACAGAAGGGAAAAATAGTGTGAAAAAAAAAGTTGTCAGAGTTGTCAGAGATTTTTTTTTTTCTGTTTGTTGCATTTTTTTTCCCTCTTTTTCTCTGGGTGCTGAGGATTTTTTTTCTCTCAATGAAGTTTGCACAGTTGTCTGACCGTGTGGATCAGCTTGCCACTGAAGTTCGGTTACACGGCATTCCTGAGAACATTGTGTCTGACAGAGGAGTCCAGTTTGTTTCCAGATTTTGGAGGACTTTTTGTTCTAAACTTGGTGTTCAATTGTCTTTCTCCTCGGCTTTTCATCCTCAGACCAATGGACAAACTGAGAGAACAAACCAGACATTGGAGACTTATCTGAGATGCTTTGTGTCTGCTGATCAGGATGACTGGGTCTCTTTTTTGCCTTTGGCTGAGTTTGCTCTTAATAATAGGCCTAGCTCTGCCACTTTGATGTCTCCATTTTTCTGCAATTTTGGGTTTCACCCTCGATTTTCTTCGGGACAGACGGAGGCTTCTGTCTGTCCAGGTGTTGACTCTGTTGTGGAGCGTATGCAGCAGATTTGGGACCAGGTAGTGGAGAGGTTGTCCCTCTCTCAGGAAAGGGCCCAGCGGTTTGCCAACCGGCATAGGACTGATGGTCCTTGGTTTGAAGTGGGGGACTTGGTCTGGTTGTCCTCAAGAAATATCCCTATGAGAGTTGCATCTCCTAAGTTTAAGCCTAGGTTCATTGGACCTTATAAGATCATGGAGATTCTTAATCCTGTTTCCTTTCGTTTACTTCTTCCAGGGACATTTAAGATCCATAACGTGTTCCACAAGTCCTTATTGAAGAGGTTTGTCGAGCCAGTGGTTCCTATGGCTGCGCCTCCTGACCCTGTTTTGGTTGAGGGCAATCTGGAGTATGTGGTTGAGAAAATATTGGATTCTCGTTTTTCTAGACGGAAACTCCAGTATTTGGTTAAGTGGAGAGGTTATGGTCAGGAGGACAATTCTTGGGTGTTTGCTTCGGACATCCATGCTAGGAGACTGATCCGTGCGTATCACAGAGCTCATCCTGACCGACCTGGTTGCCCAAATGAGGGTTCGGTGACCCCTCCTCAAGGGGGGGTACTGTTGTGAATGTGTTAGAAATGAATTCTGAGCAGAAGCTCCCTCTGGTGGTTACAAACAGTACTGAACCATTCAATGAAGATTGTGAAGATTGGCAAAGACTGGTCTTATATAAGGGAGGTTACCTCCCATCAGGGTTGCCGGTGATCAATTGTTCTTGTCTCAACTTTGACTCCTGGTTCACTTGGAAGCTTGCTGAGTCTTGACTGCATCTTCTGCTAACAGATAAGATATTTTCTGCTTTTATTTTTGTGCTTGCTTTTTGCATTTTTTCCTGCACTTCTGTGGAGGTCAGCCAGGTCCCCTCCGGGGGCTTGTGCTCCTCTCAGTTTATCTGAGCCACTGTTATTTGTTCATTTGCCTTTTCCAGTTTTTTTCAGTGGCTGCGGCTTTAGTTTTGTTACACCAGAGAACTAATTTAGGTGGTAGAGGTCATGTGATCTCAGGTGTTTTTGCAATTAGTAGAGTTAGTATTTTTTTAGGGTTTTTTGGATTGCAGTAAGTGTCCTTCCTATACTTTTCTTTCTAGGAAGATTGGGCCCCAACGTTTGCTCATACTATTTTCTGTCTGTGTCTGTATTTTCTCTTGTCTAACCGCCATTACATGTTTGGGGGCTTCCTATGTTCTTTGGGGATCTGCTCCGGGGCAGATAGCTTTCCTCTTTCTATCTTTAGGTGTAGTTAGCCTCTCAGGCTGTGACGAGGCGTCTAGGACCAACGTAGGTACCCTCCACGGCTGCCTTTAGTTGTGGTGGTTAGTCAGGGTACTGCAATCCAGTAGATTCCAACCTCTCTGGTGTATTGCCGTTTTTGCCTGCTCTCCTCAGCTACCAAATCATAACAGCGACTGCTTTTCTACTTTGTTAAAGTATGAGATCTGATTTGGCTAGCTGAGAGGCTCTGGACTGAGGTCTAAGGGGTAAGGTTTCTCCTTGTGGACAGTGATATACCAGCGCTGGCTTGTCAAGGTAAGGAGGCTTATTCGCCGCGCAATGTTCCTCTGGGAAATTTAATATGCAAACTGAGGTTCTGATTTGGCTTTCATCCTAAGTCATATTGCAAGACTCGTTAAAGGGTTGATTGTGACTTGTAGGATCGCTACTTTGAACAGGTGGCGCTATAGAGTTCAAGGCCTCTTCCTCTCTGAAGAGTCAATTTGCATATTAAATTTCCCAGAGGAGAATTGTACTCGGCTGTCTCCGAGCTGCTACTGTGTTGGCGCGGTTGGCGCCAACTTGGAGGGGGATTTTTTTTTTCTTCGTCTCCAGCAAGATGGTGCCGCTGGCGCATTCGCAGTAGCAGCTATCGAATCACAGCTAGACACCGATAGCAGCTACTGTCCAGGGGCGGCAGGCACCATTTTCAAATGATTTTTTTTTCCTGCAGCTGAATAACCTGAAAACAAATAGTATTATTGGCACACAAAACATGCGATTTTGCTTCAGAGCAAGTGCCACGACTGGCACCTGTAGAAGGTTTTTTTTTTAAGTATATACAGATATTCATTATGCAAACTAGGGGGAGATCAGTGAGGGATTAGTGACCTGTCAACAGTCTGAATTTCTAATCAGAGTACCACATACATGAACCCCGCCTTTGGGCACGAGAATCTCATTAACACAAAATTGAAAATAAAGATTAAAGAACAACCACAAGACGGATTTCATCAATCAAGGTATCATTTTAAACAGTATAACGGCGCCAACCTGACACTGTGTGTAGTTTACTGAGCACAATGCTGCTGATAGGTTCCCTTTAAGACCTAACTGATTTTGAGAATACGAAGGCACACTTTATTAATGAATGAATGAATATACCTCTTATAAGTTGGGTCCAATAAAGTACTTCCACTATCACGCTGAATTGTCCAGAAATGTCCTCGAACAATGGAAAAGAGTACACCATGATTCCACAAAGAACTATATAAAGATTATATCTTGAAATTACTTAATCAAACGAGCACAGTCGATAATATCCATCAATAACGAGTCCAAGATAAATACCCAATAAATAATGCAGTGTCGTAAAGAATATTCAGAAAGCAAGACAGTGAGGATGTGTAGATTGTGTGCGTGGTGACCCCGGAACGTCAGCTCAGTCATGAGAGTAGTCCTCACCATGGGTGACAATATACGTGGGGATTATTTTCAACAAATATATTATCTATGTATCCATTTTATGTACTCCTGGGCTCCCTTTTTCCAGTTGTGGTTCATGTGGACATTATCCTTTCAGCCTTATTTTGGGCTCAGGATTGTCCTTCTGGCACAATGTGCGTGGTCTCTTAAATGTTTTTATTTGTATATTTTATTTTTTTGTGTAAGTGCAGCGGATATATATTTTCTACTGTACTTTGGTGTTGCTCTACGTTACTATGTGCTGTTCATCACCCTACAGTAAAAATGTGCCTCTATAGTGTGAGTGCTCCAGTAAGAAACTCTACATGTCATACATGGCTGTCAGTTTTTAGGCAAATATCAGTAGATATTTCTTTGACTATGAGAAAAATGGATGCTACTCTAATGGTAAAAATGGACACACAGACCAAAAGTAGATGAAAATTCGATCAAGCAACTGGTGAAAAATGGTCTTTTTTATTGTGCTCAAAAAATAAAATAAAAAATTCTGATACATTTTACTTTAGTGCTTCCAGCTAAATTCATGTGCTGGAGATACCGTATATGTCTAGATTTTTTTTATATACCCACTATAAATATGTGTAATTAGAAAATTTCACAGATCATACTCTTCTGAAAAATCCATAGTAAAGGTGTCAGCTAGTGATGAGTGAGCGTGCTTGGATAAGGTTTTATCCGAGCACGGTCGAGTGCTAATAATAAGAATAATTTTTATTTATATAGCGCCAACATATTCCATAACGTTTTACAATTCAGCAATTCATATACAACAGTCATAAGAAACATAGATAAAGGTAATACAATAATGAAACCAAAAATAATGACGACCCTGCTCGTAAGAGCTTACAATATATGATTGTGGGGAGTGACACAAAGTACAGGGGCTTATTTGCAACAATTGTCCAGCCAGCTTGAGGGAATGGGGGATAGATAAAGTCTGCAAAAGCTAGTCACCAGTTAATATTTGTGGTGCTTTTGGGTGCGGTGGAGTTTGATGGAGAATTATGTTCAGAGAAATAGTGAATAGGCTATATATAAAAGGACTTTGATTAAGGAACGTGATAGGCTGTCCTAAACACATGTGTTTTTAGGGAGCGCCTATAACTGTGAAAGTTATGCTTAGTACTAATTTCTTATGGTAGAGCATTCCAAAGAATTGGTGCAACTCTGGAGAAGTCTTGGAGCTGGGAGTGGGAGGATCGGATTTGTGCAGATGTTAGTCGAAAGTTGCTTGCAGAGCGTAACGAACGGGTAGACCGATAAACAGAAATGAGGGAGGAGATGTAGGGGGGTGCCGCACTATGGATAGCTTTGTGGGTGAGAACAAGCCGTTTAAACTGGATCCTATAAGTGCTAATAGAGCATCTTCGGCGTGCTCCAATACTATGTTTGAGTCACTGTGGCTGCATGTCTCGCCGCTATTCGACTGTTTATCTAGATGGGTCATTAGCTATCCAGCTAATATGCAAACAAAAATCCAGCCAAGGTTTTTTCTTGCTTTATGTTACTACAGATAACAAAAGAGGTGTTAAGACATTGGAGTCTTCCTCCATCATTGTCAATCATACTTAAATCCTACTTAAAAGTAGACCGTCATTTATCATACGCAAAAAAAAAACCTGTCACAATAAAATTGACAGATTTAATCCAGTGAGTGAGAAGTGCGATCAGCTCTTTATCAAATCACTTTTGATTACAATTGCTCAGTATTTTTAGCACGTTGATTGTAATTACGGGCTTTAAAACGCTGTACTAATTAGTTGCTCTACTTACCAGTGTGCGTTCCAATCGTAAATTACTTACGGTAATTCCAAAGTTTCCCAGTAAATAAATATTCTGATAGAATCAGAACAGAAGTTTTTGACAAAGCAAGGCTGAATTTCTTTAAATGAGTTACATGTAGCTCTTCAACAGCCCTTTCATCGGGAATTATCGCTTCTAGAATTAAACTGATTACCAGCTGAATGGAAGTGCCTCAAATAATGATGTGTGTTCTTCATGGTATGATTATATATACAGTACTGTGCAAATGTTTTAGGCAAATGTGGAAAAAATGGTGCAGTGTAAGAATGCTTTCAGAAATAGATGTGTTAATAACTTATTTTTGTCAATTTACAACACATAAAGTGCTTGAACAAAAGAGACATCTCAATCAGATCAATATTTGGTGTGACCACCCTGTGTCTTCAAAACAGCGTCAATTCCACTTGATACCCTTGCCCACAGTTTAATAAAGAAATCGTCAGGGAGGTTGTTGCAAACCGTTGAGAACTGGCACCGGATCTTCTGTGTTGCACAAATCCTTTTGTCTCTTTGTGTAATCCATGACAGACTTTGTGATGTTGGGATCAGGGCTCTGGGCGGCCATATCGATATTTCCTGGTCTCCTTTACACTGAAGCTAGTTCTTAATGACATTGGCTGTATATTTGGGGTTATTGTTCTGCTGCAGAATAATGTTGGAGCCAATTAGACGCCTCTCTGATGATAAGTATCTGCCTTTATTTTTTCGGCATTGAGGACACTATTCTTTCAGACAAAATCCTCACCCCCATTTGCGGAAAGGAAGCTACAAACTTGCAAGGAACCTCTTCTATACTCAGTGTTTCCTGCAGACTCTCATTATATTACTGCTTTCCAGCCCTTCCACAAACTGCCAAATATTACAGCCAGATATTTCCCTTTTTGACTCATTTGTCCAGAGCACCTGCTGCAATTCTTCTGCCCCAGGTTACTATGTTTTCATGCCTAATTGAATTGCTTCATATTGTTTCTTTTTATGCAGAAGATAACAACTTCTAGCCAGACTTTTCCTAACAGTAGATCGGTATAGCTGGGTCCCACTGGTTGCTGCCAGTTCAGTTCTCAGCTGATGGCACTGTTGGATATTTTCTGATTTTGAAAGGAAGTAAGCATAATGTTTCTTTCTTCTGCTCACTGAGCGTCCTTACTAGTGAGCATCAACATTGCCCATTGCGTGGTGCTTCTTCAAAGGAGCTTGAACAACACTTTTGAAACCCAAGTCTGCTTTGAAAGCTAACCTGGCAGAGACCTTGCTTATGTAGTATTACTACCTTGTGTCTTGCTGCTGTACTCAGTCTTGCTTTAGTGTATTTCTTGTGACATGAAACTGTCCTCCACATCCTCACCTTTATAACAAGGTTTGTCTGTTCCTCACCCAGTTTTCAGCCTTCTTCACAGCTGTCTCTGTTTTTGTTGTTCTTTCACTTAAAGGGTATTTCAGCCTGTTAAAAGGTGCTAAGTGTTAGATTGGTGTGCTTTCTACCACTGGGACCCCCACCTGTTACCTGAACCGAAGTTTTCCTTTGGCTCAAAAACCACTCAATTTGTAAGGCAGGTGTTGAATGCGCCCTGCAAGTCTATCGCAAAGATGACGGTTAAACAAAAGTTGTCAGAACTTAGATTGATTTCATTATCCCATCTTCTTGGCAATATATAAACCTATATATAAACCTTTAAGGATGTCTGTCCTCAGAAAATGACCTATTGTTTCATAAAATTCACATGTACATTAGCCACAATGGTCAGACCGTGATCTTATCTTTTGTACTGAAGCATCTAATGAGCATGTGCACAGGTCATAGTGAAGGGAGGAGGAGCAGGGAAGCTGAGACATCACTTATTGTGAATAGTGGATCCTGTGTTATCAGCTGTATATAGAGGTGTTACCTGTCATTATATTCCTGCCTGTAATGATAGGGAAACTGCTGTGAATTCTTCCTAAAGGGCATGTAGTAGGAATCCAAAAAGGCCACATTGGCCACTATGAAAATTGCAGGATGTCTCATTTTATGTTTAGTAAAAACTGCGTTACAATCAAATTTTTTTAAAAATATATGTAACACAAAAACTTGATTTATTTCCCTTAAATTATTCTTTAGTTTTAAAACAAATGACAAATTATCTTCACAAATATTGTGTGATAACTTTCATAATTATTTTAAATTATCATCTCAGTGGACAGAAACTTTTTTTTATTTTAAACACTTGTTAACGTAAAACATTATTATTTTTTGGTAATAACATCCTTTAGGATTGAAGCTATCATCAAGATTTATTAGTAATAATGTCATTGTCCAGTCAACAAGCTACATTTATTTGTAGGACATCTGATTGCAGATTAACAGTTCTGTGTGGTTCATTATGTGCTGTTTTGCGGTATTACTGGTTATTCTCCAGAAGAGACTGGTTGAGGGCAGACGTACTGTACCTAATAATGATTGTGCAGACAATAGATAACACATCAGCATATGTCTGCCACCATACAGCTTAGCAGATGAGGGTCATTCGAGGACATGAAGAAAAGGGTCTTTGCGTGCACCAGTAGACACATTGACAGCTTCATGCAGCCTACTGGACGTTGCGTCTCTCTGCTGGCCCATTTGATTTTATTATGGGAACAGTCACCTCTCATTTTTTCTAGTCTGGGCAGCAGAACAAATCTCTGGGAAATGGAGCCTTACAATGACAAGCTTTATAGCTGATGCAAAGCCTGAAAGCGCAGCTCTTCTGTGCCTCACCCATTCTGCTGCCTTGCCCACAATCGTGCTTGGTTGGTTTGATGGACAGGTGCACAGCACCATAATGGAAATTCCAGACATTATTATGTAGTCCATTTGTTTTCATTAGTGTCACAATGATCCGTGTCATTTTCCGTTCATAGTCCTAGTTCCATTTTCCTCCGTGTTTTGTTTAAAATTAAGCAACAGATTTTATATTGTCCGTCACAGTTCTGGTGGATGGGACAATCACCAATACCGTATATGTTCTAGGATTTGTTTTGTAGCCTTGGTAATGATTTTTAAAAGCATCATAAGATTTTTCATTTTTGGGACATGTTACACGCTCCACAATGTATTCTGCTTATTTATAATGGCTTACATTGTATTTATTATCTTTATGTGCCAGTCTTTCCTCCCAGATGTCGAAATGCTTCTTGTTCTTACATCTGCTTGTTTCCATTGGTCCAGATATTTGGCTACCTTTCAAAACCTGCTAGATGAGGATTCACATGAGCTAATACAAGTGCATTATAGTATTGAATAGAAGGAGTTGTTCAACAGGTAAAAATGTGGGACTGAGATTTCAGGTTGGCGTAAAAAACATAAAAGAAACAATACTCACCTCCCCGATCCTCTGACCCATCGCTTGTTGATGATGTATGGGTCCCCACTACTCTCTGTTTCGTCATACCATGTGAAAATGTGAAAACACAAGAAATGGCCACTTAGTTTAGATGAGCGGCTCTGCCCTGGTTCCAAATCAGTTGTTTTGGCTTTACTCAAAATATCCATTTTGCATGAAAGTTATTTGATGTGAATTGAATGTTTCTTTATTATGCCCTTGAGACCCCACAGCACAGTAAATGTAGAATGTAGCAAAAAATTATTGCTAACCTGACCGCTTCCCTGTCCTGCGTTACTCGCAGCCCGCCATCCGGTCATCCTCATCTTTCCTTTTCCCCTACCCATTGCATGAATTCTCTAATCATGCTGGAGGTTTTGGCCTGGACTGAAGAGGTTATAGAGAACCGTGTGTGGTGGTGGGAGGAGGACAGAAGGGGCGTGGAAGATCACATGGCCAGTTGCGGGGGCGGCGGGACAGTTGAGCAGCGAGAATTTTTTTTTTAACCATTTGCCTGGCCCTCAAAAAATAAGCAAAATGACTGCCACAACTGCCCACTATTTTGCTGAACTTGTGCTGAGCTAATGACAAAAAAAATCGGTATTTTGGAGAAAATTTGAAGGAAATTTGATTCTTTTTTCGAATAAATTTGCTCATCTTTACCCATTCTTTCTCTTACCTCTTAGCCAATCAATAGCCGTTGAGGTGACACACCTCAGCCAGTGATTGGCTTGGCAACCTGCATTGTTCCTTGTGCGCTGAGAAGAGACCTGGCAGTAGTAAGTGCTGGCGTGAGCTGCAAAATGAAAGTGCAGTACATCGGTGAGATAGGTATTGCTCACCTTTCTTTCACCCGTTCTAAGCCATTTTTTAATATAGATAATAAAATATGTTAGTGGCGGCACTATTCAGTTAACCTTGGCATCTGGGATTTCTCTGAATATTTCCATTATGAAAAGGATTGGAGCCTGTGATTTTATGTATCCCAGTGTAGAGGTGTACTTGAGCCTTTTACCTAACTGTCTTATACTTAGCATGCACCATGGACCTGTGAATACGTGATAATCTATATATATAAAATTGAATGTGTGTGTGTGTGTGTATTACCAACCAATCACGGAGCATCTTTCATTTCACCAGAGCTGTTTAAAAGAAGCTGAACTGTGATTGGTTGCTATGAGCAACAGTTTTCTCACTCCACGACAACACCTCAGCAGTGACTGTGTGGTTCTGACCCCAGGGTCTCTTAAAGGGATCCCCGGTATGGAAGTTAGGACAATTCCTCTAAGCACTCTGGTTCTGACCCCAGGCCCCTCTTAAAGGGATCCCCTGTATGGAAGTCAGGGCAATTGCTTTCAAATGCTCTGGTACTGACCCCAGGCCTTTATTAAAGTTATGATTGGTATGGAATTTAGGGCAAATACATCCAGCGCTTTAGTTTTGACCCCAGGCCTCTCTTAAAGGGATTCCCGGTATGGAAGTTAGGGCAATTCCACTCGCGCTCTGGTTCTGACCCCAGGCTCTCTTAAAGGAATCCACAGTATGGAAGTCAGGGCAAATCTACTCCGCTCTTTGGTACTCAAACCAGACCTCTCTTAAAGGGATCTCCGGTATGGAAGTTAGGGTAAATCCCTCAGGGTTCTGATTGTCACCCCAGGCTTCTATTAAAGGGATTATTGGTATTGAATTCAGGGCAAATCCACTCAGTGCTTTGGTTCTGACGCCAGGCCTCTCTTAAAGGGATCCCGCGGTATGGAAGTTAGGGCCATTCCACTCAGCGCTCTGGTTCTGACCCCAGGCTGACAGGATGATGTGGGATATTAGTGGTAGTTGTCCGGTGGCTCTGGCTGATGGGATGATGTGGGATATTAGGGGTAGTAGTCCGGTGGCTCTGGCTGATGGGATGATGTGGGATATTAGGAGTAGTAGTCCGGTAGCTCTGGCTGACCGGATTGTGTGGTGTATTAGGGGTAGCAGTCCGGTGGCTTTGACGAGATGATGTGGGATATTAGAAGTCCGGTAGCTCTGGCTGACGGGACGATGTGGGATATTAGAGGTAGTAGTCCGGTAGCTCTGGCTGACGGGATTGTATGGGGTATTAGTGGTAGTAGTCCAGTGGCTTTAACGGGATGATGTGGGATATTAGAAGTCCGGTAGCTCTGGCTGAAGGGATTGTGTGGGATATTATAGTGAATGTGGCTATGCGGAGTGGACAGGGCTATACACTCAGCTTTACATATAGAGATATAATCATTATAATTTGTTATAACTAACTGTAGGTAGTTACTATGCCCGGGCAGCGCCGGGCTCTTCAGCTAGTTACTAATACAATGGCGATATATGTGTATAGTTCTTGTATAACTGGAGAGTTAAGCAGACTCAATGAAACAGTGCATGAAAATGAATAAAAAATACTATGCACGCATGGATAAGAGTTGAGGACAACTCGGGGAATAGAATACGACAAACGAACAAAAACCGAAAAAATGTTGAAATATTAATTAAATTAATTATTATGGAACATACAATGAGGGGTGGAAAACCAATGCCATGGAAGAGCAACATACAGGGGACATAAATTGATGATAGAAAAAATTATATATTGAACAATCAATATGAAATAAATTGCACAGAGGTAATTACCGTAAGTGAAAATATGCAGAATGTGCATAAATTGCAAAGCGCTATGCAAAAAACATAATCAATGATATATAATGTAGTCACAAATACAATAATATCTTGCAGCAAAAGAGCGTACACACAGCTGTGTATGATACACTGAATATAAATAAAGTGCAAATGCCAAAATAAATGAATTTGATAAATACAAAGTATGAATATAAACAAGAAAGACAACACGCAATATGATATCAAAACCTTAGAAAGAGTAAATTAATTATGATAAGGTGCAAGTGCAAATAATACCATATTAATGCAATATTAATGCTTCAATAAACCATAGACAAGTGTCATATGCTAGTAAAGATGTGCCTAGTAAATTATAATGATGATGGAAAAATATATGGCTGCATAAATGAAGATATAATGATTACCTCATGTGCTGCTGATGTCCCCTGGATGCGCCCACCCCAACGCGCTTTTCGGCGTTGCCTTTGAAACGCGCGTCAGGGTGGGCGCATCCAGGGGACATCAGCAGCACATGAGGTAAGTCGGGGTGGGCGCATCCAGGGGACATCAGCAGCACATGAGGTAATCATTATATCTTCATTTATGCAGCCATATATTTTTCCATCATCATTATGATTTACTAGGCACATCTTTACTAGCATATGACACTTGTCTATGGTTTATTGATGCATTAATATTGCATTAATATGGTATTATTTGCACTTGCACCTTATCATAATTAATTTACCCTTTCTAAGGTTTTGATATCATAATGACTGGTGTCTTTCTTGTTTATATTCATACTTTGTATTCTTCAAATTCATTTCTTTTGGCATTTGCACTTTATTTATATTCAGTGTATCACACACAGCTGTGTGTACGCTCATTTGCTGTAAGATATTATTGTATTTGTGACTACATTATATATCATTGATTATGTTTTTTTGCATAGCTTTGCACTTTATGCACATTCTGCATATTTGCACTTAATTACCTCTGTAATTTATTTCATATTAAAATTGTTCAATATATAATTTTTTCTATCATCATTTTATGTCCCCTGTATGTTGCCCTTCCATGGCATTGGTTTCCCGCCCCTCATTGTATGTTCTATAATAATTAATTTACGGTAATTAATATTTGGACATTTTTTCGGTTTTTCTTTGTTGTATAACTGGAGAGAACAGTCCTGCATACTTCTAGCACTTACATGTATCACTTATAACTGCACCTCTGCTTTTACCATGTGTCATGAGACATCTCCGCACCTATCGCTCTCATTGTATGACTGATAGCAGAGTGAGCGCATACTCTTCTTGTGCACTATGCATACCCCCCTACATTATAGGCTCGCTTCTATCTGGACTCTAAATAGAGTCCTTAATAGACGTTACAATGGATGCTTTCTGGTGATCTTCATGAAACATGAATCCAATATCCGCACTTTTTTGTCTCACATCCGTGGCTGAAAGCTTGCACTATGTTAATACATCTCGACTCATATTGTGTACCACCTCCATCTCCTTGTATGAGGAAAATAAATATAGGTTGTATTTTGCCGCTACTCACATCATCATTAATTCAGGCACTTAAGCTTCTCCCCGTGGCAATTGGCGTAAACTGTAATAACTAGTAACTTGGAATTTGCGTTTTTCGATGGAAGCTGTTGATCATGATGATCCATTAGAACGTACAGAACGTAATGCAAAAATAGCCGGCTGCGCGCAAAATGTTTATATATTAACTGGATGCATTTTGTGGTTCATTTATCCCGATAACATACATGACTGGATGAGGTATGTATTACTAGTAACAAAGTCCAGGCAGCGCTCGTAGGGAGCGACATTGACGTTATTTATCTTGTCTTGGGCGATTTTCCTTCCAGTAATTGATGAAGCAAGGAATTCGGCAATTATAACTCCTTGTAATCCCTTTAATTGTGAATAAAACCGCTTTCTTGTTCAAGTGGGCTTCAAAGACTGTATTTCCAGTTTCCGGGGTGTTTTAAGAAAGGAATAAGGATTTTTTTTCCCTTTTTTTAAAATGAGTTATTTTATCTTTATCTATAAAGAGAAAAATGCTTTGTGGATAGTTTTCTGTAACGTCAGGTCAGGGACATTTGTGGGATTAGTGGTTTAAATGAATGTCAAATCCGGGCTCAGCCCTACTGCTGAAAAGGAGAATTAATTGAAGACGTGTGCCTTTATTAGCCTGCACAGCACTGGCATTCACAATTGTATCTGCTTTATTCTCATCACAACTGTATTCGCATTGTTTAACTTCTCCCGTCCATTTATCGCGTTTTTATTTCATGTGATGTTCACCACAGCAGTTAAGGGTATGTCACACTAAGTGAGATCGCTAGCGAGATTGCTATCGAGATCGCTACTGCGTCACCATTTATGACGCAGTAGCGATCTCGTTAGCGACGCAGCTGTGTGTGACATGTAGCAGCGATGTGGCCCCCGCTGAGATGTCGCTGATCGCTTATGAACGTTCTGAGACGTTTTTTGGTCGTTGGTGTCCCGCTGGTGAACCTGAATCGCTGAGTGTGACACCCTTTATGAACGACTTCACCAGCGTCGCAGGTGGGACTAGGTTTTCCCAACGACCGCAGAGGTCGTTATACAGATCGCTGATCAGTTGTGTTTGGAATCTAACTAGCGATCACATAGCGATCGCACCAGCGATCTCGCCAGGTTAAGTCGTTGTCGTGATCGCTAGTGCGATGATCGCTAAGTGTGGCAGTGCCTTTAGGCTCAGATTATGGATGTATAGTTCCTGCGCTTTATATTTGTGCCCTTGTAATAATTGTTCATGTTCCAGTACCTGTTCAGCTCTGATTGGTCCATAGTCTACTGAACTATTTTTTTTGTCTTTTGTAATTACTGTTATTATTATTTTAATTTAGTTTCATTAAATAACGAGAAACATTGTGTTTTCTTGTGCCTGTTTGTCTGACACTAAATGTATTCTTGTATGTGCTGCATAGTGGTGTAACTCGAAGCTTATGGGCCCAATGCAAAATCTTCAACATATCTCCTACTGTTGCAAGTTTTTAATATTATGCAAAAAGAAAGGAAGGTGTGCTCCAGCGATGAAACAATCCACTGATGTATAAAAATAGTAGTTTATTTAATTCTTAATAAACATAGAAAAACTATGTGGGTAACACAAAAGGAAGTAATATGACCAACGCGTTTCAGCAATTAAGCCATGATTAAGGCTTAATTGCTGAAACGCGTTGGTCATATTACTTCCTTTTGTGTTACCCACATCGTTTTTCTATGTTTATTAAGAATTAAATAAACTACTATTTTTATACATCAGTGGATTGTTTCATCGCTGGAGCACACCTTCCTTTCTTTTTGCTGAGTACTGAAGCCCTAGACTGGGGCGGCTCCGTGCAGAGGACTTCCACTAACACAGAGCAACATGCTGTGGTGAGCTGATTTTCCTATTTCCCTCTTCCTATTTTTTGTAATCTTTAATATTATTGGTCTTTTCATTTGGGCCAAAGAGACCTTTTAGCCCTCCCTAGGCCCAGGCCTAAAGGGTATGCCACACTAAACAATATCGCTAACGGGATCGCTAAAAAACGTCACTATTTAGCGATCCCGTTAGCGATATTGTTCAGTGCGGCAGCTTCCAGCGACGAGCTTCCTGCTGTGATCTCGCTCGTCGCTGGAATCGTTCCGGACCCTATTTCATCGCTGGCGCTCCCGCTGGGTAAGTATCTAATCGCTGTGTGGCACCTTTTCTTAGCGATTTAGCGG
This sequence comes from Oophaga sylvatica, assembly GCA_033576555.1. NCBI lineage: Eukaryota > Metazoa > Chordata > Amphibia > Anura > Dendrobatidae > Oophaga > Oophaga sylvatica. The sequence goes on from JARQOD010000005.1 coordinate 465,198,750, forward strand.
TACTTTTGTACCGCTAAAGTCGTTAAGAAGATCGCTAACGGCGATAGCGTCGTTAACTATATCGCTAAATGCGGCAGCATTTAGCGATATAGAAACAATCCCGCTAGCGATCTCATTAGTATGCAACGCTAACGAGATCGCTAGCGGGATTGCTTAGTGTGGCAGTACCTTTAGCTCTGCCTCCCCTGCACCCTTAGGCTATGTGCACACGTTGAGGCTTCTTAGCCTTTTGCGAAAACGCGGCAAAAACGCTTACCCAACCCAACTCATTATATCCTATGGGATTCCGCAATGATGTGCACATGCTGCGCTTGCTCATTCTTTTTCCGGAATCGCGGCGATTACGCCGTCATAGGAATGCATTGAACCGCTTACTTTCTGTATGTGGCTATGCCCACTATGCGCAAAGTAAGCGGTTCATGTGCAGATGGTACCAAGGGTCTGGAGGAGAGGAGACTCTCCTCCAGGCCCTGAGTACCATATCCCTGGTAAAATAATAATTAAAATAAAAAATAATGATATTCTCACCTTCCGGCGGCCCCCGCAGCTTTCCCGCCTCTCAGCGACGCTCCCGGCCAATCCCTTTCCCAGTAATGCATTGCGAGAATCACCCCAGATGACGTAGCGGTCTCGCGTGATGCTACGTCATCTGGGGTCATTGTCGCTATGCATCCTTGGAAACGGGATTGGCCGGGAGCGTCGCTGAGGCCCAGGAAGGCTGCGGGGACGCCGGAAGGTGAGAATAGCACGATTTATTATTTTTTTTATTATTTTTACATTAGATCTTTTTACTATTAGGCATAGGCAGCATCAATAGTAAAAAGTTGGTCACACTTGTCAAACACGTGTGACTCGTGACCAACCTGTTAATCAGTTTTCCAAGCGATGCTACAGATCGCTTGGAAAACGCTAGCATTCTGTAAGCTAATTATGCTTGCAAAATGCTAGTTTTTAGCGGGAATACGCATACCTATAAAAATGCGTATTTCCCGCAGCAGGGAGGTGCGGGATTGCCGCGGAAATTACCGCGGCAATTCCCCAACGTGTGCACATAGCCTTATAGTTTCGCTTCTGGCACTGTAGCAACCTATTCTAGCTGTCAGATCCGTTAAAGGGGTGGTCAACTACTCAGACAGCCCTTTCTAGCTGACAGATCCACTAAAGGAATTGTTCACTACTCAGACAGCCCTTTCTAGCTGACAGGTCCACTAAGGGGGTTGTATATTACTCAGGCAACCCCTTATCAATTGCTGTATCCCCCTTATAAAATTAAAATAGCCCATACTTACCTCTGGTGACATTGGCATTGCGTGATGTTGTTATGCCACATGAGCCCTGCAGCCAATCAGGGACACATCACCCTCACTTCTTCTGGGTGTCAGTTTCATTCATAGAAATTGGTGGAAGGCAGAGTATGTGCAGATTTTGATGTGGCGTGCAAGGGCAAATCCACGTGAAATCTACTTCGTGGGAACCTACCCTTGCTCTTAAATTTAAGATTGGGTGATGTCCATATAGTTTCTCTCTGTGTAATGTTGTAAATCTGACCATACCTGAGATAGCAGTAGGCAGAAACCAATCCGCTATCACTCCTGACTCGGCTGACTTTCATCTAAGGTGTATGGAGGCCTTTAGTCTCCATGTGGGTCTATTACTCATATTTTATACAAATACATTTTCAAGATCTGGAATAGGTAGAAGAAATGGAATCATATAGTTTTCCCAGCCGTAATTCTGCAGTGCTAAAACTCCAGTATTTCTCACCGGCTTATAGACAAGTTGAAGGATGACATAAGTCTGACCCTTAGCTTGGGAACACACGGCAGACTAATGCGCAGTGCAATGTAGAGCATCACATTGTAGTTAACAATCAAGCTATCTCGTAAGCATAAGCCACAACTTGACATCTTTGTTGGGGTCAAAACAAGTTTTTTTGTATCCCTTTTAAGTGTAAATAATTAGAAAGAGGAATGTTTCCCAACAGAGATGTAGAGTAAAGATGTGATATAAATTCCTTCTGATTTTCTGTGTAACTTAGTTCTATAGAGTTTTTATAATGAGGGAACTTAGTTCCAGCAGCTTCCATCGTAGGGGAAAATAAATAGATGATATGGAAGAAGCAAAGCGAAATAGAAAGCAATGCATCTAGTTAGTATTCTGCTGACATTGGCATAGATGTGTCCTAGTTGTGTAGATGTGTCCATTCTCAGCCATGTCTTCCCTGCACCGTGGAAGTCTCCGGCTGCCTCCACGCTTCATTTCCAGAAACACCACAAACTATGTATGTTAAAAGATTTGTGTTGAAGCCTTGAATTTTGCCTTAGGGCTTGGTTTCGGAATCACAGCAATGTTTTGTTCACTGGCATTAAACAGGAGAACAAGGATATTTGTGAAGTTTACCATACACTTTGTACACCCTGGTGAACTTTGCTTTTCTCTTGTATCTGTTGTTTCATAAATACTACATGCGGTTGATGAATATTTGCCGTTCCGTCACCTTTTAGCCAATCTTTCTTTCTGCTGGATGACGTTTTGTGAACTCAGCTGTAATACGAGTCTAATTACTGGACAGAAGGGAACAAATAAGGATATATGCACATGTTGACTATTTGCAGCAGCATTTTTTGTACTAAAAACTGGTCTCTTGGAAGGAAAAACCTCATGCACATTACAAAAGCATTGGGTGTACATATGTCCTAAATACAGAATATTATACAAAAAGCATTGGGTGTACATATGTCCTAAATACAGAATATTATAGGGTTGTCTTTTCCTCACCTTTCAAATTCCTCCTCTGCTCCAGCACCAATTGTCCAATGTTCCTCCACCAGTCTCTGTTACATTGATGCAAGTATATAGAGGAGTACGGCATTATTGTATAATGATGCACAAGTAGGATCCAATCCCCTGCAATGATACCTAAAAAAACTAAAAAATAAATTATTTAATATGCAATCCAATAATAAAGGTTCACACCTTTGCCTCTGTTTGAACCAGCAGTGAACACTGCGTTCAGCGCTTCGTAGCTGACCCATTAGATAAAACACCATCTGATATCTTTTCAATTGGATAATAGGCACATTGAGGAAGGCTTAATGTAGACCCGAAACGTTTGTGAGCCTTTATTGTTGGATGGCATATTAAATCATTTATTTAAATTCATCTACTCTGAGTTCCAAGTTTTCTTACATAACATTGATGCAAGTGACGTGTGAAACTGTGTCGGCTCCAGTAGTGCCTCCTTTAGCGACATCAGTTGATACCTACGATTAACTAGCGGATACTTGTCAATATGGCACATCATTGCTGCATTAACCTAAACAGATTTCTACGGAAGACCATTGAACTGGTACTGTGGAATTAAAAAGGCAAACGTGACATAATTTCTTTATCGATTTACCTAGTATATATTATAATGGATGTAGTTATATATTGTTACAGTCGTTCTTTATGTTCTTGTGTTTCTGTTGGAGTCATAACCACACATGTAGGTTATATATACGTATGTTCCTGTGTTCGAACCTTAAGCCTGTGTTTTGTGTTTGGCTTCACTGTCCTCTGAGCCACAGCAGACACACATTTTCTCCAGGTGTTTAGGTTCTGTTATTCTGGCTGCTGTCTGTTTAGCATAACACAGGTGTTTTCATTTGTCTGCTTTATCACCTTTCCTGTGCGACTTTATATTCTGTCCCCCTGCTAGCATTTCCTGCTGGTGATATTTCTTGTGCGGGTTCAGCCATTCTGCAGTAGATTAAAACCAGCAAGGATTTTTCTCCTTGCTGTTTCTATTCTTTATTCTGCACCTACCTTGTTTCTTTTCAGGACATAAGCAGCATATACAGTATGTACTTTATACTTTATTATGTATTTTGTAGTTTATTTTACTCACTCTGGGAACTTTTCCTTTTTTTCTGCACACTTTTCTTTTTGTAGGTAATTCACACTTTGTTCTGCCCTCCGGTTCTTTAGGAGGAATGTAATGCGCTTGTCAACCTTTTAGGCAGCTTAAGTCCAAGTTGACAGTCTAGTCTGTGGTTAAGGCTATCTCAGCTAACTCAAGAACCACTAGGGACTGTGGGGTCAGGAACTCTAGTCTGGGTCAGTAGCAGTTTCTAGTGTTTTACCCATTTTCCTGTGTCAGTTGTTACACAATCGTAATAGTATGTGTGTGTATATAGATATCTATATAGATATCTATATATATGTATATAGATATCTATATAGATATATATTCACTCTTTCTGGTAGCTTGTAGTGTTCACACAGAAAATGTGGTCTGGTCCAAATATCTGAAGTTTTATAAGTTTCATAAGATTCCAGTGGTTACAAAAACAAGATCTCTTCTGAGTACAAAAGTATGATAGAAAAATAAGCAGTTTATATACCAGCAAACACGTAATTTCAGGACAACTCACCCATTCAGATCACAGTCCTTTCCGTCTCAGCTTCTGGCTGAGGTTGCCAGCACTAGTGGACTTCTTTCCTCCCATACTCAGACCACATCTCTCGCCCATGCAGCAATCCTGGCACTTCTCCTGGCTCAGTTTGGGCATCAACAAAAGGTACTCTGCAACCCTCATCAGAATCCACACACTGCCCTGTTCCACAGCACACTTACATGTGAGCACCCAGCATGGTGCATCTAATTAAGACCTGCAGTGCCATGAATTTTCCCAGCCCTACTTGCCTTTGCTTACACAGTTTTAGGCATGGTGTACAATAGTAAATTATATTGTGGTACCATGTTAGCCAGAAAAATCGATGTGAATACTTTTCCGTCCAATTATGACAAGAGTATTCCTAGAGTGATACCTTTATTGGCTAACCAGAAAATTATATGTTTGCAAGCTTTCAGAGTGCAGAGGCTCCTTCTTCAGGCAAGATTAATCTTGCCTGAAGAAGGAGCCTCTGCGCTCTGAAAACTTGCAAACATATAATTTTCTGGTTAGCCAATAAAGGTATCACCGTAAGAATACTCTTGTCATAATTGGACGGAAAAGTATTCACAACGTTTTAGGCAGTACTGCTGTTTTTCTGGATTTTTATATATACAGTAATACATTCTCTTCAAACCCTGGTGATTTTGGCCTGATAACATGCACAGAAGCTGACACAAATGGGTATGAATGGCTACTAAAGGTAACCTCATAACCTATGAATTGTGACAAATGCCAGGAAAATTGTTCAGGATGCAAAGAAACACAAATAACAAATAAAATCAGCTGAAATACTGGACGCTCTGAAAACTAGCGGTGTGGCTATTTCAAGATGCACAATAAGGAGGCACTTGATGAAAAATGGACTGCATGGTCGAGTCGCCAGAAGAAAGCCAAATGACCCTGATCAAAAGTTAACATACCCCATTTCGTAATCCCATGTATTGCCCCCTTAACATCAATGACACCTTGAAGTCTTTTGTGGTAGTTGTGGATGAGGTTCTTTATTTTCTCCGATGGTAAAGTTGCCCACTCTTCTTAGCAAAAAGCCTCCAGTTCCTGTAAATTCCTCGGCTGTCTAGTATGAACTGTGCGCTTGAGATCTCCCCAGAGTGGTTCAATGATATTGAGGTCAGGAGACTGAGATGGCCACTCCAGAACATTCACTTTGTTCTGCTGTAGCCAATGGCAGGTTGACTTGGTCTTGTGTTTTGGATCCTTGTCATGTTGCAACGTCCAAGTACGTCCTATGCGCAGCTTCCGTGCAGATGATTACAAATTTGCCTCCAGTATTTGCTGATAACGTGCTGTATTCATCTTTCCTTCAACTTTTATCAAGTTTCCTATGCCTCTGTTACTCACATATCCCCAAAACATCAGTGATCCACCTTTGTGCTTTACAGTAGGAATGGTGTTCCTTTCATCATTGGCCTTGTTCACTTCTCTCCAAATGTAATGTTTATGGTTGTGGCCAAAAAGTTCAATTTTGGTCTCATCACTCCAAATTACCTTGTTCCACAAGTCTTGAGTCTTGTCTCTGTGCTGTTTTGTGTATTGTAGGCGAGATACTTTGTGGCATTTGCGCAGTAATGACTTTCTTCTAGCAACTCGACCATGTAGCCCATTTTTCTTCAAGTGCCTTCTTATTGTGCATCTTGAAACAGCCACAGCGCTAGTTTTAAGAGAGTCCAGTATTTCAGCTGATATTATTTGTGGGTTTTTCTTTGTATCCCGAACAATTTTCTTGGCATTTGTCTCAGGTGAGGATGTTCCCTTTAGTAGCCAGTCAAACCCATTTGTGTCAACTTCTGTGCATGTTATCAGGCTAAAATCACCAGGGTGTGTAAACTTTTGATCAGTGCCATTTGGATGTTTTTGGTTGTCATTATGATTTAAAAAGAGGAAACACAGTAGTTTGACAAAAAATGGCTTCACCCAACCACTAACCATGAGTGGAGAAAATTTTTTGGTGTTATCATTCATATTCTCTGAAAAAAGGCCATGAAGGCAAAAATTCTGCCGGGGTATGTAAACTTTTGAGCACAACTGTATGTGTGTGTATATATATACATCTACTTGGGTTGGAAAAAATTATGCAGCAAAATTTGCTTAGTTTTCCTGATGATTTTAATGCAAATTTGTTTCAAGGAAGAACTGAAATCCAGTAGATTCCATATTGGCCATGCATGTAAATTTCCACTTGGCCATTTTTCTTCAGCATTCAGAACAGATTTGTTAAACTCTCATCCATTGCACTGCGGATATTTTGCCTGCACATCCAGACGTCAGCATGTCCGCTACATCTGAATGTGCCTTATTATTAATGATTATGTGCACCTCTGATATGAGCACTTCACTCCGTTTTTTGTGGGGTTTTTTTTACTCCCATTATAAAGTATTGCTCTCAAATAATAATAATAAAAAAACAAGTTACATTTGCAAGTGACTTTAATACTGTTTGGTTACTTGCTTCATATATTTTCTTTTTCTGCACACAAATCAATAAGTAAAATTACATCCGAGAAAGCAGAGAAGAGAAATTGCTCAGGCAGCGGTGCTGCCATTTTGGCTGGTATTTGGGATACACAGCAGAGCCTGTTATTTCTAAGTGCAAATGTGTATTAGTAAGAATTCTTTTGTAATAGAAGATGCTATTGCTGCCACTATTATTAGATGAATAGCAAATACAAAAAGAGAAAAAAAATCAATTACTTCTTCTACACAATTTCACATGCAAAGCATTATGGGCAAACGACGATACTTTTGTATATAGGTTTATTTCTTCTATTCCATCTCCATGCAAATGACAGCTGAAAGCTACGGTTTGTTCCAGAAAATAGAGGGCATGCGGTGATATTCTTTATAGTGTAGTTACTGACAAGCAGAGGCGCGAAGAAGAGGAGCGCTTCATAAAGACAGTCACATCTATGACTACGGACACATTTATGGATGGGGCACACCATCACTGCTCTCCATTTCTAGGGACATTAATTCTAGGGACCACTCATTCTCCACTTCCAAACACAGGCAGTAACGGGGGCCGTCAGAACCCAGCTGAAAAAGGAAAAATTAGGAGGCATAGACTGACCTATGTGCAGCATTACTGGACTTCATGTTATATTGTAACCCAGTCTTATTATGGGCTGTACCCAAACTACTGTCAGTGTCAGATCGGTAGCACGGTTCTTCTTGACTTTGGAGCTGCTTGGTGTCTATACACTAGTTTAGGCATGTAGGCGCCACTTGAAATAATGTAGAAACTTTTGCTTAATCTTTACAGCTATAAACGTTTCTTCTACGAGGGGCGTTATGAAACGGGCCATAAAGATTGCTCTTTTTTATTCATGTGATGGCAAAGCAGCTGATCCCAGCTTAGAGCTCATCTTCCCTAATCATCTGTAACCAGAAGTCGCACTTTCCTGGAGAGGAGCCTCAGACATCAGAAGCCATTTTTTGAAGCAGCTGTGTAACCTCAAGGTTATATCAGTTGAAATGATTGCCATGTCTAATCAGTCTTTCCATCCAAAGATAAAATAATTACCAATTACAAGTGGATGGTAATGAATGTATTGGGAAATTAATTTAGTCTCTGAGACATTTAAAAGGGGCAGCGACTCCTATCCAAGCATGAAAATGCATTATTAATAAGAAGAATTGGGAAAGTTTAAAAGGAAGCTGTCATTATGTTCATATACCTGAATTATGGGCAGCATAAATCCGAGCCTGGCAGTGTGATTACAGCCCTAATAGGAAGTTATAACATAATGGTCATAGGCAGAGAGTGGAGACCTGTCAGTCAACTGAAGCAAGGCGGGAATAAGCTTCTCTAGGCCCTTAACGACCAGAGATATTTTTGGTTTTGCATTTTCATTTTTTGCTCCCCTTTTTCCCAGAGCCATAACTTTTTTATTTTTTGCCAATATGGCCTTGTCAGGGCTTGTTTTTTGCGGGACGAGATGTACAGTCGTGGCCAAAAGTTTTGAGAATGACACAAATATTATATTTTCACATGATCTGCTGCCCTCTGGTTTTTATGTGTGTTTGACAGATGTTTTTATCACAGACAGAAATATAATATTTGCAAATATATGAGTAACAAAAGCTTATATTGACAGTTAGAATGAGTTAATGCAGCAAGTCAATATTTGCAGTGTTGACCCCTCTTCTTCAGGACCTCTGCAATTCTCCCTGGCATGCTCTCAATCAACTTCTGGACCAAATCCTGACTGATAGCAGTCCATTCTTGCACAATCAATGCTTTCATTTTGTCAGAATTTTTAGGTTTTTATTTGTCCACCCGTCTCTTGATGATTGACCACAAGTTCTCAATGGGATTAAGATCTGGGGAGTTTCCAGGCCATGGACCCAAAATCTCTATGTTTTGTTCCTGAGCCATTTAGTTATCACCATTGCTTTATGGCAAGGTGCTCCATCATGCTGGAAAAGGCATTGTTGATCGCCAAACTGCTCTTGGAGGGTTGGGAGAAGTTGCTCTTGGAGGACATTCTGGTACCATTCTTTATTCATGGCTGTGTTTTTAGGCAAGACTGTGAGAGAGCCGATTCCCTTGGCTGAGAAGCAACCCCACACATGAATGGTTTCAGGATGCTTAACAGTTGGCATGAGACAAGACTGGTGGTAGCGCTCACCTTGTCTTCTCCGAATGAGGCGTTTTCCTGATGTCCCAAACAATCGAAAAGGGGATTCATCAGAGAAAATAACTTTACCCCAGTCCTCAGCAGTCCACTGCCTGTACCTTTTGCAGAATATCAGTCTGTCCATGATGTTTTTTCTGGAGAGAAGTGGCTTCTTTGCTGCCCTCCTTGAGACCAGGCCTTACTCCAAGAGTCTCCGCCTCACAGTGCGTGCAGATGCACTCACATCTGCCTGCTGCCATTCCTGAGCAAGCTCTGCACTGCTGGTGGCCCGATCCCGCAGCTGAAACACTTTTAAGAGACGGTCCTGGCGCTTGCTGGCCTTTCTTGGGCGCCCTGAAGCCTTTTTGGCAACAATGGAACCTCTCTCCTTGAAGTTCTTGATGATGCGATAGATTGTTGACTGAGGTGCAATCTTTCTAGCTGCGATACTCTTCCCTGTTAGGCCATTTTTGTGCATTGCAATGATGACTGCACGTGTTTCTTTAGAGATAACCATGGTTAACAGAAGAGAAACAATGATGCCAAGCACCAGCCTCCTTTTAAAGTGTCCAGTGGTGTCATTCTTAATCAAGACAGATTGATCTCCAGCCATGTCCTCATCAACACCCACACCTGTGTTAATGGAGCAATCACTGAAAAGAGGTTAGCTGGTCCTTTTAAGGCAGGGCTGCAATGATGTTGAAATGTGTTTTGGGGGATAAAGTTCATTTTCTAGCCAAATATTGACTTTGCAAGTAATTGCTGTTAAGCTGATCACTCTTTATAACATTCTGGAGTATATGCAAATTGCCATTAGAAAAAGTGAAGCAGTAGACTTTGTAAAAATTAATATTTGTGTCATTCTCAAAACTTTTGGCCATGACTGTACTTTAAAACAACACCATTTTTTTATCATGTCGTGTACTGGAAAACGGGAAAAAAATTCCAAGTGCGGTGAAATTGCAAAAAAAGTGCAATCCCACACTTTTTTTTTTCACCATGTTCACTAAATGCTAAAACTGACCTGCCATTATGATTTCCCAGGTCATTATGAGTTCATACACACCAAATATGTCTAGATTCTTTTTTATCTAAGTGTTGAAAAAAAATTCCAAAGTTTGTTAAAAAAAAATTGCGACATTTTCTGATACCCGCATGCATCTCCATTTTTCATGATTTCGGGTTGAGTGAGGGCTTAATTTTTGCGTGCCAGGCTGACGTTTTTAATGATACAATTTTGGTGCAGATGCGATCTTTTTATCGCTCATTATTGCATTTTAGTGCAATGTCGCAGCGACCAAAAAAAGTAATTCTGTCGTTTTTACTTTTTTTCTCGCTACGTCGTTTAGCGTTCAGGCTGATGCTTTTTTTTATTGATAGATCAGGCGATTCTGAATGCGGCCTTACCAAATATGTGTATTATTGATTTTTTTTATTGTTTTATTTTCAATGGGGCGAAAGAGGGTGTTTGAACTTTTATATTTTTTATTTTTTATATTTTTAAAAACATTTATTTTTTACTTTTGGCATGCTTCAATAGTCTCCATGGGAGCTACAGGCGATGATCAGATCTCCTGTCTGTAGCAGATTTGCTGACTTGCTATGAGCGCCGACCACCGGGTGGCGCGCATAGCAATCCAGCAGTGACAACCATAGAGGTCTCCAGGAGACCTCTGGTTGTCATGCCAACCCATCGGTGACCCGCGATCACATGACGGGGTCACCGATGGGCGGATTTGCGGCCCAATGGCCGAAGCGCGCGTTAAATGCTGCTATCAGAGTTTGATAGTGGCATTTAACGGGTTAATAGCCGCGAGTCGATAGCGATTCCACCCGCATCTGTTCCAGGCACATGTCAGCTGTTCAAAGCTGTCATGTGCCGGGAGAGATGTGGGTTAACCGATGGAGCCCTCATCAAAGGGAGGGAGTCCGACATCGGCGTAAATGTATGCCTGATGTCGGAGAGGCGGGAAGGCTGCGGGGGCCGCCGGAAGGTGAGAATATCATTATTTATTATTTTTTTTATTATTTTTACATTAGATCTTTTTACTATTGATGCGACATAGGGGGCATCAATAGTAAAAAGTTGGTCACACTTGTCAAACACTATGTTTGACTCGTGTGACCAACCTGTCAATCAGTTTTCCAAGCGATGCTACAGATCGCTAGAAAAACGCTAGCATTCTGCAAGCTAATTTACGCTTGCAAAACGCTATTATTCTGGCGGAAAGGGGCATAGGACAGCAGCGGACTAGTCAGCTTCCCATTGCATCCTGTCGGTTTTCAACTATTCTTACTCTGAACTTCAGCTTTAAGAGTAAAATGTACCTGGCTTAAGTCAGACAGCCACTCTTAGATTTAGGCTAAGTCCACACTAGGCATTTTTGCTGCGTTTTTTTAAAGCTAATTTTCACCTTTTTACAGTACCAGAAAATCCAATGAGATTTCAGAAGTATCATGCACACGCATTGTTTTTTTTTGTCATCTGTATGTTGTGCTGTGCATGTTTTTTTGTACATAGAGCATATCACTTCTTTCAGAGTTTTTTCAGCATGTTTCACCAATTGACTTGAATGGTGGTGAAAAAACTCTCCAAAAACGCGGGTATCATGTTTTGCTGCGTTTTTTGTGCCAAAACCTGATTCTATGGAATAGAACTTTTATTTTTCACGACTAAACTTTATCAGCATGCACAAGAGACAAATCTAGCATGCACAAACGGCTGCAAAAAAACGCACACAAAAAAAACGCATCAAAAACGCAAAGAAAACATGACTTTTTTCTACAGCTTCTTTCCTGCCTGGAGTTCAGGTTTTGCTGCAGAAAAAAAAACGCTCAAAAAATGCCTAGTGAGAATTTACCCTTAAGTTGCTTGCTCAGGTATCAGGAACCTAATGATAGGTTCCCTTTAAGTCTGATTTTTCTTATATTAGTCATCTCCACTTGTCTTACATTTAATAATGTTGTATTGCAGATGAACTATTAAAATGATTTTCATCTGTCTGTTGTTTATTGTAGGTGCGCACATTGCATAGAACTTGCCTTCCGAATCTATGAATTAAGACCCTAACATTATGGGTAATCTGAACAATTCACTACAGAGGAGTAGGGATATGTTGTGCCAGTGGCAAACACAGACATATAGGGCCCCTGTGCAAAAACAATATATGGGTCCTTTGCAGTTCAATAGCTCCTCATAGTTAAGAATTCTGCCTGCTTTGTTGGTAAAAGTTGCCACTTAACATCTTGTGAAGCTGCACAGATTGCACAAATGGTATGTTGCCCCTGCATTGTGCAGCGATTGCAGTTATTATCAGAGCCTTAGAGGCATCTGAGTCCAGTAAGATGCCTAAGGCAACAAATACTATAAAATATACAGTTAGGAAAAAAAGTATTTAGTCAGCCACCAATTGTGCAAGTTCTCCCACTTAAAAAGATGAAGAGGCCTGTAATTGGCATCATAGGTAGACCACAACTCTGAGAGTCAAAATGAGAAAACAAATCCAGAAAACCACCTTGTCTGATTTGGCAAGATTTATTTTGCAAATTATGGTGGAAAATAAGGATTTGGTCATTAACAAAAGTTCATCTCAATATTTTTTTTATATCATTTGTTGGCAATGATAGAGGTCAAACATTTTCTGTAAGTCTCCACAAGATTGGCACACACTGTTGGTGGTATGTTGGCCCTTTCCTCCATGCATATCTCCTCTAGAGCAGTGATGTTTTGGGCCTGTCGCTAGGCAACATGGACTTTCAAATCCCTCCAAAGGTTTTCTATGGGGTTGAGATCTGGAGACTGGCTAGGCCACTCCAGGACCTTCATAAGCTTCTTACTAAGCTACTCCTTCCTTGCCCTGGCGGTGTGCTTGGGATCATTATCATGCTGAAAGACTCATCTACATTTCATCTTCAATGCCCTTGCTGATGGAAGGAGATTTGTACTCAAAATCTCACGATACATGGCCCCATTCATTCTTTCATGTACACGGATCAGTCGTCCTGGTCCCTTTGCAGAGAAACAGCCCCCATAGCATGATGTTGCCACCTCCATGCTTCACAGTAGGTATGTTGTTATTTGGATACATCTCAGCATTCTGTCTCCTCCAAACACGACGAGTTTTGTTTCTACCAAACAGTTCGACTTTGGTTTCATCAGACCATATGACATTCTCCCAATGCTCTTCTGGATAATCCAAATGCTCTCTAGCAAACTTCAGACATGCCCAGACATGTACTGGCTTAAGCAGGGGGACACGTCTGGCACTGCAGGATCTGAGTCCCTGGCGGCGTAGTGTGTTACTGATGGTAGCCTTTATGGTGGTCCCAGCTCTATGCCGGTCATTCACTAGGTCCCCTCATGTGGTTCTGGGATTTTTGCTCACCGTTCTTGTGATCATTTTGACCCCACAGGGTGAGATCTTTCGTGGAGCCCCAGATCTAGGGAGATTATCAGTGGTCTTGTATGTCTTCCATTTTCTTATTATTGCTCCCACAGTTGATTTCATCACACCAAGCTGCTTGCCTATTGCAGATTCAGTGTTCCCAGCTTGGTGCAGGGCTACAATTTTGTTTCTGGCGTCCATCGACAGCTCTTTGGTCTTCACCATAGTGGAGTTTGGAGTGTGATTGTTTGAGGTTGTGGACAGATGTCTTTTATACTGATAGCAAGTTCAAACAGGAGCCATTACTACAGGTAATGAGTGGAGGACAGAGGAGCCTCTTACAGAAGAAGTTACAGGTCTGTGAGAGCCAGAAATCTTCCATGTTTTTAGGTGACCAAATACTTATTTTCCACCATAATTTGCAAAATAAATCTTGCCAAATCAGACAAGGTGATTTTCTGGATTTGTTTTCTCATTTTGACTCTCATAGTTGTGGTCTACCTATGATGTCAATTACAGGCCTCTCTCATCTTTTTAAATGGGAGAATTTGCACAATTGGTGGCTGACTAAATACTTTTTTCCCCACTGTATGTGATAGTTATGGGTTCCCGGGACAGATTTGGTAATAGTGCCCAAGAAAAAAAGGGAGAAAATGAATTCAGCTCACCAGTCAGGTAATCCAAATAGAGATCCCAAAAAAGAACCTTTCCAGGTAGCCAGCCTGTGGTCTGGGTGTGGTGCACATGTAAGGTGTCCAAGTCGATAGCCGTGGTTGAGCTGCTGCTTTACTACACTCTGGCACCCCACAAACAAACAGTGTCCCAGTCTATATGTGTTGTTCTGTAATATTTGCATTGCACTCACTTGTAGGCTGGAGGCCTCAGCTGCATCCACGTTCTTAGCTCCTGGATCAGCCGCCACACACATCAGGGGATACTTGGTTTGCTTTAACTAGTTCCTCTTTATTGGACAGTTCAATTACATCAGTCTTTAACACACAGTATCGGGCACAGCACTCTTTGGTTCCAGTTTCATCAACACTTCAAGCCTTGGCTTATGTTCAGCTCAGACATTCCCTACGCTTGATCCTCTTGTCAGCTCCAGAGATTTCATGCCCAGCCCCACATACCCACATTCCCGAGATCCGTTACATCTCCCTCTTTCAGTTCCCGTTCCATCTTCTTCTGTATGGAAGGGATTAAGGCATGCTCCTCAGTGCCTAGTTCGGGCGGCCATAGGCCCCGGACGTTATAGGAAGGTCCACAAGAAATTTAGTATGACCTCATGCTGCAAGAACGATATGTATACATGTGCCTCCAGCCCACCGTACCTTTAACTTTCACTTGTCACGAACCTCACATTTTCTCTAACTAACTAAAACAAGGAACTAGTTCCCCCGTTTTTAATCAACCACCCTCTCCCAACCTGGGCTGGTTCCAAAATACTTATCTGCCTCTTTACTCTGTCTGCCTCTGCAGTCTTTTGCTGTGCAAACTTAACCTTTCACCTAGTTAACTTTATCCCCTATCTCTATTCTAAGCACTAAAATATATCTTATATTTTCTGTATACCTGAGCTGAGTGTACCAGAGTTACCTTAGGTGTTACTTTGCAATACCCACACAGCAACATCAGTACTCATCACACTTTGCATTAGTTACAACACACACTTTACAGTTTACATGTCATCATAAAACTTAATAAAACCTCATATAGATAATCACACTACACATTTTGTTGTCTTCAGTGGCAGGTACACAACAGTCTCTGTCACACCGTTATACACAGAGTAGAGAAAATACACTGGTCTGGCTCTCAGGTCTAAATAGTTCCAAATAATTCCAAGGAAGGACAATCTACAGCACCAAAAAATAAAAGGATTAAAACATAAAAACATAACATTTACTACTAGCATAGAATAAAAAATGTTCAGAATATGAGCATGGTTAAAAAAAAACCTTATTCGTATTTACGTTTTTTTTTTAATCCAAAACGCGTCAGCCAATGGACGACTTTTTAAACATGTACATATTCTGGACATTTCTTATTCTATGGCAGTATGTTTTAACCCTTTTATTTTTTTGCGCCGGAGACTGTCCTACCATAGACTCTTTTGTCACTATTGAGGCCCAAGAGTTCCAACTTATGCTTCTACTTAGATGACGATAATAAAACTACGAGACTGATGGTGTGTTTTCTTGTTGCTGCACTTCATTGTAGATTGATCATTTAACTCTTTGGTTGCTGATCGGCTGAAAGTGATTGCAATCCTATTATTTTCGCCATGATATATGAACTTGTGGACCAGCATATTGTCAATTAAAAAGCAAGCCATAAATCACAAAGCTGATGTAGGTCAAGCAGAATATTTATACAATTCAGCCACAAACTTTTCACAATTTTAATCAATGCTCAGCGCACACCGTATTGATTATACCAAACCTTTCCTCCAAAGTATATACCTTTACTTTATTTCTCACCATCCAAATCTTATTACAACAGTGAGAAGCAGCTTTTCTTCATTACAGCCAGCGTGGAATAATATGTGGTAACCTTTAATCTTCCTGATAGATCTGACCTTTT
>JARQOD010000005.1:465214890-465353542 GCA_033576555.1 Oophaga sylvatica
GGGTTCCCGGGACAGATTTGGTAATAGTGCCCAAGAAAAAAAGGGAGAAAATGAATTCAGCTCACCAGTCAGGTAATCCAAATAGAGATCCCAAAAAAGAACCTTTCCAGGTAGCCAGCCTGTGGTCTGGGTGTGGTGCACATGTAAGGTGTCCAAGTCGATAGCCGTGGTTGAGCTGCTGCTTTACTACACTCTGGCACCCCACAAACAAACAGTGTCCCAGTCTATATGTGTTGTTCTGTAATATTTGCATTGCACTCACTTGTAGGCTGGAGGCCTCAGCTGCATCCACGTTCTTAGCTCCTGGATCAGCCGCACACACATCAGGGGATACTTGGTTTGCTTTAACTAGTTCCTCTTTATTGGACAGTTCAATTACATCAGTCTTTAACACACAGTATCGGGCACAGCACTCTTTGGTTCCAGTTTCATCAACACTTCAAGCCTTGGCTTATGTTCAGCTCAGACATTCCCTACGCTTGATCCTCTTGTCAGCTCCAGAGATTTCATGCCCAGCCCCACATACCCACATTCCCGAGATCCGTTACATCTCCCTCTTTCAGTTCCCGTTCCATCTTCTTCTGTATGGAAGGGATTAAGGCATGCTCCTCAGTGCCTAGTTCGGGCGGCCATAGGCCCCGGACGTTATAGGAAGGTCCACAAGAAATTTAGTATGACCTCATGCTGCAAGAACGATATGTACTACATGTGCCTCCAGCCCACCGTACCTTTAACTTTCACTTGTCACGAACCTCACATTTTCTCTAACTAACTAAAACAAGGAACTAGTTCCCCCGTTTTTAATCAACCACCCTCTCCCAACCTGGGCTGGTTCCAAAATACTTATCTGCCTCTTTACTCTGTCTGCCTCTGCAGTCTTTTGCTGTGCAAACTTAACCTTTCACCTAGTTAACTTTATCCCCTATCTCTATTCTAAGCACTAAAATATATCTTATATTTTCTGTATACCTGAGCTGAGTGTACCAGAGTTACCTTAGGTGTTACTTTGCAATACCCACACAGCAACATCAGTACTCATCACACTTTGCATTAGTTACAACACACACTTTACAGTTTACATGTCATCATAAAACTTAATAAAACCTCATATAGATAATCACACTACACATTTTGTTGTCTTCAGTGGCAGGTACACAACAGTCTCTGTCACACCGTTATACACAGAGTAGAGAAAATACACTGGTCTGGCTCTCAGGTCTAAATAGTTCCAAATAATTCCAAGGAAGGACAATCTACAGCACCAAAAAATAAAAGGATTAAAACATAAAAACATAACATTTACTACTAGCATAGAATAAAAAATGTTCAGAATATGAGCATGGTTAAAAAAAAACCTTATTCGTATTTACGTTTTTTTTTTAATCCAAAACGCGTCAGCCAATGGACGACTTTTTAAACATGTACATATTCTGGACATTTCTTATTCTATGGCAGTATGTTTTAACCCTTTTATTTTTTTGCGCCGGAGACTGTCCTACCATAGACTCTTTTGTCACTATTGAGGCCCAAGAGTTCCAACTTATGCTTCTACTTAGATGACGATAATAAACTACGAGACTGATGGTGTGTTTTCTTGTTGCTGCACTTCATTGTAGATTGATCATTTAACTCTTTGGTTGCTGATCGGCTGAAAGTGATTGCAATCCTATTATTTTCGCCATGATATATGAACTTGTGGACCAGCATATTGTCAATTAAAAAGCAAGCCATAAATCACAAAGCTGATGTAGGTCAAGCAGAATATTTATACAATTCAGCCACAAACTTTTCACAATTTTAATCAATGCTCAGCGCACACCGTATTGATTATACCAAACCTTTCCTCCAAAGTATATACCTTTACTTTATTTCTCACCATCCAAATCTTATTACAACAGTGAGAAGCAGCTTTTCTTCATTACAGCCAGCGTGGAATAATATGTGGTAACCTTTAATCTTCCTGATAGATCTGACCTTTTGTTAGAGTTCCCAAGTATTAAGAACTTTATGATTGCCACCGCTTATAAATGAACTTGCCGTCAAAAGTATCGATTGCCATTACAGATTTAACTTTACATTCATTATGGCACTACTTGCTGGCTCCCAATGTCAGAAAAGGTTTTTGCCATCCGACGCTCCACAGATATATTCTCACTCCAGCTTTTGCTTGAATTCTAAAGGTACTGCCACACTAAACAATCCCGCTAGCGATCACGATAACGACGCATACTAATGCGATCGCTAGCGGGATTGTTTCTATATCGCTAAATGCAGTCACATTTAGCGATATAGTTAACGACGCTATCGCGGTTAGCGATCTTCTTAACGACTTTAGCGGTACAAAAGTACCGCTAAATCGCTAAGAAAAGGTGCCACACTAGCGATATATACTTACCCAGCGGGAGCGCCAGCGATGAAATAGGGTCCGGAACGATTCCAGCGACGAGCGAGATCACAGCAGGAAGCTCGTCGCTGGCAGATGCCGCACTGAACAACATCGCTAACGGGATCGCTAAATAGTGACGTTTTTTAGCGATCCCGTTAGCGATATTGTTCAGTGTGGCATACCCTTTATTGTGAAGGGCTTTAATGAGTTTTAACTTGTATTGGGAGAGTGGTAGATAAGATAAAGAGTGTTAACACGGATTTTCTTTGTTTCTGCTTTTTTTGTCAAAACAGTGTGAGACATTAGATTGGCGATCCAGCAAACAGCCTCTCTCGAAAGTTCTTCAACAGCCCCTAGCTATTGGCCCACATACTGTATTTAGATAGCATTTTCTATGGTCCTGCTTACTGGGACAAGAGAGTTTGCAGAGAAGGAGGTAGGAAAGAAAAAAAAAAAAAAACATTCTGATACACCATAGACCTCATTCACACATTAGTATTTGGTCAGTATTTTGCACCAATGTTTGTATGCTAAAGCCAGGAGTGGAACTTACAGAGGAAAAATATATAATATATAGAAAAAAGCTATAATGGAAAGATTGACATTTGTTCTGTATTTTGGAGATACTTCTGCATTTGGCATAAAAATACTGATGAAATACTGTACAAAAATACATGTGAAAGATGCCATAGAAAGCTATCAGTCAAATAGTTTTTTTCCAATAACTATTCCATTTTACACACTTATTCGATTTGGAGCTGAGAACAAGTTTTGAAGCACCGTGGTCCAGTAGCTACAGCCGTAGACCGTGGCCACCAGAACAGAGTCGTATAAACTTCCTCTATTCGTTCCTTCCAGCAGCTCATGTGCCTCTTCTAATCAGTAGGTCTGGCGCGACATCATATATAATTTGTGCCACAACGATGACGTTTAATAAAAACATAAAGTGATGAACTGGAATGTAAGTTGTTGTGGATGCAGTATGTAGGCGCATGTTCACACCGGCCACTAAACAGATAAAACCTAAGATAAAAACAAAATAAGCAGATACCCTGCTGTAAGTAAATGCATAGCAATAGTGCATGAAAATAAAATAGGGTACTTATTGAACATAGTTTTGATCAAAAAAATTTAAAAGCCATCCCAACACGTCAAGCTGACCCTATTCGGGACGATCCTAACCTCTAGTATTAAAACCTTACCATATGTCAAATGCCGAAAATGTGAATAAGACCCCGGCTAATGGACACCCAGCCATGGAGACCTATGTAAATGTAATGTCCAGCTCTAAGAAAAGGGAGGCCATGCCCTATTTGCACATAGTGCAAAAAACTCATAGCGAAAAAATGAGCGGAAATGCAAGTTGGTATGCATGCAGCATGTAGGCGCATGTTCACACTAGCCATTAATCAGACAAAACCTAAGAACCTCGGTCCTGCTCGTTCCTTAGTCACTTTTATGTCATTTCACATATGGGAAGTTTTTAATACTAGAAGTTAGGACCATCCCGAATAGGGTCACTTTGATGTGGTGGGATGTCTTTTAGGTTTTATTTTATCAAAATTATGTTAATCAAGTGCCCTATGTTATTTTCAAATGATGATGGAGCGCCCTCCAGGGCAGTAGGGATACTCGGGGGGCAGTGTCACGGCAGCAGTGAACCGGTCCGTGGCCCTGGGCGTCCAAATAAAAGGCGATGATAATGAAAAAGGGGATAGATAAAGAGTTTTTTAATAAAGTGTTAGTGACGCCACCTGTGGTACTCGGCAATAAAAATGTTAGCCGACGCTGCAGATTCAGTCCACTGTGACAGTTGTTGATGCAGCAGAGTTGGTTCAGCCCTCCACAGGTAGGGCTATGTCCCAGGGCACTTAGGATGTTAGAGGAGATGTTGGTAGTAAGTGTGGTGCAGGAAAGTTTCAGAAGACACAACAGAGTGCAGTTTCCTTTACCTTTCACTGAGCTGTGCAGGTACAGTCGGGGCTCAGGTTACAGATGGTTCTGGAGTCGGTCAGCCTGAAAGCAATTTGGGAATCTCCTTATTCAGGTGGGTTGTGAGGCCTCCTCTCTAGCGCTATTCTCTGAGGTACTTGCTGCTGTAAACTCTATTCAAGTTCCTTTCTCTGTCTGCTACTTAGAACTCCACTCGCATGACAGACAACTGTAGCCTGCTTCAGGGATCGCTCCTGTATGGCGTCTCCGGCTCACACGTGCTGCTGTGTCGTTGAGTATCAGTTGGGGACAGAAGATCTGCAGTCTTCTGCCCTCCTGATTCTGCTGCTGGGGCTTTAGTACCCACACAGCCTCGGACTCCGGGGCCCGGTCTCTGGCGCTCAAGCCTGGGGGTGAGCTCTGCTATAGCTCCTGTCCCCCAACTCCTCTCCACATATCCTGTTTCAACCCTGCTCAGGCATTAACTAACTACTAACTTCCTGCTTCAGACCAGAGAACAGCTCTTCTAAAATCGGGTTAGAGCCCCCTGCTGGCCTGAAGCAGGAACTGTTTTGTATGCTGGAACTACCTGTTAAGGGGATCCCTTCTTTGCTTCTAGGCATGACATCACTCCTCCCTGGAGGGAGGCAAGGTCACTGTGGCAACCGAACTGCTGGGGTGCCACAATGGCGTTTAGCCAAACCTACTAATCAGAAGACACCCCAAGGGTGCACTGCAGACAGAAGGGTCGCAGGGGTCCGGTGCGAAGTGACTTCAGACAAGTATGCATGCCTGGTCCTTCCTACCCCAGACATCTGCTGTAACAGGAGTGTCGGGACAAAACCGTACTCTGTGGCCAGTGTTAAGGCAATACGTTCTTTCAAAGGGTTCTTGCATTTCTTATGTGGCCTAAAAATATTCCTGATCAGCAGCACATTTCACCTTGGGAAGTGTTGATGATTATTTTCAAACTTTATAGGGATGGGAAGCTTGTAATTGCTATACAGTTTGTATCAGCCCATGTGAAAGGGCTTTTAAATGAGCATCATGCAACCTCCTCTATTGGGGATCGCCTGTAGTTATGGGCAGAAATCTACCCAGGTAGTTGTGCCTTTAGTTAAAGGGTCCCACTTATAGCCCCTTAATGTATGGATCTGTATAGTAGTTCATAAAAGACAGCACAGGATTTGTGACCCAGCGCTGTACTCCACAGTTTCATCATCACTGTCTGCCTTGTTGTAAGGAGATCTGCTGACTCCCCCAGCATCAGTCTCAACAGCGACCCCTCAACTCAGTTACATTGCTGTTACTGAAGATAGGGATAGTCTAAATATGATGGGGTTCCCTGCTATCTGTTTTGTTGATATGAGACGTACAGATTGTCTGTATTAGTTTTACTCATGTCCTCACATATGCAAGTTACAGAAGCAGGCACGTTTGTGCCATAATTCACATTTGTCCTTATATTAATATTATAAGTCTGTATTAACCTTATTGGAGTAAATGAATAGGTCACTAGTGGCGCCCACATTTTACAGTGTCATGGAGCAGATTTGGCATGGCTTCACTTCTGCAACAATACGAGTCCCTCTTGGAATATTGTCCTCTTTTATCTTGATCTGGTAGGCATCTGTGTAGGCTGAAATTACTGTCATCACAACATCATTTAAATGATATTTTCTGCTGAAGAATGTTAAGTCATTATTTTAATAACTCTGTCAATTTCCAGAGAGCTGCTTCCATCATGCAAGACCGATTTGTATCGTATAAAGGGGACACAGTGTCCCATTAGTACTGTATCTAATAATGAAGCGTACAGGGTGGCAAGACTGCTTTACTGCAAACCATGACACCTATTACATTCCAGGGTATATCTGAATGAGGATCAGGAGATGGTAAGATAAAGCATATATACATATACACTTATCACTCAATCTTATTTATGTGGAAATATTCCATGACTACGTCTTTCATAAAGCAATTTAATGTAACTGCTACAAAAAAAGACAAGCAGCGTGGTTGCTGTACAGTAATGTCTTGCACAGACCAGTGAATTGCTTCCCCCTCCAGCTGTTCACACTCTCTTCTCAAATATCTACTTCTATAGAAGAAAGCCGTGTCAGCTTGAATTTTTTTTGATATGTGAAATCATTCACTGCAAAAAATGTGTAGCTGATGTAAAAAAGGAAAAAAAAGCAGCACATACATTTTAAAGGGGTGGTCCAGCACCTAAAATGTATTTTCTAAATATGTATCTTTGCCTCCTGGTCTGACACATCCCCTCCTTTAATAGGCATCTCACTGTTTATGGACATTGTGTATACAGAGTCTGGTGTGGGCGGAGTTAGCTTTCTCAGCTCTGCTGTATTGCTAAATCTAAAAGCTCTGATTGTGTCAGAACTGCTGCACTAAGTAATTTAAGTGAAACATTGTTGGATTCAGCTTTTCTTTACCTACATCAGGCTACTCTCAGATGAGGTAGCAAAAACCTACTGACAGATTCCCTTCAACTGAACCTTGTAGGATGCATTATTTACAGATAACAGATAATGGCTTTAAAAAAAATTCTCACCATGGTGAATGGGTACAATTGCAAAGTGTTTGGAAAAACAAGCAAGTTCACAATTTACTTATTATTAAAAGTAATCTATGTTCTCAAGAACTGAGTGATTTTTAATTTTATTGTATATGGCTCATTGTCTATGTTACCAGCCACCTCTGCAGTCTATCAGGGCTGGCCAGTCTCCTAGGCAAGGAGCACAGCACTTGCCACTTCTTCGTTATACTGTAGAGCTTGCGACTGCTGCTCTGAAGTTGGCCAGATTCAAGACCCCTGCACTTCTCTGATGCTGCAGAGGCAAATCTCTCTGCAACATCGGAGAGTGCAGAGTTCGGATCAGCAGCTCAATCGTGCGGCTGATCTGAGTTGTCAGTTATCAGGAGTGTCCTCTTCAAGTAGAGGAGCGATGTTCTGAGCACTTTGTGACAATAAACCTTTTGGTGTGCACACGTCAGGAATGGCAGCGCTTTGGATATCGGCGCATTGTCCGCTATCGAGATGACGTAGAGACACGCCTCATTTCACGGTCTCGCGAGTGAGCAATGGACGTCTGGACGCATAGTGGATTGGTTTCATTGAATCCAGGTCATCAAACTAAAATATGGGCAATACTACTTTAGTGTCGTCTGTGCAGCAAGATACCCTTATCGATCAGTACGTAATGGATTCTGAACTTTGGAGTTTGCTAGACAAAATAAGAAATTCAGTCTTCGGAAGGCCCCTAACACTAAGTGACTGATCAGGTACATAAGATTAGCTGGAGATAGGGAAACTACGTTCAGGCTTGTTGTATCGGCATTAGGAGTTAATTGGGCCCTTCTGTCCAGCTCATGACTCTCAAGATACACTCTCCTTGGTATCCAGCCTTCCTGGCTGCTTGAAGATGTTCAGTGGTCTTGAAGACGCCTGACCTGTGAGCATCTGTGATCTTTATCATGCACTCTGACTCACAATGTGTCCACTATAGATCTTAGGACAGTCCCACCTGTAGGGAGACCTAATCTAGCCATATCCTCAGATGCATCTTACAGCAGCAGTGTACTATTGACCAGATCACTTACAGTCGTCAGAATGTATATAATATCCTAATATCATGCAGCCTGGCACGACCAGCAATCTTCAATCCCAAGTTGGTAACTTTATTGCTCCAGACATTAATGCAAGTTATGTCACTCTACCTCGTCTGTGTCCCACTTTGCTGCTTTGGGGGATGAAAATGCTTGTTGTGGTACCAGAAGTAAAGGCTGTTTGGATATAAATGCATGCCCGTGTCGATGGCTAGAAAGTATTTATTTGCTGTAGGCTGTGATGCCGCCTGTGGAAACAAACATGGGAGCTTGCCCTATTATGGAATTTCTCGCCTCGATTGATAGAACTGAAGTCTAGAGCAATAGATTGGATGTTGCTACTGTGAAAATATAAAGCCTTACCTATGTCTTATATGGTATCTAGCTGAAAATGAAGTTTTACATTGAAGATGCTCAGGGAATCAGCTGATTGCTGCAGGTTCTTCTTTATAAAACCCCAGTGATCATCAGGGACAGCTAGCCGTGCCCTAAAGTCGCTGCCTTCACTCAACTGGCAACCATGCAATGCATTGATGACCAGTGTTCATCAGAGTGAAAGCTGATCTTTGTTAATGGGTGCTGTCTGTGTTTTATAGAGAGGGTCCCACATTTTTTCGGATTTAATAGGGCACATGGCCCCCTTACTTTCTAAAATAAAGAAATCCCCCTCATTCCATTGATTTCTAAGATATCAGACTTCTTTTGGCACCATTAGTTTTCATGTTTTCTTCTGTTTGAGATAGTTAAAGGGACATCCTTTACTCAGGGCTCAATCACACGTCAGTTTTTCACGTACGATTGCTATCCGTTTTTTTTTTTCACAGATAACAGATCACTCTCTGTGGGGCTGTTCTCATGTCACAATTGTTTTTCGGACCGAATAGTCTGTGCAAAATAATGGAGACTTGTCAGATATTGATCTGAGAGTCGGAGTAAAATTGGTAATGCAAGTTATAGGTCCGTAAATAGTCTGACAGCACTCGGATGCCATCCGTTATTCACAGACTGAGTAACAGGAGAAGGTGGAGACATTTTCTTCAACAATGAAAAAAGCTGATGAATATGAGCAAAATTCTGATGATAATTGGCCCAAGTTTCATCAGTAATTTTGATTAGAGTATCACACGAGTGTCATCAGTGCCATAAGTTTTTTCTCTGATGGGGAAATAAGGCCGGTATCACACATGCGAGGAATATGGTCGAGTCTCACATGTTAATTCCCGGCACTGCCGCCAGCCTCGGGAGCGGAGCGAGCGGCTCCATGTATTGCTATGCGGCCGCATGCTCCACTCCCGAGGCCGGCTGTAGTGCGGGAATTAATATGCGAGACTCGGCCATATTCCTCACGTGTGTGATCCCGGCCTAAGAAATAAAAGTTTCTCCAGCTTCTCCTATCAGTTGTGAATAACGCTCCACACACGGACGGCATCCGATTTTTCCCATTTTGTACAGACTCCTAGACTTAATGCTTGATCCGACACTTGGATTAATATCGGACATGTCTCTGCAATTTTGCATTGACCACAAAAAATCACGGACCTGTGGACTGTCCCATAGACTGTCATATGTACAAGTGCTAGTGGTGAAAAACACAGACAGCGCTCGTGCTTGAAAAACTGACATTCGAATGAGTCCTTGGAGTCCAGATCTTGCGATAAACTCTTCATATCTCAGAATGGCAAAAATTACAGTTAGATTTGTGACATAATGGACACCCACAGCACCCAATGGACCTCACTGACTTAAATTGGGATCCATGATGTTCTATCACGGTGTCCTTAATTTTTCTTGAAAAGTGTAGCATGATGCACATTTTTCTTGTTAAATAGCCTTGAAAAGTAAAATAAAATGTATATGAGTTAGAAGTAAAATCCCCTACGTAGGTGGATATTTCGGTCATTTATAGACCTGTGCGGCTTGTTTTCCTCTCCTGTTTTGGTGACCTGTAGTAATCCCTAGGTTGTACAAATCAGTAGAGGTACTTCAGGATCCATGTGCAATGTGCATGTGAAGGGTCTAGGCGGGTTGAAGCTGTGAATTGGTTCCTGAGCTGTCTGCGCTTGTCACGCCTCAGGAATTCACAACAGACAAGCAGAGAGAGTGGAAATCAGACACAACTTGGCCTGCCAGAGACAGCCTGTAGTCTCTGCAGCACAGACAGTTCTGCATTCTTGTGGTTTCCCAACCTGTTCTCCCTAATATGCCATGGTTTGTTCAAACAAGAGGGAAGAGGAAACTGGCTTAGCTTATCCATACCATCTCAGATTACAAATATGAAAGTATTTCACCTTGTCCTCTCTTAACTCCTTCACTTCTACAAACTACGACAGCTATTTACCCAGTTTTTAAGAGTAACCGTATGAAAATAAGCCACTTTGTAATATGTCTCATCAGAGGAATCTTCTTTGTTCTCTTCCTGAATTGATTGTTCGTTCTCAATTCTTGGGTAAAATTTGTAAAATCAATTTTCAGTAAAGACATCTTTACCCATTATTGCGATAGATGCTGACTATGGAGAGGGAAGGAGCTAGAGGCAAACACATATTTTGCTGCAAGTTCTCCTAAAATGACAGATACACTTTGAAGAGGACCTGCCACCAGGCCAATTTTTTTGCTCATATTTTATTCTCACTGCCCCCTAAATTATAATTTTTTTTTCTTAAAATCCACAATACAGTTCCAAATAGATAAGGCTTTTTTTTAAAAAAAATAATTTTAGGCTCATTACTTAGAAGGTGTGGCTCACAGTATTTTCTGGGGGCGTGTCTCACGGGATTATCTCAGGGTATGGCTCACGGTATTTTTGGGGGGCGTGGCTCACGGGACTCTGCGCACTGCAATACTCTGCTCTGCCCTCACCAGGGCAGATCAGTACGCCTGTGCAGGAGCCGCGACGGGACGAAAAAAAGAGGCCGGCTTCGCAAAAGATGGGAGGCGTTGAACCGGACCGCGACTCCCTCCGGACCGGACCTGACAGCGGAACGCCCCTGGGTGAGTATTTTATAACTCGTTTTTCTTCACTTTCAGGTAACATCGTGGGCTTATCTACAACATTCCCAAAATGCTGTAGATAAGCCCCTGATAGCGGTGGCCGCAGCTTATAGGGCAAAAATGGGGTGACAGATTCCCTTTAAAGAGAGCAGAGAAGGAAATGAAAGCACACTCTGACCTCTGTGGAATAATGGTAGACTCCTACTTTTAGCGGACTATATTCTCTAATAACCTCAGTGGTACCATTGTAACTATAGGCTGCATACAGTTCCCCATCCACTGGGGAAAGATAGGTCGCTATCCCATTTTAATTGTTCCTGATGGTTTCTATAGTAGAAAGCTAGTTTGTTCATTCTCAATAGACTCACAGAGAAGAGCATCATTGAATTTACTTATAATGGCTAAATACGTCACAGACATGGCATTGGGGCCCCCTATGACTTGGATGGCTGCTCTGATGCACAGTAGTGGGAGTTGTGGGCTCAAGACAGAACACCACATCCAATAGTTACATTGACTAAGGTGGTTTCTTTATTGTTCCTGGTATGTCCACTGCTACCTATATACTCTTGTGTATTGCGCACAATTCCTATTATTCCTCCATTAATACCTGGAAGCAATTCTTAGTTTTAAGTGCTAGAATCAATACAAGCCAGGAGGTTTACACAATAGCGGATTACCTCTGTGTAAGGACAATATGGAAGAGCAGGCCTGACCTTCTGTACTTTTTCGTTGTGCATTGTGAATAGCCCATTCTCTTTTTTCTGTTTTACTGGAAATTACAGATGTCTGGGAGTCAGACCCATCAGTCTTGAGTACGGGATCTTCTTATTAATAGAGTAATAGTGCACAAGTGACCACTGCGCCATTTAGTGTTTATGGACGCTGTGGTCACACATGCACAATACTGCTCCTATTGCCACGTTCACACGTTCAGTATGTAGTCAGTATTTTAAATCAGTATTTATAAGACAAAATCAGGAACAGTCAAAGACAAAGTATATTAGATAGTATTTTATCATCAAAATACTGACCAAATACTGAATGTGTGAATGTGGCCTATAGGCGATAGAAGCATAGCACTCCGGCTGAAGGAGTAGGGTGGAGGTGCAGCGGGTGAGTTCCCAATCTCGTAATATATAATGGAACCCTAAGTTAAATTTGATCTGAATTATTTTATTTACAAGCGGCCCATGTGAATGAATATTTTCATTCTTGCGACCTTGATCAGATTCTCACCAAGTATATAGATATGCATATTGCCATATGCTGTGCTATTCCAGACTGGTGCGACATCAGATTTCCTGATAAAAAGGCACAAGACCAAAATCGTTTCACTCAAAACCTCATTTGGTTGTAATAAAAGAATACTGATCAAATTCAAGCTCTACCGCTCCTATTGACTTACGAAGTGAATGGTGTGGTGGACACATAAAGGCATTACCGCTCCATTCACAAGGGGAGTTTGGAGCACCCATTCTCAGGATCGGTAGCGTCTCACGGAGCCCCAGGGTTCCTACCTGTATCACATAGGATCATTTATAGTGTAATACAGAAGAGATCAGACGATCACAGACTCAATTTGGATGAAGATTGAAAAAAAATGTAAAATGTTTTCAAAAATATATTAAAAAAATAACACATAATGAAGAAATAAGCAAAAAAATACATGCGGTACTTGGTATCATTGCGTCTGTTACTGCCAAAATTTTAAAATATCCCTTTTTTATCCTACATCTGTGAAAAGATAGGCCTGCCATGTAATTCATGGACACACCACACCTTGAAACAACCCCTTGAATGATTTCTCATACTGACGCATTTGTGCTTTACAGAAGGCAGATGTCAGTCTCCTTTTTTTTGTTATTTTTGCTTATGACATTCAGAAGGATGTTAGTGTCTTCATTTACACTGATTAATGATGACATGAACACAATGTACACATAGCAGTAATTTGTATGAATATACGTCAGCGCTTACTAATTTCTTACACATTGTGATGATTTATATCTGGCTCGGCTACATAGAAGCTATTGAGGCTGTAGTGCATTGTGAGGGTGTTATAGGTGATTCATGGCATTGTTAGGAAAATTAATTAATGTTGTCCTAAAGCAGCTCACAGTGTAAATAATGGTCTGAATGAACTGACTGGAGCTGTTTCTGCGGCACATTAATCATCTGAGCATTGACTACTACCGTGTAGATTTGATCCTCCATCGTCGCCATGCATCAGCCAGCGGTGCAGGTTTGCCAGTGGCATCGGTCTGCTGTCTGCCTGCTCAAGTCTCTAGAAGATACAAATCTCATTACTATTCTGCGCTGGATTCACGAGATATCATGCCGACAAGGTTTTATAGTGGAATAACACTATTTTGATGCATATCGTTTGATGCTGTATATAGTATTCCTCAATCACTTACTCCAGATCACAATCACTCCTCACACAACTGTGCACTGCTGTATATTAATGGACATCTAATCTACATGAATGGACCTTGTCCTCTGCTTGCTTTTTAAAAATTCCCATTTTCTATATCCTCAGACCTTGCTGAGTAGGAAGGTTTTTCTGGTGTGAAGCTGCTTAGCTGTAAGCTGAACGCATCTCTCCACTCATGTTTTGCACACATCAGTGGCTCCTTCAGGGCTCCATCCGAAGACCTGAAAATCAGGATTCAGATATATTCCACTTACGGTACTTTAAAGCACCACTCTAGGGAGTTTTTTTTTTATTTCAGTGCTGGAGTTATGCCACTAATGTAAGGTCCTTGACAATAGTATTTTCTACACCAGCTACCGTGTTAATCTGTTCCCAGTGACGCTCCGGTCATACATCGCCATCTTGAGACCGCAACTTCTGACTGACCGGAATTCAGAGGTGTCGGTCACAAGTTCTCAATGTAAGTCTATAAGATCCTTGTTCTGGCCTCGTTCTGGCTTTTATAGACTTATAATGAGTTGTGACTTCCAGATCGTCCAGCAAACACTGGTAACAATCTGCTGGAGACCGACTGGTGCAACGTCAAGAACAGATGAAGACGGCGGCGGGTAAGAATGAGACTAGAGGCAAAGAACTTAGATCATTGATACCATTGATGCGGTAAAACGAAAAAAAAATACTGGAGTGCTCGAATGAATTGACAGAGTCACTGTGTGTTCTGTCTGACCTTACTTTCGGCAGTGTCAGTCTTTTGAGGTAAGCACAGAAAATGGTCAACTGCGTTTTTGTGCCTACCTCAAAAATTTGGACATTCCTCAAAATTAAGTCAGGCAGGGCACAAGCTGACTCTGTCAGTTCATTAAAGTCAATAGCCTCATCGGCAGATGCACTTGAATCCCATTTTTCATGGCTTCAGACCGAAACCCATATAGAGTTACTTATGTGTTGCTCAAACATGATATGAACCCGGCCTTAGGTTCCCACAGCTTGCAGCCTCACAGAGAGAAACTCCAGCTGCATCTCCCTCCTCCCCCTTATTCCTATCTGATATTTATAATGTACTCAACGAAAGACGCCCTGTTAGGCACATAACTGAAATAAGTAAATCTACCAAAGAAAACAGTATAAAGTGCTTGTAATAAAAGTACAAATTTTATTAAACAGAAAAGATAATCAGAAAAAATGCTAAAATATTATATACAACAAAAACAAAATTATTATATTTATAATGCTATGCTACACTGATGTGGTTCTGAACATGAACAGAGAACTGGTACGATTGATAAACAATAGTAGTTAAGGGGAAAAAATACACCTAAGCACTAACAGGCAGGTAGATGTTACCTACATACCTGTTGTGCCTGTCGCCGTTCTCCTCCTGCGCAGGGCGGTCACAGACTTCCGCTGACGTCACGTTAAAAGAGCAGCAGTTTCTTTGTTGACAAGTCGGGACTACTGGTGTCATGCTGATTGACAGCTGGCTCCCTGCTGCCTAATTGAGGAAAGCCAGCTGTCAATCATAATGACACCAGTAGTCCCACCCTGTCAACAGGAAGAGAAACTGCTGCTCTGTTGATAAGGAGCAACTGAATCTCCGGCAGGAACGATCAATTACCGGCATCGGGTTCCACAAGCAGGTTGTTGCCTCTGTTATCAACTACAGGCCTGTTAATTCTTAGGCACATTTTTTTTTAAGTCCCAGATATCCCCTTTATGTTTTCTGACACACCAGGTATTTCTTAAAACAGCTATTATTACTATCATTTCCACCAAATGTGGGACACACAATATTCTTCAATTTAAAGGGGTTGGCCAAGACTTTTCAATTTATAACCTATCTGTAGGACAGGTCATTAATCTGAGATCACTGGGGGTCCAATACCTGGCACTTCCAAAAATCTTCTAAAATCTGTTCCAGCAACATCTGGATAGCAATCTACATCAGCTTTGCATATTGCTTTTCGGCTGCTGCCGAGTATCTGTATCTCCCATTCAATGAGAAACTTCATCCCTTAGACTCCTGTTGTCTCTCACCCAGCTCTCAACCAGGCTTCCGTTTTTGCACTGATGACGAGCTAACACCCCGAAACACGTGTCCTTCAATGGAGTTTCTTCTTTGGCTTCTTAATCTGTCATATGGCAAGGCTCATTAAATGGTTGATATTGACTTTGAGGATTGCTACATGTAGTCTGTAGCTATGTTCTCTTCCTCTCTGGAGAGGCTATTTGCGTTTTCAGGGTAGTGTTACAGTTTGTTTTACTGCATCAGTAGCAGTGTATAAGGAATTCACATATATGTTAAATGCTTGTGAAAAATGTGATTTTCATGGCAGTTTTACAAGCATTTTTTCTGCATTTTCTTATTTTGTTACGTTTTAAACATGTGTTTTGTCTGGTATTTTTTTAACATTTATGGAGATGCCTATGAGAAACCTTAAAAGAAAATAGAAGAAAAAAGCCTTATTGAGAACATGCTACATTTTGGGTAAGACACACCTAACTCCAATAATGCAATAAAAAACACATAAATTCAAAGT
Organism: Oophaga sylvatica; assembly: GCA_033576555.1. NCBI lineage: Eukaryota > Metazoa > Chordata > Amphibia > Anura > Dendrobatidae > Oophaga > Oophaga sylvatica. The sequence goes on from JARQOD010000005.1 coordinate 465,230,801, forward strand.
ACTGTAGTGTAGACTTTAAAACTGTTCGTCGCTGATTTTTTGATCTTTCAGCTGCAGATTGAAGGAAGAGAGCCACAGTATTCATTACTGATGGGTAGGCGGAGCCCCAGATAGGATTGACACCTCAGATTAAAAAGCGTGTTGACCGGCCCCTCCAGCTCGGGCTCCTCCTACTCAGCTCTTCAGTCTAAGATTTGAGGTCTCAGAGGATGGTCGCTGCTGATGCAGCTCCTCAGAAGATTTTATTATTTTATATCGGACAGGAGACTTGGATCACCAGAGGTGGTCTAGAGGTCTCAGGGGTCTCAGCGCTGCTGTACCCCAACCTCTCCCTTGGCAGATCTGTAATTACATAATGGTCCCTGCAGAATCTTGCCGGCCTTGGGGGATGAGGAGAGCTTCCCTGGCGGGGGCGCAAACCGCACACTGGGGTCACTGCGTTCCTCACCCTGGGGGGAAGCATGGGAACAAGCGCCACAAATCCTGAGGGGTCCCTGTGGCGTTAAGCTGGTGAGTACTCCGCAATCTTTATTATTATTGTGTGAGTGCTTTAGCGTCTGCTGTGGCAGCGCTATTACATGTTTATCAGTGTGACTTTCAGCGCTGCGGTGGCAGTGCTGTTACATGTAAATGTGGTGTTTGTGCTTACTTTTGTCCGCAGGCAGATGCCTGCAGGACGGGGGGGGGGAGCAGGAGCGAGGGAGTTAGCGCTCATTTTTTGAGCCGGCGGGGGGCGTGGCCTAACGCTTCCCGGTCTTTTGTGCAGGAAGACGCGCGCTCTGATGCTTCTCTTCCGGCTCCCTCTCTGCGGCGGCCATTACTAAGGCTCCCGGGCTCCTCAGACGCTCCTCTCGTCCCAGTCACCACGGCCAGCTGGGTGAGTGTTAATTCCTCACCCTGCAGCGCAGAGATTGCTATCCTGCAGCTGCGGTCTCAATAGAGACCTTGATTTTTAGCTGGGACTCACACAATATTATTTGTGGGGAGTCTGCGACATTAACCCTTCCTGAGGGTTATTTCTGCCAGCGTTTTTTCTTTATTAATACCATTGGGGTAGCTCCATCTGTTAGAGAGCTTTAACCCTTCAGCGCCTCCTTTTTTGCAAAAAAAAAAAAAAAGCCACATTTTTTGCTGGTACTGCCGTTTGACCTACTATATACAGGTGAGGCATGTCTGAACAGAGTTCAGAAGCCGCGGACCATGTTCCAGTTCCGCTTCGGCAATCTGATACGCAGACCTCAACAGCGTCCAGCGCTGCGGTTGAAGGTCGCAGTGATGCAAAATTGGATGATATTGCTCGTTCGCTTAATAGCTTGTCTAACCTTTTAGGTCAACATGTGTCAGCTAGATCCTCTCAGGATAGGAAGCGACACAGGCGTTACCGTCTTTTCCGCGTAGCGAATCAGACGCTTCTGATTTGGATGGTGGACAGGGTTCCCCTTTAAGTTCGGATGGAGAGATATCCGATTCAGACAAGGAGGAACGGCAGGGGCGTTCTTCTCTTGTGAGACGTACGGAGGCATTTATTGAAGCCATGAGAGAGGTTTTACAGTTACCGGAGGTGGTAACTAGTCGTCCTAGAAAATCAGCACGAATGTACCAGGAGTACCGTACTTCGAGATCAACATTGCCAGCTCTGGATGAGCTTAATAGTGTAATAGAGAAGGAACGTCTGTGTCCAGATAGACGTTTTCGTGGAACGCGGTTCTTTGACGCACTTTATCCGTGTTCTGCGGAGTTGAAGGATAATTGGACCCCTTCTCCTGAAGTGGATGTTTCGTTATCACAGCTTAGCAAAACCTCATTGCTTCCTGTCAAAGGGAAGGCGAGTTTGCAGGAACCGTTGGACAGAAAAACGGAGATGGCGGCAAAATCAAACTATGAGGCCGCGGGTCATGGTTTCCGAGCGGTGCTAGGATCCATGTGTGCTTCTAGGGCTTCTCTAGGCTGGCTAGAACGTCTAAGGACAGCGTTGCAAAATGGATCTCCGTTATCTGACATGGAGGAGATTGTCGAATGGTTAGATACTGCAGCCCGTTATATCTATGATGCGGGTCTGGATACGGCGTCTCTTCTGTCCAGGGCGCAAGCTGCAGCGGTCACAGTCAGAAGAGCTTTATGCTCAGACAGTGGACCGGGGACGCGGTCTCCAAACAAGGTTTACTGGCCTTAGCTTATAAGGGTGGTCATCTTTTTGGATCTGACCTCACAGAGCTGATTACCAAAGCAAAGGCAAAAGAAGCAGCGTTACCACAGCGTAGGGCCGTGGCTTCTGTATCTAGCAAGCCTGGTGTCTATAGTGGTCGACGGTCCTTTCGGGGCCGGGGACGATTCGGTCAGTCCTCTTGGGGATCGGGTCGTTCTTTTTTCTCGGGAAAAAAGTCCACCCAGAAATCTCGCACTCCCTGGAAGCAGAATTTTCGTCAAGACAAGCGGGAATCTGACAAGAAGCCCGCCAAGACGGACTGACGCCAGGGGTCCACTCGAGGACTCTCGAGTGGGGGGTCGCCTGCTCCAGTTCAAGGCGACTTGGATGTCTCGCGTTCCAGATTCCTGGGTAACGCGGGTCGTGTCGGCAGGCTATTTCATAGAGCTCTCTTCTCGACCCCCAAACACTTTTTGCCAGTCTCGCATTCCGTCAGAGCCCGAGCTTTTTGTCGCTCTGCAGCGAGAGGTCGATTTTCTCCTACAGAAGGGTGTGGTGATACCAGTTCCGTCAGAGGACCGGGGAAAAGGTTTTTACTCCAACCTCTTTGTGGTTCCCAAAAAGGAGAACAAATTTCGTCCGATTCTGGATCTCAAAAGATTGAATCGGCATGTCCACACCCGGAATTTCGCATGGAGTCGCTTCGCTCCGTTGTAGCAGCACTATCGCAGAACGATTTTTTGGTGTCAATCGACATTCGCGACGCCTATTTGCATGTTCCCGTCGGAAGGGCTCATCAGCGTTTTCTTCGGTTTGCCATAGGTCAGGATCACTACCAGTTCGTGGCTCTGCCTTTCGGCTTAGCCTCAGCGCCCAGAGTCTTTACAAAAATTCTGGCGCCCCTCATGGCAATTCTTCGAAGACAGGGGATTACGATCCTTTCTTATCTGGACGATCTTTTGATCGTGGCTTCCTCGGAGGAGGAGGCAGTGACGGCTCGGGATTTGTCTCTTCAGCTTCTGAAGGACTTCGGTTGGCTGGTCAATTGGGAGAAGTCGTTTCTGGAACCGTCGCGGGCGATCCTCTTTTTGGGGATGCATTTCGACACGGTAGGGCGATAGTTTCCCTACCTCTGGACAAACAGTCATGTCTTCTTCGACATGTACAGATCATGAAATCCTCGACAGCGATGTCTCTTCGGAAGTGTATGCGTCTTCTGGGATTAATGGTGGCATCCATGGAGGCAATTCCGTTTGCCCAGTTTCATTCCAGGGCTCTCCAAAGGTTCATACTGAGTCGTTGGAATCGGTCGCAATCACTGGATTGCAGTGTCACCATTTCTCGCGGGGTGCGAGAATCCCTAGGATGGTGGTTACGTCCAGGAGCGTTATCCCTGGGGAAGTCCTTCCTCCCTCCGAAGTGGTCGGTCATAACCACCGATGCCAGCCTGACGGGCTGTGGGGGTGTTTGGAACGATCTCTGGATTCAGGGGGTGTGGTCATCGGAAGAGTCTGTTCTACCGATCAACATCCTGGAATTGAGGGCGATTTTTCTTTGCCTCCAACACTGGACGGTCCCTTTGAGTGGTCGGCCAGTCCGAGTGCAGACAGACAATGCGACGGCTGTCGTGTATATCAATCACCAAGGCAGGACAAGGAGCTCCAGGCTCATGTTGGAGGTGTCCCGGATCCTGATGTGGGCCGAGGCCAGAGTACCAGCCATTTGGCGATCCACATTCCAGGGGTTCAGAATGTTACGGCGGACTTTCTCAGTCGCGAGAAGATGGATCCCGGAGAATGGAGTCTTCATCCGGAAGTTTTTGCACTGCTGTGCTCCCGATGGGGAACTCCCCAAGTGGATTTGATGGCATCCAGGTCCAATGCCAAGCTACTGACGTTTATGTCCAGGTACAAGGACCCGAAGGCTGTGGCGGTGGATGCTCTAGTTGCTCAGTGGGACCAGTTCGAGCTAGTCTACGTGTTCCCGCCAATATCTCTACTTCCTCTGGTGCTGCGTCGGATCAGACTAGAGAGAATCTCAGCTATCTTGATAGCTCCAGATTGGCCAAGAAGGACGTGGTTCTCGACACTAATGTCGCTATTAGCGGCACCTCCGTTTCCACTTCCTCTTCGACCGGACCTGTTGTCTCAGGGGCCAGTTTGTCATCCGGACTTGGAGTCTCTGCATTTGACGGCGTGGCTCTTGAGACCGAAATATTGACCCGTAGAGGTTTCTCAGCCAAAGTCATTGCTACTCTGCGAGCGGCTAGGAGTCCGGCTACTACTAAGATTTACCACAGGACTTGGGAAGCCTTCTTTTTGTGGTGTTCGAGTTCTTCAAAGGACCCGAGAAAATTTTCTATTCCCAATTTGTTAGCTTTTTTACAACACGGGTTGGATAAAGGTTTGGCAGTTAGCACCCTGAGGGGTCAAATTTCTGCTTTGTCCTTACTTTTTCGGAGGGCTATCGCCTCGCGCAGAGACGTACGTTCCTTTTTTCGTGGAATAACCCGTCAGTTTCCGCCGCGGATAACACCTGTATCTCCTTGGCGGCTCAACCTTGTTTTGGAGGCTCTTCAGCATAAGCCTTTTGAGCCTATGGACTCTGCTAGTCTTTCTTTAATTTCTTGGAAGGTGGCCTTCCTATAGTGGCAGTCACCTCTTTGAGAAGGGTTTCTGAGTTGGCAGCTCTTTCATGCTCACCTCCTTTTCTGGAGTTTTTTCCGGATCGTGTAGTACTTCGTACACGGGGTGATTTTTTACCTAAGGTGGTGTCACAATTTCATGTTAACCAGGATATTGTGTTGCCTTCACTCTGTCCGGAACCAAAGAATGCGAAAGAGCGGGCCTTGCACACATTGGATTTAGTGCGGGCTTTGAAGTTTTACTTGTCTATTACTCAAGTTTTTCGCAAGTCTGACTCCCTGTTCGTGATTCCAGCAGTTCGTCGGCGTGGTCACCGAGTTTCCAAGGACTCTATAGCTCGTTGGATTCGGTCAGCCATTTTGGAAGCTTACCGTCTTCAGGGTGAATCTTGCCCAGTTAAGATTCGAGCTCATTCCACGAGAGCTGTGGCTTCATCGTGGGCTTTCCATCAAGGGGCCTCGGCAGCTCAACTCTGCCGGGCGGCGACTTGGCGCTCCGTCCACACTTTTACAAGGTTTTATAAGGTGGACGTCAGTGCTTCTGCTGATGCAGCCCTGGGGCGTAGGGTTCTGCATGCAGCTGTAGTTTAAAGTTCTCAGTGAACTTATGTTGAGTGCTTGTTGCGCTTTTATTTAGGTTGTTGGGTTTTCTGCCTTTTGTTGGTATTTTCCCACCCTTATTTTTGAACTGCTTTGGGACGTCCCATCAGTAATGAATACTGTGGCTCTCTTCCTTCAATCTGCAGCTGAAAGACGGATTTTGGTAAACTTACCTGTAAAATCCTTTTCAGCGAAGGAAGGAAGAGAGACACAGCACCCTCCCATGGCAGAAGTGTGTTGGTATTTTCAGATGCGGCGTGACCCTCCTCTGATTGTGATTATCTGGGCTGAGGTTAACGCGCTAAGGCTCTGTTCCAGCATCGCCAGCTTATCGCAGTAGTCAAGTCGTTCGTGAGTAGTACCTGAAACTCTGTGGTTTTCTTCATATTGCACGCATAACCTGTCTCTTTATCCTTCAGAAGGGGTTATGTTGCTCCGCTGGTGATCTTTACTCTTCCTTTAAGCTTGGGTACGACTGAAGAGCTGAGTAGGAGGAGCCCGAGCTGGAGGGGCCGGATCAACACGCTTTTAATCTGAGGTGTCAATCCTATCTGGGGCTCCGCCTACCCATCAGTAATGAATACTGTGTCTCTCTTCCTTCCTTCGCTGAAAAGGATTTTACAGGTAAGTTCTTACCAAAATCCGTCTTTTACAAACTTTGGGTAGAAAAAAACAAAAATCTAATTGTAACGCAGCAAGCCACCATGTGTGAATCCAACCGAATGATCTTGTCCTACACCTTATATAATGACATGTGAGATATCTTCGGTTGCCTTTGTTTATCGTTCCTCCGAGAGCTTCCTTGGCACTGATATTATTTTATCCACAGGCAAAGTAAAGTTCAAGTAACCACAGCAACACGGATTAATAAATGAGCATTGCCTTGTTTTAAAACTGAGACAAACACAGAGAATTCTCCATCGCAGGGATTTGATCAAGCGCAGATTCATAGCTTCTGTTGGGCAGGTCCTTGAAACATCTGGAAGTCACACAATGCATGAAATCGAATGCCAAGTAGATGTGTCTAGATTTCCCTCTCTAGAAATTGCTTCTTATGTAATTCGGGAGTAAAAACATGTGTGATAGATCACAATTGTAAGCATGCGTGGGTGGTTTTAACTGTGAGGTCAGCCTTGGCTTCTACATAGCTGACTCCCTTGAGCTTTCATTCAGAGATAAGAGAAGAGAAAATATGTGTACAAGCCACAGCAAGGGGTTGTCTTAAAACAGCAAAATCACCTGCCGAATCCACGGCTTGTTCTAACACAAACGGCTTTCCAAGCAGAAATTAATACATTAAAGGTGTACTGTTCTGTTACTGAGTTTCCCGAAATGTAAGGAGTTTTCCTATCCTTAGTACAGGCTATCCCTGTTTTTATCAGTGAAGGTCCAACCACTGGGACCTCTGCTGACCAGCAACAGTGACCGTAATTAGCTGTCTTACCAGCCACCCGTATAGATGAGCTGCTATACCTGTAAATAATAAATGGAAGATACTGTAGGCAGTCCTTCTATTGTTTTTAAAGAGAAGTGTTGGAACTTGGATCACAGCATATCAATTATTAAGGATGTCTATAACCCCTCATAATCATGTCAGCCATGTGCATCTGGCCTTACCCTGGAGCTGTTCTGGATTTTTAATGTTTATTTCCGTACTTATACAATATGGAATAAATGCTGATCACTCGATGTTTGACTATTTGAACACTCAGCACTCCCAAGATTGAGGTTCCTAGAACACGGAGAACCGAACTTTTGCAACCCAGTCTTGAATGGAGCGGAGGTGCTCATACTCCATTTCGGCTCCATTCATTGTTTACGTGACTGGAGTAGAAAGCTAAGCGCTGTGCCTGGCTATTTCCAGCAATCCCATTGCAGAGGTTGAGCACCTTCAATCCATTTAAGATGAAGCTGCAGAGTCCTTATCTCGCTGTCCCAGAGGCCTGATGTTAGGATCACAGGAGGTCCCATTGATCAGTCCCAAGTGATGAGCAAGTTATTCAATATCCAGTGGATCTTGATTAGGGATGAGCAAACATACTCAGTCATACTCGGATATCACTGCAGTATCTGGGTGCTCGGATGTACTCGGCAAGCATTAGCTGGTGTTCAATTTCAAACTCGAATCCCCGCTCCGCATGTCTGGTGCCTGTCACACAGCAAAAAAGCATGCGGGCATCGCCTTGAGTTACTGTAATGTCGTAGCCGTCTTGGTAGTGGTATTATTAAGGCGATTGGCTGGCCATATGACATCATCAGGGGTTATAAAAGGACAGGCGCTGCAAGGCTCAGCACACTGACACCATTGCACAGCTCTGTGACAGTTGTTATTGGGGGGAGAGAGGTCTTGTCTAGGCGTGTGTGTGTACAGTTTAACGAATCAGTCATGTAGTGTTGATACTGGTGCTGAAGCTGAACCATCATACTAACAGTCCATGTAAGGGCTAATTTTGTAATTTGCTGTTTGTGTCAGATACAATCTGCATTTAGCCTAGGGAGGGAGAAAGAGTTGCTGGAGCGACTTTGCAGTCTGTAGATAAACATATAGCTGTCGCAGTTGACCATATTTTTATTTTTTGGGTGAAAAAGTTGACTATATTGTCATCCATAGAGTATTAGGTGCTTTGTGGTACATATCTGTGTTATATAACACTCCAAAAAAGCGTTGAAACATTTTTCTGTATTCAATTGCTAATCAGTATTTAGTACTATTACATGGTTTGTGGTACATTTTGTTGTTATGTAACAGTCCAAAAAAGCATTTAAAAATGTTTCTATATTCAATTACTCATCCATATACTATTACATGCTCTGTGCTACATTTCTGGGTTCTATAACACTCTCAAAAATCATTGAAACATTTTCTGTATTCAATTACTCATCCATATACTGTTAGCAGCTAAAAAGGCAAATACAATTCTGCGGTGTATTAACGGAAGCATACAGTTTAGATCTCGTGCAGGCATTATTGACCTCTACTCCTCTTTGGTCAGACCTCCTCTGGAATACTGTGTCCAGGTTTGGGCACCACATTTTAAAAAAGACATCAATAAACTCGAGAAAGTTCAGAGAAGAGTGAACAGAATGGTGACTGGTCTGCAAACCATGTGCTATGAGAACGGTTACAGGATTTGGGAATGTTTAGCTTGCAAAAAAGAAGACAGAGAGGAGACTTACTAGCTGTCTACAAATATCTCAAGGGTTGTCACAATGTAGAAGGATTATCTTTATTCTCATTTGCACAAGGAAAGACTAGAAGAAATGGGATGAAACTGAATGGGAGGAGACACAGATTAGATATTAGAAAAAACTTTTTGACAGTCAAGGTGATCAATGAGTTGAGCAGGCTTCCATGAGAGGTGGTGAGCTCTCCTACAATGGAAGTCTTCAAACAGAAGCTGGACAGACATTGTCTGGGATAATTTAGTGAATCCTGCTTTGAGCAGGGGGTTGTACCACATGACCCAAGAGGTCCCTTCCAACTCTACCATTCTATGATTCTATGTGGTCTGTGGTACTTTTTGGTGTTATATAACAGTCAAAAACAGCGTTTTTAATTGATTTAATTACTCATCCTTATACTATCACGTGTTGTGTGGTACATTTCGGTGGCATATAACGCTCCCAAAAAGTGTTGAAACATTTTTCTGCTTTCAATTATTCATTCATATACTATAATGTGGTCTGTGGTTACATTTCGATGTTATATAACAGTTAAAAAAACACAGAAATTTTTTCTGTATTCAATTACTCATCCTTGTACTGTTATGTATTCCGTCGTACATTTCGGTGGCATATAACACTCCCAGAAAGTGTTGAAACATTTTTCTGGATTCAATTACTCATCCTTATACTATTACGTGCTCTGTGGTACATTTTGGTGTTATATAACACTCCCAAAAAGCAGAAACAATATTCTGGATTCAATTACTCATCCATATTCTCGAGACAGGGCTACTGCTATCCCCAAGAGATCGGACTGTCCTTGTGGTTCCATACCTCCTGTGCTTGAGCAGGAAATGGTGCATCCCATGCTAGTGCCAGCTCACTGATTGGTGTGCGACGTGACCACACGCTGGAACTCTACACTGCACATGCTGGCAAGGCTTGGTGACTAGCTGACGCCAGTTGTGGAATAGCAACACGCCTGTCGGTATTTTGGTCAACCACACACATAACTGAAGAGTGGGCATGGATAGCTGACATTTGTGCGGTTCTCCAAGACTTTGAGGACACCACAAAGATGGTGAGCGGCAATAATGCAATCCTCAGTGCAATGATCCCGATTCTGTGCCTACTTAAACAGTCGCTACTGACAATTAAACTTGAAGCTTTGCATGCGGACCAGGTGGAGATGGAGGAAGACATGAGACAGAGAAATACTACCCAACCCAGCCTCACCTCATCTGCTCAGCACAGATTGGGTAATAATGATGGGGTGAAGGAACAGGAGGATGAACAGGAGCTGGTTGATAGCGCAAAAGAGGCAAGTACCCACACAAGCTTGGTCCCATCTCTCTTGCGTGTATGGACGAAGAAGCAGAATGAGGAGGAGGAGATGGATAGAATATTCATCATGATGGAGACAGGGAAGTGTTGGCTGTAGGGACCTTGGCACATACGGCAGACTTTATGTACCACTGCCTTTCCCTTGACCCTCACGTTATATTCATTTTGTCCAAAAACGATTACTGGTTATTCACCCTGCTAGATCCACATTATAAGGAGAACTTTGTATCTCTCCATCCTGAGGTAGAGAGGTTTTCTAAAATGGTGCTATATCAGAAGATCATTGTGGAAAATATGTTGAAAAATTTCCTATCAGATAACACTAGCTGCAGGGGCAAGCTTTCTTGCTCAACCAAAGAGGAGAGGCGAGGGAGACACACACCAGGTAGAGCAGAGGTAGAGGTACACTGTCAAAGGCCTGGGCCAATTTTATGACACCCTCCCAGCGTCCATGCCCTGATGACAAGGAGGGGAAAAGTTTTTAAACATTGTCAAGTGATACCTGACTGACAAAACCTGCATACTGCTTAATTCCGCTGTTACTTTCATAGAATCATAGAATGGTAGAGTTGGAAGGGACCTCCTGGGTCATCTGGTCCAAGCCCCTGCTCAAAGCAGGATTCACTAAATCATCCCAGACAGATGTATGTCCAGCCTCTGTTTGAAGACTTCCATTGAAGGAGAACTCAACACCTCTCGTGGCAGCATGTTCCACTCATTGATCACTCTAACTGTCAAAAAGTTTTTTCTAATATCTAATCTGTGTCTCCTCCCATTCAGTTTCATCCCATTGCTTCTAGTCTTTCCGTGTGCAAATGAGAATAAAGATAATCCTTCTACAATGTGACAGCCCTTGAGATATTTGTATACAGCTATTAAGTCACCTCTCAGTCTTCTTTTTTGCAAGCTAAACATTCCCAAATCCTGTAACCGTTCCTCATAGCACATGGTTTGCAGACCGAATACCATTCTGGTCGCTCTTCTCTGAACTTGCTCCAGTTTGTTGATGTCTTTTTTAAAATGTGGTGCCCAAAACTGGACACAGTATTCCAGATGAGGTCTGACCAAAGAGGAGTAGAGGGCAATAATGACTTCACGTGATCTAGACTGTATGCTTCTGTTAATACATCACATAATTGTATTTCTTTTTTGCTGCTGCATCACACTGCTGACTCATATTCAGTCTGTGATCTATTAGTATACCCAAGTCTTTTTCACATGTGCTGTTGCTTAGTCTTATTCCTCCCATTCTGTATACGCTTTTTTCATTTTTATTTCCCAGATGAAGTACTTTGCATTTTTCCCTGTTAAAAACCATTCTGTTAGTTGCTGTCCACTGCTCCAGTTTATTTATATCTTTTTGAATCCTCTCTCTTCTCTAGTATTAGCTATCCCTCCTAGCTTTGTGTCATCAGCAAATTTAATCAGTTTAGCCTCAATTCCTTCATCTAAATCATTGATAAAGATGTTGAACAATACAGGGCCCAAGACAGAGCCCTGTGGTACCCCACTTGATACATTCTTCCAACTCGATGTGCAGCCATTTATTACCACTCTTTGGGTCCTATCACTAAGCCAGTTATGTATCCACCTAACAGTTGCCTTGTCCATTCCATACTTAGTCATTTTTTCAATAAGGATTGTGTGAGATACTTTGTCAAATGCTTTGCTGAAGTCAAGATATAATATATCTACAGCATTTCCCTGATCCACCCAGTCAGTGATTCTGTCATAGAAGGAAATTAAATTAGTCTGACATGACTTATTAGTTACAAACCCATGCTGACTCTGGTTAATTACTTCATTCTTGTCCAGATACTTACATACATGTTGTTTAATAATTTGTTCAAAGATCTTTCCTGGTATAGATGTCAGACTCACCGGCCTATAGTTCCCTGGGTTCACCTTCTTCCCCTTTTTGAAGACAGGAACAACATTTGCTCTTCTCCAGTCTTCTGGGACTTCTCCTGTTCTCCAAGAATTTTCAAAGATTATGGAGAGTGGTTCAAAAATTTCTTCTGCTATCTCCTTCAGTACTCTGAGGTGTAAATCATCTGGACCTGGAGACTTGAATTCATTTATGTTAGCTAAGTGTTTCCTCACTTTTTTCTGTTTATAGATATTCTGGATTCTTCTATTCCCTTAATAGGACAGTGAAGATCAGTTGATGTTACGTTTCCTTTCTGAGAGAAAACATGCAAAATAGGAATTTAAAAGTTCGGCCTTTTCAACATCCTTTCTTACCATTTCATAATTTTCATCCTGTAAAAATCCTATAGCATTTTGACTTTTACTTTTGACATATCCCCAAAATCCTTTTTTATTGCTTTTGACATCTCTTGCAAGCCTTAATTCATTGTCAGCTTTAGCTAATCTGATTCTTGCCCTGCAGGTTCTGCAGACATCATTATATTCTTCTTTAGTTATGCCTTCATCTTTCCATTTGATATACATTTCTTTCTTCCTTTTTAGCATGTGTTTAAGTTCTTTGTTCATCCATCCTGGTTTCGTTAAATGCTTCCTATTCTTCCCTCTTTTCGGAATTGTTAATGATTGTGCTTTGAGAATCTCATTTTTCAAGATTTCCCATCCTTCCTGGACATTTTTGTCCTTAAGGATATCCAGCCATTGGATCCCTCCAATTCTCTTTCTGAGTCCCTTAAAATCTGCCTTTCTGAAATCTAACCTTGAAGTCTGAGTCTTCACAGGTCTTCCTCCTCTAGTTATCCAAAATTCTAAAATAGCATGGTCGCTACCTCCTAGGGTCCCAGCCACTCTTACCTCCTCAACCATTTCCTCCCTGTTTATAAGGATTAGATCCAAGGTAGCAGATCCCCTTGTTTTCTCCCCTACCTTTTGGAAGATAAAGTTGTCAGCAAGAGAGGATAAGAATTTCCTGGACCTGTTAGTTTTGCCTGAGAGAGATTCCCAACAAATGTCTGGATAGTTGAAATCTCCCATGACCACTATGTCATATTTTTTGTAGAACTTGGCCATATGATGCATAAAGAGTTCATCCAAATCTTCAGCTTGCATAGGCGGCCTGTAGTAAATGCCTACAATGGTGTCCTTTCCATTGTTCACTCCTTGTATTCTTACCCAAACAGTTTCCACAGAACTCCCAGTCTCTGAAGCTTCAATCTCTGTGCAGATATACACTTTTCTAACATACAATGCCACACCTCCTCCTCGTTTATCAAGCTATTGGGTCTCAAAGCTGGACACCTGTCACGAGCTGTCCCTCTATGCTTTGGAGGTGTTGTGCTGCCTTTCCGTTAGCGTCTTGTCTGAGTGGGTTTTTAGTTCCACCAGTGGGAGGGGGGTCATTACAGACAGGTGCTTTTGCCTGTCAACAGAAAGTGCTGACAGACTAACTCTGATAACTATGAACGAAGCCTGGATTTGACCTGACTTTTACACACCACCAGATGACAACAGCACATAAGTGTTTTTAATGTTCATTATTTTAATGAGGCCTGCCAGTTGTTGCCTTCTAGGGTCTATAGATGACTGGATGACCCTACTTATAATTTAATTTTTTCTGGCATTGCACTTTGTGCAAAGCCTTTATGAGTGTAGAAGTACCACACTTAATTTTTTATAAGGCACTGCAGTTTGTGCCTCCAAGGATGACCCTGCTTGAAATTATTGGCAGGCTTTGCATTGTGTGCAGAGCTTTTATGAGTGTAGGAGTATCATAACTACACTTTGTTCACAGTTTTTAAACAAGGCGCAGATGGTGCCTTCAACAGTGAATGGATGACCCAACTTGAAATTTTTGATAGGATTTGTACATAGTGCATAGTATTTATGAGTCTAGGCGTACAACTACATTACAATTTGTCTCCTTTATTTCTAACACAGGGTGTATCTGAATCCCATTGAGTCCCTAATTTTTGATACTTCTTGCTTCCTTCATAAATTACACTGACGTTTCCAATTTTTTTAATGAAAAATCAAGTTTGGTTTACATACATTATATTTTTTAATCCTTTTTAAATTTTACCTTGTATACAAGTCATTGTAGGAAAAAAATCTTAACTTTTTTTCCTGTAAACTCCAATTTTTCATTGATTTTGAATGTTTTATTGTCAGTCCTTGAAATGTAGTAAGGACTGTTCTCAGCAGCAATCTAGGAGTCAGAGATCCTTCCAGGGGTCTTCCCAATGCTGTTCTCCTTCCATTCAGCACTTTTTCCATCCATTTCAACACTTTCACTGCCCGCCAGTCCTATTTGTAGAGTCTGGCAGAACAATGCTCAAATTCTCATTGATGCCCTTTATACTCGTTACTCGAAACGAGCATCGAGCATTAGAAATTGCTCGGTTGGAGAATCGAGTATCTGAGCATTTTATTGCTCGCTCATCCCTAATCATGATCCATAAAAGACCATAGTTTAATGATTTTTCTAAATGGGAGAAGAGTTAAGGATACAAATATTGTTGATATTGAAAATACATCTCCACCTATACAGCCGGCTTATCTGAAGTATTTTGCATTAATATGCCAATCCCAAAAATAAAAATTGGAGGCCAGCTTCTAAAAATGATGCAAGCATTTGTGTGCATGCATAACAAAACTTATATAGTAAGCCCCATTGAGAAAATGAATTGGCATGAGCAGATATACCTTGTGCAGTTTTGCTGAATATGGTATAAGTAATGGGCGACAAGCAGCACTAATACTTGGCAGGATTTTGCTTACATTTAGGCATATCAGCTTCTATTCTCAATTCCCTGGGGACTCTTTTGGTCTATCTACTTCTGATATATGTGATCTCAGTGGTTTGGAAGGTGAGACACAAGGAAGCACAACAAATCTTTGATAATTACAACGTAGTATCACATTTGGCCTCATTAATTCCAACTCTTCCTTCATCCTCCTCAACAGTCGTTCTTTCACTCTCGTTTAGGTTTCTGAAAAAAGGAGCCGCTCATCAAGTTCAACCTGTTATATAGTTCTTGACAGTAAAGTGACATTCAGAGACCCTTATTTCAATTGGCAGAATACATTAGGACAGAACTTTATGAATACTTTGATTTTTCTGTAGCACATTCAGAGCATATTATGCCCTTGGTGCTTTACCTTCAGTGTACTTACGCATGCAGCGAGCAATGTTAATTAATTAACTTCATGAAAGGAACAGTTTCTACTCTTCAGTGATACACTGGCCATTTGGTTTCTTTTAAGCCCCATGCACAAGCCAACTCAAGAGTACCTTTATATATAATTAGTCAATTACATATCTTGTACACACCACCATCTCCAGAAAGGAATACCTTCATATATAATCAATTAAGCCAGTAAAATTTGTTAGACATATTCCCTTCTCCAGTTAGGAGCATTTTCAAATGTATCATAGATTTCAATTAGAGGGACCCATTACGTAGAACATACAGTCTGATCTGATAGCATCATGGTATAGAGCAGGAGAAGCTGAACATAATTGATCCAGGTTTGTCGGACAGGATTCGAAATAACTTATGTTTCATTTATTGAAATCCCTACTTTATCGTGGCACAGAAGTCCAGTGGGTAGAGCTAATCAGTGACTTGTATGCTCATACAGTGACTGCTATCAGTCCCTTATAGGCCACATACTCAATCTCTCACTGCCGAAAGATTGTGGATTTCAGTGAATGACGTACAAGTTAGGTTTGCAGGAAAAAACAGGATTGATTGAAATTTTCTGATCTTTCTGGACAGACAGGTCCAGTAGGCAGTCCTATTTGGGATTGACAGTCTTCTCTATGGCTGTTAATCCCTGAGTAGCTCCACCCACTGGACCTCTGTACCAGAATAAGCAGGGATTTCAGTGAATGAAATACAAGTTGTACTGATTTTTTTGTCTGCAATTAAATTGTCTTGATGAAGGGAACTGCTGTAAACCTAGAGATGGCATGACAAATTGTATTAATCCATACCTTTAACCCCTTTATCCTATCAGACGTACATGTGACCCTGGACCTAATTCCCATGGACGGAATACTATGTCATTTGCGATCAGCTGCGCTCCTGGGCAGAGCGCAGCTGATCACGGCCGGGTGTCAGCTGATTATCACAGCTGACACCTGGCACTATGTGCCAGGAGCGATCACGGACCGCTCCCTTCACATTAACCCCTGACTCACTGCGATCAATGATCGCAGTGTTCCAGCGGTATAGGGAAGCATCGCGCAGGGAGGGGGCTCCCTGTGTGCTCCCCTGAGACCCTCAGAACAGCGCGATGTGTCGCGCTATTCCGAGGGACCCTCCTCACTGCAGGACCCCGTATCCAAGATGGCCGCGGGGTCCTTCCGGGTCCTGCAGGGAGGCGGCTTCCTCAGTGCCTGCTGAAAGCAGGCGCTGAGAAAGCCTGCAGCAGTGCCAGTGAGATCGCTGGTGTGACAGAGTGCTGTGCACACTGTCAGACCAGAGATCTGACCTTATACAGTGATGTCCCACCCTTTGACAAAGTAAAAAAGTTAAAAAAATAAAAATATCAAGTGTAAAAAAATTAATTAATAAAGAAAAAAAATATTCCCAGATAAATTCCTTTCTTCATGTAAATAAAAAAGACAATAAAAGCGCACATATTTAGTATCGCCACGTACGTAACGACCCGTCCTATAAAACTGTCTCATTAGTTAATCCCTTTAGTGAACACCTTAAAAAAAAACAAGGCTAAAAAACAATGATTTATCATACCGCCGAAGAAAAAGTGGAATAACACGCGATCAAAAAGACGGATATCAATAAACATGATACTGCTGAAAACGTCATCTTGTCCCGCAAAAAACAAGCTGCCATACAGCATCATCAGCGAAACAATAAAAAAGTTATAGCTCGCAGAATAAAGCGATGAAAAAATAATTTTTTATATATAAACGTTTTTATTGTATAAAAGCGCCAAAACATAAAAAATGATACAAATGAGGTATCGCTGTAATCGTACTGACCCGAAGAATAAAACTGCATTATCAATTTTACCACACGCAGAACGGTATAAACGCCCCCCCAAAAGAAATTAATGAATTGCTGGTTTTTGTTCATTCTGCCTCCCAAAAATCGTAATAAAAAGTGATTAAAAAATGTCATGTGCCCAAAAATTGTACCAATAAAAACGTCACCTTGTCCCGCAAAAAATAAGACCTCACATGACTCTGTGGGCCAAAATATAGAAAAATTATAGCTCTCAAAATGTGATGATGGAAAACCTATTTTTTGCAATAAAAATTGTCTTTTAGCGTGTGACAGCTGCCAATCATAAAACCCCACTATAAATAGTAAATCAAACCCCCCTTTATCACCCTCTTAGTTAGGGAAAAATAATAAAATTAAAAAAATGTATTTATTTCCATTTTCCTATTAGGGTTAGGGTTGGGGCTAAAGTTAGGGTTAGAGTTGGGGCTAAAGTTAGGGTTAGGGTTGGGACTAGGGTTACGGGTGTGTTGGGGTTAGGTTTGTGGTTAGGGTTATGATTAGGGTTGGGATTAGGGTTAGGAGTGTGTTGGGGTTAGGGTTGGAGTTAGAATTGAGGGGTTTCCACTGTTTAGGCACATCAGGGGCTCTCCAAATGTGACATGGCGTCTGATCTCAATTCCAGCCAATTCAGCGTTGAAAAAGTCAAACGGTGCTCCTTCCTTTCTGAGCTCTGCCATGCGCCCAAACAGTAGTTTACCCCCACATATGGGGTATCAGCATACCCAGGACAAATTGCACAATAACTCTTGTGGTCCAATTTCTCTGTTACCCTTGGGAAAATAAAAAATTGGGGGCGGAAATATCATTTTTGTGGAAAAAAATATGATTTATTATTTTTATGGCTCTACGTTATAAACTTCTGTGAAGCACTTGGGGGTTCAAAGTGCTCACCACACATCTAGATAAGTTCCTTTGGGGATCTAGATTCCAAAATGGGGTCACTTGTGGGGGGTTTCCACTGTATAGGCACATCAGGGGCTCTCCAAACGCGATATGACACCCGCAGACCATTCCATCAAAGTCTGCATTACTAAACGTCACTGCTTCTATTCTGAGCCCCGACGTGTGCCCACACAGTAGTTTTCTCCCACATGTAGGGTATCAGCGTACTCAGGACAAATTGGACAACAACTTTTGGGGTCCAATTTCTCCCCTTACCCTTTTGAAAATAAAAAAATATTGACTAAAAGATCATTTTCTGTGGGAAAAAAAAAGGATTTTTTATTTTCATGCCGGGCATTATAAACTTGTGTGAAGCACATGGGGGTTCAAAGTGCTCACCACACATCTAGATAAGTTCCTTAGGGGGTCTAGTTTCCAAAATGGGATCACTTGTGGGGGTTTACACTGCTTAGGCACATCAGTGGCTCTGCAAACTGAACATGACACCCATCAAAGTCTGCATTCCAAAATGTCATTACTTCCTTTCCGAGCCCTGCCGTGCGCACAAACAGTTCCCCCCCACATATGGGGTATCAGCGTACTCAGGACAAATTGGACAACAACTTTTGGGGTCCAATTTCCTTGTGAAAAATCAAAAATCAAAAATTGGGGACAAAAATCATTTTTGTGGAATTTTTTTTTCACACCCAGGCATTATAAACTTTAGTGAAACACTTGGGGGTTCAAAGTGCTCACAACAGATGTAGATAAGTTCCTTAGGGGGTCTAGTTTCCAAAATGGTGTCACTTGTGGGGGGTTTCCACTGTTTAGGCTCATCAGGGGCTCTCCAAACGCGACATGGCACACAATCTCAATTCCAGCCAATTTTGGTTTGAAAAAGTCAAACGGCGCTCCTTCTCTTCCGAGCCCGGCCGTGTGCCCAGACAGTGGTTTTCCCCCATATATGGGTAATCGGTGTACTCAGGAGAAATTGCACAACAACTTTTTCTGTCCATTTTCTCCTTTTACCCTTGTTGAAATAGAAAAATTGTTTGTAAAAGATCATTTTTGTGACTAAAAAGTTAAATGTTCATTTTTTCCTTCCAAGTTGCTTCAGCTCCTGTGAAGCACCTGAAGGGTTAATAAACTTCTTGAATGTGGTTTTGAGTACCTTGAGGGGTGCAGTTTTTAGAATGGTGTCACTTTTGGGTATTTTCTGCATATAGACCCCTCAAAGTGACTTCAAATGTGAGGTGGTCCCTAAAAAAAATGGTTTTGTACAATTTGTTGTAAAAATGAGAAATCGCTGGTCAACTTTTAACCCTTATAACTCCGTAACAAAAAAAAATTGGTTTCAAAATTGTCCTTATGTAAAGTAGACATGTGAGAAATGTTATTTAGTAACTATTTTGTGTGACATATTTCTCTGTTTTAAGGGAATAAAAATTCAAAGTTTGAAAATAGCAAAATGTTCAAAATTTTCGCCATATTTCCATTTTTTTCATAAATAACCACAAGTTATATCGAATAATTTTACCACTATCATGAAGTACAATATGTCACGAGAAAACAATCTCAGAATCGCTAAGATCCGTTGAAGCGTTCCAGAGTTATAACCTCATAAAGAGACAGTGGTCAGAATTGTAAAATTGGCCCGGTCATTAACGTGCAAACAACCCTCGGGGGTAAAGGGGTTAATATTGGTATCGGTGGATGGTCACTAGACTGCCAGTCACCAGAGATGATGTCATTAGACCATACAATTTCTCTTGAGACTTATCTCCACCCAACTGGACTGCTTCTTCCACTATTTCATAACATTTGCATTTTAGGACAATGAAAATAAGGCAAGTAAGGCTGAGAAAGCACATAAGCCCATCCAATCATCCTTTACAGCCTGTTTACTTTCCATGTTGTTCCATACCAAGGAAAAAGCCATTGGGCCAGGCATGTCCCCAAATTGTGAACAATTCGAAAAATTGGAGTCATAAAATCTGTCTAACAAAATATGTGAAAAAGATTTGTTTATTTATATATAATTAGCAAGTATAAACAATACTAAAATATTAGGCTATACACAGATACACATATTTTATGTGGGTATAATGACTATGAAGGACACAGGTAAAGAAAGACCTGGAGACAAAACACTCCACTGAAAATTATACGACCGGAGGAATCAAGTTCTTAAAAAGATAGACCATAAAGTATAGTGTGTGTACACCTTTAAGGGGCAAACAGTAATGTGGCTAGTTCAAGATTGACCCTCACCCATGTCGGTCACAGTGTTTGTCAGCAGGATGCCAGCCCCTACGCGCGTTTCGTGTAGACTTCTTCGGGGGCATGGACTAGAATACTCGTGTGCATTTGCTCGTGTGCATTTGCACGTAGATTATTATTTGTCAATATACAATCATCTTAACATGGTTTTAGTCTATTGTTCACAACTTGTCATAATTAGAAAAGCAACATTTAGAATTCTCCATGACCGCTCACCCTGGTGGAGAGTTTCATAGTCTACTGCTCTTACAGTAAAGAATACTATCCTGTTTTGTTGTGTAAACCTTCTTTCCTGTAGATGCAGTGGTTGCCTCTTGGCTTGGATGTGTAAATACTTGTTTCAGGTCTGTTTTAAAATACATTAGATACTGGATACCAAATGACAAGTGAATTTTTCATTTCCTGGTTACAGTTCTGTTTGTTTAATTTGAGAAGAAAATATTCGATTGTAAATTAATTGTAATATAATTACTTTGTATTTGCATATGTAATCACGCTGTTACAATGATTGCTCTAATTACAGGTGTACACAAATTATTTCGGCTGTAATGACACATATATAAAGTAGCAGAAGGTGCACATTAAGTGCAATAAATAATGTGGTTAATATGTTATTGCTGTAGTATGTAATTATTAGTGGGCTTCCAGAAATAATGTACAAAGAGCTATTTATCCTCCTTAAGTCAGGTCACACATGGGAAACTGCATATCATAGCTTCATTTTCCAAGGGATCCAGATACAGATCACTGATCCTGTAAAGTATTATGGGGACTCCGGTGTATATCTATTGTACACTCGTTCATGATCAGCTGTAGCCATATACATCAGACCATGTTCCGCTCATAGATTGCAGTAAAGAACTGCAGAGTGAGAATTTACACGTCTTACTGTAACAACTTCAAATGTCCAACATATAAATTTTACATTAATCCTCTGCCTTCTGAAGTCAACAGTACTGAGTTAGGAGGATAATACTTTACAACATGTACACTGTGAATAAAACCAACTTGAAAGGGCTGTCTGGTGTAGAAATCCTAGAATGTAATATTCTGGTAGGCAAACTTATTATTATCACTCACTGTGGTTGATAAGGTCCCAATAAAACCCACTGTCATGGCTTCTACAAAGTATAGCTATAACAAGAGCTCATACCATAAGACCTTATAACTGTACAGGGCCATCCTGTGATTAGGGTCTCCACAAATTAGCCAGAGGTAAAGAATGAATTCATGGAGGTTTTCTCTCTGGAGCCTTGATGTCTATACATTACTGCCTATTACATAGTTAATAAGGCTGAAAAGGACAAATGTCCATCAAGTTCATTAGAGGGATGATAAAAGGAATGGGGTATATGAAAAACCATAATGCATTATTCAGTCTGCCCCCAAACAGCTCATCTTACCTTCCTAATTTCAATTGTCCATCAATTGTTCAAAACATTCAGAAAAGAACTTTACACATTTTAATTATTTGTTATTTTTGTCTGAAAAAGCATCCAAGCCTTTTTTGAAACCATCTATTGTTCCCTCTGTGACCAGCTCCTGAGGTAGACTATTCCACAGATTAAAGGCGTTGTCCTTCGGACATATTAATCAGGAGGAAGTGACAGATGCGGCTGGCTGCTCACTTCCTCTGGATTACTAATACGTCTGAAGGCGGGGACTGTGACACCAGCACTTGATTGGGCGCAGAGCTCATTTGTCTTTACAACCACACATGAGCCCCATGAACGCCCGTGCCCACACCGCTGGAATGGCGCCTACACAGGGGCAAACATTCAGATCAAGAAGGGGTGTCCTAATACTGGATAACCCCTCCAATGGGTCTTACAGTATAGAAGTCTTGACTCCTCTGGAGATTGAACCTTTCTTTTTCTAGGCAGAGGAAGTCCTTCCTTTTCTTTTCAGGGTGTTCTACATGAAACAGTTTTCGATTTTACTTTTTAAATGGGCTATTTATGTACTTGTACAAGTTAATCTTCTCCCCCTTGTTAGTCTCTTAAGCCTAAATACATGTAATTCTTCTAATCTTTCCTTAAAACTAAGCCCATCCATGCCCCTTACGAATTTTGTGGCTTTCCTTTGAACCTTTTCTAACTAAAGTGCATTCTTTCTATGTACTGGGGCTGCATATTCCAGATGAGGGTGCACTATCACTGTAAAGTGGTTGTATTATGTCCTTTTCTCAAGTCCATACCTCTTTTAATATATGACAATATCCTGCTGGCCTTTGAAGCAGCTGATTGACATTGCATGCTGATATCATTATGCTATTGATTTCATTCAGAATTAATTTACTCATTTTTTTTAAACAGATAGAGTTAATTAAGAAATGACAGAATTAAGTACATACAACAGTGAAGCAAATGAATGAATCAATTGGAATTACAGTGTATTACCAAGAGGAAACAGTATAAAAGGGAGAGGTTGAAGAAAGTATGCTGTGAATATGTACATTAAACAAGTATAGGTTCAAACTAATCTAACAATAAAATCAATTGTTTTCGCTTTCTGCTTATTCCCGCTAGAGGGTAGGGAAACATGCAGAATGGATATGGGTTGACCCGGAGCCAGTCTGAAAGAGAAGAAGCCCAGAATCTCCCCACTAACTATATTAACTAGTTTTTTTAAATAAGTCTATTGATTTCTAGAATGCTTTAGTTTTATGCTTGATCCCATGCATCGTGATCTGTTGTTAGACTACAAACCACATACGTGTGAATGCGGCCTTACTTCCATGAAGCGTTCGATGAGGATTCCCAGCACCATTAAACTATCACAGTATTGTGTGGAAAATATTTTAGCAAATAGGATTTGTCAAAAGCAATAAATCACTGATATATATGCAAACTTTACTAAAATACTGCTTTAATAAGTCACCAGCCATCACTAGTAGGAGGTTCACTGGTGGTAAATGCCTTGTTTTACAGTCCGTTGCACCTATTAGGTGAATGCACAAGTTTCTAGGCTCATCCCAGAATCTCGCTTTGCCTTTGACCACAGGTGAGGTACTGAATAAAAGTTGTGTGATCTTGGTTAAATATGACTGTTAGTAAATATAGCAAGATGCATTTTATTAGCCATTTGTCACGATTCTGCCTATAGGTGTGTCTGGAATCAGTGAGTGACAGTTCAGCCATCCAATCTAGGACAGGGGCGTGCTGAGCTGCAGTATGGTGATGTATAGCTCAGCCGTCCAACTGAAGGCTGGGTCATGCTGAGCTGTCAGTATGTGGTGGGACAGTTCAGCCTATCCAATCAGGGCCGGGATTCGCCAGGGCTTCCTCCATGTGTCTACTGTATGAGTGATTACCTGGCTATTTAGTAGGCTCTCTGTCTCCAATTTGTGGCAGTTGTAGCTTTGCTTAAATGGTGTGCGCTTGCTCTGTTCTCTCTGTTCCTGTATTTGATCTTTGCTACACGACCTTGGACCTTGTCTTTGACTATTTGACTAACTGTTTGCCTTACCATTTTGTCTTGATCCGCTACCTCCCCGAAATTATGACTTCAAACTGTTACCTGACTACGCCTTTGCCTAATCCCCTTGGTTATGATGAGCCCTCTTGGTATCTGACCCCGGACCTCTTGACTACCCAGCCTCATGGCATGTCCATGAGTAGTGACTAGTGTCACATCATTAGATTGAAAAGATAAAGGAGGATGTGCGCCTTATTCATATGGTATGGGACTGTGCGAGTATAGTGGAGAATTGGAAAGCAATTTTGATCTTAATCAAAAAAGTATACAACATTCTGTGACACCCAGATCTTAAAACTTCCATACTGGGCCTTTTGGAAGGAGGAACTGATCTGACCTCTCCGATAGTGTTGGGCATCTTACGAATTATGGCTCCCCGCCTACCACCAGCTACTGCTACTTCCCTGACCATTAGAGAACTCAAAACTAAAATGAAGGATATACTACGTCTAGAGTGAGGTATTTACCTGAAGTAGAATGCTGTACCAAAATTTTATAAGATCAGATCTGTGTTAAGTGACTTGACACTCTGAACCTACCTTCCCTGCTCTACTTTGTGATAAAATGATGGATCAGTTCATACTTTTTATACACTGATCCCATCAGATTTGAAAGTAAAGGAGAATAGCTTCTTGGTCACAGTGTTTAACTATATGTTGAAGTACTTTACTTTAGAATAATTAATCAGCAAAACATTCATTGTTTTTTCATATATGAGTCTTAATGAAGGGCTTGCTCAAGCAAAATATGCTGAATTCATTTAGAAATCCACTTAATGAATTCGGGACATCTTCCCAGTCTCAGACCGGAGTGGCATTTTTTACGTAAAAAAGTCAGCACTTTTCCAGAATTTGATGGACTTGCATAGCTACCCCCATCCCACCTTTGCCCATATTGGTGGAGATGCTTCAAACTGGCATAAAAATGCCAAAATTTAGCGACTTTTCAAAGATTTTGTCATAAAAGCCTTTAATCCAGTGCCAAAATGTGCAACCAATGAATAAAAGACTAATTGATCCTCTGCCCTTCTGGCTCCTTGAGCAGCCTACGTTATTCTGGGCTTTTCCTCTTCCATTACACCGTGTACTCATTGTCATTCGTCCCCTCCCGTAGCAGCTGATTTTATGCCAGCTTTACTTTTTATCTCTGCTAGGTGAGTATATTTCTTGTCGCCTTGATCTATGTCCTATTGTTTGTTTCAAGCAATTGTTGCACTACAGAGTGCTGTTCTTTCTCTGTCTTTGCAGTTCACATTGAAAATGCAGTGTTATCTGTGGGCAGCAGCTTATAGAACAGGCGTTGAGCATTTTGATGTAGTTGTTTTAGGAAAGTATAACATGCATAATATTAATTTCTTATCTGCTCATTTTATTGTGTGGGACTGCCCACTTGACTCCTAAACTCTGAATGAGGACGGTTTTATATGGATAGATAAAAAGCTTTACTGGAACTATTGATATAGGTATCTCTCCAGCCTCTCTTAAATACTGGCTGTAATTGGACGGCATTTTCAGTGCTAAAGATTCCTTTTAAATCTCTGCTCATTCTGAATTTTGGAGTCCAATGAGCTGTTCTACTCGTCCTTGCAGTGATAGCTAGCTTTCCATTCATATTTAAACAGGTATGAATGTCAATTATTGATTGTCTTGACACATTAGATTCTTAAAGAATCACTCACAATTTGTTTTTTAAACTGCGCCTTCCCTCTGTCACACAATCCTTTGCATTGCTATTATACATAGTACCCTTACCTCCCTGCAGTTCAGCTTCCTCTTTGCTTCTCTTCAGCTTCCATCTTGATTTTTAGCATTCATACTGAAGTTTGTTCTGCTAGGCGCTTCTATTAATTTCACAGAGGAGGAAGAAAAACATCGGATCTTCCAATGTATCCGCGCTGACCACACAAGGACAGAAATATTCTTGAAAGCTTTGTTGTGCCGACGCGTTTCGTGGCAAATCTGCCACTTCCTCAGGGCCAAAATTCTTTGACCCTGAAGAAGTGGCAGATTTGCCACAAACGCGTCGGCAAAATAAAGCTTTCAAGAATATTTCTGTCCTTGTGTGGTCAGCGCGATACATTGGAAACCCGGTCTTTTTCTTCCTCCTCTGTGACATTGGCATCTACGGGAGTCTGCAGCGATCACTGGTTCCTTTCACATTCTGCAAGGGGTTGTGACTGTTCACAACCTGTAAAGATGAGTGCACCAACCATGTATTGTCACCCAAAATATCACTTTATCACCCTATGTGCGCTCTCTTTCCTTAATTTCTGCTATTAATTTCATGATGCATTTGCAAAGCATTATATTAAAGCTAAAAGCATTATTATATTTATTTGGGAGGACACTGTGATCATCCGTTTTTTCCACATGCTCCAAAATAATCTAATATAAGTACACAGTCAAGGAGCTGAAATGAGAACTTGTAAATTATAACTGTGTGACTTGAACTATGCAATAATCATCAATAACTGTGATAGAAGATTATGCTCAAAGCAATACTACCCTATCCCTCATAGACCATTTATATGGCACAGTCCTTACAGTTTCATCATACTTCTAACTGCTGAGACCAGTATATAATAATATAAAGCCATTGTATTCCCACTGGGTCTCTACAGATCAAATGACTTAACTCAGTAGAAGTATACCATGAATTTCCATATAGGAAAGAGCATTTAAATAAGATAATTGTTGCTGAATTATTTATTGGACTAGAGACCACATGAATAAAAAATAATGTTGAGTGATACTTTAAGGGCAGAATGAACAAATATTAAAATTGATAAAATATTGAACATTTCTCACACAACCACAGTAATTGTAGTTAAGGGCAATTCTAATGTTATTCTCAGGGTATGCATTTACCTCAGGAAGAAGTATATGGGCATTGGTCATATTGAATCTTTCCAATTTATTCTTGTTTTGTTCTTGTCCTAAAAGTTGCAAAATGTCTATTTTACAAAGGACAAGTGTAGGTTAAACTTCTTTTAAATAGGATGGAATTGGTTTAGCAAGGAAGCTTCATACATCAGAGTTTGTGTCATCTTATGTCCATGGGAAGCATGTTCAGAAATTAGATCCAGAGCTGTGAGAAGAAACATGGTCCACACATGGTCAGCCAGCATGTACCCACTGGATGCTTTTCCTGAGGACATATAGTGCACATATACATCATGAACTGTCAAATGCTGCCACAAGTTAATGGGGTTTGGTTGGCTCAGTAAATCAGTTCTTTTCAATTGTAGACATTTTTCCAAATCCTTCATGTTTTCAAAATGTATGAACAGCCCAATATTTCACTTTTAACTTTCCTTACACTCGTTAAGCAACATTAATTTATTAACAAACCACTCTGTAGAAATAAATAGGGCTGCCACTATTACAAACATCTTAACAAGTAGCCTAATAGGTCACATTATTTGTAATGTACAGAATCTATTTGATTTTTGTTATCCTGATCTTTACTTGTGTACTTCTCTGATGGCCACCATGATAGGCAGTTTATAGATTACAATCTGGTGAGTAGATGCTCAGATTTGGATGACAGGGGTCATTCTCCAAGTGTTGCCCTTCCCCGGTTGCATTGGCATCATTGTGATCTCGGGAAAAATATTTACAAACATCTGATCTGGCCAAAAAAATAACTTGGGAAAACTGTTGATCGATACATTTGAACATTCACAAATATGGTAGATTAATAGTCAAAATGAAAAAAAATCTTCTAGTTTTCACAGTTAAAAAAAAGTTAAACATTTTCCTAGATGCATACAGAGTTACCGGGGTGAGTGGCTCAGACAGCCTCATTTAATAATAACAGGCTTTAACAAATGGCCTTACTTAAAATATTAAAGTGGTTGTCTCGCAGAGGATCCAACTTCTCACATCCCTGGTGTAAACTGCTGAATTTGCTAGAGGAGGTTGATATTAGCTTTACATACAATATTACTGTACATGGTAGCTATTCAAATTACAACTTATGTAATTAATGGATAGCTTTAGCCTACCTGTTCAAAAGATGCTAGCCAAATGGGCAATACTGAGCTAAGGCCACCCATTGATGATGATCATGGTCTCCCATAAGACACGTTGATAAGTAATGTAACACTACTACGTCAAACTGTCTTTTTATGTTCTGACTCTCTATCGCTGTAGTAATAGTACTGATGGTAGTATGAATGTTCACATTAAAGCAAACTTGTGGATATTTAATAATAAAATTTTATATATATTATATATATATACAGTATATATATAATATATATATATATATATATATATATATATATATATATAAACAGTGGGTTCGGAAAGTATTCAGACCCCTTTAAATTTTTCACTCTTTGTTTTATTGCATCCATTTGGTAAATGCAAAAAAGTTCATTTTTTTCTCATCAATGTACACTCTGCACCTCATCTTTACTGGAAAAAAACAGAAATGTAGAAATTTTTGCAAATTTATTAAAAAAGAAAAACTGAAATATCACATGGTCATAAGTATTCAGACCCTTTGCTCAGTAATGAGTAGAAGCACCCTTTTGAGCTAAAACAGCCATGAATCTTCTTAGGAATGATACAACAAGTTTTTCACACCTGGATTTGGGGATTCTCTTTCTTTCTTGCGGATCCTCTCCAGTTTTGTCAGGTTGGATGGTGAACGTTGGTGGTCAGACATTTTCAGGTCTCTCCAGAGATGCTCAATTGGGTTTAGGTCAGGGCTTTGGTTGGGCCAGTCAAGAATGGTCACAAAGTTGTTCTGAAGCCACTCCTTTGTTATTTTAGGTGTGTGCATAGGGTCATTGTTTTGTTGGAAGGTGAACTTTCGGCCAGAGCACTCTAGAAGAGGTTTTCATCCAAGATATGTCTGTACTTGGCCGCATTCATGTTTACTTCAATTGCAACCAGTCGTCCTGTCCCTGCAGCTGAAAAACACCCCCATAGCTTGATGCTGCCACCATCATGTTTCACTGTTGGAATTGTATTGGGCAGTTGATAAGCAGTGCTTGGTTTTCTCCACTCATACTGCTTCGAATTATCACTAGAAAGTTCTATCTTCGTCTCATCATATTTCTCATAGTCTGGGAGTCCTTCATGTATTTTTTTTTAGCAAACTCTATGCGGACTTTCATATGTTTGGCACTAAGGAGAGGCTTCCGTCGGGCCACTCTGCCATAAAGGCCCGACTGGTGGAGGGCTGCAGTGATAGTTGACTTTGTGGAACTTTCTCCATATATAAGTACATAAATCCATCTATTACTCAGCCATTTTGTGTACAAGCATGGATCAGCTTTGCTTCTTTGAAATTTTTCATTTATTAGTACTTCTGTGATTTTGTCATTCCACGCTTTAGCTGCTTGCTTTAAACCATATATGCTTTTCTGTAGTTTGCAAACTTTGTTTGGATTTCTTTCATCTTTGAATCCTGGAGGTTGTTCCATGTAAATGTCTTCTGTTAAATCTCCATTCAAAAAAACTGTCTTTACATTCAAATGTCTTAGTTCCATTTTTTTCATTGGTGCAACTGTAAGTAAAGTTCTTATTGTAGTGTGTTTGACAACTGGAGCAAATGTTTTATCATAGTCTTCTCCATATTTTTGAGAATACCCTTTAGCTACGAGTCTTGCTCGATATCTTTCAGGTGTGCCATCTGTTTGGTATTTTACTTTAAAAATCTATTTACATCCTATGGCTTTTCTTCCTTCTGGCAAATCTGATAGTGTCCATGTATTTGAATCATGCATGGATTTAGTTTCTGTTTCTGTTGTTTCTATCCAATTATTAGCTTCTTCATTAAGTTTAGATATGTCTTCCCAAGAGGTAGGCTCACGGATTTTTCTTATGCTTGTCTTGTATGAGAGACGTTTTGGTGGTTTTCCTTTGTTCTCTCTTATTGAACGTCTTGGTTCTGTGTCTGTTTGTAGTTGTGATTCTTCACTTTCAGTATTTTGTTCTTCATTAATTTCTACTTCTTTCTCATCAGATATTTCTTCAGTTATGTCACTATTGTTTTTCTCATTTTTTGTTTCAACTGAAATCATAATGTCTTCATTTAAATCTTCAATGAATGTCACACTGTTACTCACCGTAACTCTGTCTGTTTTGAGATCTAAGATTTTATATCCTTTGCAGTTTTTACTATATCCAACAAATATTCCTTCTATGGATCTGTTTTGCAGTTTGGAACGTTTTTCTGTTGGAACGAATATAAAAATTTTACATCCAAAAACTTGGACACTTGGCACCTTACCATACCTTGCCACAGTTCATATGGAGTTTTCTTCAGTTTTCTGGAAAAAATTGGTTCTGTAGATATGTAGCTGTCATTACTGCCTCACCCCAATATTTCTCTGGTAGTTTAGAATCTGTCAGCATACATCTCATCATTTCTGTTAGAGTTCTATTTTTCCTTTCTGCTACTCCATTTTTTCAGGTGTGTATGGAACAGTTTTCTGATGTT
This sequence comes from Oophaga sylvatica, assembly GCA_033576555.1. Classification (NCBI taxonomy): domain Eukaryota; kingdom Metazoa; phylum Chordata; class Amphibia; order Anura; family Dendrobatidae; genus Oophaga; species Oophaga sylvatica. The sequence goes on from JARQOD010000005.1 coordinate 465,260,757, forward strand.
CTATTGTATTTTGTCTTAAGTAGTCTTCTATTCTGTGACCTGTAAATTCACCTCCATTATCACTTCTGATGACAATTGGCTTCCTTTGAAATTTGTTACTTGATCTTGTTACATAGTCCAGGGTTCGACAAACCCGGGCGCCAGGTCGCCAGTGGCGCCTAGAAAATCATGCCTGGCGCCCGGGTTTGTCAGGGCCGACTCGCCGTCGGGCACTGGGGCGCCCGTTAGCGGAGGAGAGCGGTGTCAGAGCCTCCACTGGCCCCGCCCCCTCAGGGCCCTGGCAGCAGCTGGCACAATACTCACCGCTCCCCGTGCCTCCGCTGTCGGAGCTCCGGGCTCCAGGGGGCGCCTGCGCTTCCTCTCACAGCAGCGCCACTGAATGACGTCATCATTCAGCGGCCTGCTGTGGCAGAGAGCGCGCGGACGCCGGACAGGTGAGATATGTGTGTGTGGTGTGTCTGTGTGTATCAGTGTGTGTGTATGTAGTGCGGTGCTTTGTGTATGTGAGAGCTTGTGTGCTGCGGTGCTGTCTGTCTGATGGTGGTGGGGGGAGGGCAGTGATGATTATGATGGGGAGGCATTGATGATAATGGGGATTCATTGATGATAATGGGGAGGCATTGATGATGATGGGGAGGCATTGATGATAATGGGGAGGCATTGCTGATAATGGGGAGGCATTGATGATAATGGGGAGGCATTGATGATGATGGGGAGGCATTGATGATAATGGGGAGGCATTCATGATGATGGGGAGGCATTGATGATGATGGGGAGGCATTAATGATGATGGGAAGGCATTGATGATGATGGGGAGGCATTGATGATGATGGGGAGGCATTGATGATGATGATGGGGAGGCATTGATGATGATGGGCAGGCGATGATGATGATGGGCAGGCATTGATGATGATGGGGAGGCGATGATGATGATGGGGAGGCGATGATATGATGAGGAGGCAATGATGATGATGGGCAGGCATTGATGATGATGGAGAGGCCATGATGATGATGGGGAGGCCATGATGATGATGGGGAGGCAATGATAATGATAAGGAGGAGGCAATGATGATGATGAAATGAAAAAAAAAATTCTGACTCCTAAATTTTTTGGCTGGCTCCTAGATTCTGAACAACTTTGTCGACCCCTGACATAGTCTACAAGTTTATCAAAAACTTCACTTTTGTTCTTAATTAAGTATATGACTGTGTATCTTGAGTAGTCATCTATAAAAGTCAACATGTATCTATTGCCTCCTGATGTAGTCACTTTCATGGGTCCACATACGTCAGTATGCACCAAATCAAGTGGTCTTCCGCTTTTCATCTCACTTTGTTTTGGAATAGATATCCTTGTGGCTTTGGATTTTATACAACATTCACATCTTATGGTAATTGAGCAATGTTTAAATATCTTTAAATCTTTTGTCAATTCTTTTCTCTGTAGTTCCCTTATACTGTCCGGGTGTCTATGTCCTAGACGTCTATGCCACATGTGAATACAGTTTTTGTGATCATGTGTACATACCTTCATCTGTTCCTTTGGTTTGTCAAAATGATATAATTGTTCATCTGCCTTGACTTTGGTTATCAACTTGTTTCCTGCAATAATTGCACACTCATTGTCTTTGAATTTTACTGTAAGTCCTTTTGCTGTTAAACGTTTCACAGATAATAATCCCCCTTCCAATTTTGGAACATACAACACATCCTGTACAAGTATCTTTGAATCTTGTCCGAACTTGTTTGAACAATTTAGCATACCTTGTCCGATACCTTCTGCGGTTATTTTGCTTCCATCTACAAGATAAATGGCTTCTTTCTTATTTAAATCAAGATCAGTAAAGAAATTCTTGTCATATGACTCGTTGCTCCTGAATCAATAAACCAACCAAGTGGTGATTTCTTGTCTGTTATTTTGAATGTGCCATTCCAATTATTCTCACACGAATCGGAAATTGTTTTTTTACTTTCTGTGTATGCTTTTTTTATTGTTGTTCTGCTTTCCATATGGTACAGTCTTTCTTTAAATGTCCCTTTTTCTTACATCTGAAGCATTCTCTTGTCTCTTTATTATAGGGTTTTTTAAATTCTGTAGCTTTAAGAGCGTTTTCACTGTCTTTTTCAGTAGAAGAATCATTGCTTTGTTCTTTTCTTCTCTGATGTTCATCTATGAGTCTGGTCTTCACAAACTAATGTAATGTCTGTTTCAGGTCTTGTCTCTAGTGCATTTATTAAAGCTGTATATGAATCTGGTAAACTGCACAATAAAATTGCTGCTATATGGCTTTCTTTAATGTCTTCACCAATAGATCTTAGCTGTGATATCACTTCCATCATTGAGAATATGTGCTTCTGCATGTCACTGATGTCACTGTCTGCACTTAGTCTCATACTGTAAAGCTTTCTTAATAAAAATAACTTGTGATTTAAGCTGGGTCTTTCATATAGCTTTCTTAATGCTTCCCACATTCCTTTCGCTGTTTCTTCATTTCTTATATGTATTAATTGAGCATCATCCACTAATAAGCTAATGGTGGCTCTCGCTTGTCTATTTTTCTTATCCCATGTCTGATTATCTTGATCAGGTCTATCTGTAGTGATTACTTCCCATAAATCATCTTTAGACAATAACATCTCTACTTTGAACTTCCATAGCTGATAGTTCTCATCATTCAGTTTAGCTACTGTGAGTTTTAGCTCTGTGCTACTTGTCATTTTTAACTTATCTTACTTGTTTGGAGAGATTTGCACTGAAGAATTCTTCTGCATTCACCAGGGTCTTGCTGAGAGTTCCAGTGTCCTGGGTATCTGGTATTCTTGGTGCTTGGGATCTGTGGTGTTTGGGTACACGCTGTATCTGGGCACGCTGTATCTGGGGTGACTGGGTCTGGGCCCCTAACCTGTTGCACAGCTTCTGAATCCACACCTTTGCAGTAGAAAACTTCACAGAGCAGGCTTCATGAGATAACAAGCTTTTACTTCTTACAACATGAGGTAAAAGGAAAATCCACAGTCATTTCAGCATTGCATCAGGAAACAGGAACAAAACGAAAGTGAAAGTACAAGTGAGACTATTTCTTATACAATACATTAAACAGAAGGAAACGTTACACAACATCGCCATTTACTGTCAGGTCACCATAAAGTCCTACTTTTACTTTTAATTTGTCCTAATCTGTTGCATATACCAACACATATGTGGTTCTATTTTTTTAGGATTTCTTTTGAATGGGTTGTTACCAACATCTGGTGAGGATTTCATGTTAATAGCACCTTTAGAAATATATTTACTTTGAAAATTGGCGAAGTGTTTAATAATTATTTCATCCGCTGTATGTGCTGTGAGCAATAGTCTATAAAGCTAAAAGGGGTGATGAAAAGGACTGAATATAGAGATAGGAACCCCATGAATTATTTTGAAAAAATAGTGAGAGTGGTCACAGTATAAGACAAACGATCATGCATAGTAAAAAAGATGGAATAATTAACCCTCTGTAAATATATATGACAACAACCACTAAGTAGAAGGAATAAAGATGATTAAATTAAATAGCCATCTATGTCTGAAGAAAGGAGGTGGCAATGCAATGATAAGGCTCTGACCAGGAAGCCTCAAACCTATATAAATTTATATATAGGTATAAACATTTGTGTATATTGTGAGACAGTGAAGGAATATGTGTCGAATGGGGTGTACATTTCACCTAGGTACTGTGCTGTATGGTATAAGGGAAATGTGTGGCTTTGTAAACCTAGTGGTAGAGAAAGGTCACTACACCTTACATTCAGTACACACTTGCAGCTCAGGCCTGAAACCATTCAGCTGTTAATTAGGAGACCAGAAGTAGGTGTCTGCGAACACAGTCAGGGAGCTCGCTTAGTCTGGACAAGGAGTCCAGGCACAAGAAGGAGTCTCCAGGAGTATGAGCTGTCTCAGTCTGGGTGCTCGATGTACCCCCAACACAGGAGTAGTCTCTGTGAGAATCCATGCGGATAGCTGCTGAATAGGAGGGGAGCTCTCTCAAGTCTGGACGTTGAAGGTGCCTTCAGACACAGAGGAGATCGTGAAACTCCACGCTGGTAAATGCTGAACATATGTGTTGTTTTGGGCACAGGCTGTTAGAGCCTGGACCCGGATAGAAAGGGAAATCTATCTAAGTGTAGTAAGTGGCTGGACAAGCCCAGGCTTTATGTTTATGATTTGGTTTTGATTATGTTCTGTTTGCTGTGGACTTTAATAAAACTGGTTGCGGCCAGTTTTTTTACCAGAACTGCTGTCTGTGAATGAACTGTTTCCGTGCCACTCCGTCTACCCGGACGGCGATCCCAGAGCTATATCCCCTGAAAAGCTTACAATATGTACAGTACAGATAAATATTCATACACACACAAAATCCATCTCATCACAGATAAGATGAAAGCTACAAGAACCTAAAATAAAAATTGTTTATCTGAGGTGAGTGATGTCATTTTGAGCAAAGGAGTTTGGGAAGACACCAAAGAGAATAATTGCTTGGAATGCAAAAAAATGATAAATGCATTAATTAGTAAAAATAATGAGAAATTCCTACCCATTCAAGGTATAATTAAACTGCGGTAATGAACAAGCGTGTCTGTATTTGACTGAATTAAGCTATGGCTTGACGGTTTTGTTTCTCACTTGTTTAACCTGCTTGGTATTCCATTGCCTTGTGCGTATGCTCTTGAAAATCACAGTTTAATTAGAAGTTGCATAACTAGTTTCATCTCACATTGTGTAGTATCTAAGATGATGTTAACAGCTTCCATCCCAGTGTCACATCAGGATTCCTGATCTCAATCCTTTCAGTGTGTTGTGCTTTTCTTGGTTTTCTAACATATACTCATATCCTATAAATGGTCTTCTTTTAGTACAATTGTATAAGGCAGTGTTGTTGTTTTAAAAGCAAAAGTAAGTTTTTTTGCGTCACTCAATGTGATACTGAAAACGTACAGCGCAACCAACTTAAATGTTCCCAACACAAAACTTCCAAATAAAGGATAGCCCCCAGTTTGTTATCCAAACCTTCTAGCCGGAAAGCCCAGCAATCATCATGAGAGTGAATAAGCCTGACATGAGTGCTTGCTGGACTGAATAAATGGCTTTAAATGTTCACCGTTGTTTCACCAAACTTTCAATAAATTATTATTAAATGCAAATTTAAGAAACTTGATAATAGAACTTGTCATAGAAATATGGTTCTTTCTCCACTTATGAAACAGAATTTCTCCTTCCTTGCTTCCTGAGCTTATTGTTCAGTCTGAAAACCAAATAAATTGTGTCTTGGTCGTAGCAACATAGACTGCAAGTTCACAGAGGGATGAAATTACATCTGCCTATTTAAGCCAGTGGAGAAGGGAGGTTAAAAAGTGGGAGTTCTAGAGTGAGAAAACAGTCAAGGAGGCACATATAGACTTATATTGGAGCTTTCTAGTTAGTGTTTTATCTCACCCAGAGCATTGTTTATAGCAACGATCCCATGTACTGCTTTGTAATGTCCTCCATGATGTGCTGTTGCAACCAGAACAGAAATCTTTCATGTCTCTCGTTCCTATATATGGGAGACATCAAAGCTGTCAGTCCTAACCCACTAGCTCAGAGACAAGTGAAATATAGAGATGGACTCTGTAGATGGTAAAACTGGTGAAAAAGTTAGAATGCAAAACTATTGTAAGACATGTTCATACATGCAGAATATTTCAATATGTCTGAAATAAATGCAGATATCCGTGGGCTGCAAATGCTTGGCATAGTATATAAAGCTGACCTGTTAGCAAAAGCCGTTGAGGATAAAATGAGCTAAAAAAATTTGTACTCTGCTGCGTTTGTCCTTTGATATGTCCAGGAGTGTCTTTTGGACGACAGACTGCATATATCACCTGACACAGCGGAAGGATTCTTTCATACGTCAGTAGTATGGGTGCTTCTTTTGCCCTTGTATTAGAGACACAACATTTGGACCTCTTGACCTTCATCACAGTTGAAGTTAGCGCTTTCGCTGGTTCTGAAGGTCTGGGTGTTTTACTAAAACCCAAGCACTTTTTTGGTGAAACTCTCTTTTTTTATTTTTTTGTAGCATATTTAATTTATTTAAAAACTCCTGAAGAACAGATTGACATTGCGAGCTATCACTTTAAGAAAGAGTGTCCCCTGAAATGGCCATTCTCAGTAGCACTCCACATTCATAGACCACATCCACGGTGTGTAGAGCACTTTTTGCATGTCTAGATTAGCTCTAATGACATCCTAGTTATAGAGCTTTCCAGATTTATCTTTTATTCTACTTGCTGCGATTCTTAATTTTCTGTGTTCTTCAAGTCAAACTTGAATGTTCTTCTTTATGTTCACCAACTGTTCGGTGACCTTTCTGTAGCTTTCACACATCATTAGCAAAAACTGTTGTTTCTTTTTCCTGTCAAAGGAGCTAACAGATGTACTGTGTATAGTCCCTCTATCAGTTTGACAATAAGATTACTTGCTAAGAGTAGTTTTAAATGTCCATCTAATTGTGCACAAATCTGTAAAATCAACAGGACACGAAGAAAGGTGAATTCATCTGAAATAAACTATCTGGACTAAAGTCTGATTTGACAATAAAATAGATTGTTAAAATTGCACAAAAAACAGTATTTCAGGTATTTACATTTTTTTGCCACCTACGTTCATTACAGAAAACCCAAAAGACCTACAGAAAAAAATAAGAAACCCTTATTTCACAGAGAGTGATGGGCAACAATTTAATTAAAATGCATTTTCAGAATTGTTTCTGCACATCAAAGGGACGTTACCTGGGTATTCAAGAAAGAACACCTTATCATTCGATACATGATAACTACTAGATCAGTGGGAGACTGACTGCTGAGTCCTCTCCGGTTCTCTATGGTGCTGTTAAAGATAGTCGTGCTCTGGAATCAGCAATATCCAGCAGTCCCATAGACAATAGGTAGAGCTGTCTGGTGCATGTGAACCCAGTTCTCAACTCAGATCAACTGCACACCCCTTTCTTGAAGGATCGGTAGAGGTGGCAGTGATTGACCCGTTAGCGATCAGAAAGTTATCACCTATCCTGTTATTGGAATACTCGTTTGAACTAAACGCAATAGAACAGCACAGTCTCCCCGGTATCGGATGCCAACCTCACCATCGAATGATCTATACCTTTTTCTGGGCCTATAAACATAGTTATTGCTTGGAAGGCAGCGCTTGGATCTAATGCTGTGCAATATAGAGACGTTTATTTACCAGCGTCAACAGGATAGCAGCATTGTTTTGGCTCATATACTTAACCCTTTCTTGAGCCTCTTTCTGAAAATTAAGGTCCCATTGCCAGAAATTTGGCGTAAAAGCTTTGAAAGGAGGCAAAATGTAGACGCAATTCGGAGATTCATCAAAATTTTACATCTTTTGGCATTTCCACGTCAGTTTCTCCCACCTCCGACCAAACATCCGGAGCTGGGGTGCATCCCGGGTGGGACGCCACAGCCTGTCTATTTCATGATGAGCTGTAGCATTCTTTATTCCAGAAATCTCACTCCAGTACCTGACTGGAGTGAGATTTCTGCATTGGTGCACTTAGGCACATGCCACTCATCAGACACTCCAGATTCATGAAGTCGAGTTAACCTCTTCATGAATTATTAGCTCCTGACTCCAGCATGCCCGCTCATGAAGATCGGTATGAACGAGATGGCCCTTTTGTATATTGACCAAAATGTCTCTACTGCAGATGGAATCTAGCTCTGGGCCTCATTGGGATGGCCTATTGTGGACAAATTTTGCCATTTGTACTAAGGCCCCCAAGTCGTGGCCTGATGCCGAACTGATCCATACAATACTGTTAGTTCAGGTCATAAAAACTACAGTCAGGCTGTGCCTGCTTTACACCCTATTTTGATAACCACAGGTCGGATTTTTTTTCTCTTGATAGTTTCCTACATGCTGGATTAACAATAGTAAACTGTGATATTCCATACAGGATGATGCAGGGAAGACGAGAATAAGCAGCATAGCGGGTAAACCAATACCAGCCGATCAGGCGGTCCTTGCTGGGACAACCCCAGATTACATTTCTTCTTTCTATTGATTTGGTTAGAGAATTTGCATAGTCTGAATTTGCATAGTTGCTGCTTGGTGATATTTAATGAGATTTTCTGCTTCTACTTATAAAGACTCCCACCTCCTTGTTACTGACATTTCTTCAGAATCCACAGTTAAGTTTTGCGCGATTTTGCAGCATAAATAGTGCCTGACATTAATTGATATTGTTTAGAAGACACTCTCATTTTTCTTTCAAGTATTAGCAGCCTCAGGCTTGTATCTTCTTGAAGGCTGGCATCTTAGTGTAATGTATTTGGCCTAGTGCTAATAGCATCTGCGCTCCATGCAGTAATATAGTTGACATAAACATACAGCAATGTGATTGACTATGTGATAACCCACTTACATTATTAAAAGATGCAGTGGAGCTCATCTCTACTATATTTCTTAATGTTTTAGCTTTATTTTAAATACGTTAGCTGGTTTGCATAGATTTTTTAAAATAATTAATTTGTTATTGAATTGAAACATGAAAATATTAGTTTCTTTTTATTTTATCGCTTGTATGATCAAAGATGTAGTTAGTAATGGTAGTAATGTTCTTCTGTCCAAGGAGTCGCGCATCACAGTAAGCTGCCGTACAGGCTCCATTGAGTATGCTAAGAGATGTTCTCTGTCAGAATAGATGTTTCTACTGGAAATTACCTCTGGACACACAGAACCTGAAGGCTTATGTCACAATTTCCATACCCCTTGCATTCAAGAGTCCCTTAAGTTAATAGCCCCTGCATGAGCCCTTTCAGGAGTCTACTATCACAGTAGATCACTATTTGCCCTGTCAGGAGTTTACTATCACTATTGCTTTTTTCAGGAGCCTACTGTCACTATTTGCCCTTTCAGGCATCTATTATCGCTGTTTGCCTTTTCAGGAGTCTACTATCACTATTGCTATTTCAGTAGTCTACTATCACTATTTGCCCTTTCAGACATCTGTTGTCACTATTTGCCCTATCAGGTGTCCACTATCACAATTTGCCCTTTCTGTAGTCTACTATCAATATAGGCACTTTCAGGCATCTACTGTCACTATTTGCCCTTTCAGGAGCCTCCTATCACCATATGCCTTTAAGGAGTTTACTATCACTATTATCCTTTCAAAAGTCTATTGCTTTTTCAGGAGTCTACTACCACTATTGCTTTTTCAGGAGTCTACTACCATTATTGCTTTTTCACTATTTTCACTATTTGGAGGGTTTCCGATTAGCACTATGGCTTCTGTGCCATGGCAGCTAGCATGACAGATATGTTGTTGAATAGATCCCAATGAGTCATGACGGATCCCACTGGCTTGTAATGGCATTTGTCAAGTTTCTGTCAATGTTCTGGCATTTTTTACGGCAAGAAAAATGGTGTGAGGTTGTTGCCAGTGAAAATACAGTAACCCCTGATGGAAGGAAATCACACCAGTGTGAACAGAGCCTAAGAAAATAGTAACTTTGCGAAACGTTCCTTTGGAAGCTCTTATACACATGGTGATCTCTGCTCTCCCTTATTGTTCTTTAATTATTAGTAATATTGTATGTTCAGCAAGGCTCTATGGTATATGATGATACTGTATATATACAGGCCTGTAAAGTAAGCAAACATGGTCCTTATCAGTAAAAGACAAACTGAGGGTTTTTTTTTCTTTTGTGTTATATAATTTCTGGGCTTTTAATAGAGCAACAATATAGCTGTAGACAGCAATGCATAATGTATGTGTTTACCAGACTCCTAGATTCAGGGATTGATTCTTCAGAGACCGAAAAAGGAAGAATTACCTTTACAAACCTTTTGCTCAGTAGCAGATCAGGCAGTGTGTCCTTTAGATTGAGAGGGCTTCACCAGCCCGGCTTCCCAGCTATATTTGTCTGTGGTCCCTGAAGGATTCCTGGGCTTTACCATTGTAATTGGGCCATTAGACTCACAAAGAAAGGGAGCTGCGGCCTGTGGATGCTGGGTTCATGACTGCAAGGATGCTTGGATGCAAATTTATTAACTTTCCAGACTTTCAGCGCACGGCTGACAGCTTCTGTCATTTCCATGCTGTCCCCATGATTATAGCATGTCACAGGGTCTTGTTTTCATGTCATCTTACATGTTGGCCCGGCAGCTTGATAAAAATGTTCTCGCTAGAATAAAAAGAGCCGGGAATCGGCTTCAGTTCTGCTTCTTTTAGGTCTATTAAATTTTCCTAATACAGTGCCATGCGAAAGTATTCAGCCCCCTGGAACTTTTCAACCTTTTCCCACATATCATGCTTCAAACATAAAGATACCAAATGTTAATTTTTGGTGAAGAATGAACAACAAGTGGGACACAATTGTGAAGTTGAACGAAATTTATTGTTTTTTTTTAATTTTTGTGGAAATACAAAAACTGAAAAGTGGGGCGTGCAATATTATTCGGCCCCTTTAACTTAATACTTTGTTGTTCCACCTTTTGCTGTGATTACAGCTGCAAGTCGCTTGGGGTATGTCTCAGTTTTGTACATCGAGAGACTGAAATTCTTGCCCATTCTTCCTTGGCAAACAGCTCGAGCTCACTGAGGTTGGATGGAGATCGTTTGTGAACAGCAGTTTTCAGCTCTTTCCACAGATTCTCGATTGGATTCAGGTCTGGACTTTGACTTGGCCATTCTAACACCTGGATACGTTTATTTGTGAACCATTCCATTGTAGATTTTGCTTTATGTTTGGGATCATTGTCTTGTTGGAAGACAAATCTCCATCCCAGTATCAGGTCTTTTGCAGACTCCCAACAGGTTTTCTTCAAGAATGGTCCTGTATTTGGCTCCATCCATCTTCCCATCAATTTGAACCAGCTTCCCTGTCCCTGCAGAAGAAAAGCAGGCCCAAACCATGATGCTGCCACCACCATGTTTGACAGTGGGGATGGTGTGTTCAGGGTGATGAGCTGTGTTGCCTTTACGCCAAACATATCTTTTGGCATTGTTGCCAAAAAGTTTGATTTTGGTTTCATCTGACCAGAGCACCTTCTTCCACACGTTTGGTGTGTCTCCCAGGTGGCTTGTTGCAAACTTTAAATGACTCTTTTTATGGATATCTTTGAGATATGGCTTTCTTCATGCCTCTCTTTCATACATGCCAGATTTGTGCAGTGTACGACTGATTGTTGTCCTATGGACAGACTGTCCCACCTCAGCTGTAGATCTCTGCAGTTCATCCAGAATGATGATGGGTCTCTTGGCTGCATCTCTGATCAGTCTTCTCCTTGTTTGAGATGAAAGTTTAGAGGGACGGCTGGGCCTTGGTAGATTTGCAGTGGTATGATGCTCCTTACATTTCAATATGATCGCTTGCACAGTGCTCCTTGGGATGTTTAAAGTTTTGGAAATCATTTTGTATCCAAACCCGGCTTTAAACTTTTCCACAACAGTATCATGGACCTGCCTGTTGTGTTCCTTGGTCTTCATGATGCTCTCTGTGCTTCAAACAGAACCCTGAGACTATCACAGAGCAGGTGCATTTATACGGAGACTTGATTACACACAGGTTGATTATATTTATCATCATTAGTCATTTAGGACAACATTAGATCATTCAGAGATCCACAATGAACTTCTGGAGTGAGTTTGCTGCACTGAAAGTAAAGGGGCCGAATAATATTGCACGCCCCACTTATCAGTTTTTGTATTTCCACAAAAATTTAAAATAACCAATAAATTTCATTCAACTTCACAATTGTGTCCCACTTGTTGTTGATTCTTCGCCAAAAATTAACATTTGGTATCTTTATGTTTGAAGCATGATATGTGGGAAAAGGTTGAAAAGTTCCAGGGGGCCGAATACTTTCGCAAGGCACTGTATATCATATTTTACATGTTCACACCGATTTGCAAGATACATTTTGTCGGGTAATGGAGATACACGAGACCTTTATAACTGATGAACTATTTGATTTCTCTTATGTAGCCAACATTTTTGTACTTTTTTGGCTGTGGGAAAACAGACCTGTTTCGGTAATATTTATGTGACAGTTCCATTCTAGCTATTGTTCATCCGTGTAGTCAAGGTTGTGAATCGTTGCCTCCTTACAGGGCATATGAGTGTATATATGTGATATTGATTTCATTGACCTTAATCCCTGCCCAGAGCTAAGCTTAGCTTGTATGCACACCTGATATGGTAGTCTTCTGAAAACCTAATAATATAGATTAAGGTCAAAATTACAGGGTTTACAATATCATCCCAGGATTAAATGTGTTCAGATCGTGTGGCAAGCTGTGATAAAGTTATGGCCGCCCCTGTAGGCATGTGTATGTTCAAGTTCATCTGAGATATACATGCAGGTTAAATCTACCACAAATCTTCCATTTACTTCAGTTAAAGGATAATCATCATTTTAATTTGTATCTCATAAATCAATAAAACATATGAATATAAGCAATATTGTAATATATTTTAGCGTACAAATCTGCTTCTTTTACCTCCTGGACTGATATTTCAATTCATAGGAAAAATCTGTATTCTGCGAAGTCAGGTTTTCCCAGTATTGAGATAGGAGGTAACAGTTGGTGGGAGACACAGACTTTCTGCTGCAAGTTCTCCTGAAACATCAGTTACAGTTCTCTAAAGAACTTTTAGCACCAACTGACATCTCTTATCTCAGTAATGTGAAAACCTGTGCTCACAAAAGACTTTACCCATGAATTGAGAGTTTACCTGGGAGGCTCTGCACCCAAATTGCTGGTGCTGCTTTTTTATTTTTTATTATTATATACAGTGGGTACGGAAAGTATTCAGACCCCTTTAAATGTTTCACTCTTTGTTTCATTACAGCCATTTGGTAAATTCAAAAAAAGTTCATTTTTTTCTCATTAATGTACACTCTGCACCCCATCTTGACTGAAAAAAGCAGAAATGTAGAATTTTATTGCAAATTTATTAAAAAAGAAAATCTGAAATATCACATGGTCATAAGTATTCAGACCCTTTGCTCAGTATCGAGTAGAAGCACCCTTTTGAGCTAGTACAGCCATGAGTCTTTTTGGGAATGATGCAACAAGTTTTTCACACCTGGATTTGGGGAAGCTCTGCCATTCTTCTGGTTATTCCACAATATATTGATTTCTGAACTCTTTCTGAGTTAAAACATTAGTATTGTTGTTTCTAAATGATTATGAACTTGTTTTCTTAGCATTATTTGAGGTCTGCAAACACTGCATTTTTTTTGTTATTTTGACCATTTCTAATTTCCTGAAAATAAATACAAAATTTATTGCTTGGAAATTCGGAGACATGTTGTCAGTAGTTTATAGAATAATAGAGCAATTTACATTTTACTCAAAAATATACCGTATTTTTCGGACCATAAGACGCACTTTTTTTCCTCCGAATTTGGGAGGAAAGTGTGGGTGCGTCTTATGGTCGGAATGTAACATGTGGGGAGGGGGACAGCGGTGGAGTGAGATCGCAGGAGGCAGGAAAATAACCCCTCCGCTGCAGGAAACCAGCGCTGGGGAAACCACTGGTCCCGATACTTAAGTGCAGTGAATATTCATTAGCCGCTTCCCCGCCCACCTATCAGCTGAGCAGTGAGCGGGGAGCAGCAAATGACAGAGCTACATGGTTCCCCAGCGCCTGATTCCTGCAGCAGCCAGGAGATGTGTGTTGGAAGGAGAAGGAGGCGGCAGGAGCAGAGTGCAGCAGGAGGCATCGCATACCTGACAGCCTGGGGGCTGTGCTGATGCCATGCTGAATGCTCCTGTGGAGGACCTGTGATGAGGTCATGAAGAGGGCGGGCTGGAGCATCACATGACCACACAAAGCCCTGCCTCTTCATGATGTTATCACAGGTCCTGCAGACACTGTACAACAGAGAATTAATTAAAAGGTTAGTAATGACAGCACATAAAAAGCACTCTGCCATCCTGTGGTGGACTATAACTCCCAGCATGGCATAGGATCTGCAGGATATGCTGAGAGTTATAGTTCTCCCATGGGATCTTAAAGCAGCACTCCAGTGTTATTTTTCAGTGCTGGAGTGGTGCTTTAAATATAAGCCCATGCCCCCATGCATATACTCACCCTCCAGCGTCTTCACATAGTACTTTACAGACACCATACTGGTCCCGCAGCACCATCTCCTACCCGTAGCGTCCAACATAATAACATACTATTATATATAATAACACCACATATAATAGTATGTTATTTATGTTATTAAATATTTTACCACATTTTTTGCTTCAAATATATTTTTCCCTGTTTTCCACCTCTAAAACCTGGGTGCGTCTTATAGTCCGGTGCGTCTTATAGTCCGAAAAATACGGTACCTATAAAGAGAAAAATCGGACAAAATGGAAATTTTGCAGTGGTCTGTTAATTTTTGCCAGAGCTGTATATATACCAAATATATATATATATATTTATAATACGGCTAAAATTGTAGATGTTCTCGCTCTATCTATACATATATATGTGTGTGTATAAATATATAATTTATATAGTTACATATATAATTATATAAAATAAGATTATGCACTGAGCATGATCTTGGTGGAACAGATAATTGCTTTCGCCAAACTGTTCCCAGAAAGTTGGAAGCATTAAGATTTCCAAGCATTGAAATTATGGTGCTAGGTGAATTCCTGAAGAACAGCTCCATATTCTTGTCCATCCTCCACCAAACTTCACAGTTGACTTAATGCAGTCAGGCAGGTAACATTTTCCTGGCATTCGCCAAACCCATAATTCATCCTTAGATAGAGAAGTGTAATCTGCCTGTAAAGAACACCTTTCCATGTTAAAGTCCAGTGGTGACTTTCTTAACACTACTCCATCCATACCTTGCTATTGTGCTTGGTGATGTAAGGCTTGCATGCAGCTTCTCTGTAATGTAACTTATGTCATAAAGCTCCCAGTGCCCAGTTTTTCTATTGATGTTAATGCCAAAGGAGGTTTACCAATCAGTTATTGAGTCAGCAGAACATTGACAACTTTTATGCACTATACACCTCACCACTCAACGACTCCAGGCTTTACTCTGAGATGCTTTGGTTCCTAAACACTTCTTAATAATAATACTTTTTAATAATAGCGCCCACAGATCATAGTGGAATATATAAAGGGCAGTAGGTTTACAATCTGACTTGTTACAACGGTAGCCTCTCAGTACCACTCTTAAATGGAGTAATCTCTTTAGTAAAAGTAGACTGCGCGGCGAGGTGATGGATCTTATGCAACAGTGGCAATGGGTCTTAATGACAATCCTGAATTCAATGTTCAAGTCTGGGGCTACATGACAACTTTGACTATGACTGCCTTCTCATAACTGAAGCTCTCTTGATAACGCTCTACATCGCAGCGCTTTAGCATGCTTGGGGTTAAATTACGGCATCTACTGTACCGTGACAAGCAAGTCTCAAAAATTCAACTGAGTCTGATTTTTGTGACTTGCTTGTTGCCATAGTGTAGGTATCGCAGTTCTGTAGTGCCGCAATATTATGTAGTTCTGTAGTGCCACAATGTAGCAGCAGCATCAAGCAAAGTTTGGTGCACAAATCACTGTGTTGCCCTAGCCTACGAGGTGTATGTGATACTTTTTCCCGTATAATGTAGCTTACCTGGCCGACAGTTATCATAGATATATTTGGCACCTTTAAAGGTCATCTTTCATCAGGAATTTACTTCCCAAACTATTTTTATGTGCATGTAGCTCTTTCAAAGACAAGTCCAGCAATACCTTTACATGGCCAGTCCATTTCCTCATTACAAAACAGTGTTTGAATTTATATGCAAATGAGGCTGAAGATCTGAAGCATCTGTCACCCCAGATCTGTTCCCTGCCCAGCGCCACCTCCTCCTGCTAGACAGAATAGAGCTGGAGTGACAGAGACTTCAGATCTACAGTAGCTCTTCAGCCTCATTTGCATATCAATTCAATTGCTGATTTCTCAGCAATGCAGGAACAGACTGGCCATGTAAAGGTATTGATGGACTTGTCTTTGAAAGGGCTGCACGCGCATATAAATAGTTTGCTGTGAAATCCTGCCGACAGATTCCGTTAATAACGGGCATGGTAGGGAGTACATCTTGACTGCTCATTGCTCTTCCCCAGCCTGATGCATCAGGAATATTACCTTGTTTTCTGCTTGCACCGCTGTGTTCTACCTTTTATATGGACATCACTTCTACTCTTAGGATTTGTTCCTATTAATGAATAAAGAGCAGCTACATTACTCTCTTTTATTCTATATGTCTCTGATCCTGCCGGCCTCATCCAGTGTGTGAGAATTGTTTATTCATGTATCAAAAACGGATGAAAAGAGATTTTAATTAAGCGTGCAGTGTGATAGGCGCGATAATGCTGCCATATCTAGACGGCCCTAGTCAGCTTTGTATGAATATTATGCTAAAATTGTGAAAACAAGATGGAAACCTGTACAAAGAGCTGCTCAGTAATTGCTGTGAGCGCAGTGTGAAAATAAGGTTATTTATGCACGGTGAGTTTTATTAATGACAAATATAAATGTGGGAATTGAGAAAGTTTTCAAAGCCGACGTGCATGAGAACAGTCTTAATTAAAGAGTACGTTTTATAGCTCTGCATATTCCATCTGCGGCCATGTGTTTTATCTATCAGCTGAGAGAACGCTGCACAGGCCGATCTGATGCTTTGCGCCTGATTAAGTCACCTGAATATGAATGGAGCCATGCGGAATATTAATCAGAATTATGGCTACCATAAGTCGGCCTGGCTCTACGTCTGTCTGGGCTACAAAATAGACTTACGCCTTGAATTCACTATTGCAGAAAGCTGTTATGTGTAAATTTCCATCTTGTGAACATATCTAGACAGATTTCTCCGTTTTATTTTAGACTCTGAGAAATGGAACTCATTATAATGGAAGTCGAAAGGCCCCATTGACGCTTTACTGTATGCTGCAAAAACTAGCCTCGCCCCATTATTGTCAGTGGGGGCATTCTCCTTTTTGCATCTGTTTCGTCACAGATCCGGATACAAAAGTATTCTGTTTCTGAAGTGTAATAAAGAAACAGCTAAAAATGCCATTTGGACAAATGAACCGAGCCAAAATGGGAATGGAAAACAACATATAGGGGCCCCAGTTTATCAAAGCAATTACACCAGAATACTAGTGTCCCAAAATGTTTGCACAATGCTGAGTTGCATAAAACTTTTAAGACTTTTATTCCAGTTTTGCCTTGCTCTACTAAAATGGGCATAGCGGGGATGGAGGACCGATTTGGGGCATGACACCACGACTCGTCTGACTCAAGATAAGCTATGGTTTACCTTACACCAGAAATCTTACTCTTACCCTTGACTGGAGTAAGATTTGTGGCGAGGTTCACAGAGGCGCACACTACTTGTCAGATGTTCCTGATTCACTAATAAGTGTGTGACTCCTAATGAATCTGGAGAAAATAGAAGAGAAAAAGTAGAAAAAAGTAGAAAATTTGTGGAGAAGCAGACCCCATGTGTATCGCCAGCTACATCCGTGGCTTCTTCAGGGGAAAATACCCCAATACCCGCAGGTTTGAACCCTGATATTTTTTCACAAATATTTTTGATTTGCTAGCAAGGTTTTCTTGCTCTTAATAGTTTTTCCATTTTTTGTTTCTTATTCTCCCTTATGTATTTTCTTTTGGGATAATCACTTTGCGGGTTAAACCTTCTGGTAGTCCAGCTGCATTTTTTGTATTTCGGGCACAGCTGCTATCCCTTAGACTGACGTGGTGTTGTGAATAGGGTTATTTAGCTTTTTATTGTCTTCATATTGCTCTGATTTTTTTTGCGCATCCAAGGGTTCATCGGTTTAACCATTCAGTAAGAGTACATAGCAATGCTTTGTTTTTCTCATGAATCTTTGGTCATATGACATTTTTCTGCTGTCTGGCACTCTTAATGAATCTGGCACCTCTGGCTCCAACATACCCCATCATCAAGACATCATCAAGCTTTGATCATGCCTTTCTCGATGAATCATGGGCCATAATATTTAGAGAGTACCAAAAACCTTTATTTAAACCATTGATTCCAACCCATTTTCGACAGTTCTAATACAAAGAATCATAGCATTTATTTAAGGTGTTTACGCCATATTTATGGCGTAAAGCAACTTAATGAAGCGCAATATTTTTGAACAACTCAGAATTTGCACCAAAATATTGTCACTTTTGTCATTTTCATTCCATTTCTGGCTCGTAACGCCAGTATTGTGGTAGTATGGGCAGACCTTGAACCATGGTCACACCTGACAGTCAAATGAATGGTTACCCCATTTTAATGGCTTAGTTACTAGAAAAGTGTATTCCATTCCCTGACTAAAGTACATTTCTGGCAATGGCGCGCCAGTTAAAAGATGCGCCACTCAATGAATTAGGCTCATCACACTCCAGTAAACTGGTTCTTGTATGTATATTTACAGAAGATCTACAGTGGTGGCCAAAAGTATTGGCACCCCTGCAATTCTGTCAGATAATATGCAGTGTCTTCCTGAAAATGATTGCAATCACAAATTATTTGCTATGTTTATCTTCATTTAATTTGCTTGCAAGGAAAAAACACAAAAGAGAATGAAGCAAAAATCAAATCCTTGATCATTTCACACAAAACTCCAAAAATGGGCCAGACAAAAGTATTGGCACCCTCAGCCTAATACTTGGTTGCACAACCTTTAGCCAAAATAACTGCGAACAACCGCTTCCGGTAACCATCAATGAGTTTCTTACAATGCTCTGCTGGAATTGTAGACCATTCTTCTTTGGCAAACTGCTCCAGGTCCCTGATATTTGAAGGGTGCCTTCTCCAAACTGCCATTTTGAGATCTCTCCACAGGTGTTCTATAGGATTCAGGTCTGGACTCATTGCTGGCCACCTTAGAAGTCTCCAGTGCTTTCTCTCAAACTATCTTATAGTGCTTTTGGAAGTGTGTTTTGGGTCATTGTCCTGCTGGAAGACCCATGACCTCTGAGGGAGACCCAGCTTTCTCACACTGGGCCCTACATTATGCTGCAAAATTTGTTGGTAGTCTTCAGACTTCATAATGCCATGCACATGGTCAAGCAGTCCAGTGCCAGAGGCAGCAAAGCAACCCCAAAACATCAGGGAACCTCCGCCATATTTGACTGTAGGGACCGTGTTCTTTTCTTTGAATGCCTCTTTTTTTTCCTGTACACTCTATGTTGATGGTTTTTCCCAAAAAGCTCGACTTTTGTCTCATCTGACCAGAGAACATTCTTCCAAAACGTCTTAGACTTTCTCAGGTAAGTTTTGGCAAACTCCAGCCTGGCTTTTTTATGTCTCGGGGTAAGAAGTGGTGTCTTCCTGGGTATCCTACCATACAGTCCCTTTTCATTCAGACGCCGACGGATAGCACGGGTTGACACTGTTGTACCCTCGGACTGCAGGGCAGCTTGAACTTGTTTGGATGTTAGTCGAGGTTCTTTATCCACCATCCGCACAATCTCTCGTCAATTTTTCTTTTCCTTCCACATCTAGGGAGGTTAGCCACAGTGCCATGGGCTTTAAACTTCTTGATGACACTGCGCACGGAAGACACAGGAACATTCAGGTCTTTGGAGATGGACTTGTAGCCTTGAGATTGCTCATGCTTCCTCACAATTTGGTTTCTCAAGTCCTCAGACAGTTCTTTGGACTTCTTTCTTTTCTCCATGGTCAATGTGGTACACACAAGGACACAGGACAGAGGTTGAGTCAACTTTAATCCATGTTAACTGGCTGCAAGTGTCATTTAGTTATTGCCAACACCTGTTTGGTGCCACAGGTAAGTTACAGGTGCTGGTGATTACATGAATTAGAGAAGCATCACATGATTTTTCAAACAGTGCCAATACTTTTGTCCACACCCTTTTTTAGGTTTGGTGTGGAATTATATCCAATTTGGCTTTAGGTCAATTCTTTTTGTGTTTTTTCATTGAAGACAAATTAAATGAAGATAATAATACCAAAGAATTTGGGTTTGCAATCATTTTCAGGAAGAAACTGAGTATTATCTGACAGAATTGCAGGGGTGCCAATACTTTTGGCCACCACTGTATAACCAAGGTAAAGGTGACTGCTCCAGCGTCCCTCACCAGAAAGCCCTAACATGCGATATAGATACACTGCCTGCTGCTGGAGATTAATGACGGCCCTGCGTGCCCTGTAATAATAAGACATTGACCAGTAGAAAACATACAATAAATCTCCACTCTAATACCACAAAAAAGGTAATTGAATTAAAAACTGCGACCGTAATTAAAATGCAAATGCCAAAGGCAATAAACATTAAAGTACACCGCAATGGAAATTACTAATAGTACCACTAAACCAATCATGGTAAAATATACATAAAACGTCCACGTGATGAAAGGTCAATTATAGCTGTCTCTTGGGTTTAGCAAGTATAATTATTCCTTACTTATGAAGTGTGGTGAGATATATCCTGGGTTAGGAAAGAGAGACTTCATACTCTGGCACTCCTGCCGTCAGCGTCCACAGAACCTCATGCAAGTAGTCCGTTGAGTGCCAAGGAATGGGTGACGTCATCAATACAGATACTGTAGTCTAACCAGATCAAAAAAGGCCTGCCCGTTTCGGATATGTATGAGTATGTAGCAAAAACAAGTTCAGCAATACCTTTACATGATCTATGTCACTCCAGCTCTATTCCCTGTCCAGCGCCATCTACTCCTTCTTTCCTGAAGTCACACAGCATTGAGACTCTCAGTCAAGCAGTAGGAGGCGGCGCTGTGCATTGGATAGAGCTGGAGTGACAGAGGTTTCTGATCCACAAATAGCTCTTCAGCCTCTTTTCCATAAAATTTCAAAAGATGAATTTCCCCATAACGTAGTAACGAATGGGCCATGGAAACTTATTGCTGAACTTGTCTTTGAAAGAGCTAAATGTGTATATGAATAGTTTGGGGGGTGAAATCCTGCCAACAGATTCCCTTAAAATGACCGAAAGAAGATCTGAGAGTAAAGTAGAGGAATGTGTATGGTACA
The DNA here is from genome assembly GCA_033576555.1 of Oophaga sylvatica. Taxonomy (NCBI): domain Eukaryota; kingdom Metazoa; phylum Chordata; class Amphibia; order Anura; family Dendrobatidae; genus Oophaga; species Oophaga sylvatica. The sequence goes on from JARQOD010000005.1 coordinate 465,281,850, forward strand.
GTGAATTCTTGTCTTCATTACCCCGAGTGATGACCATCATTATACGGCCCATAGTGCTGATCACTCAGTGTCTGATGCGATGGATATGGAATACAATAATCCTCGCACCCGATCTTATTCTCTCACATCTAAAACACTTGCAGCCTTTCAGTCTTACGAGAATGCACAATAGATTTGATAACAGTGATAATAGTGTAAGGAAGAGTTTCCTAAACTATCATTTCCAGTGGATGAATAGAGCATGATTGGTTTAGGTATTTCAGTAATATAGCCGCTGCTCGAGTGCCTGATTGTAGAGATAGATAGCCATAAGATATTATGGACATGGATAGACCATTGTTATTGCTGTGCGGTATTCTTACTTTACCGGGGGTGCAGCTTTCTGAGGTCTCACTAATTAAGATAATGACCGGTTTCTTTTTTCTTGAGACACTCTCATTGGCATATCTGCCCAGCAGCAGCATTAATTTTACCCATCCTATACCCCATCAACTTGTATATGATTTCTTACCTTTATGGCTTATAGCTATTCTACCATTTACATCTATAATATGTATACCATAGAAATATATTGTTCTGATGACATCACATGATTGTGTAACTGCAATATATACAGCTCTGGCAAAATTAAGAGACCACTGCACAGTTTTATAAATATCAGGTTCTCTACATGTCTGACAGCCATTCCATTCCAGTGTCTGTGTCAATTCCAACCAGAGTACACCTCATTCTACTTAATGTGCTTCTGAATGGGTGATCACCTGAACCAAATCTTATTTAACGAAGGAAAGTATAAAAAACACTGCTGTGGTGTTCACAATCCTCTTGCAATAGGACAAGCTGGATGGCAAAACAAGTGCTAGTAATATCCCAAAAGTAATAGGAATGAAAAAATAACTTTTAACCATGCCAAAGGAGTTGAAAAGAAAAGTCTAGCAGAGGGATACAGTGAGCGTCATGTTGCCTCTATCCTTTAAATTTTTAAGACAGCAGTCCATTATAACAAGGCCAAGCAGCAGACATTGGAGACAACAAAGCTACAGACCAGCAGAGGACGAAAACGACTCTGCACTGACCGGGATGACCGTCATCTTATTCAAATGTCACTCAGCAACCGCAGGATGGCATCAAGTGACCTACAAAAGGAATGGCAAATGGCAGCTGGGGTGAAGTGCACGGCAAGAACAATTTGTAACAGACTCCTAGAGGCAGGGCTCAAGTCATGTAAAACTAGAAAAAAGCCTTTCATCAAGGAGAAGCAAAGGAGAGCCAGGCTGAAGTTTGCCAAAGACCATAAAGATTGGACCAGAAAGAACTGGAGTAAGGTAATCTTCTCTGATGAGTGTAATTTTCAGCTTTGCCCAACACCAGGTCATCTAATGGTTAGACGGAGACCTGGAGTGGCGTACAACCCACAGTGTCTTGCACTCACTGTGAAATTTGGTGGAGGATCGGTGATGATCTGGGGATGCTTCAGTAAGGCTGGAATTGGGCAGGTTAATCTTTGCGAAGGACGTATGAATCAAGCCGCATACAAGGTTATCCTGGAAAAACAGTTGATTCCTTCTGCTCAGGCAATGTTCCCCAACTCTGAGGACTATTTTTTCCAGCAGGACAATGCGCCATGCCACACAGCTAGGTCAATCAATGTCTGGATAAAGGACCACCACCTCAAATCCCTGTCATGGCCAGCCCAACCTCCAGACCTGAACCCCATTGAAAACCTCTGGAATATAATCAATAGGAAGATAGATAGTCACAAGCCATCAAACAAAGAAGAACTGCTTAATTTTTTCTACCAGGAATGGCATAAGGTCACCCAAAAGGAGTGTGAAAGACTGGTGGAAAGCATGCCAAGACGCATGAAAGCTGTGATTAAAAATCATGGTTATTCCACAAAATGTTGATTTCTAAACTCTTCCTGAGTTAAAATATTAGTATTTTTTCAAAATGAAAACTTGTTTTCTTAGCATTATTTGAGGTCTGCAAGCACTGCATTTTTTTGTTATTTTGACCATTTCTCATTTTCTGAAAATAAATACAAAATTTATTGCTTGGAAATTTGGATACATGTTGTCAGTAGTTTATAGAATAAAAGAGCAATTTACATTTTACTCAAAAATATACCTATAAAGAGAAAAATCAGACAAACTGAAAATTTTGCAGTGGTCTGTTAATTTATGCCAGAGCTGTAGATCAGCCTAGATTCATTGCCATCATCCCTCACAAGTGAGCTGTATAGTACTGTATGGAAGTGTTTGGCAAGTATGAGGAAAATGGTGCAAAAATAAGAAAGATTTCAAAACTAGGAGTGTTAATAGTCCTATCACCTAAAACATGGTCTTGTTGGCCTTCTTATCCTCCATATACAGTTGTGCTAAAAAGTTTACATACCTCGGCAGAATTTTTGCTTTCTTGGCCTTTTTTCAGAGAATATGATTGAATGATAACACCAAAACTTTTTCTCCATTCATGGGTAGTGGTTGGGTGAAGTCATTTATTTTCTAACTACTGTGTTTTCTCTTTTTAAATCATAATGACAAGCCAAAACATCCAAATTACCCTGATCAAAAGTTTGCATACCCAATTTCTTAATACCGTCTATTGCCCCCTCTAGCATCATTGACAGCTTGAAGTATTTTGTGGTAGTTGTGGATGAGATTCTTTATTTTCTCAGAGGTAAAGCTGCCCACTCTTCTTGGCAAAAAGCCTCCAGTTCCTGTAAATTCCTGGGTTGTCTAGCATGAACTGCGCACTTGAGATCTCCCCAGAGTGGCTCAATGATATTGAGTTCAGGAAACTGAGATGGCCACTCCAGAAACTTCCCTTTGTTCTGCTGTAGCCAATGACAGGTAGACTTGGCCTTGTGTTTTGGATCGTTGTCATGTTGGAACGTCCAAGTACGTCCCATGCGCAGCTTCTGGGCTGATGATTGCAAATTTGCCTCCAGTATTTGCTGATAATGTGCTGCATTCATCTTTCCTTCAACTTTGACCAAGTTTCCCGTGCCTTTGTAGCTCACATATCCCCAAAACATCAGCAATCCACCTCCGTGCTTTACAGTAGGAATTGTGTTCCTTCATCATATACCTCTCTCCAAATGTATTGTTTATGGTTGTGGCCAAAAAGTTCAACTTTGGTCTCATCATTCCAAATTACGTTGTTCCAGGAGTTTTGAGGGTTGTCTCTGTACTGTTTTGCTTATTGTAGATGAGATACTTTGTGGCATTTGCGCAGTAATGTCTTTCTTCTGGCGACTCAACCATGCAGCCCATTTTTCTTCAACCTTCAAGTGCCTACTTATTGCGCAGCTTGAAACAGCCACACCGCTAGTTTTCAGAGAGTCCAGTGTTTCAGCTGATGTTGTTTGTGGGTTTTTCTTTGCATCCCAAACAATTTTCCTGGCAGTTGTTGGTGAAATTTTTGTTGGTCTACCTGACCGTGGTTTTGTTTTTACAGAGCCCCTGATTTTCCATTTGTTAATCACAGTTTGAATGCTGCTGACTGGCATTATCAATTCCTTGAATATATTTTTGGATCCCTTTCCTGTTTTATACAGTTCAACTACCTTTTCCCGTAGATTTGTTGACAATTCTTTTGCTTTCCCAATGACTCACAATCCAGAAACGTCAATGGCTAGATGAAAGATTCAAGAGTCTGGATCCCAGAAACTCACTCAGCTTTAATGCGCACACACTGATTACAAACAAACAGGTCACAGGTGAGGATGTTACCTTTAGTAGCCATTCAAATCCAATTGTGTCAACTTCTGTGCATGTTATCAGGCCAAAATCACCAGGGTATGTAAACTTTTGTTCCGGGTTATTTGCCATGTTTTGGGTTGTCATTATGATTTAAAAGAGAAAACACAGTAGTTTCACAATACATGGCTTCACCCAACCACTAACCATGAGTGGAGAAAAAGTTTTGGTTTTATCATTCATATTCTCTGAAAAAAGGCCAAGAAAGCAAAAATTTTGCCGGGGTATGTAAACTTTTGAGCACAACTGTACAATTAAATATTTTTTTGCATATACTAATATGTGACAAAATTTAGGCTCTTCTTGGGCTTTTCCTCTTCGTCAGCGTTCTTCATTCCTCTTCGTCAGCATTCGCCCAGCACTCTAAGTGCTGGAATGTCTTTTCTTTCACTTCCCAGCATGCGTAGCTCCTATAATTCGGTATGTCAATTATTTCACTACCTTGAACTGAAAGCCCCTCTTTTTTATGCCTGTAAGCATTTAGACAGGAGAGCGAGAGCAGAGGAGAGCAGACTTTAGACAGATATACTTGCCAAAAGGGAGTGTACAGCAAGTTAAATGGGAGACATCACTTTAGAGTAATTTTTCAGAGGAAACAGCATTATTTTTAAACAATCATTTGCATATTGCCTACATATCATTTTACCTATCAAATGAAATCAAGTATCTGAAAAAACAGCTGTTTAAATGATAAAATTTTATGTGACCACTAGGGGGAGCTTAGGAGCTCAATGAAGACAGATGTATTATTTAGTTCATAGGTAGCCGTCTTCCGTTCTGGGACAATGTGTATTGCATTACCTCTTTATTTCCAGTGAATATGTCAGCTCTAAGCATGCTGTCTTCGTAGGATGTAAAAATTCACAGCAGCGACTAGATTTGTTAGTATGCTGGAGTGCATTAATATTAGTTTTAATATTATTATTATTATTATTAATGTTGCCTTTATTCCTAGGAAGCTCTTAGAAATGAGTAACCATGGGGCTGAAGTACATTTCTTATTCCAGGAAAGGCAGTCGATTAATAGACGGTAGCGTTTTCTCCTAATACACCGCAAGCAGCACAATTCTTTAAATGCTCTATAGAGATAATGACACACAGCTTCCAAGCGTACAGCGTGGTGTAAAAACTGTTAAAAGCAAGACCATATGTTATTATTTCTTTGTTTTTTTCTCTGTTCTTCAGGTTGAAAGCTTAAATCAGTAGATCATTGCTAATGGCCCTGTTAAATATACATTTGTGAGTGCAGCTGACAAACATGGCGTAAAAGTTATTGGAATTTCTGGCTCCATAAAAAGGTTACATAAATCAACAGCTTGGCAGCATTTGTTATTACAGTAATGCCAGAATATTTGCATGACATATCCTTGGCATTGCTGCTAAAAGAGGCACATTATTGCAACATTACAAGTCAATGTGATACTTAAATAGCTATTAGACACCTAGAGGGTTTGGGACCAATCTTGTGACTTTCAGGCTCAGTACTATACTATAGTGTCCTAGTCTCTACTTTTAGCTTCGCTGGACATTTGTCTTTGTCTCTCTTTTATTGAGTTACTTAATAACCCTCCTGTTCTCATGGAGCCGCAGCGCTGCCATCGTTTACATGTAAATGGACAGAAAACTACAATGTCACAGTGGATGGCAGTCAAGTATTTGTTAGCAGTCACCACCATCGAATATTGCAAAGGCTCCAGCTACTTGTCTTCAACTTTGAAGACTTTGGCGCTTTCACACACACTCTATTTTTTTGGGGGAAAAAAGCTGCTATGGTTTTGGATTCAGGTTTTGAGCCATTGTCATGATTAAATCAAGGATGAAGAACTTTCAGACCGTTCTGTATATTTCCAATTCCTTTTCATTCCACTTCTGTCTTTGATATGAATAGTTAAATATTTGGTCATTACTCAGCGGGGTGCTACCTATTAATTTGCTGCTGATGACAGATCAGAATAGCACTAATTGACTGTTCAAGCAAAGCACAAACATTTGGTTCACCCTTGGTGTGGCCCTTATCACCTACTTGTTTTCCATCTTTCTGCACCCTCCTCTTCCGTTATTGGCAGCTCTGGGTGTACAGAAGCCAAAGGAGAGTGGAGAGAGATGGACAGAGTACATGGGTAGATGTGAAGGTGCGGGGAACTTGTTGGTCACACCAAGGGTGCACTGAACACCTGGTTTGAACAGTAATTTTGTACTGACAGTCTTCCTTTACAGCATTAGCATGCTCTGTTCATACCATGAATTTCCCAAATTTGAGAAAGAATTGATAAGTGAGTACACAGCACTTCTGAAACTTGAAATTTGATATCCCTGATGGCAGAATTAATTTGCCACTTTTGCATCCTCTGGTCTTTCTGTACTGTACATTGGAGGTTTTTATCTTAATACTTTTGTAGGTAAAAATAAATAACATTTCTAAGCTCTGAATATTTTTGGATTTTAGCTTCACTTTGCTGTGCACAAACTTCATATAAAAGAATAAAGCTTTGGGAACCCTCTCTCTGTATCCATTCCCTCTGCTTTCACACATCAGTCTTTTGACGTCAGGCGCGATCCGGCGTGTTTTTAAAAAAACGCATCCGATACCGGATGCGTTTTTTTTACCATTGACTTACATTAGCGCCGGATCACGCCTGATGTCACTGCGTTGCATCCGTTTTTGGCCGGATCCGTCGGAAATGTACATTCCGGCGGCCGGACAAGACGCTGGCTGCAACGTTTTTTTTTTTTTTCTGGAGCCGCCTGATAGTGCCTGTATCGGCACTTCAGGCGGCCGGAAACAATGCAAATCTATGGAGCCGGACCAGTCTTTTGACAAATCCGTCAGAAAACTGATCCGGAAACCAAGGTCTCTCTCTCGGCCAGGACGGATCCGGCAAGAAAACTGATCAGTTGCATCAGTTTTTTAAAATCAGCGCCGGATCCGTCCTATCAGGCATAGGACAGATTATGCCTGACACAAAAAGCCTGATGTGTGAAAGTAGCCTAAGGCCTCATTCAGACGTCTGTGTTGCATGTAGGTGTTCTATCTGTTTTCTTCACGGAACTTACACATACCTATTATAGTCTGTGCTGCTCTTCACATGTCTGTGTTTTTTCACAGACTGTGTGTCCATGCAAAACTCACGTAGACATGTCTGTTTTTTTCCGGTATCACGGATTTAAAAAGTCCATGAGTCCATGGAAAATATGTGCAGCACATAGCATCAGTGTCAGTCCGTGTACAGTCCGTGTTTAACATTGTAATAGAGGCTTGTAATTTATTTATTTATCCATCCATGAAAAACACTAATGGCACATGTGGATGACACACTGATGATAAAAACACACACGGATGACACACATGATAAAAACACACATGGATGACACACTGATGATAAAAAACACACACACACATGGATGACACACTGATGATAAAAACAAACACATGGATGACACATTGATGATAAAAACACATACATTGATGACACACTGATGATAAAAACACACACATGGATGACACATTGATGATAAAAACACACATGGATAACACACTGATGATAAAAACACACATGAGTCCATGGAAAATATGTGCAGCACATAGCATCAGTGTCAGTCCGTGTTTAACATTGTAATAGAGGCTTGTAATTTATTTATTTATCCATCCATGAAAAAGACTAATGACACATGTGGATGACACACTGATGATAAAAACACACACACAGATGGATGACACACTGATGATAAAAACACACACATGGATGACACACTGATGATAAAAGCACACACATGGATAACACACTGATGATAAAAACACTGATGATAAAAACACACATGGATGACACACTGATGATAAAAACACACACATGGTTGACACACTGATGATAAAAACACACACATGGATGACACACTGATGATAAAAACACACACATGGATAACACACTGATAAAAACACTGATGATAAAAACACACATAGATGACACACTGATGATTAAAACACACACATGGATGACACACTGATGATAAAAACACACACATGGATAACACACTGATGATAAAAACACACACATGGATAACACACATGATGACACACTGATAAAAACACACACATGGATGACACACTGATGATAAAAACACACACATGGATGACACACTGATGATAAAAACACACACATGGATGACACACTGATGATAAGAACACACACATGGATGACACACTGATGTTAAAAACACACACATGGATGACACACTGATGATAAAAACACACATGGATGACACACTGATGATAAAAACACACACATGGATGACACACTGATGTTAAAAACACACACATGGATGACACACTGATGATAAAAATACACACATAGATGACACACTGATGATAAAAACACACACATGGATGACACACTGATGATAAAAACACACATAGGTGACACACTGATGATAAAAACACACATGATGACACACTGATGATAAAAACACACACATGGATGACACACTGATGATAAAAACACACACATGGATGACACACTGATGATAAAAACACACACATGGATGACACACTGATGATAAAAACACACACATGGATGACACATGATGATAAAAACACTGATGATAAAAACACACATAGATGACACACTGCTGATAAAAACACACACATGGATGACACACTGATGATAAAAACACACATAGATGACACACTGCTGATAAAAACACACACATGGATGACACACTGATGATAAAAACACTGATGATAAAAACACACATAGATGACACACTGATGATAAAAACACACACATGGATAACACACTGATGATAAAAACACACACATGGATAACACACTGATGATAAAAACTCACACATGGATGACACACTGATGATAAAAACACACACATGGATGACACACTGATGATAGAAACACACTGATGATAAAAAACGCACACGCGGATGACACACTGATAAAAACGCACACATTGATGACACACTGATAAAAATGCACACATGGATGACACACTGATGGTAAAAACATACACACAGATGACACACTGATAAAAACGCACACATGGATGACACTGATAAAAATGCACACATGGATGACACACTGATGGTAAAAACGCACACACAGATGACACACTGATAAAAACGCACACATGGATGACACACTGATAAAAATGCACACATGGATGACACACTGATGATAAAAACACACATGGATAACACACTGATGATAAAAACACACATAGATAACACACTGATGATAAAAACACACATGGATAACACTGATGATAACGACACACATGGATAACACACTGATGATAACGACACACATGGATGACACACTGATGGTAAAAACCACACACAGATGACACACTGATGATAAAAACGCACACACAGATGACGCACTGATGGTAAAAACACGCACACGGATGACACACTGATGGTAAAAACGCACACACGGATGACACACTGATGGTAAAAATGCACACACAGATGACGCACTGATGGTAAAAAACACACACACCGATGACATACTGATGGTAAAAACGCACACATGGATAACACACTGATGATAAAAACACACACATGGATGACACACTGATGATAAAAACACACTGATGATAATAACACACACATGGATAACACTGATGATAAAAAACACATGGATGACACACTGATGACAAAACACACATGATGATAAGACACACATGATGACAACTATGAACACACACACATGGATGAACACTGATGAAAACACACATGGATACACACTGATGATACGACACACACATGGATGACACACTGATGGTAACGACACACACATGGATGACACACTGATGGTAAAAACGCACACATGGATAACACACTGATCATTAACAGTGATGACAATGGTGGTAATAGTGGACACATATTCTAATGACACACTGATACAAAACACTGGTCACACTGGAAAAAATCTTTCACCTACGTGATAAAACATGGGCATGTGAATGAGGCCTAATCAGGTTTCTGTTTCTTGCTTTTGATGACAGTTAAAACTAATGTCATTGTTGTTACTTAAATAAATGTAATGAAATGGCATCATCTTGTGGGGGTAACGTATATACTGCCATCATCTTCCAATTTAAAAGCGCAAGAAAGCCCCTGTGATGATAGCTATATATCTAGCCTCACTGAATCCTCACATACTTATACTTAAAAATGAAGTCTATAGGTGAGTTATGGATTACATTGCAGATGCACATAATATCGCACACATACACTATAATAAAAACGCTCAATTCTGTTATAAAGGCTGAAGAATAAAACTTTTGGCAAGGTGGAATAATAGTGAGCACAATTAGTCCACACAAGTACTACTTATCCGTCATCAGAGAGGAGTGAATGAGGACTGAGCGTTGGATATAATTTGCTAACTCGTTTCGGTGCTGTTTTCTCTTTCTTTCTTTATTGTACAGTCTATAAAAGATGCCAGACTGCCGTTTGCAGCTTTTAGTTAATATCACATCCTAGCTGTCATATCGCAAATTGCAGCTATTTTAATGCACATTTAAAATGTAATTTCACTCCATTTCCACAGGCTGCGGTGAGCCCGGATTCATCTCATGATTAATAGGGAAATAAGAACCGATACAAATGATTTTCAAACCTTTTCACATGAGAAGCAAACGCCACGGAGCCTATATATGCCTCCAGACTTCCAATTTAAACCCCAGCAATGAGTGACATATAACTCTCAGAGATAAAGCTGCTATCCGGACTGTTCCCTAAAACATGACTGGAATAAAGAAAATTGATTGCTGGAAGTTTTTTTTCTTTAACCATTTTACTGTAGTAGGGTGAAGTATGCAGCAGCTGCTATTGGACTCGGCTATAGTGGCCTATATAGATATGAAATAATGCGTTTATGCTCCATGCATCAACACTCACAATAAGTCTTTTCTCTCCCAATATGGTTCATCTAAATGATATAAAAAGCAATGTGGAGTTATAAAATATCAGCTGTGCACTCATAAAATTCTGTTCCTTTCTTTACAACTGAGGCCCCCTCTATTTCTGGATGCACTAATGGGGGATTACTTGTTGACCTCAGTAGGATACAAAGGACAAACATGACTACTCTTTCCTATCGGCATATGCACTATTACTTACCATATGTTTTCAGTAAGACACAAGGGCAAGAATGTTTTTCTTCATAAGACAAATGAAAAAAAGCAACTGACAATCCCATAAAGTAACAGCATGCACGTTCCACTAAGATACATGGCTTATACTAACTCAATATCTTCAGTGCTTGTTGTACGGACAGACGACTCCTCTCCAGGATGGACACTGGCTTCTCTAGTCTATGGCTAAGTACAATATTCTTGGGCCTGTTTTCCATAACCAACTTTTAACTGTCCAAGTACAGACCAGAATATCCCAACCAATTTTGGTTTCCCTGACCCAAACTCAACAGTCTTATTTATGCCTGTTAGAATTTTGAGTTCCTGTCCAGAAACCTAGAGGTGATTCAGACATTTCAGCCTGTACTCGGACCATGAAAATCGGCTGTGTGAAACCAGCCTAACAGCAACTATCCATGGAAGATCATCCGATCATTACTTAAAGGAGACCTGTCGCTAGGTCAAAAGTGGCAAGTTTTGAGCTTTACGGTATATTATTACTACTATTACCTTTAGTGTTCTGTATATATTTTTTTAAATCCACAAAACAGTTTCAGAAATATGTGCCATCATATTTAGTGTTAATTCTTATGGTCTTTATGAAAAAAGGGGCACGCCTCCAGAAAAAAAACCCTCTAAGCCTCACCCCCTTTTAAAGGCCATTAAAAAATTATAAATAAATTAAAAGGCCAATAATTTTGTAACTGTATGGCAGATTTTTAAAAAAAAAATACTCAAGGAAGCAGCAGCAATAAAATGGAGAGAAAAAACTGTTCACTTCTGACCTGATGGCAGAATCCCCCAACTATAACTGCAAACATGTTTAATCCTGCTGGTTGCTGTTGACTTTCCACTTTTTTTTTTTCAAGAGAAATTGAATAATGCCTAATAGTTTTATGACTTATGTTTTACTTTCATTTGCTTTTTCCTAATCATTGTGGTCCATATTAAAGAGAGGAATCTAAAATGTACCCGGTCTTCAATCCACATCCTCTCCCCTCCCTTTGTTAAACACAATGAACATGTCTTCTTTTCAGCCGTATGTATTATATATCTGTGTAATGGAAAACAACAGCAAAAAAAGATGTTGGTCGCAAATTTTAGGTACAAATGGCTACCAGGCTCCAGGGATTTTTTTTGCCCTGCAGTAACATACAAAGAAACTTAGACTTTTTCTTCTTCATTTTGACTATGATGTTAGGACTCGGGGAGCTGAAATAGAAATAAAACGTAATATTAGTCAGTTGATATTGTGATATTTCTTTCCAATGAAATAAGCTGGAAGATGACAATAAGAAAAATAGAATTATTGTAGAATAAATGTTATCTGTGCAGGCCTCAGACACATGCTTTCATCTGTGATATAATACGATGCAAAGCAACTTGGAAAGGCTTCAGAATGAAATGAGGAGCTTCTATTCTCATTAAGTAAGATTTAAGTCTATGCAGAAAGAGTCAGGAAATGTAATACTAATCATTTTATGCAGTAAAATGCTATAAAATGTACGCCGGCTCCGCTCTTACTGAGCATCACGTACTCACATTAACAAGAGATCAGCGTCTGAAATACGGGTCTAAAAGTTGATCTGTGAAGTCCTTAGAAGTCTCATTTGATCTCATTTAAGAGATAATAAATGGACAATCTGCAAATCACTTCATTTAAGAAATAACTACGGTACATCTTTGTAATTTTTTGTAATGCAGTCCCTTACATGCCTTGTAGATGGTCTTGGTCTTGGTCATGAGACTCTCGTTTGTTGCTGAAACCACAGGGCAGAAGCGTTCAGCACAGAGCACAGATGGTTGGGCGCAATAGAAAGTCTATAGCTTCTTTCTCCACCGTGTTCACGAACAGTCCCATTCATCATTTAGGATTGTTTTACACTTTTCCTTTTTGACTTGTGGTTTTCGCTGAAGTTTTGTCACGCTGTATAGCAGATATATATATATGTGATGTAAGTAATCTATATCAAATGGGCAACATACTATATAACATGCGCATAGATATATGATAACATAGAATTACCTGACAGAATGTCCAGTGGGTCAATACGGAATCCGTTATACGCTGTCTCCGGCTAGAGGGTGACCGGGGTCTATGCTGACTCTACACTGGGGTCCTAACTAATCCCTCTACCTGGAGGTACTGTTAAAGGTACAGAGGTCCAGGCCACCAGCGTAAACCCTGTCTCCTATCAATCCCTGCCAACTGTAATCTAGTCCTAAGAAGGACCCTGATTACCACCAAAGGGAATGAACAGGTAACGGTTAATGAACAGAAAGAAATACAAGACAGACAAGAAATAAAGTAAATAAAGTCTTACATACAACACTCACACACAGTAGGAACACCTAAGGTCTCAGAGATAAACTATAAGCTGTAAGAGTAAAAACAACTAAGGAACTCTTAGCTTAAATATTCTCAGAACCGATCCAGTCTGCTAGACTACATGAATGCTTTCACCGGCGTCTAACACCCAGACTGGCAGGAATATAAAGGAAACTAATTAGAACATAATCAAAAGCAGCCGGGCGAGGCTGGACCTAGTCTTAGCAAAGAGCTAGGTAAAATTAACTCTCTCATTACCAAACACAAAGAAACAGCAGCTCAGCTGTGAGAAGTCAGAATGTGCAATCGCGACGATCCTCGTGGCGATGCACCCATGACAGTACCCCCCCTTCTACGAGGGGCCTCCGGACCCTCATGACCAGGTCTGTCCGGGTAAGTTGTGTGAAAGGTCCGAACCAATCGATCTGCGTTAGCATCAGACGCAGGGACCCACGTCCTCTCCTCAGGACCATACCCCCTCCAATGAACTAAGTACTGAGGGGATCGGCGACTGAGACGTGAGTCAATGATTTTCGACCCATGAAATTCCACGTTATCATTGACTACCACTGAAGGAGGAGGTAGAGGTGACGGTATGACTGGTGCCACATACTTTTTAAGTAATGACTTGTGAAACACATTATGAATTTTAAACGTAGGAGGGAGGTCCAGACGAAATGCCACAGGATTAATTATGGAACTGATCCTGTACGGCCCGATGAATCTGGGACCCAACCTCCAGGAGGAAACTTTAAGTTTTATATTCCTGGTAGACAACCAAACCAGATCGTTTACCTTCAGATCTAGACCAGAAACTCTCCTCCTATCAGCCATCCGTTTGTAACGGTTCCCCGTAACCTTCAGTCTTAAGCGATCTGGAACTATCAGTCTCCCTGGAAGTCCCACAGGGGCGTCCCCCTGAGCCCCCAATACCTCCCCCTCAAGCTCAGAGCATACAGCTGACACTACAACTCCCTCCTGAGGAATAGGAACCGGATCATCCGTCTTCCCGGCCCTGGGAAAGTACGAGATAAGGCATCAGGAAGCAACTTTATTGAGCAGTCATATGCGCGATGAGGAGGTAACTCTTTACACCCCTCCTCTGAGAACATCTCCCCAAAGTCCTCCAGAAAAGGAGGCAAAGTCCTAGGCACAACCGCACCGATGACCGTGCTCATGCAGTTATTCCTGCAAAATTCACCCCACTGGCTTATCTTTCTGGATTGCCAATCAATCACTGGGTTATGTTTAGCCAACCAAGGAAGTCCCAACACAATAGGAGTAGGTAGACCCTCCAACACATAACAAGACAATTGCTCTTTATGTATTGCCCCTACTCGAAGATCTATGTTATGAACAGCTTGTACCAAGCTACCTTGACCGAGAGGTCTAGAATCAATAGAGACTATAGGGACCGGTTTGGCCAATACACTCAGTTGCATACCATGCACCTGGGCAAACCGAGCGTCCACCAGATTAGCCCCGGACCCACTATCAAGAAAAACAGAAATCCTCTCAGTTCTAGTACCAATCACCACCTCCGCAGGCACGAGAAACTGAGAGGGATTTGGGGACGAAATACACACTCCCAGGTTAACTCCTTTGCTCAAAGAGGCCCGGGATGGACACCCCCCAACAAAATGTCCCTCTCTCCCGCAAAAGAAACACCTTCTAGTCTTGCGGTGCACCGCCGATTCCCTCCTACAAAATGATGTCCCTCCCAACTGCATGGGCTCCTCAGAACAGACCAGGGGAACCTCAGTATAAGGGACTTTAGTAGTAGGTGGAGTCATCACGGGAGGCGGAGTTACCTCGCGTCTTCCCCGAAGTCGTCTATCAATGCGAATAGCGAGGGCCATAGCAGCCTCCAGTGATGGAGGAGAATCATACTGAGCCAACACATCTTTTAATTTGTCAGACAACCCTTGACAAAACTGGCTCCTAAGAGCTGGGTCATTCCACTGAGTATCTGTTGCCCATCTACGGAACTCAGAAGAATATTCCTCCGCTGGACGATTTCCTTGCCGTATTTTACGTAACTTTGTTTCAGCAAGGGAGACTCGATCTGGATCATCATATACCAGACCCAGGGCAGTAAAAAATCGATCCACTGACTGGAGATCTGGGGAGCCTGGAGGAATAGAGAACGCCCAAGATTGAGGGTCCCCTTGTAAGAGCGAGATAACAATTCCCACCCTCTGCTCTTCACTCCCAGATGACCGAGGCTGCAGCCGAAAGTACAATTTACATGCCTCCCGGAAGGTAAAAAATTTGTCCCGCCCACCAGTGAACCTGTCCGGGAGAGCAACCTTAGGTTCAGATCTGGTTTGCTCCGGGGGGGCAAAACCTTGGACTTAATGTCTGCAAACTCCATGGACAACCCCTGCAACTGCCGGGCCAGCTGGGCTACTAGATCCATGACAGCTGGGGAGAATCTTTAGTATGGCCGGTGAAAATGTCACGCTGTATAGCAGATATATATATATGTGATGTAAGTAATCTATATCAAATGGGCAACATACTATATAACATGCGCATAGATATATGATAACATAGAATTACCTGACAGAATGTCCAGTGGGTCAATACGGAATCCGTTATACGCCGTCTCCGGATAGAGGGTGACCGGGGTCTATGCTGACCCTACACTGGGGTCCTAACTAATCCCTCTACCTGGAGGTACTGTTAAAGGTACAGAGGTCCAGGCCACCAGCGTAAACCCTGTCTCCTATCAATCCCTGCCAACTGTAATCTAGTCCTAAGAAGGACCCTGATTACCACCAAAGGGAATGAACAGGTAACGGTTAATGAACAGAAAGAAATACAAGACAGACAAGAAATAAAGTAAATAAAGTCTTACATACAACACTCACACACAGTAGGAACACCTAAGGTCTCAGAGATAAACTATAAGCTGTAAGAGTAAAAACAACTAAGGAACTCTTAGCTTAAATATTCTCAGAACCGATCCAGTCTGCTAGACTACATGAATGCTTTCACCGGCGTCTAACACCCAGACTGGCAGGAATATAAAGGAAACTAATTAGAACATAATCAAAAGCAGCCGGGCGAGGCTGGACCTAGTCTAAAGGTACTGCCACACTAAGCTATCCCGCTAGCGATCTCGTTAGCGTTGCATACTAATGAGATCGCTAGCGGGATTGTTTCTATATCGCTAAATGCGGCCACATTTAGCGATATAGTTAACGACGCTATCGCCGTTAGCGATCTTCTTAACGACTTTAGCGGTACAAAAGTACCGCTAAATCGCTAAGAAAAGGTGCCACACAGCGATTAGATACTTACCCAGAGGGAGCGCCAGCGATGAAATAGGGTCCGGAGCGATTCCAGCGACGAGCGAGATCACAGCAGGAAGCTGCCGCACTGAACAATATCGCTAACGGGATCGCTAAATAGTGACGTTTTTTAGCGATCCCGTTAGCGATATTGTTTAGTGTGGCATACCCTTTAGCAAAGAGCTAGGTAAAATTAACTCTCTCATTACCAAACACAAAGAAACAGCAGCTCAGCTGTGAGAAGTCAGAATGTGCAATCGCGACGATCCTCGTGGCGATGCACCCATGACAAGTTTGGGCCAAATACATCTAATGAATTTTGTGCAAATCCTAAATTGTCTTTTATTCTGCCTTAACTGTTTTTTGTGACTTTTTAGCACAAAGTTGCACGCTTTGTAAAATATCCCCAAAAAATATGACTTTTTAACTGACTTGCATAAAGTCACTTTAGGCGAGGGCTGGAGTAGAGTTGCGCTAAGTTTAGTGACTTGAATGAATGAATCAGTCTAAAATATCTGGAATAGCCACATTGATGTAAAAATTAGAAAACGAGGAGCTAAACTACAAAAGGCAACTTGAAAAAGGGACAAATAATTTATTGAATTTGTCGCAAATCAAAAAGTCACAACTTGAGAGGTATTAATGACAAAACACTGGCGAGAATGCAGTGATGAATCAGCTCCTATGTGCTTCTACCTGGCGACCGGAGGGCTGCTGCAATGAGGTTTATGGGACCTCCACCTATCTACGGGGCCTTAAAAAGGGTCTGCATTAGAAAGAAAACATGCCATGGATTAGATACACTTTAAAACTTATGTTGTCTTCAATGTGCCGGCCACGAGATTCCTACCTTTTGTCAAACTTGCTATCCACAGTCTGTTGTTGAGTGCAATCCTAGTCCAGCAACAGAAGCCCTCAGAGAGATTGGAGGGAGTGTGGGAAGGTCTCCTATCAAAGTACATGCAGCCATAACTGGGACATGGGCTTTTAGTTTGGGGCAGGTATGCAATATGGAAGTAATGGAATGGAAGTTCCAGCTCCTATAGTGGTAGCAGAGTGCTGTAATGGAGGACTCACCCAATGAAAAGGAGTGTGTAGTAAGTTTCAGGCCATGAGATTCAGGGCAGTTTCTGGATGTATTTGACTAGAATCTGCAATTAAAGTAGTTTTCACTTGTGAGGGATGATGGCAACAAATCTATGTAGGCTGATCTACAGCTCTGGCAAAAATGAACAGACCATGGCAAAATTTTCAGTTTATCTGCTTTTTCTCTTTATAGGTATATTTTGAGTAACAGTTAAATTGCTGTTTTATTCTATAAACTACTGACAACAGAACCGGTGCTTTCAGATCTCAAATAATGCTAAGAAAACAACTTCATAATCCTTTAGAAACAACAATACTAATGTTTTAACTCAGGAAGAGTTCAGAAATCAATATTTTGTGGAATAACCATGATTTTTAATCACAGCTTCCATGCGTCTTGGCATGCTTTCCACCAGTCTTTCACACTGCTCCTGGCGCAAAAATTTAAGCAATTCTTTGTTTGATGGCTTGTGACTATCCATCATCCTCTTGATCACATTCCAGAGGTTTTCAATGGGGTTCAGGTCTGGAGATTGGGCTGGCCATGACAGGGATTTGATGTGGTGGTCTCTTAATTTTTGCCAGAGCTGTATAGACTTAGAATGAAGGAACATGTAGGCCTAAATGTACATGTATTGCCTTACTGAAACATAGTAATGCATGACTATAACAGTGATAGAGCCTTGGGCTGTCAGTGGTGTTTGAGGGGTATTTACTTGGCTAAAGAAATCTTGTTAGTTGTGTTGTACCTGGTTTCTACATTTTATGCTAATGTGGTATCTGGTTAGGTTAAAAGGTAACTGTAATTTCAAGTAACTTTTCAGAATAAATTGTCTTGAATGAGTACATGATGAATAATATAACGGTCATTAAATTGTTCGCCTCCAAAATTTTTAACAGTTTTCCGTTCTGCATGTTCTGTCTCTAATTCGCAATCTTCTCTGAGCTGGTGGGAGGAGACAAGCTGCTATGATCTCTCCCATACACAGCACAGCAGACAGAGAGGGAATCCTGCTCTTCGTTCTTTTATCAGCACACAGAGATGAGCAGCAGCATGGAGGGAAGGTCAGTGTAGATGTTAATCCAGCACTGTAGTGATATAAAATACTTGGAAAGTTCAGCACGATCTTTCTGTATCTCCCACCACTTGTTTCTTCAGTCTGCTCTTCTCCCCTGCTACCTCACTCCTGAGAGTATGATAAGCTGTGTCACTATGAGCTGGCAGTCCACTGCACTATGTTTATGGGACATTGAGGCTATGTGCACACGTTTGGGAATTGCCGCGGTAATTTCCGCAGCAATCCCGCACCTCCCTGCCGCGGGAAATACGCATTTATAGGTATGCGTATTCCCGCTAAAAACTAGTCTTTTGCAAGCGTAATTAGCTTCCAGAATGCTAGCGTTTTCCAAGCGATCTGTAGCGTCGCTTGGAAAACTGATTGAGAGGTTGGTCACACGAGTCAAACATAGTGTTTGACAAGTGTGACCAACTTTTCACTATTGATGCCGCCTATGCCGCATCAGTAGTAAAAAGATCTAATGTTAAAAATAAAAAAAAATAAAAAATAGTGATATTCTCACCTTCCGGCGGCCCCCGCAGCTTTTCCGCCTCTCAGCAATGCTCCTGGCAACTCCCGTTCCCAGTGATGCCTGGCGACAATGACCCCAGATGACATAGCATCACGCGAGACCGCCACGTCATCTGGGGTCATTGTCGCCAGGCATCCATGGGAACGGGAGTTGCCAGGAACATCGCTGAGAGGCGGTAAAGCTGCGGGGGCCGCCGGAAGGTGAGAATATCACTATTTTTTATTTTAATTATTGTTTTAATACAGATATGGTACCCAGGGCCTGGAGGAGAGTCTCTTCTCCTCCAGGCCCTGGGTACCATCTGCACATGAACCGCTTACATTGCGCATGGTGGGCATAGCCACATGCGGAAAGTAAGAGGTTCAATGCATTCCTATGACGGCAGAATCGCCGCGATTCTGGAAAAAGAATGAACATGCCGCGTTTTTTTCCGCAATGCGTGCACAAAAATTGCGCAAGGCATTCAAATAATAGGATGCTTAACCCCTTACTGCCATCGGAAGTACTATCCCGTCCATGGTACCTGGGCCCGTATTACCGGGGACGGGATAGTACGTCTCGTGCGATCGGACGCGCTCCCGGGGGGAGCGCAGCCGATCGCGGCCGGGTGTCAGCTGATTATCACAGCTGACACCCATGACTGTGTGTCAGGAGCGGTCACGGACCGCTCCCGGCACATTAACCCCTTGCACACCGCGATCAAACATGATCGCGGTGTACTGGGGGCACAGGGGAGGATCGCGCAGGGTGGGGGCTCCCTGCGCGCCCCCCTGAGACCCTCAGAGCAGCGCGATGTGATCGCGCTGTTCTGAGGGCTTCCTCCCTCCCAGGACCCGGATCCAAGATGGCGCCGGGGTCCTGGAGGGAGGCGGCTACCTCAGTGCCTGCCGAGAGCAGGCACTGAGAAGCCTGCTGCACTGCCTGAGCGATCGCTGGTGTGACAGAGTGCTGTGCACACTGTCACACCAGCGATCTGATAAAATACAGTGATGTCCCACCCTGGGACAAAGTATAAAAGTAAAAAAAATAAAAATAAAAGTGGTAAAAAAAAATCTAAAAAAAAAAAAAAAATATTCCCCAATAAATTCATTCTTTCCTGTAAATAAAAAAACCAAAACAATAAAAGTACACATATTTGGTATCGCCACGTCCGTAACGACCCCCCCTATAAAACTGTCCCCACTAGTTAACCCCTTTAATGAACCCCTTAAAAAAAAAAAAGAAAACGAAGCAAAAAATCAATGCTTTATCATCATACTGCCGAACAAAAAGTGGAATAACACGCGATCAAAAAGACCGATATAAATAAACATGGTACCGCTGAAAACGTCATCTTGTCCCGCAAAAAACGAGCCACCATACAGCATCATCAGCGAAAAAATAAAAAAGTTATAGCTCGCAGAATAAAGCGATGCAAAAATAATTATTTTTTATATAAAATTGTTTTTATTCTATAAAAGCGCCAAAACATGAAAAAATGATATAAATGAGGTATCGCCATAATCGTACTGACCCAAGAATAAAACTGCTTTATCAATTTTACCACACACGGAACGGTATAAACGCCTCCCCCAAAAGAAATTCATGAATTGCTGATTTTTGTTCATTCTAACCTCCCAAAAATCAAAATAAAAAGCGATCAAAAAACGTCACGTGCTCAAAAATGGTACCAATAAAAACGTCAACTCGTCCCGCAAAAAATAAGACCTCACATGACTCTGTGGGCCAAAATATGCAAAAATTATAGCTCTCAAAATGTGTTGATGCAAAAACTATTTTTGCAATAAAAAGCGTCTTTTAGCGTGACAGCTGCCAATCATAAAAACCCGCTATAAATAGTAAATCAAACCCCCCTTTATCACCCCCTTAGTAAGGGAAAAATAATAAAATTAAAAAAAAGTATTTATTTCCATTTTCCCATTAGGGTTAGGGTTAGGGTTGCGGCTAAAGTTAGGGTTAGGGTTGGCGCTAAAGTTAGGATTAGGGTTAGGGTTGGGATTAGGGGTGTGTTAGGGTTAGGTTTGTGGTTAGGGTTGGGACTAGGGTTAGGGGTGTGTTGGGGTTAGGGTTGGAGTTAGAATTGGGGGGTTTCCGCTGTTTAGGCACATCAGGGGCTCTCCAAATGTGACATGGCGTCTGATCTCAATTCCAGCCAATTCTGCGTTGAAAAAGTCAAACGGTGCTCCTTCACTTCTCAGCTCTACCATGCGTCCAAACAGTAGTTTATCCCCACATATGGGGTATCAGCGTACTCTGGACCCCAAGAGTTATTGTGCAATTTGTCCTATTTCTTCTGTTACCCTTGGGAAAATAAAAAACTGGGGGCGAAAATATCATTTTTGTACAAAAAAAATTATTTTTTTGTTTTTACGGCTGTACATTATAAACTTCTGTGAAGCACTTGGGGCTTCATAGCACTCACCACACATCTAGATAAGTTCCTTGTGGGGTCTATTTTCCAAAATGGGGTCACTTGTTGGGGATTTCCACTGTTTAGGCGCATCAGGGGCTCTCCAAATGCGACATGACGCCCCCAGACCATTCCATCAAAGTCTGCAATCCAAAACGTCACTACTTCCCTTCCGAGCCCCAACGTGTACCCATACAGTAGTTTTCTCCCACATATTGGATATCAGCGTACTCAGGACAAATTGGACAACAACTTTTGGGGTCCAATTTCTACTGTTACCCTTGTAAAAATAAAATATTGGGGCAAAAAAATCATTTTTGCAAAAAAAAAAAGGATTTTTTATTTTTACGGCTGTGCGTTATAAACTTCTGTGAAGCACTTCGGGGTTCAAAGTGCTCACCACACATCTAGACAAGTTCCTTGTGGGGTCTATTTTCCAAAATGGGGTCACTTGTGGGGGGTTTCCACTGTTTAGGCGCATCAGGGGCTCTCCAAATGCGACATGACGCCCCCAGACCATTCCATCAAAGTCTGCAATCCAAAACGTCACTACTTCCCTTCCGAGCCCTGACGTGCGCCCATACAGTAGTTTTCTCCCACATATTGGGTATCAGCGTACTCAGGACAAATTGGACAACAACTTTTGGGGACCAATTTCTCCTGTTACCCTTGTGAAAATAAAATATTTGGGGGCGAAAAAATATTTTTGTAAAAAAAAAGGATTTTTTTATTTTTACGGCTGTACGTTATAAACTTCTGTGAAGCACTTCGGGGTTCAAAGTGCTCACCACACATCTAGATAAGTTCCATGTGGGGTCTATTTGCCAAAATGGGGTCACTTGTGGGGGGTTTCCACTGTATAGGTGCATCAGGGGCTCTCCAAATGTGACATGACGCCCCCAGACCATTCATCAAAGTCTGCAATCCAAAACGTCACTACTTCCCTTCCGAGCCCTGACGTGCGCCCATACAGTAGTTTTCTCCCACATATTGGGTATCAGCGTACTCAGGACAAATTGGACAACAACTTTTGGGTTCCAATTTCTTCTGTTACCCTTGTGAAAATAAAATATTGGGGGCGAAAAAATCATTTTTATTTTACGGCTGTACGTTATAAACTTTAGTGAAACACCTGGGGGTTAAAAGTTCTCACCACACATCTAGATAAGTTCCTTGAGGGGTCTAGTTTCCAAAATGGTGTCATTTATGGGGGTTTCCACTGTTTAGGCAGATCAGGAGCTCTCCAAACACGACATGGCGTCCAGCCAATTCTGCGTTGAAAAAGTCAGACGGCGCTCCTTCCCTTCCAAACTCTGCCATGCACCCAAACAGTGGTTTACCCCACATATGGGGTATCAGCGCACTCAGGACAAATTGCACAATAACTTTTGGAGTCTTGTTACCCTTGGAAAAATAAAAATTGGGGTGAAAAGATCATTTTTGTGGAAAAAATATGATTTTTAAATTTTACGGCTCTACGTTAAACTTGTGTGAAGCACTTGGGGGTTCAAATTGCTCACCAAAGATCTAGAAAAGTTCCTTAGGGGGTCTAGTTTCCCAAATGGGGTCATTTGTGGGGGGTTTCCACTGTTTAGGCACATCAGGGGCTCTCCAAATGCAACATGGCATCCACCAATCTCAATTCCAACCAATTTTGGTTGGAAAAAGTCAAATGGTGCTCCTTCAATTCCGAGCTCTGCCGTGCGCCCAAACAGTGGTTCCCCCCCACATGTGGGGTATCAGCGTACTCAGGACAAATTGGACAACAACTTATGTGGTCCAATTTCTCCTGTTACCCTTGGGAAAATAAAAAATTAGTGACTAAAAGATAATTTTTGTGGGAAAAAAATAGGATTTTTTATTTTCATGCCTGGTCATTATAAACTTGTGTGAAGCACTTGGGGGTTCAAAGTGCTCACCAAAGATCTAGATAAGTTCCTTAGGGGGTCTAGTTTCCAAAATGGGGTCACTTGTGGGGGGTTTCCACTGTTTAGGCTCATCTGGGGCACTGCAAACGGAACATGACCCCCATCAACGTCTGCATTCCAAAACGTTACTACTTCCTTTCCAAGCCCTGCCGTGCACCCAAACAGTTCCCCCCCCACATATGGGGTATCAGCGTACTCAGGACAAGTTGGACAACAACTTTTGGTGTCCAATTTCCATGGGAAAATTCAAAAATTTGGGACTAAAAAATCATTTTTGTGGAAAATTGTTTTTTTTTTTTTTTCACACCCAGGCATTATAAGCTTTTGTGAAACACTTGGGGGTTCAAAGTGCTCACAACAGATCTAGATAAGTACCTTAGGGGGTCTAGTTTCCAAAATGGTGTCACTTGTGGGGGTTTCCACTGTTTAGGCGCATCAGGGGCTCTCCAAACACGACATGGCGTCCAATCTCAATTCCCGCCAATTTTAGTTTGAAAAAGTCAAACGGCGCTCCTTCCCTTACGAGCTCTACCGTGTGCCCAAACAGTGGTTTTCCCCCACATATTGGGTATTGGCGTACTCAGGAGAAATTGCATAACAACCTTATCTGTCCATTTTCTCCTTTTACCCTTGTGAAAATAAAAAAAAAGTTTGTAAAAGATCATTTTTGTGGCTAAAAAGTTAAATATTCATTTTTTCCTTCCACGTTGCTTTAGTTCCTGTGAAGCACCTGAAGGGTTAATAATCTTCTTGAATGTGGTTTTGAGTACCTTGAGGGGTGCAGTTTTTAGAATGGTGTCACTTTTGGGTATTTTCTGCCATATAGACCCTCAAAGTGACTTCAAATGAGAGGTGGTCCCTAAAAAAAATGGCTTTGTAAATTTTGTTGTAAAAATGAGAAATCGCTGGTCAACTTTTAACCCTTATAACTTCCTAACAAAAAAAATTTTGGTTCCAAAATTGTGCTGATATAAAGTAGACATGTGGGAAATGTTATTTATTAACTATTTTGTGTGATATATTTCTCTGTTTTAAGGGAATAAAAATTCAAAGTTTGAAAATTGCAAAATTTTAAAAATTTTCGCCATATTTGCGTTTTTTTCAAAAATAAACGCAAGTTATATCGAAAAAATTTTACTCCTAACGTGAAGTACAATATGTCACGAGAAAACAATCTCAGAATCGCGAAGATCCGTTGAAGCGTTCCAGAGTTATAACCTCATAAAGAGACAGTGGTCAGAATTGTAAAAATTGGCCCGGTCATTAACGTGCAAACCACCCTTGGGGGTGAAGGGGTTAATGCATGCTTTTTTAGCGTTTTTGCGGCGGAAAACTGCCGCAAAAACGCTAAAAAAATGTGAAAACTGAACGTGTGCACATAGTCTAAATCTCATGTCCCCCTACTGTAAGGCCTAATCAGGACAGTAAAAAGCTAGTGTGCATTGATTTTTACTCATGCATTAAATGCACCGTTCTCCACAGTATATCTTTCTATGTAACCAGGACATTTGCTGCTAATAATATGGTGTTTTATGTGCATAGAACAATTGTATTAACAATCGTTCTGTGTGCATAGATTTCTGGTTGGCCAGTCTACATCGCTGATCGCCTTGTCTGTAGCCGATCAGCGATCCTTTAACAGCTGGGATTGGAATATGAAGATGGGTCTTTATTATTTTACAATATTATGTACATTTAGATACAATATTTTAGGATACTATTAATTATATCGCTTATGTGCTACACAGAGTAGTTGGGATAAGTCTAAGCCTTTTGGCCATCATTTCATTGTAGATATGGAGGTGGGTTTTCCACGTTGTGTGCTTGATCACGTTCGGCTTTACAATAATGGATTTTACTGTTCCTCTTTAATCTTGTTGGTGTTTTCGGGCACTTTGCATCCTCCTGTGTTTTATTTGTGTTACTTTCTTTAAAGAACATCATACGATTAAACATAAAAAGCCATTTCTGAGGATTTTGTTATGTAAGGCTTTTAAGAGTCGGTACACAATTCAGTGCTGGAGACACAAGCTTTACTTTACTCCAAACTTCACATTATTATGATTAAATAATCAACGCTGAAATTGATTTATGGTGACAAAATTCACAGATCTACAGAACTTGAGGGGGTCAGAGGGGCCACAGCCCTAATGAAGGATATAATGACCTTAAAAAGAGCCTGCCATCTCTCTGGATAAACCTATTGTAGGAAATACAGAAATACTTGTGGTCTCTATAAAATAACAATTTTAGGGAATATTTTCTTGGAATATTGTGTTATACTGTTTCTCTGTAATTTTTTTCTAGAAATGTATGAATTAATTGACAACTCGATATAACCAGTAGGGCGGAGGGGTTGAGGAGTCCAGCACCGGCTGACACTGCCAGATTGTGTAGGGACAGACCACACTGACAAGGGAAGTGGTAACACCCAGTTGGCAATTTATTTATATTATTGTAGGAGGGATTACAGGTGAACAGTACACAACAGAATTCTAGGATAAGATGTCACAAAGTAGTTTTTTAACACCTTAGTGACCAAGCCACATTTTTTAAAACTGACATGTCATTTTATGTGGCAATAACTCAGGAATGTTTCAACATATCCCATTGATTTTGAGATTTTTTTTGTGACACATTGTACTTTATGTTTATGGGAAATTTAGATCAATATATTTTGTGTTAGTTTCTGAAAATATCAGACATTTGACAAGAGTTTCAAAACAATAGTAATTTTCAAACTTTGACAGTTTATACCTATAATCCTGATCGTCATACCACACAAACAAGTTACACAATAGCATTTACCTTATGTCTGCTTTACATCAATACCATTTTGTGAAGATGTTCGGTTTTGAACTGACTTTGGGGGATCTATATATTGGAAAATCCCTCCCCAAAGTGATACTATTTTAAAATCAGCACCCCTCAATATATTCAAAATTGCTGGCAGGTAGTTTATTAACCCTTCAAATGCTTTTCAGGTATTAATGCAAAGTGGAATGACAGGAATGAACATTTTTAGAATTAACCCCTTCAGCCTCAGGTCATTTTCATTTTTTTTTTTTTCGTTTTTTTCTCCCTTTTCCATGAGCCATACATTTTTTATATTTCCATCAATATGGCCGTATCAGGGCTTGTTTTTTTCCGGATTGGCACCATTGATTTTACCACATAGTGTACTGGAACACGGGAAAAAGATTTGAAGTGCGGTGAAATTGCAAAACAAATTGTAACTCCACACTCCTTTTTTGGGGGGTTTATTTACCATGTTTACTAAATGGTAAAACTGACCTGATAATATGACTTCCCAGGTCAGTACGAATACGCAGATACCAAACATGTCTGGTTTATTTTTTATTTAAGTGGTTATAAAAATACGTAATTTGTACAAAAAAGTTTTTGCTTGTATCGCCATTTTCCGAAACCATAACATTTAATTTTTTCTGGATCTGGGGCTGTGTGAGGGCTTATTTTTTGCACTGTGAGCTGACGTTTTTAGTGATACGATTTTGTATCGAGATACGATGTTTTGCCTCTGCATTCTATCGCAATGTTGTGTAGACCCAAAAACCCGCAATTCTGGCATTTTGTCTTTTTTTTATCTTGTTACGCTGTTTACCGATCAAATTAATTTATTTTATGTTTTGATAGATTGGATATTTCTGAATGCAGCGAAACCCATTTTTTTCATAATTATTGTTTTATTTCTAATATGGCAAAAATGGGTGTTTTCAACTTTTCTATTTTTTTTTTCAGATTTTTAAAAACTACTGTACTTTTTTCTCACTCCTTTCTGTATTTAATAGTCCCCCTAGGAGACTTGAATCGTCTGATCTCTTGTGCTTTACTTAGCAGTTCCTCAGCCCTGCTGTGTATAGCATAAATCATGATCTCCTATGAACGCCAGCCTCTAGCCGCTGTTCATAGGAGTATTGTAATGACAGGCACGGCGGTCTTCTGCTGTCCCTCAGCTGTCATGACAACTCATCGGTGCCCCATGATCACATGACAAGGGTGCTGATGAGCAGCTGGAATGAAGCTCTTCCGGTGGGCTCGAGTTAAATCCTGCTGCCAATCACTGATTTAAGTGGTTAACAGCCGCAGACGGAGCACTGCTCCATCTGTACCTACTAAATCCTGCTGCCAATCACAGATTTAAGTGGTTAACAGCCGCGGACGGAGCACTGCTCCATCTGTACCTACTAAATCCTGCTGCCAATCACAGATTTAAGTGGTTAACAGCCGCAGACGGAGCACTGCTCCATCTGTACCTACTAAATCCTGCTGCCAATCACTGATTTAAGTGGTTAACAGCCGCAGACGGAGCACTGCTCCATCTGTACCTACTAAATCCTGCTGCCAATCACAGATTTAAGTGGTTAACAGCCGCGGACGGAGCACTGCTCCACCCGTGCCTACTTAAGACACATGACAGCTGATTAAATCAATGATCATGTTGGGGAAAGATGCGGTCTCCGACTTTTCAGGGACAAGACAAATGATGTACATATACATCATATGTTGTGAAGGGGCTAAAATGTTGCTAACTTCTGAACAGGTCATTATCACTGACAGGCCCTAGAGCCATTAGGCTATGTACACACGTTGCGGATTTTGATGCGGATCGGCAGCGTTTTTGGACGCTCGGAATTGCATCAAGTTCGCAGTGTAGTGCACATCCAATGTTAGTGAATGGTAAATTAATAATTGCTGTGCACATGCTGCGGAAAAATCCGTGCAGATTTGCAGATGTTTTTTTTTCCGCAGCATGTCAATTCTTTTTGTGGATCCGCAGCACCATTTTTTAGTCTCTCTCTCTCATACACAAATCCGCACACCAAAAACACATTACAGTCCGCAAGAAATCCGCATCAATTACAGAGTCCCCACACTCTGTTAACCATCTAGATGCCGTTTACACTATTGGCACAGCAGCATCTAAGGGGTGAATGGTTGGTGCCAAATCCGATCATGGCTGGTGCAGCAGGGTGTCCGCTTCAGTGTACTGATGACAACTGCTGAATTTTCATCTGCCAGGGATTCTATCCTCTAATATCTCATATCAGTAAAAAGACGTAACTGTGGTTACTGGTTGGTTAATCAGTGCAGGTATTTACTAACAAGCATGTCAGTAATTGGAGGGGTCCAGCTGGTCAAGGGACATTTGGTTATGTCACTGGGGTAAAAGAAATAGCCAAACACACTTACTTAGCTCTTTCCATAACTGCCATAGACCTTCGTAACTCTTATTCCTTGAGACCACCCTTATTACCCTTAGAGATAGAGGTTAAGAAGGTAAGGGCACAGAAATGATTGTAAATGTATGAGATGGTAATACCCCTTTTAACTTGGATATCTGCGGTTGATCTCACTAAACAACCCCCTAGATAGGGTAAAAAGGGCTGGGAATATAACATACCGGTAATACATGACATAAAAGAGGAGTAAGCTATCGCATTGTAAGCAGACACAATTTGGGAGAAGTCTGTAGGGTGTAATTATGTCTCCATAGTTGCCCATAGAGCACACAGCAGGTTTCCTCCCTAATACGCGATCTTATACGGGGGAATGAATGAGGCCATGTAAAGACCGTAGACCTATGGATGATGGATCTAATGTCATAAATCTAAAGAAGATGCACAAATCATTTACACAGTATCTATCGAATGCCGAAAGTGTATTGATTTTGACTTTTCAGCATGGCGCACTTTGTCATTAATCCTTTATTGCTATTCCAGATAACAATAGTCCATAAGCTCAGCCTAACCACCAAGCGTTGGACTGAGAGCAGTCTGTCTCTGTGTAGTGTGATTTATCAGATTCTGCCAATTCTACGGACTGTGACAAATGACGTCTAGTTTTTTGTAACGCGATTTAAAATTGTTTAAGTACTATTGGCGATCCAAATTGCTTTTGATGTACAAAAGATAGATGCAAAATAATAAACCAAACCAAACACTGCCCGATGCTGTCTGCCGAATCTATAGACCATCAGCAGCCAGGACGTTGAATGCACTATCTGACCCGCCGCTGAGGTATAGCACAGACCTGCCCGGGCGAAAAGGATCCGCAGCATTTGTAAAGCTGCAGAGATCATACGTCTCGATTTAATAGTATAAACACAATATACTTGCTCAGATCCATATAAGAGGACACTAGCCTCAACAAGTCAGTCCATGAAATGTGGAAAGTGAAGGCCGATGGGAGGGTAGCAGCAATTTCAACACTCCAGTTTCAATGAACACTCCAAAAACTTCATCTGAAATTAGCCAGTTTCACTGTGTTGTTCAGAAAGAAATGTAAAATGCGTAGGTTGCTCCTCAGGAAAATGCAAAGCATGGATTCTGTATCTGAGACGCAACCAACCAGTATATTAGGCATCTATCACTAGGTTTTTGCAGCAGAATCAGAGAGCAGCATAATGTAACGGCAGAGCCCCTAGTTCGAGCGACGTGGCACTTACTGGGCTGCTTACTTTAGTTTTCATAAATTCATTGTGTTATCAACAGGATATTACCACTAGAGGACTAGTAAACCTGCTGCCATGTAGTCCTCTATAGAGCTCTGTATAACCCCGCTCCTACCACTGATTGGCAGTTTTATGCACAGTGTGCACAGAAATCTAGAGTTAAGCAGAGCTCAGCATTCAGAGAACGGTAGACCTGCAACAGAGAAAACAGGGATTTTATGAAAACTGCAGCAAGCAGACCAGTAAGTGATACATCACTGGAATCATGGTCTCTGCCCCTACATCATGCTGCTCACAAATGGGGTAGAAAAATCTGTTGCCAAATTCTTTTTAAAAACAATCAGTGTTCATTGCCATGTGGCAATTTTCAATATGACCAAACAGAGATGAACTTGCTGTTGGATCTATTTTGCCACATACTGATCATAATTGATCCATTGAATATTGGACTTAGTATTGTTAAAGAGGTTGGCCACTACTCTTGTATTGATGGTCTGTTCATAGGATAGGCCATAAATATCTGATCCGTGGATGTGCAACACCAAGCACCCTCACTGATCAGCTGTTTACGGTGTCGGACGGAAGTTCTCGGTTGCCTGAACACAGCAGATTCATCAAAACTATAGTGATCATTGCCGGGTTCTGCAGATCCACCTGATATTCACCAGTATAGGGGGTGAATCTGCAGTACCGGACTGCGTCCATTATAGAGAAGGTGGAATTGCTGTGTTCCAACCGCTTCCAAGGACTTCCAGCCGCAGGAATCTCAAGGATAGTCCATCATTAATTAAGTATTAGACAACCTGTTTTAGGGAATCTGTTTAGTTCTAAAGCTAAATTTATCCTTCAACTTTTTAGGCAATGTACATTGACATGTACAAACTAGGATAATTTTGTATGAATTCCATTTTGTGCGCTTTGTAGACCATTTCATTAGCCAAATGGCTCCAGTGGCCTTGACATCAATGGTTACACTAGCAATGGTTACACTAGCACACAGATTGCATCTTAAGCGCCTTTATGTAATAAAGTTGAGTGCTGTCTACAGACAATCCATTGTCATGCAGTTTGATCATTTCTCAAAAAAATTCCCTTGCATGTATAATTTATGGAAGTGCTGTAGGAGCTGAAGTGGCGCAGGTAACAGAAAGTGCTGAAATTCTGCCCGTTTCAAGCCTTTCACCTCTTAGATGATGATAGATGTTCCACTGAGACTCCGGATAAATCGTACAGACTTTTTTCGTCCTCTCAGCACAACTTTAACTTAGTTGCAGTCTGGCCATCATAAGATAGATTGCCCCCATATATGTATTAGTCAAGTATAATAGGTGTCACTTGTGAGCTGCTTGCTTCAGGACAGCATTGTAAATAGTATAATAACTCAAGTGACATACACTATGGCTTTATTGAAGACTTGGGTCAAAAAGACTATTACTATTTATTTTTTTTCCAAAGAGCAATGTGAATAAAATATAAAAGTTGTGATTCTTGCCTTTTTTGTATTTGGTTTTACACTTGAATTGTGAAAAATGTACCACACTTAAAGGTTTGGTCTGATGTCCAAAGTAAATTTTCTTCTAAATCCCTATCTATTTAGTGCCATAATCTATACCACTTTCTAATATACTTTTATTAAGTCCCTGTCCTTCCATAACTACACCATCTAACCACTTTTCTTGATTTATTAAGACCAGCTTTATGCACACTAGTATTGATGAAGGCACTGCTGGAGTGAGATGACACATTAAGATGTGCATGACACTCAATGGATTAGGTGCATTTACAACTGGTGTGCTCCATCACCAGAAATGTTACTCCAGTCAGGGCATGTACATCTCCTGCCAATGATAAGCAGGTAGTAGCACAGAAGAAAAAGAACACATTTCCACCATAGCCTACAGCAGATTTAGCAGAGTGTGAGATGTAATCACTCTTAAATCTGTTGTGCACAAGTAACTTGTATTCATTCTGCAATGAGAGCAGGTTGTCGTCATATGTCTCACACAGGAGCAGTCTGTTCTGGGCTACTCCTGTGTGAGATGTAATTTATCCGCAACAGACAGGCGAAATGAAAACAAAAATGTATTAATTTGTTTGTTCAGTTCAACATGATAAATTTGGAGAAAGGCCCTCTTTAAGCAAAGTGTCTTTATATAAAGCAGACCAAACAGTGCTTTCGTGTATGTTTCATGTACAAAAACCTGAAGACATTTAATTGAATGAAGCCAACAAAATCACTGTGCATACTGTCTGGCCTCCATCCAGGCAGTATTTGTATTTTTCAGGCAGCTATATCACATTTTTGTGTATATCAGATCTTGCAAAGAAAAGCTACGCAGAACAAGGGTGCATACCCACAAATAAGGAACATGAAAAAATGGCTTTATTGAAACATTGAGTGCCAAATAGTTTAAAAACACAAAAGACACCATTAATAATAAGACAATAGGCAGGGTAAGACACAATAGTCCTAAAAATATCAATATGAACATACCAATTAGATGGGGCACATTTACTAATATTTTTTGTATGCTTATTGATAATTTTGGGACTACCCTGCCTATTGTCTTTTTGTCAATGGTGTCTTTTGTGTTTTTAATTGTTTTTAAACTGTTTGGCACTCTATGTTTCAATAAAGCCATTTTTTACTGTTCCTTATTTTATTCTGCATAGCTTTTCTTTTCAAAATCTCATAATCTTTTTTGCGCTGTTATTAGCACCCCATCTCCTATTCTATACTTTTGTGATGCCCACTATTTCTATTCTATTCCATTTTTTATGTGTATCTGTAAAATATGAACATTGCCAGTATGGAGACCAGACAGTGTCCACAGTGATTCTGTCGACCTCAAGCGGCTTCAAGTGAATGGCTCAGTCGGGGTTTGAATATAATTTTTCGAAGATTGTTCGACATAGAGCACTGTCTAATTGTGAGCCTTGCCTTAAGGGGATTGTCCATTACTAAGACAGCCCCTTCTTAGCCTAAATGTTATGCTCCGATAACGTAACAAAGCCTATACTCGCCTCCCGTGCTGGCGCCGTTCCTGCGTGTCGGCACTCTCTCTGCCCGGGCCTGTGACTCCCTGTTGTGACACCTGACACTGTCCCCGCTTTTGGACAAACTGAACAGGAAGAGGAAGCCAGAAAGCAGCTGCAGCCTGAACTTCCTCTTCATGTTCAGTTTGTCCGAAGGCGGAGACAGTAACGCCAGCGCTGATTGGGCACCGGGAATCTTGTGTCATTCCACCGCATCACAACCCTGGGACCGCGAGTGCCAACACCACTGGAACAGCGCCGGCATGGGAGGTGAGTATAGGCTTTATTATTTTATCAGGGCATAACATTTAGTTTAAGAAGGAGTTCTCCTAGTAGTGGACAACCCATTTAATGTGATTCTTTACTACTTTACCAAATTTATAAGGTCAGGGGTTTCTTTAGTAACTGTCAGAAATGAAAACATTTTTTTTCTTATCCTTTCTTTTTAGAGACAAAGCCAGCATGTATATTTAATAACGTGGAGTATTACGATGGAGATATGTTTCGTATGGATGCGTGCCGCTTCTGTCGGTGTCAAGGAGGTGTTTCCATCTGTTTCTCAGCTCAGTGCGGAGAGCTGCACTGTGACCGCTACTATGTGCCAGAAGGGGAGTGCTGCCCAGTTTGTGAAGGTAATGTAATTTATCAGCATTAGTAAGGACTCATTACCAGGAGATGCAAACAGTGAGATACCTGTTGAGACTCAGCAGGACTTCTGCACCTAGTGTTTGCTACATAGCTACAAATTGTCAAAAATTCTGTTTCCCAGAGCAGATTTATTGGTGTGTCCTCAGGACTGTCACAGGTGGCACACCCTGTACTTGCCAAAAATATAATTTTTTAGACTACTAGGATTTGAGGCAAATATTACAAACAATTGTTACTCAACAGAGGAACCATTTACCCATTCTGATAGTAATGCTGCAGAAAGCCTCATCACCACCACATCTGCAGAACTATTCAGTGTTTTCTGGAAGCCACATCACAAGCTTTTTTACATGTAATTTTATACATCACAGTTTTCCCTCTTTGAAGTCAAAAGGTAACGATTTTACGGAGTAAACTGTCAAGGCATTGGAAAGCACTAGATCTCAAATAATGCAGCCATTTTCTGCAGCTTCGCGTGAATAAGCTACTAGAGTTTATAAACACGTGGACGTACTTGTATTCTGCAGTCCCAAAGGAACTGGACGCTTTGTATAGCTCACTACAGGAGAAAAAGTACACTGGCAGAAAAAGATGTATATGGCAAGTTGTGATCAGATAATCTGTGGTTACCGAAAGGGTTAATTGGAAGGTGGCTTTAAGGAGGACCTGTCATCAGGACAAAAGTGGTCAGCTTTGACTCTTATTTTATTCCTAATGCTCCGCTGAATAATCTTTTCTTTTTTTTTTAATCCATCTTATGATTCTAGAGATATGGGCCTTTTCATACAGTGCAAAATTTTGTAGTCTGAAACAAGGGGGCGTGGCTCACAAGATAATTATGCAAAGCAGAAAAATGACACGCCCCAAGAGAATCATGTAAGTCACACCCCCATATGCAGAACATAAAAATTAGTATTAAAAAAAGGCGTATGTCTCTGGAAACAGTATGGAGGAGCAAAAAACTACATCACAGGGAGCAGCAGGGAACAAACGAGCAAAAACTGGTCGCTTCTTACCTTATGACTGGTCTTCTTTAAAGGCTTTTTAGTTTCAGCCAAAAATTTGCAATATATTTTTTGTAACATTGGTTTTCCGTTTTTAAGAACTCTGCTTGCTGTCAATCAATACAAACTTTGCTTCCTACAGCTGAAAATATGTCGGTAATTTGACACTGCTGGCAATTAGAGGTATTATTGCAAAAAAAAAATGCCTGCATGCTGGTGTAGATTCTGCATCATTTGCAGTGTGAAAACCGAGCCTAAATAGTTCTGCAACTATGTGTCCATCACAATGAAGGTTCCTTTTAAATGCAAGACGAGATTTTGACAACTGTCGAAGGTGGATACAGAAAGTATAGTGGACATTTTTTATACATGTGTGTCCAGTTTACTTTGTATTTATGTAGTTTTTGTATATAATTGTAGCATTTGTTCCACATCACAAGGGAATGACATAATCTCCATTCCTCAGTCACCTCCAATATCTTTCTTCAATCTGCATCGCTGCCTGATAACATCACTGCTCACTTCCCCCATAAAGCCGGAGATGCTGCACATCTGCCCAAGACATCTGCCTCCAGCATCTGATGGACCTGGTGCCGCTTACAGATCCGTTCATCCATTCACGCAGAAAAGTATCAGCCCTAGGCGAGGTCATTACCCCCAGGATGGAGCTTGCACTTGACCATGCACCTTGCTGAGTAGTTTATTTCTGGTTAACATAACAGTTTGTGTCGGTAATAAGACGATTACCAAGAACTAGTGTAACGCTCACATGTGTTTATCCACATAGACAGGTAATAATGAAGAAGTCTAAGACCGGTGGCCCACATCTGTGCTTCACCATATAAACACAATATAATGACTGAACGTGGATCTCATGAATGAAACTCATCATATTATCAACGTATTCACATCTCGGCATTATCCCAGTCTTCATACATATTAATTAACAATTACATTATATCATACATTGACAATCTGTTTTTTTTAGGGAAGTTAGAGCCCATCCAATTTTTTTTTTATCACACTGCTATCTCTGAGTTCTTCATCTGTCGATCTGTCTGTCTGTCTATCTATCCTACAGTGCCATTGTCTTGAA
This sequence comes from Oophaga sylvatica, assembly GCA_033576555.1. NCBI lineage: Eukaryota > Metazoa > Chordata > Amphibia > Anura > Dendrobatidae > Oophaga > Oophaga sylvatica. The sequence continues at coordinate 465,317,651 of JARQOD010000005.1, forward strand.
AGTTTGCTCTTGCAAGCCCATTGGCAGTAGTGTCCTTTTTAGAAAGGACAACCATTTTATGTGCACAGAACGATCATTAATATGATTGTTCTGTGCCCTTACAATATCATGTTATTGGCAGCACATCACTTGTCTACAAAGGACAATGTGTTGCCAGTGATGATTTTTAAAGGGAATCTGTCACAGATTTTTGCTACATTACCTGAGATCCGATTAATATGGGAAAAGAGACCCTGATTCCAGCGATGTCTCACTTAGGTTACTGGGTGCAGCAGTTGTGACACAATCAGAGTTTTTAGATGTAACGAGTAGCAGAGCTCAGACAGCTAACCCCGCTCACAGCACAGCTTTCAGTGTACATTGTATATTCACGGTAAGTTGCTGCGGTGTGGTTGGACCAGGTTACATGAGATATCAGTCTGGCAGTGAATCTCCTGTTGGTAAAACACTTCTTGTATTGAAATAACAGCACACAGCCTAATAAGTGATACATTGCTGAAATCAGTGTCTCAGCCCCAACCTCATGCTGCCCTCAGATTACATAGCACAAACTTGCTTACTCTCTATAAGCCTGCTTAAAAATCATCACACCTAATGAATGAGTGTTTTGCTCATTTGTTGGGTGATTACTGGACTTTTCAGATGGGCTGATAGTTGGGAAAGAGCGTTCCCCGATTATTAACCTGTCTAAATGGGTATTATGTCATTTCAAGCCTCAATAGATATAGGACTTAGGAAGGTAAAGAGGATACCTTAGGCTGTCTTCTTTTTTAGGGCCCCCGTTACACATACTGTAGTGACGCTCCAGCGATCCCAACAACGATACGACCTGGTAAGGATCGCTGGTACGTCGCTACATGGTCGCTAGCAAGTTGTAAAACAGGCAGATCTACTCAACGACGCAGCAACGATACGGCGATCCGTATAATGACCTCGTGGTCATTGGGACCTTGTCACAGCAGCGATTCTGACAAAGACAAAGCAAAAATCATGCCTGCGTCCCTGAGTTCTGAGTCGCCACTGAGGTCGCTCGTCGTTTTTATGGCGTCAAACACAGCGATGCATGCTGGCCAGCGGGACACCAACGATCATAAAATGTCCTAGGATATTCCAGCACGATCAGCGATATTGCAGCGGGGTGCCGGTCGCGCTATGTGTTACACGTGGCGAGATCGCTGGCGAGGTCGCTGTTGCATCACAAAACCTGTGACGTTTCAGCGATCTCGCTAACGATCTCGCTATGTGTGAAGTACCCTTTAGGAACACATTCACTTTTTATTTGGGGGGGGTTATTTTCATCTATTCATTTGCAGAAAAAAATAGTGGGGAAATATAAAAATTAGTTCTAAGAGAGTCCTTGTTTTGCAGATTTTTGTCATGTCTGTTCATTTTTACCCCTTTTTAGCATTTTCTTTAAAACACATCCTGCTCTAGGCACGGTTTTTGATACATTATGTCAAAAGTCTAATTTTATAAAATAAGAAAATACATTGAAAAAATACACGAACAAAAGAAAACTAAAAAAAACACGACACTTTTTAACTCAGGCAGTTTGGAAATTAGCAATGCTTTCTTAAGGCTAGGGCTACATGGTGACTTTGGCTGTTGGCTCATTACTGTTACTTCATTGCAGCGCTATATCAGTGAAGGGGTCACATTGTGACACCTACAAAACAGCCACAAGCAAGTCACAAAAACATCTGTCTTGGTTGGAGTTTTTGCAACTTTCTTGTCGCAGTGTTTTAGGTGTTACACTGCAGACCCATTCACTTATATAACACTGCGATGCAGCAGCAGCACTGAGGACTGTTGTTTCAGTGTGGCCCCAGCCTAAAATTGAAGCATTTACCTGAATTGTTACATTTTCACTGTTGTCAGGAAATTAAACACATGTTGGCACCATCTTCTTAGATTACAGCTGATTGATGGGAGACCCAACAGCAGGACACCTTGTTAAGTTTTTTTTTTGAGGGGGTGGATCTTTGTAAGAAAAATGGATTGTCAGCTTGTCAGCTCATTTACTCTCCTAGAGATCAATGGATGAAGTAAGAAGTATTAAATGGGTCTGTGCCGGCACTTAAAGATAATGTGTAGTTTAGAAGATCTAAGACATAACTTTAAAATGGAAAATAAACTCCGCTGCGCTGTGTACATGTTTCTCTTTACAATTAAACATCCAAAATCAGCAGCTAGACTCAGTCTGAGTTTTTTTTCCTTCTGTTATTCAGTGCAGCAAGGGCTGCTAAATTATTTGGCAGCATCTTCCATCCTACAATCAGAACTTGTGAATTAAATGTTCGTAAGTTCATTAAGATTAAGGTAGCAGAAGATAGAATATGGCAGATATTGTAATGAAATTGCGTCTTATACGTATACGAAGTCCCAATAGAGACTGCGAGACAGGGTTCTGGAGTTAATCAAGTGTATTTAGAAGTTTTTTACAGTTCTTCCTCTTTGCTAAATATTAACTATTTGCCCCTAGAATTCTTGTTGCGAATATGTTCTCTGTGTAAGCCAGCATGTTTAATGCAGTTATGATGCAGCTCTGCATTAACAAAGTTACTCAAATCAGCAAATAAAAAGATAACGTAGATAAAGGGTTAGAGAAAAAATCAACAATGTCAGAGCTGGATAGAAGAAGGGCCAATGACACCCGCCACATTTGTTCAAGCTGCTCATTCCAAGCAGTGTCAGTCCACCGCTTCTCTTAGCCAATCATTGTGAGGCTGGCTTACTCAGGCAGTGATTGGCTGACAATTATCATTGTCAATGGATTACAATATCAGACAGTTTAAGAGCTGAACCTCAATGGAAATCTGTGTGCTCTAACATACAAGAATGAAAATGGTGTTGGAGTTCTTTACGTTGTTTTTCTTTCTAACGTTCGTCAGTAGATTCAACTGCTATTATACATCAACACTGTTTGTTTTCGCAGTTTCCGTGTACCCATCATGAGCCTGCTGTTGTTACGCTAATGACAGATAAGAAGCCTGGATGTGGAGGGAAGATGACTGTAACGTCTGCCAGTGCATAAGCGACCCACTTGTTGCTAAGATGTGTCAAGCTCCTGATGCCTGTGAAGTTCCGAGAATGCTCCCGTGTGTGAAGTACGGCTCTGCTCTTCTTATCTCTATTTCACATAAGGCCGATAAAATCAGTGTTGACATTATGTTTCTTCTGTTAGTAATCCACGTTACATGATAATCTTTTATTTCTGTGTTTACTTAACCTAGTTTATACATAGAAACTACTATTGCAACAAATGATTACATTCATATTACAGGATCTTAAGCACAATATATATTTTCTTAAAGTGAACCTGACACCACGTATTTTGGTTCCTTAGGCAGATTAGTTACCGTTAGTTGCGCCCCAGCCCACCTTGAGTCAATTAAAAACTATATTAAGGGTATGTTCACAAATTGCTCTTTTTCTCCTTTTTTCTACACAAAAAATGCATTGTGTTGGCAGTAAAAACAGTGTGTACATTATGCGTGTTCTCGATGATTTTCTTTTATTTGTTTTTCATATGGTTTTTAAGCATTCGTTTGAATGGGTAATTAAAATATAGCAAAAATGGTGAAATAATTGAATGTTTTGGTTTAAAAAAAAAAACACAATCAGCAGCTCCAAAATTCATAGAAATAAAACTGCGTGAGGGTATGTGCACATAGTGTCATTTAGACTCCGATGCAGCCGACAAGTTTTCCCAGGCAAAGCCGATTTAGGAAAATGCCTGCAGTTGTTCTCCTGAGGAACTTCGCCAGCGGCTTTGCCATTGTTCTTGCGGGAAAGCATACTGTGAAGTGTAGAGAGCAGGCAGCTTCCTAGCGGCCACCCAAAGACGTTGTCAGGCACCGCCGAGAACTAGCTATAGACGCCCTTAATATGGCTTAGTGCCACTGCACGGACTATCACATTTTTTTTTACCCATATCTATATCTACCCCAAGCATTACATACTCCCCTGAAAAGGCCACTGAAATAGGGCCGAAACGCGTAGGGAGAGCATTGTGTGGGCTGACATGAACAAAGTGTCACTGGTACTGCTCTTGTTAGGGCAGGAGTCGTTACATGGGGCACGACAGGATTATAGGGTTATACATTTACCCTTCCCCTACCTCCAGTGCTGTATTCCTTGGGCAGCTGTCTCAAGACAAGGGTGAGACCCTTCTAATTTTATACCTGCACTGTTCTCGCTGTAGGCGCTTTATGCAATACCGTTCTTTCTATTCGTGGCTATGTGTATAATATGTATTGTCTGGTGGTTTTTATCTTAATCTGATACCCAATTGGGTTTTTTTTATATCAAGTTCAATTAAAGGTTAAGTTTTAGGGTACTCTGTTATGTTTCAGTAGCTGAGGAGAAATAGCAAAAATAGCCAAAGTAGCAATACACCAGAGAGGCTGGAAACTACTGGGTTGCAGAACCCTAAACTAACCGCAACACAAGAAGTAGCCGTGGAGCGTACCTACGGTGATCCTAGAAGCCTCGTCACAGCCGGAGAGATAGCTACACCTAAAGACAGAAAGATGAAAGCTAACTGCCCCATAGCAGAACCCCCAAAGAAATAGGAAGACCCCAAACATGTAATGGCGGTTAGACAAGAAGAAAATACGAACACCGACAGAAAATAGAATGAGCAAATGCTGGGGCCCAATCTGTCTAGATAGAAAAGTATAGGAAAGAATTCTGACTGCAACCCAAAAAACCCTGACAAAAATACCAACACTTCTGATTAACAAAAAACCTGAGATCACACGATCTTAACCACCTAAATCAGATCTCTGGTGTAACACACAGCAATTCAGCAAATAAAAGGTGACGCAGGAAAGAGCAAAAGTGCACACACAAACAGCACAATTGCAGAGCCAGGCCCCAAAAGGGGACCAGGCTGAAGTCCACTGCAAGGCAGCAAACCAGCAAGGAAAATCCAACCAGAGAAAAAAAACAGCAAATCACTTATCTGAATGATAGCAGGAATGCAAGCTGAGCTCCAACCAAGACCTGGAAGAACAATTGATTACCGGCAAGGCTGATGGGAGTTCAGGTCACTTATATCAGACCATTCGGACCCAGCTGAAAGCCATTCAGCAATTGGTTCATTACCCTCACCAACCACCGGAGGGAGCCCCAGCTCCGATGTCGCCTCCAACGTGTTCTCAACAGTATTCTTTGCTTTATACACAGATTGATTACTTAGAGTCTCTTGGGTGACGACTAGTGTTGAGCGATACGATACCGCAAGTATCGGGTATCGGCCGATATTAGCTCTATCGGACTTTCGATACTTAGTTCCGATATTTTCGTCTTATCGGATACCGGAATCGGAATTGTCACTGTCACTGTCAGTGTCCGTCGGTCGGGTCTGTCAGGAGTCAGCGGCACTTACCTGGCAGAAGATCTCCGGGTCACGGGCTGGACTGCTTGATGGCCACCATCATCTTTCCCCGGCGGTCACATGCAGTTTCTCGCGATAACTGCAGTGACTGCTGGGTAATCCCGGCCGTAAAGCAGTCAGTCCGATGACGTCACCGCCGGGGAAGCAGGTAATCAGCTGTGCTGCGTCGAGATGACAGGCTCTGCCTGTCATTGCGATGTAGCAGAGCTGGATCGTCGTGGGACTGTCGTTACTATGGACTGCGTCGGACAGGTGGTATACTGTTGGTTTGTTTTTTTTCTTTTTTTACAGGAGATCGATGGCGTCGCAGGAATGAGTGTATAATAAAATTAATGAAAACTGTGTTGTCTCTTTTATTTCATTAAAATACTTTTTTCTTGCTGTGTCTTTTTTTTTATACATTTAAAAACTTTGGGATTAATAATGGATCGGTGTCTTATTGACACCTCTCCATTATTAACCGGGCTTATTCTCACCGTGCAATCAACGGTGACATTAACCCCTTATTACCCCGCTTGCCACTGCTAAAGGGCAGTGGGAAGAGCCGGGTAAAGTGCCACAATTGGCACATCTTTTGATGCGCCAAATGTGGGGCTACTGTAGCCTGGTATTATCAGGCTGTTGAGGGCCAAAATCCATGGGCCTTGACAGTCTTTTAATACCAGGCCGCAGCAGTCTGCATTTTACTTGGCTGGTTAACAAAAATAGGGAGTCCCCTACGCCGTTTTTTTTTCGAGGGGATCCCCTATTTTTGTTAACCAGCCAAGCTAAGCAGACTGCTGTGGCCTGGTATTATCAGGCTGGCAAGGTCCATGGATATTGGATCCTTACCAGCCTGAAAAACCAGGCCTCAGCAGTCTGCTTCATCTGGCTGGTTAACAAAAATAGGGGGGACCCCACGCCAAATTTTTTTTGAGGGGATCCCCTATTTTTGTTAACCAGCCAAGATATGCAGACTGCTGTGGCCTGGTATTATCAGGCTGGCAAGCAGGGTCGGACTGAGGCACCGGGACACCGGAGAAACCTACGGTGGGCCCCAGCTCCTGCGTGGTGGGCCCTGATTTGAAAGGATAGGTCGCGGGGCAGAGGGGGCGGTGGCCCCTTGGCCCGCGCTCTGAGGGGGCCCACCCGGAGCTACGATACAGTTACATTCTGCGGCAGAGCAGGGAGAATCGCTCTCCCTGCTCTGCCGCCCGGAAGCTATGGGGCCTGAACAGGCGTTGGGGGGGCCCGGTGCCAGCAGTGGGCCCCCCACCCGTCATCGGAGGGTCAGCTGTATCGGCATCCAGCCGATAAAGCTGACCGCATGGAGAGAGAAGGAGCGAGCGCTCCTTCTCTCCCATAATCCCCCTCTCAGCGTATGACAGCGGGCGCAATAACCTGCCGGTGCCCGCTGTCAGACGCTGAGAGGGAGAACAGTGAGAAGCACAGGAGCCGGGAGGTGAGTTTTTTTTTTGATTTTTTTTTTAATGGGGGTGCAGTCGAGTCCTGGCTGGAGAAGTCGTCATGTCGGTGTGGGCCAGATGGAAAAGACATGAAAAGTGAACAATTCCATTAGAAAGAACATCAGCGGTAAGTCATCTGTACGTGTGCTGTAATCTGTTATATGTTCTGTAGGACTGGTATTATTTAACACAGACCATATGGCGGTAATATCAATATTGGTCTTTTTATATATAGATTATTTTGGCCAACAGCGCGGTCATTTGCTGAGGTTCTCTGATGATGGGCCCACTCAGAAGTTTTGCCCCCACTAAACCAAAACCCTAGCTACGCCTATGGCTCTCTCTCTAGTCTTTCTTTCTCGCTCTCTGTTCTTTCCTTCTCGCTCTCTGTTCTTTTTTTCTCTCTGTTCTTTCTTCTCTCTTTTCTTTCTTTCCTCTCTTTCTTTCTCTGTTTGTTCTTTCTCTCTCGCTGCTCTTTCTTTCTTTTCCTCAGTACCAGCCACTGTGCCCTCATTACCAGTCAGTGTGATCAGCAGTGCTAAATGGTTACGCTTGGGGCGAGGATATGGGTGTGATTAGCTGTGAAATGGGTGTTGTCGGGGCGTGGCCTAAAATTTTCAGCGGCGCGCAACACGCGCCGCAGCCTTTAATCCTCTTTCATGTCTTCCAAATTTGGGAGGTATGCTGTATGACCTCCCTACAACTTCTGGCCATGCTCCTGATGAGAGCAACGGATGGTCTCGTGAGTGATCTCCTCCCACACCTGGACTAAAGCATCCACCAACTCCTGGACAGTCTGTGGTGCAACGTGGCATGGCCTAAAATTTTCTGCAGCATGCACAGCGTGCCACAGCCTTTGTCCCTCTTTCCCTTATTCAAAGGTTGGGAAGTATGATGTTGGGCCGCAAGAATATCTTTTCTCTTGGTGGGCCCAAGGTACTCCAGTCCGACGCTGCTGGCAAGGTCCATGTATGTTGGCTCCTTAAAGCCTTAAATACCATGCCTCAGCAGCAGGGGCGTACATATAAATCATGGGGCCCCATAGCAAAAGTCTGAATGTTCCCCACCCCCCCAAAAAAAAACCCAGAGCATTGTAAATGTAAAGTGCCAGCACAGTGAGGGAAGTTGAGTCGCACAGAGACAGGGGTTTTGGGGGTACTCGGCACCGATCACGTCGACTTCTATGGGGGATGTCACGAGTAGCACAGCTCGGTCCGTGACCTGGGCGATCACTGGAATGTGGGATATTTCCAGGGGATGATAGAATGTTCGTGTAGTTTGTCGTGACGCCACCTGTAGTACCTGGTCAGGGTGTCCAGCGCTGCTGTGCAGGTCCTCTGGAAGGGATGGTGTAGTGCAGGTAGGTGAAAAGTCTTCTACAGGTAACACGCTATCCTTCCAGGGCAGATAGATGTGAGATAGAGCAATGGTGCAAAGTGATGTAGCAGAGTGGACTATGCGACGTAGTAAGAAAGCAGGAAACACTTCAAGTTAAACGTTGCATAATAAAATTTTTAATAATAACATTACAAAAGTGCAAATAGCATTAGTGCCGAAGTTCGTGGAGACTTCTTAGGACTACCCCCACCGGGGTAACTTCACAGTGTCCTTTACTTGTGCTTGTGGAGGACCCGCTCCAAACCTCCAACTGTGGTCTTGGGTGGGCTGCAAGACTTTCCTTGAGCAGACCTCACTTTTGGCCACACCAAACGGGTTTTTAGTTTCTGAGGTAGTTGAAAATAGTGCACAGTTAAGTTTTTTGTAAAACCAAGATGGAGCACCGAAGTGCCAACTATTTACAGAAAAGTTTGTGAGCCAGTACAGTTCATGGCTTCAAAGTTCAACATTTTGATTACAGTGAAACACCATTACCCAACCTGGGTATATTAAGGCAACAATAAACTTGTTCTTCTGAACATTCACCCGTCCGGGTACATCAAACCATTACCCAACCTGGGTATATTAAGGCAACAATAAACTTCTTTTTATGAACATTCCACCGTCCGGGTACATCAATAATTTAACTATTTACATACAGAGACCCTGTCCGGGTTATTTAGACTTCTTTGGCTGGCCTCTTACAGGTACCACCTGGTACTGTTCTGGAGCTTGCCAAACATCCGTGACAGGAGGGTCCACCCAGACCTGATGACTTCGTGTGGCCTGTACAGTGACGTCGTGACCCGCTATCTGGGTCTGTGTGGCCACCTCTTTCGTCTCCCTCCGGGTCTGGACCCCTATGTCCCGGACTGAACTAACCCCAGGGGGCCTAACAGGCGCCGGGTACGGGCCAGCTATCATTATCATATCATGTCCATAGCTGGGGCTGCTGAGGAGACCACTGAGGGAGGCTGGGGAGATTTACGGCGTGGGGTGGGCACTTGTGCAGAGGCCTGGTTGGGGGAGGCTGAAGGCTCGTAGGGTCTGTCAGTTTCCTGACACTCTGGGGAGTAGGGGTCGCACCTGGTAACATTTAGGGCGTACCATCCATTGTAACCCCAGTGTCGGGTGTAAGTCACCAAGTCTCCTGGCAACAGGTCCCTCCCCGGGTGTCCTTCTGGGAGGTGAGCCTCCACGTCCCGCCGGGTTACAAAGACTTCTAAATAAAGTCCAGGCTCCTGGATGAAGCCCCAACCACCTTTTAACTTAAAGTTCCGTACTGCACCCTTACGCCGCGGCTCCCTCAGCGTACTTTTATCCTTTCTCATACGTGCCTTCTCTGCCAGGTCCTTCTCCAGGTGACGTTGCCGAAGCTTTTGGGATTCTCGCTGCTCCCTTTGTCGCTCTGCTTCCCGCTCCCAACGTCTCCACTCTTCCTCCTGACGCCGGTTGTAATTCTCCTCCACCAGCAGCTCCATGTCTCCACCATCAAACGCCAGCTTACGATGTACGGTTTGCGGCAGCTCTCCTGGCGCCCGCCAGTCCTGGCGGCGCTCACCTGTGGCGGAAGCAGCCGGCTCTGGAACAGATGACGGTCGGGGCTCCGGTACAGGCAGGTAGAGCTCTGGTGCCTGCGCGGCCTCCTCCATGAGGACGGGTGTCGCTTCTTCTGCCTCAGCGACGGGGGCAGACAGCGGGATTTGGGGTGATGGTGCGGCGTTTTCTGCAGGAACGGGTGCCTCCACTGTGATACTGGCAACCGGTTCAGATTGCAAGGGCTGGGATGCCCGCACGGCCTCCTGTACTGGAACGGGTGCCTCCACTGAGATACTGGCAACTGGTTCAGATTGCAAGGGCTGGGATGCCCGCACGGCCTCCTCTACTGGAACGGGTGCCTCACCTTCCGGTAGAGACACTTCAGGGGATAAGAGGGATTGGCGCCGCTCCAATTGTAGTTTTAGGGCCCGCCAGCTCGCTTCCATCCTGGCGACCTCCTCCCAGTGCCGGGCCAGGTCTCTCAGGGTATCCTCCGCTTCTTCCAGCGTAGGAGGGTTTCCAGGCCGGGTGCCAAACGGTGGCTCCGTGGCGATCGGGTCGCTTCCGTGGGGGGAGAGCTCTGACTCCTCCATCCCTTCCCACTTCTGCTCATGTCCGTTCGCCATCTCTGCCAAGTCACATGTGTCATTAGCATCAGGAGAGGCGCCATCTTTTGTAGGGAGGCGGGACCTTCGCGTTCGTTTCCGCCCACTGAGGAGGATGAGGAGGCGGAACTCCAGAGCTGTAGGGCACGATCTTACATTGCAGTAACATTTAGAGTGTGCGGACATCGTTTTCGCGCCACGGAGTGAGTGTACGCCCACGAGAGCACGCCCTTATTCTTCACCTGTGCCTCGTGGCGCAGATATGACGGAAAAATGGCAAATACAGTCTATGATGATTTTTGCAATTCTCAAGCAAAAAAACAGTTCAATTAAGGCACACAGGACTCGCTTATAGCGAGCTTCTGAATCCTGTTCGTGACGCCAAAGTTGAGTCGCACAGAGCCACAGGTTTTGGGGGTACTCGGCACCAAGCCCGTCGACTTCTATGGGGGATGTGACGGGTAGCACAGCTATGTCCATGCCCTGGTCGCTCACTGGAATGTGGGATATTTCCAGGGGATGATAGAATGTTTGTGTAGTTTGTCGTGACGCCACCTGTAGTACCTGGTCAGGGTGACCAGCGCTGCTGTGCAGGTCCTCTGGCAGGGATGGTGTAGTGCAGCTAGGTGATAAGTCTTCTACAGGTAAGACGGTATCCTTCCAGGGCAGATAGATGTGAGATAGAGCAATGGTGCAGAGTGATGTAGCAGAGTGGAGTATGCGACGTAGTAAGAAAGCAGGAAAGGAAACAATTCTTAGTACAAAGACATGCAGCATAAGGCTGCCTCAACCCCTCCCATCCAACTAGCTACACCCTGTTCTAACCAGCCTGAGCTAGACCATCCCATTGGGTCCGCCTACACTCAGCTGGCATAGTGTACTGTTGAATGCAGTGGTTGGAGTTAATGGGGTGTTTCCTCCTTACCTGAGAGTAAGTTGTCACACCGCTGGGTGCGATGCAACATCTCTGTGGCGACTGGACCCTCGGGTGCTTCTGTCTTTTCACAAATGCCGGCTTTACCCGGCAATTGAATCAGAGGCTATTTTACTATGTAGAAGTGAAAAAACTATAAATATATGTATATATATATATATGTCACAATGACATGTATATATATTATATATATATATATATATGTATTCTAAGTGTGTATATTTTGTGTTTACAAGGAAAGAAAGTGTTTTTTTAGTTGCAATATTTTGTTCCCATAGACTTACATGGGACTTCCGGTATCGGTATTGGATATCGCCGATATTTAGTGATATCGGCGATACCATTCCGATCCGATATTTTTAGATATCGAGCAGTATCGCTCAACACTAGTGACTACCACTACTATTGTGCGCCTTTGCTGATTTGCCAGCTGTCAAAGCTTGTCAGATGTAGCAGTGCTAAGTTTGTCAAATTCTGCTCTTATACATGTTTGTTGTACATAGATATGCAGAGAAGTGTTTGTTAGTGAGGTCCCTTAACATTCCTGCCATCCCCTGTTTATGTCTCTGTACTGTCACCTACCTCCTCCAATTGCCCCCTAATGCTATAATCCCTGCACACTCTTCTTCCCTCCCGGCGTGGATTCCCTCACTCTTCTACTTCCTATCACCTGTTCTCCATTACTATCCTGTTGCTGTGAATGCAGCTTACCTGAGATCAGGATCGCTGTGTGTGATTGGGGGAGCAGGTGGCAGGAACAAAGATGGAGAATGACGCAGGGCAGCGTGTAAGGAGGAGGGGATGTCTGCTCAGGGCCCACCGTGGCAGCGCCTGGAGTAACAGGACAGAGGAGCAGTGAGTTATGTCAGCCGCACTCACTGTGAGCGCCGCTCTCCTCACACTGATAAAAGCACTCATTTCTTCTTAAGCGCTTCCATCAGTCAGAACAGGAAGGAATTTTTTTTGTAATAGTCTTCAATTCATATAGCGCCCCCTGTCCTCCTGTGTGAGGTGGCCTACCCGCCTGCCCCTCGTCCCGGCGCTGCTGTCACCTGATACATGCTACCCAATCCGTGGGAAGTGTGCACAATCCGTGGGAAGCATGCACAATCCGTGGACATTGCTATATGCACATGTAGGCAGAGACCTTTCAATCCAGGTCAATGGGCTGGGGGACCCGCCTGTCCAGCTAGGTTATAGTGAGTTCTTGGTCCCCGTGTTTCAGAGTCAGACATACCTGGTTGGAATCATACAGCCAGTGACTGATACATGGTGCCCATGGATTGGGCAGAATGTATCAGGTGTCAGGTTCTCTTTAAAGGTTTGTGCACCCGTTAAAATTTTGTTCACAAATCCTCCAGCTTGGTGTACAATAAAGAATAAAATATACTCACCTTACCAATTCCAACCGCTCCTCTTCTATCTTTGCCCACGCTTCTTGCCATTATAGGAATGTGATCATTGACTGGTCACACCAGTGACCAGTAGATTGACTGGTTGGCTGCAGTGGTCACATGTCTGCATGGGCAAATCAGAATTTACAAGAGACTAGCAGGAAACTGGGGAGAGTTAGGACAGGAGCAGAGGGGATCAGTGAGGCATTATTTTATATTTTACATCATGCTGGACGGTTGTGAACAAAACTTTCATATGTGAACATCTCCTTTAAGCCATGTTACAGAGCATAGTTGTGCAGGGACTCTGTACGCTAGGAGTCCAATACCTCCTTACAGAGACGTAACCCTGCTTCCAGCTGTCACCTAACTGCATGCAGAAGACTGTGCTAATGATGGCCAAGTCCTCAACTACTGGTGGATTTCTGCCCACCTAAGAAAATGGCACAGCTGTGAAGGATTTGCTATTGAGCCATGATGGTGTCCTTTCTCCCAGGTCTCTGACGTAATATTTCTGCACTTTACGCTTTGTGAATGAAGATGTTAAGAGGCACATGTGTATTGTATTGATCAGAGTTCATTGAGAACAGCAGGATCAGTGGTAAGAGGAGAGAAGAATGGACATCTGGCTGTATTCTTCTGAGCACTGGGATCTTAGCTGAATCAGAAAAGATTTAGGTCTCAGTTTTCCTGTACTGGGAGTAGTAACTTATGTCTAATGGGGGGAGGTATCATGAAAAACATTTTAGCCAAATTGTGAGGCTGACAAACCGTGAGACAGGGCACTCAGGAGGTCCCAGGTCAGATACCAGGATGGTTCATAGTACAAAGGAGTAAGACAAAGGCATGGTCAGGCAGCAGTCCAGGGTCATAAGCCAGAAGGGTAAAGGGTATGCCACACTAAACAATATCGCTAACGGGATCGCTAAAAAACGTCACTATTTAGCGATCCCGTTAGCGATGTTGTTCAGTGCGGCAGCTTCCAGCGACGAGCTTCCTGCTGTGATCTCGCTCGTCGCTGGAATCGTTCCGGACCCTATTTCATCGCTGGCGCTCCCGCTGGGTAAGTATCTAATCGCTGTGTGGCACCTTTTCTTAGCGATTTAGCGGTACTTTTGTACCGCTAAAGTCGTTAAGAAGATCGCTAACGGCGATAGCGTCGTTAACTATATCGCTAAATGCGGCAGCATTTAGCGATATAGAAACAATCCCGCTAGCGATCTCATTAGTATGCAACGCTAACGAGATCGCTAGCGGGATTGCTTAGTGTGGCAGTACCTTAAGTCAAGACAAGGGAGTAAAACAAACGAATAGTCAAAGGCCAAGTCAGAGAGAGTCAAGAGCAGGAGGGATAATCTACAAGAATAGTCACAACAAATCCTAGGTCCGGCAACAAGCTCAGAGGAAAGAGACACAGGGCTAAGCAAACACACCTAAGTTAAGTAAAGCTACAACTAACACTGACTGCTAACATCTAACCAGCTTAAAACCTTGCAAATGATTGAGGATGGGAGGTGCCTGGGGAAACGCCCACAAACTAGACCAGACCGACTAGAAAAGATTTGAACTACAGGCCGGTGAGTCTGACTTCTATACCAGGAAAGATCTTTGAACAAATTATTAAAGAACATGTATGCAAGTACCTGGATAAGAATGAAGTGATTAAACAGAGTCAGCATGGGTTTGTAACTAATAAGTCATGTCAGACTAACTTAATTTCCTTCTATGACAGAATCACTGACTGGGTGGATCAGGGAAATGCTGTAGATATAGTATATCTTGACTTCAGCAAAGCATTTGACAAAGTATCTCACACAATCCTTATTGAAAAAATGACTAAGTATGGAATGGACAAGGCAACTGTTAGGTGGATTCATAACTGGCTTAGTGATCGGACCCAAAGAGTGGTTGTAAATGGCTGCACATCCAGTTGGAAGAATGTCTCAAGTGGGGTACCACAAGGCTCTGTTTTGGGCCCTGTATTGTTCAACATCTTTATCAATGATTTAGATGAAGGAATTGAGGGTAAACTGATCAAATTTGCTGATGACACAAAGCTAGGAGGGGTAGCTAATACTAGAGAAGAGAGAGAGAGGATTCAAAAAGATATACATAAACTGGAGCAGTGGGCAGCAACTAACAGAATGGATTTTAACAGGGAAAAATGCAAAGTACTACATGTGGGCAATAAAAATGAAAAAAGCATATACAAAATGGGAGGAATAGGGCTAAGTAACAGCACATGTGAAAAAGACTTGGGTATACTAATTGATCACAGACTTAACATGAGTCAACAGTGTGATGCAGCAGCAAAAAAGGCAAATGCAATTCTAGGATGTATCAACAGAAGCATACAGTCTAGATCACGTGAGGTCATTATTGCCCTCTACTCCTCTTTGGTCAGACCTCATCTGGAATACTGTGTCCAGTTTTGGGCACCACATTTTAAAAAAGACATCAACAAACTGGAGCAAGTTCAGAGAAGAGCCACCAGAATGGTGACCGGTCTGCAAACCATGTCCTATGAGGAACGGTTGCAGGATTTGGGAATGTTTAGCTTGCAAAAAAGAAGACTGAGAGGAGACTTAATAGCTGTCTACAAATATCTCAAGGGCTGTCACATTGTAGAAGGATCATCTTTATTCTCATTTGCACAAGGAAAGACTAGAAGCAATGGGATGAAACTGAATGGGAGGAGACACAGATTAGATATTAGAAAAAACTTTTTGACAGTTAGGGTGATCAATGAGTGGAACAGGCTGCCACAAGAGGTGGTGAGTTCTCCTTCAATGGAAGTCTTCAAACAGAGGCTGGATAGACATCTGTCTGGGATGATTTAGAGAATCCTGCTTTGAGCAGGGGGTTGGACCAGAAGGCCCAGGAGGTCCCTTCCAACTCTACCATTCTATGATTCTATGATGACTGAACTGTCACTCACGTCGAGCACACTCCGGATCCCATAGGACGGCCGAGCTGTCACAGCGTTCCGTGGCCACAGTCAATGTTGAAACCGTAAATAGAAGATCCATCTATTCCACCCCTACAGGAATAAGTGAGCACCATCCTCACCATGCGCATCTGCCCAAAATGTAATGAATGGGCAATAGTAATCCTCCCATCCACCTAGGGATTAAAGCAAAGTAGAGAGCAGCTGCAGGGAAGAAAATCCACATAATGAGAATAAATCCTGCCATATTACAAGACAAACCCTTTAGTAATAATATTATAATTATGCAACTTAACATACAGTATTAGAATAGGCCAAGGGTCAAGAAAATGTAACCTTAATCACTAACCTAGGAGAATATAAGTGCACGGGCATAGTATAACGTCTGCGCACACAGCAATTATTATATTACACGCCTTTCAGAGTAAGTGAATGGCAGCTGAGCAAAAGAAAGGGCCCCTCTTTATTGTACGTGATAAATACGCTTAACGCGCTGTGAAATGACTGGCCGCCCTTTACCCTTGGCCTTAGTTTTTACCTCTAGCTACATCTTAAATCCCAGATGTGCAGAGTACACAAATAGCCTAAACCTGCGGAGAAAAGCTGTGACTGGTCTCTTTCACTAGCAGGACATTTAGGGAAATCCATGTTTATTGATCAAGTTCATTGCTCTTTAGCATTCTTCGATAGGACATTGTGCAGACAGTGCACCGTACACATGATCATATAGCTGAGTTTAAGGAAAGATGGCGCACTCTTTCATTTCCAAAGGAATGTGGAGCTGCTGCCGAGGCTTTGAAGAGGGCATATTGAGGTAAATTGGAAGCACAGTAAATTGTTGTGCTTATTTCATTCACTGTTGTACAATAATTACAAGGCTCTGATTAGGCAGTCAAATGAGCATAAGTAGCTGATTGAAATCAGCAGTCAGAGGATGCAAATTAGCAACATTGGAAAAGCAAAGCAAAATAAAACATGGGATTATGTGCGGGGGCATTGTTAGCACTGTCAGCTATGTCTGCATCCAGTGTCACACTAGGGGGGACCTGTCTCCTGGCTGCTCTCATGTGTAAATATCATTGGAACGTATGTGTATGTACTCATATTTTTTAATATAATTACCGTATATACTCTAGTATAAGCAGACCCAAGTATAAGCCGAGGCACCTACTTTTGCCACGGAAAACTGGGCAAGCTTATTGAAATTAATAAGCCGGGTATGCATTGTCCCCTCATCCCTTTCCTGATATGCATGGCTTCCCCGTCCCTGTCATTGTAAGCATGCTTCCCCGTCCCTGTCATTGTATGCATGCCTCCCCATCCCTGTCATTGTATGCATGCCTCCCCGTCCCTGTCATTGTATGCATGCCTCCCCGTCCCTGTCATTGTATGCATGCTTCCCCGTCCCTGTCATTGTATGCATGCCTCCCCATCCCTATCATTGTATGCATGCCTCCCCGTCCCTGTCATTGTATGCATGCCTCCCTCGTCCCTGTATGCATGGTTCCCCTTGTCCCGTCCCTGTTTGCGTGGCAACCCCGTCCCTGTATGCATGCCTCCCCCGTCCCTGTATGCATGGTTCCCCTTGTCCCGTCCCTGTTTGCGTGGCAACCCCGTCCCTGTATGCATGCCTCCCCCGTCCCTGTATGCATGGTTCCCCTTGTCCCGTCCCTGTTTGCGTGGCAACCCCGTCCCTGTATGCATGCCTCCCCCGTCCCTGTATGCATGGCTCCTTATCCCCTTCCCTGTTTGCATGTTTCCTATTGAAAAAAAAAACAAACATCCTACTCACGTACCTGCTCACCCTGGGTGCTGGCACTGCATGTCGTTCCAGCCTCCGGCGCCTGCAGCTCTTCCTGCCAAGTGGTCACGTGGCCCCGCTCATTAAGGTAATGAATATGCGCTCCATGCCTATGGGAGTGGAGAGCAGTGCATATTCATTACCTTAATGAGTGGGGCCACGTGACCGCTCGGCAGGAAGAGCTGCCGGCGGCCGGAACGAGATGCAGTGCCAGCACATAGGACGCACAGGTAGCCGGCTGCTGCGGCTGGCACTGTGCACTATTGGAGCAGCGTCACAGGCTTAGCCACAGCCTCCGGCTCATGCCTCTGTGACCCGCCGCTCCCCATCCCCCATCAGCTTTCTGAGACAATGACTCAAGTATAAGCCAGGGGGGGCGTTTTCAGCACAAAAAAAATGTGCTGAAAAACTGTGCTTATACACGAGTATATACGGTAAGTAATACTAATGGCTAGATTTTTTTTTCAATTAAAGGGAATCTATTACCAAGTTTTTGCCATCCTATCTGAGAGCAGCACGATGTAGGGGCAGGGACCCTGATTCCAGCGATGTGTCGCTTACTGGGCTGCTCGCTTCAATTTTGATCAAATACAATTTTACCTGCTGTAGATTTTAAAGGGATATCGTGGTTGCTGGCTCCAATATGTTACTCATGTTATTGTGCATTTATATTATGTGGGTGTTATGTCAGTCCATGACACTAGTTATATCGCTGTAGTGGTGTTTCCTATGGAATTTTAGTCCCTCTTCATCTTGTCTAGCACCTTTCTTTTGTATTTTGTTTAAAAATATTATAATAAAGGATGAGATTTTATAATTGATATATCATTGTGTGGTACCATTCTTTGATACTTTTTGGTTACCATAAAAGTCACATTGTTGTTCTGTGGTATATTACCCTCTATAGGGGATTACAAGTGAGAAATTTTTGGGCAACTTTTTGTGATTACACTGCTGTAGATCTAGCAGCTCTTTAATGCTGAGCTCTGTATAGCCCCGCCCACACCACTGATTAGTAGCTTCTGTGTACACTGTATTTAGGCTGCCAATCAGTGGTCAGGGGCGGGGTTATACAGAGCTCAAGAATATGAAGGACTGCATGACAGATTTACTATTCCTCTAGTTATAATCCACTGCTGATCAAACAATGCTTTTATCAAAACTACAGCAAGCAGCCCAGTAAGTAATACATGGCTGGCATCATGGTCTCTCGCTCAACATTATGTGACCCACTATATCCCTAATTTGCATGTGAACATGTGGATCTCCTCTGGTGAAAGCATGTATGTATTAAATACATGTACATCTGAAATGAAGCTGGACTTAATTCCCTATCCATGCACTTGGCTCCATTCACTGATACTTCTTATTAGAGAATATTAAATGGGTTTTATAAATCAAGTTCCCATAAAAAGTCCCAAATACCTAATAACGGTTATTTTTAATAGTCTACAAAATTATACCTTTTCAGCTTTTTTTTCTTCTGCGTGCCTCTTTCAGCACTTGTGGCGGGCTGTTGAGCCATGTCAGACGACCTGTTGCTGTGTGTCCAGTGTTGGTCAAATCATTGAGCAAGCAAACAATCTCCATTTACATTACACAATTTGGAGAAGTTGTACAAGAATATTTTGTGCTCTTCTAAACGATTTCATGCGCTATGAAAGACCATTTTTGGACACATGGTCCAGTCGTTCAAACCATTCACATTATTTGGTAGTGGGGAGAGTGACTGAGCAAGTGTACTCACCGGCACTCAGCTCAGTAGCACATGTAATAACTCTTCAGGGATCATTTTAATAGTGTTCATTATTCTTCATCTGTATAATAAATACAACATTTACTGGTGGGACAACCCATGTAAGTCCTTGTAACCTCCTGCATCCAATTGGATGTATATCACTTACAATTCTCCTAAAACAGCAGTAAATTAACTACAGAATAAGAAATCAGCATATTCAAATTATTCAGCCTAGAAGCTAGCTTAAAAAATAAAATATATATAGGTAAATCAAAACAGAATCTTTATTGATAACTACAACCTCCTTATGAAGAAATGAAATGCACCTTGAAGTGTCTGCTCATGTATCTCCTGTTAGGCTGCCTAATCATATCCACAAGCAGGGCTGCCACCAAGAATTTACGGGTCCCCTACTGGCAACATTTTTGGGTCCCCTTGAGACTCCTCCCAGGCTCCACCCCAGCTCCGCCTCCTCTCAAACCTTCCACAGTCCCACTGTTGGAAAAACTCCACTTCTCCTCTACATCTTCGCCAATCACACATTAACAGTTCCTATCGAACAACATGTCAGATACATAGCCAGCAGATTTGTTTTGGCCAAAAGACTTTTTAAGCCTGCCACCACGACAAGGTAAACTCTTTTGGCCCGGTCCTACTCTACTCTAACCTATGAAATAGTTCTTAAAATATCCAATACTCTTTTTAGGTATATTTTTATTTATTTATCTTTAAGGTAATGTGTCACAAACATTTTTTAAAATGAACAATAATACCACATAGAATGGACCAATGCTGTCACAGCATGGCCAGACCACATATTACCACCTCATAGTGACTGAATAATACCACATACAATGAACAAATACCACCACACCGTGACCAGACAAAAATATTACCACTTCTTAGCAACTGAACTATACAATATACAGGAGGCAAATACTGTCACACCATGACCAGACCACATATTACCACGACATCGTGACCAAATAGTACTACACAGAAGGAACAAATACTGCCTCACCACGACCAGACCACATATTGCCATCACATAGTGCCCGAATAATACCACACAGAATGAACAAATACCACCACACCATGACCAGAACACATTTTACTACCACTTAGTGATCGAATACTACAATCATTAATAAAAAAACACAATAATAATATTACCATAAGTGCCATTATACACAGGAGCTCTGTAAATAGTATACAGTGTATAGAGTCAGTGTACAGGTGATAAAGGGATCACCGGTAACATTATACACAGTAGCTCTATATATATAGTGACAGTGTATTGTATAGGTAATACATGGATCACCGTTTATATTACACACAGGAGCTCTGTATATAGTGGCAGTGTACAGATAATACAGTGATAACTGGTCATTTTATGCACAAGAGCACTGTATATAGTTTTTAGTGTACAGGTAATACAGGGATCACCAGTTACATTATACACAGGAGCTCTGTATATAGTGTCAGTGTACAGATAATACGGTGACCACCAGTGACATTATACACAGGAACTATGTATAGGGTACAGGTAATACAGTGTATAGTGTGCAGGTAATACAGTGATCACTGGTGATGTTGTACACAGGAGTTCTGCACATAGTATACAGTGTATAGTGTAAGTGTACAAGTAACACACTGACTCACCAGTGGCGTCTGTAGTTGAAGTCCCTCATCTTCGCTTTTCTTTCTTATCCAGCACAGACTGCCATCACTTCTTCCAGCCAGGACTTGTCTCTGCGGAAAGTAACACACAGTTATCTAGAGCACCACTTCCAGAGTACATTCCCCACTTTTTCACCAAACTTCCAGACTATGCAGCTGAATACAGACGTGCACCCACTACACCATTTATAAATAATTCGTTATTACTAGTGTTGAGCGATACTGCTCAATATCTAAAAATATCGGATCAGAATGGTATCGCCGATATCACTAAATATCGGCGATATCCGATTCCGATACCGGAAGTCCCATGTAAGTCTATGGGAACAAAATATCGCAACTAAAAAAAACCTTTATTTCCTTGTAAACACTAAATATACACACATAGAATACATATATATATATATATATACATGTCATTGTGACATATATACATATATGTATAGTTTATACACTTCTACATAGTAAAATATCCTCTGATTCAATTGCCGGGTAAAGCCGGCTTCTGTGAAAAGACAGAAGCACCCGACATGAAATGACACTTGGTGTACATAGGGTTAACCATGTCTTTTCATGTCGTTTGCAATCTGATTTGCACAATTACATCAGTCTATGTGTGCAAAATTTCACACCTGTAGGGGTTAATTAAAGGTGTAAATTCGTTGTAAAAAAAAAACGGACTTTTTTGCTACAAATTTACACCTTTAATTAACCCCTACAGGTGTGAAATTTTGCACACATAGACTGATGTAATTGTTTGTGCAAATCAGATAGCAAAGGACATGAAAAGACATGGTTAACCCTATGTACACCAAGTGTCATTTCATGTCGGGTTCTGCATTTTCACAAAAGCCGGCAATTGAATTAGCGGCTATTATACTATGTAGAAGTGTATGAACTATAAATATAAATATATATATATGTGTCACAAATTCAATGACATGTATATATATATATATATATATATATATATATGAAGTGTAAAATTGTTTAAAAAAAATGCGTGGGCTCCCGCCCTATTTTCGCAACCAGACAGACAAAGCCAGCGAATGGGGGCAGATAATAATAGCCCAGAGAGGGACCATTAATTTTGGCCCCCCCTGGCTACTAACATCTGCCCCCAGACACCCCAGAAAAGACAAATCTATAATTAGATTCGCCCTTTCTGGCACTTTGCCCGTCTATTCCCATTGCCCTGTAGCGGTGGCGAATGGGTTAATATGGGGTTAAAGCCACATTGCAATTGAAAGGTGACCTTAAGCCAGGTTAATAATTGAGAGCTGTCAATTAGACAACTATCAATTATTAATCCTATTGCATGAAATAAAAATAAAACACACACACTTTAATTAAAAATAATTTTAATGAAATAAAGACACATGTTTTTGACCATCTTTTATTTGACTGCAAAGACCATTTCCTGTAATAAAAATAAAATAAAAAAGCAAAATTATTCTTACCTATCCCATGCACAGTCAGGTCCCACGGTGTAATCCTTCAGAAAGGGTTAATGTTTACTGCAGGGACCGCAGCTAATGCTGCAGCCTCACAGTAAACCCCCAAATGAATGAGTTCCTCTCCTGGCTGACAGGAGAGGAAGTGGAAAGCTTAATTGATTGCTTTCCACTTTCACTTCAGGTCAGCCAGGGACACAATCAGTGACGTCAGAGGGAACTGATTAACAAAAATAGGGGTTCCCTTCGAATAAAAAATGGCGTGGGGTCCCCCCTATTTTTGTTAACCAGCCAGATGAAGCAGACCGCTGAGGCCTGGATTTTCAGGCTGTTAAGGAGCCAAGATCCATGGACCTTGCCAGCCTGATAATACCAGGCCACAGCAGTCTGCATATCTTGGCTGATTAACAAAAATAGGGGATCCCCTCGAAAAAAAATTGGCATGGGGTCCCCACTATTTTTGTTAACCAGCCAGATGAAGCAGACCGCTGAGGCCTGGTTTTTCAGGCTGGTAAGGATCCAATATCCATGGACCTTGCAAGCCTGATAATACCAGGCCACAGCAGTCTGCTTAGCTTGGCTGGTTAACAAAAATAGGGGATCCCCTCGAAAAAAAAACGGCGTAGGGGTCCCCCTATTTTTGTTAACCAGCCAAGTAAAATGCAGACTGCTGCGGCCTGGTATTAAAAGACTGTCAAGGCCCATGGATTTTGGCCCTCAACAGCCTGATAATACCAGGCTACAGCAGCCCCACATTTGGCGCATCAAAAGATGTGCCAATTGTGGCACTTTACCCGGCTCTTCCCACTGCCCTGTAGCGGTGGCAAGTGGGGTAATAAGGGGTTAATGTCACCGTTGATTGCACGGTGACAATAAGCCCGGTTAATAATGGAGAGGTGTCAATAAGACACCGATCCATTATTAATCCCAAAGTTATTAAATGTATAAAAAAAAGACAAAGCAAGAAAAAAGTCTTTTAATGAAATAAAAGAGACAACACAGTTTTCATTTTTTTTATTACTCTCTCATTCCTGCGACGCCATCGATCTCCTGTAAAAAAAGAAAAAAAACAAACCAACAGTATACCACCTGTCCGACGCAGTCCATAGTAACGACTGTCCCACGACGATCCAGCTCTGCTACATCGCAATGACAGGCAGAGCCTGTCATCGCAACGCAGCACAGCTGATTACCTGCTTCCCCGGCGGTGACGTCATCGGACTGACTGCTTTACGGCCGGGATTACCCAGCAGTCACTGCAGTTATCCGAGAAACTGCATGTGACCGCCGGGGAAAGATGATGGCGGCCATGAAGCAGTCCAGCCCGTGACCGCCGGAGATCTTCTGCCAGGTAAGTGCCGCTGACTCCTGACAGACCCGACCGACGGACACTGACAGTGACAGTGACAATCCCGATTCCGGTATCCGATATGACGAAAATATCGGTACTCGGAATCGAAAGCCCGATACAGCCAATATCGGCCGATACCCGATATTTGCAGTATCGTATCGCTCAACACTAGTTATTACGCAACCCATCATTTCATATATAAATTGTAATCCACCACTGTGCCCCCAGTATAACTACATAAATGAATTAGCACCTGTACTCTTTCCCCAATTCAATACCAGTCACACTCCTGCATCCTCAACACCCCCCCCATTCTGTACCTCCCGGTCCCCCTATTCATTATATTTACATTCCCCAATTCATTATGTAACGTCCTCTGTCTCTCCCACCCCACCTTCTATTTATTATAAACTGCTCTCCCCCACCGTCAATCCATCATCATTTGAAACCCTGAAAACATGATGGAGTTTTGGAAACATTGCTCTAGATGGTATCATGCTATTGAGATCTGATTGTTTATGTTGTTATTGTTGTTATTATTAAGAAAAGTGGACGTAGACAGAAAGGGCCCCTGTGAGAGAACAATATATGGGCCCTTTGTAGTCCAATAGGTCATCATAAGGCACAATTTAACCTGCTTTGTGGCTAGAAGTGGCCCCTTACATCTTGAGCCCCTGTGCAGCTGCCCCAATTGTATGTCCGCCCTTGATTATTTCTTTGTTTACATTACTCAGTGTGAATTAAGGATTTATTTCTCAGCAGTAATGTTTGAGTATAGTGGGCCCCTCTCTTCCGAGTTTACAAGTAAGAAATTGAGAGTAATATTAGAACCCAACACAAGTGAATGTACCAGCAGCAGAACAGTATGTGTGATGGAGTCTATTGGCTTTATAGAGCAGCACAGCATTAATCACACACGCTTCTGATGACAATACATTATGCTGAAAAAGCAATGTTGTTAAACTCCTTAGACTGCCTCAAATCTTACTGAAAGATGTGGGAGATATCAAGTGTTGGAAAAGTCATTTAACAGTGATTGAAGATGGTACAAGTTGCTACCAGCTATTTATATCGTTGACTCAGACTGTATGACGGCTGAAAGATACATCACACTGTCTGCTGGAATGTGTTTCCTCTCAGTGTACCATAGCAGAGATAATATATTGAGGCTGCAGCGCCCATTTACCTTGGATCACCTCAAGATGACAATTTTCATGTAAGTGTAAACCCCCAAACCACATAAGCAAATAGCGCTATATTGATTGGCAAGAAAGCCAAGGAAGCAAACGAAACTGTTTTCTTGTAAGCTGGCACTGGCGTCACTTATACTTGGCATTTGCTTAGCTTGCTTAAAACTACTGGTTGTTCAGTGAGCAAAGCAAAGAAAGTTGTTTGGCTTGGACGATGGTCAGCAATGTGTGCAATGAGCTTTGGGCAGCAGCAGTGATGACTCTTTATGGCTTTATTAGGAAGAACAGGCAGTATGTAATGTCTTTATTTGGGTTTTAAAACAGCAATAAATCAAGTTGTCTAATGCAAAATAGATAATACATATCTTTGTAAGCAGTACTGTAGGGAAATTAATGTAAACCTCTCGCATACACAAAAGCTAGCAATTAGATGTGTATTATTAAAACGTAACTTTTAATGTTATTCTGAAATAACATCAAAAAGTGATTAATTACATATGTTGTTTTCTTTTTTTATTATTTTGTGTAGTAGCTATTTGTTACTTTTTTGTTTTTATACATGTAGTAGCTATCTACATGTTGTTTTATTTGTTTTTATTTGATATGTTGTAGCTACCTACACGCTGTTTTCTTGTTGTATGTTGTACTATCTACAGCTGAAACCAGAAGCTTACAACACTATATAAAAAGACACATATTCATGTTTTTCTCAATAACTGACATGAAATCAGAATAAATCTTTCCCGTTTTAGGTCAATTAGGATTACCATAATTATTAATATTTGCCAAATGCCAGAATAATGAGAGAGAATGTTTTAAGGCATTTTTATTACTTACTGTAAAGTCAAAAGCTTACATATATTTCATTAGTATTTGGTACCATTGTTCTTAAACGGAATGACTTGGGTCAAACGTTTGGGATATCCTTCCATAAGCTTCTCACAATAGTTGGTCAGAATTTGGACCCATTCTTCCTGACAAAACTGGTGTAACTGATCCAGGATTGTAGGTCGCCTTACTCGCACCTGTCTTTTCAGCTTTGCCTATACTTTTTCAATAGGATTGAGATCAGGGTTTATGATGGCCACTCCAAAACATTGATTTTGTTATCCTTAAGCCACTTTGTTACCATTTTGGCAGTATACTTCGGGTCATTGTCCATTTGGAAGACCATTTCCGCCCAAACTTTAACCTCCCGGCTGATGTCTTGAGATGTTGCTTCAGTTTTGCCACATAATCTTCTTTTCTCATGATGCCATCTATTTTGTGAAGTGCACCAGTCCCTCCTGCAGCAAAACAACCCACAACATGATGCGGCCACCCCCATGTTTCACAGTTGGGATGGTGTTCTTAGCCTTCCAAGCTTTTCCCTTTTTCCTCAAAATGCAACGATGGTCATTATGCCCAAAAAGTTCAATTTTAGTTTAATCAGACCAGACCACAGGACGTCTCCAAAAATTACAGTTTTTGTTCCTGTGTGCATTTGCAAATATTAATCTAGATTTTTTATGCTTCTTTTGGAGTAATGGCTTCTTCCTGGCAGAGTGCCCGCTCAGTCCATGTTGATACAATACTCTTTTCACTGTGGATATTGACACAATCTAACCAGCTTCTGCCATCATCTTCACAAGATTTTTTGCTTTTGTCCATGGGTTCATATGTACATGTCAGACCAAATCACTTTCATCTTGGGGCACAGAACCTGTTTCCTTCCTGAACGGTGTATTTGGTGGACATTCCCATCTTGTTTGAACTTGTGTATAATTGTTTGTACAGATGAACGAGGCACCTTGAGGTATCTTAAAATTCTACCCAAGGATGAGCCAGACTTGTGCAAGTCCACAATTCTCTTCCTGATATCTTGGCTGATTTCTTGAGACTTTCCCATGATGCGACACAAAGAAGCAGTGTGTTTCAGGTGTGCATTAAAATACATCCACAGGTGTGTCTCTAATTAACAGGAATTATGAGAAGCTTAGAAACACATGACTTCATCATATGGGTAGTTAAATCACACCAAATGCCCCAAAGTAATATACAAATAGACCCCTGTGAAAGGGAATATTTGTAAATATATACCACAACAACTAGATATACACAGAAGTGGTAATCAATTAGTCACCATGAAAGACACCACAAGAATGGCATATAAATCAATAAATATTTTATTACTCACATATGAGAAAATCGACAAGAAAAGATGCAAGATATGAATAAAAGAGGGACATAATTGTAATAGGAGATCCACTAAAATTCATCCATCCCTGAACAATAGCCCCACATGGTATAAAGGAGCAAAATAAATAGCTGAATGTATATAAGTAAATTCAAATGTGGCTGCTATAAACAGATACTTTACCACAATGGGTTAAAGAATCACACATATATATATATGAAATCACAGCGATTAACAAGAGCTCCATGCAAATTGCAAACAGTCAGCCTTGTTGCCACTTATAATATATCACTGATAATGATAATATATCAAAAATGCTAAATGCTGAATATAAACAGCCTATACAAATGCCAATCAACATACCGGTGGTGATGGAGTGGAAATCCCCAGATGTCCCTCTGCCCCGACTCGCGTTTCGCACTACTTCTTCGGGAGGCGTGACTCTTTGACTTTGCAGTAAGTAATAAAATGCGTTAAAACATTCTCTCATTATTCTTTCATTTGGCAAATATTAATAATTATGGTAATCCTAAGGCTAAGTTCACATTGCGTTAGTGCAGTCCGCTCAACGTATGTGTTAAACGGACTGCGCTAACACAAGTGCCTTTTAAAGATAGCGCTATGCGATCGTGCTAGCGCAGATGCTCCATCTGTGCTAGCGGTGACGGACCCCCCGAACGCTGCAGACCGGGTCCTTCACAGAATGACGGCACATCGCTAACACATGCCGATTATGACATGCGTTAGCGATGCGCTACATAATGCCAGTCTATGGGTGCGCTAACGCATCCATTACATATCGTTAGTGCCGCTATGTAATGGATGCCGTCAGCGCATTGCCATTAACGCAATGTGAACCCAGCCTAATTGACTTAAAACGGGAAAGGTTTATTCTGATTTCATGTTAGATGCTGAGAAAAAAATGCATATATGTCTTTTTATATAGTGTATGTAAACTTCTAGTTTCAACTGTATATGTTGTTTTCTTTGTTTCATTATTCTATGTTGTAGCTATCTATACGTTGTTTTATAATTATATTTAGTAGCTATCTATAAGTTGTTTTCTTCATTTTTTTATTGTATGAAATAGCTATCTATGTGTCATTTTCATTTTTTTAGATTATATGCAGTAGCTTTATACAGGTGCTTCTCACAAAATTAGAATATCATAAAAATGTTAATTTATTTCAGTTCTTTAATACAAAAAGTGAAACTCATATATTATATAGAATCATTACACACAGAGTGATCTATTTCAAATGTTTATTTCTGTTAATGTTGATGATTATGGCTTACAGCCAATGAAAACCAAAAAGTCATTATCACAGTAAATTAGAATACTTTATAACACCAGCTTGAAAAAAGTGATTTTAAAATCCGAAATGTTGGCCTACTGAAATGTGCGTTCAGTAAATGCACTCAGTACTTGGTCAGGGCTCCTTTTGCATCAATTACTGCATCAATACGGCGTGGCATGGAGGCGATCAGCCTGTGGCACTGCTGAGATGTTATGGAAGCCCAGGTTGCTTTGATAGCAGCCTTCTGCTCGTATGCAATGTTGGGTCTGGTGTCTTTCATCTTCCTTTTGACAATACCCCATAGATTCTCTATGGGGTTAAGGTCAGACGAGTTTGCTGGCCAATCAATCACAGTGATACTGTTGTTTTTAAACCAGGTATTGGTACTTTTGGCAGTGTGGACAGGTGCCAAGTCCTGCTGGAGAATGAAATTTCCATTTTCAAAAAGCTTGTCGGCAGAGGGAAGCATGAAGTGCTCTAAAATTTCCTGGCAGACGGCTGCACTGACTTTGGTCTTGATAGTGGATCTACAACAGCAGATGACATGGCTCCCCAAACCATCACTGATTGTGGAAACTTCACACTAGACCTTAAGCAGCTTGGATTGTGGCCTCTCCACTCTTCCTCCAGACTCTGGGACCTTGGTTTCCAAATGAAATGAAAAATTTACTTTCATCTGAAAACAACACCTTGGATCACTGAGCAACAGTCTAGTTCTTTTTCTCCATGGCCCAGGTAAGATGCTTCTGGCCTTGTCTATTGGTCATGAGTGGCTTGACACAAGGAATGCGACACTTGTAGCCC
Source organism: Oophaga sylvatica (assembly GCA_033576555.1). Classification (NCBI taxonomy): domain Eukaryota; kingdom Metazoa; phylum Chordata; class Amphibia; order Anura; family Dendrobatidae; genus Oophaga; species Oophaga sylvatica. The sequence goes on from JARQOD010000005.1 coordinate 465,346,785, forward strand.
ATGTCCTGGATACGTCTGTGTATGGTGGCTCTTGACACAATGACTCCAGCAGTAGTCCACTGCTTGTGAATCGCCCACAAATTTTTGAATGGCCTTTTCTTAACACTCCATTGAAGGCCGCAGTTATCCCGGTTGCTTGTGCTCCTTTTTCTACCACACTTTTTCCTTCCACTCAACTTTCCATTAATATGCTTGGATACAGCACAGCCAGCTTCTTTAGCAATGACATTTGTGGCTTACCCTCCTTGTGGAATGTGTCAATGACTGCCTTCTGGACATCTGTGAAGTCATCAGTCTTTCCCATGATTATGTAGCCTACTGAAATAGGGGACCTTTATAAAAGCTTAGGAAGCCTTTGTAAGTGCTTTTTGTTAGTTATTCTAATTTACTGAGATAATGACTTTTGGGTTTTCATTGGCTGTAAGCCATAATCATCAACATTAACATAAATAAACACGTGAAATAGATCACTCTGTGTGTAATGACTCTATATAATATATGTTTCACTTTTTGTATTGAAGAACTGAAATTAATTAACTTTTTGATGATATTCTAATTTTGTGAGAAAGCACCTGTACATGTTGGTTTCTTTATTTTTATTTGATATGTATTATGTAAAAAACTAGTAATTAGTGGTGTATTTTTAACTATAACTTTTAATGTTTTTCTAAAATTACCTCAAAGAAATATGAATGACATAAAGTGCTATAGTGACACATAACATAAGATACAATAGTTCTGTTGAAACAGGATATGCTGTCTCTATGCCCGAGATCTGTTATGCCAGGGTGGAGATTATCAACCTGTAAAGCAGATTCTGTTCTGTGACACTGATACCATACACAACAAAGGGATATCCACCACCTTTTGGATCTGCTGTCTTAGAGGAACAAGTCACTCATTGTGACAGCAATCTATCTATTAAGGGAGGATAAATATGCATAAGAGTAGGGAGGGAGAAGGAATCACATAATCATGGCAGAACCTAAAGGCCCCATCTCACATAGCGAGATCTCAGCAGTGATCTCGCTATGTCTGACACGTACCAGCGATCAGGCCCCTGCTGTGAATCGCTGGTCGTGTCAGAAATGCCTGGACCTTTTTTTGATCGCTGGTCTCCCGCTGGCCAGCACGCTGCGTGTGGCAGGCAGGAGACCAGCGATCAGCTGGTAACCAAGGTACACTTCGGGTTTCCAGGCGCGCTGCTGCAGGGGAGCTGGTAACCAAGGTACACATTGGGTTTCCAGGCACCGCGCAACGCCTGGAAACCCGAAGTGTACCTTGGTTACCAGCTCCCTGCATCAGTGTGCTGGTATCCAACGTACACTGCGGGTAACTAGGCGACGTTACCCACAGTGTCGCTGTGCTGATCGATCATGTAGCGACACACCAGCGATCCTGATCGTTGTCCGGATCACTGGTGTATCGCTATGTGAGACGGGGCCCTTACTGTATTGTGAGAACTGTTACACAATTAGATAAAACAGAGCAATCTCACCCATGTGTGTATAATGCTCTTCAATCCCAGCCCATGTTACATCAAATAGTCCACCTCAGGGATGTCTCCATGTTACTTATTCCATGGTATCTGAGGAAAATAGCTGCCAAAGCGTTTCCTTTCTTATCTGATTTATCAGGGATTCTTGTTATTAAGGTGGGCTATAATAGATTCTTGCTGGCACCAAACTGTCTCCGGTTGTGCTCTTATAACTTCCTATGCAATGGTACTGTATTAATAGTGTGTCTTAAATCAAAGTTGCAGCACATTAGATCGCGGCCGTGTCACTTCTGGCCCATGGAGCACATATTGCCGACGCAACGTCCCACATCCGGACGGTGGAACGCATTAGTGAGACTCATATTTTCGGAGCGGCAGGCATGTCACCTCCGACCGGTGTGTGGGTATGGTTTATCGCATCATATGATGTTTATGATAACCTGGGGGCCGGACAGTGGGCTGACCTAACAAATCAGTTACATCTGCAATCATCCGTATGGGCCATAATCTCACGGTGAGTGTCAATTCACTCTCCACCAAAACATCCCAGCTTTGTATGTACCAATGTTAATCAGATGGACAGACTTCTATCAGAGATCATGGTTTTCTCTGAAGCATACTACCCATTTCAGATCTCCCAACCCTATGAAATATGGCAAAGTATTATTACGGCATAAAAAATCAGATTGATGATGGGACTGAGGTCATACTGAAATAGCACATTCATCACTAACTCAGTAGCAAGTATATATATCGAGATGAATATATTACATAAAGGCTTATCATTTGTCCCGACAACAGATTATGATTCATTTGACACGGTTAAGGACTTACATCTTTTTATACGCAAACTGAAGTGGCGCAAGGACTACATAAGAATGGACAAAAAAACTTGCTTAGAGCTGGGTGTGTGATGACTTCTTTGAGGACATTCGAGTTCTATTTAATCTTAGTGACCCTGATCCCAACATGGAGATAAATGACCCATTTGCAAACCTAAAGCTTAAAAGTACGAGAATGCCACCACAACAGATTGACTTATGTTCAATTGATTTTTTCTTATGCTTAGTCTCAAGGGATTTGACCGAATTGGGAAAGAAAACCAAAAGAGAGAAACATAATTTGTCCAAACTTGAGTTGCAGGCACTATGTACCCTGGAAAAGGATCAGACAATCAGGATAAAGTCACCGGATAAAGCTGACAACATGGTTATAATGAATACTGGTGACTATCAGAACATGTGTCTTGGCTTGCTCCAAGACAATGAATGCTACAGGGGAATACAAACTAACTCCATAAAAAACTTTGTCAGACCTGGGAATTTTAGCAAAGGAAGAACTGGATAATCACATCATAAATAAAGATGAATGTGAATTTATATGTCGAAACATCCGGTCATGGCAACATTTTATGAGTTTCCCAAAGTACATAGTGGTCTTAACTCGCTAAAAGGAAGACTGATTGTTTAGGGAGTAGATAGCTTGATGCAGAATCTGATTATCTACTTAGATAAAGTATTAAGACCCTTTGTCACCAGTCTAAATTCATATGTTTGTGACGCCACGGATCTTCCCAGAAAACTAGAAGGCCTGGCTCTAGTTTCGGACATGATACTGGCTAGTATTGATGTCGAATCCTTGTACTTCAATACCACACAATAAGGGTACAAAAGCGGTTGAATTTTTCTTGAGAAGCAGAGGATGCCAACTTGAGAAACACAACATGTTTATCCTGGAAGCTCCAATTTTTTGTTTGTCAAGAAATGTTTTTTCTTTTCAATGGGAAGTACTTCCACCAGCTCAAGGGTAGAGCGATGGGGAGTCCCTGTGCCTCATTGTATGCTAATCTATTCCTGGGCTGGTGGGAGGAAACCGTTGTCTTTGGAGATACCCCAATCCTGGAAAGAGAATGCATCTCCCTATGGATACTTTATATAGATGACGTGCTGGTAATTTGGAAAATGGTACTTGAGATAATTTATTGAATTTATGAACAGACTAAATTATAACAACCTGAGTTTGCATTTTACCTGTGAGACAAATGTGGAAAAGTTGACATTTCTGGATATTTTGATCCTGAAGAAAAATAATGGAGAATTGAGTACTGAAGAAAAAAAAAACAGTTGTTCCAGCTTCTAAAATTTCCTTTATTTTCCAACATTTAAAAAATCATGTTCAGCAGAATTCCTCATATGAAAGGTGGATATGCTCACAGGCACCAGCCATACAGCTACGCGTTTCGATCCCCTATGGATCTTTGTCACAGCTGAGAATTGAGTACCCAGACATACAGAAAGGCAACAGCTACAAATTCATTACTTGGCTGGGAGAGCAATCATCACACTGCATTAAAAAGAGGGATCCCAAAGGGTCAGTTTATGAGGATTCACAGAAATGGCTCAATAACAACAGCTTTGAGCAACAGGCTTTGGACCTAAGTGACAGTTTCCTAGAGAGAAGCTACCCCAATAAAGTGATATCCCAAGCATATAATAACACATTCCAAGGATCGTACAAGTCTGCTGAATTTGGTTTCCACTGATGTAAACAACATGTGCAGATTTATCACCACCTTTTCTAACAAATCAGAGGATGTCAGGTAGGTACTAGGAAGACACTGGCCCATCTTACAGATGGATGAGTATGTAGGAGGACTGTTATGTTTCGGTAGCTGAGGAGTGCAGGTAAAAAAAAGGCAATACACCAGAGCAGTTGGAATCTATGAGATTGCAGTACCCTGACTAACCACCACAACTAGAGGCAGCCGTGGAGCGTTCCTACGTTGGTCCTAGACGCCTCGTCACAGCCTGAGAAACTAACTACACCTAAAGATAGAAATAGGAAAGCTATCTGCCCCGGAGCAGAACCCCAAAGATAATAGAAAGCCCCCAAACATGTAATGGCGGTTAGACAAGAGGAAATACTGACACAGAAAGAAAATAGTATGAGCAAACGCTGGGGCCCAAACTATCTAAATAGAAAAGGATAGGAAGGGCACTTACTGCAATCCCAGAAAACCCTGAAAAGCACCAACTCCACTAATTTCAAAATCACCTGAGATCACACGACCTCTACCACCTAAATTAGTTCTCTGGTGTAACAAAATCAAAACAGCAGCCACTGAAGAAACTGGAAAAAGCAAAAGAACAAAACTCAGTGGCTGAACTAAACTGAGAGGGCAGAAGCCCCCGGAGGGGACCCTGAAGGCCCCCAAAGAAGTGCAGGACAATATGCAAAAATAAAGCAAAAACACAAAAGAAGCAAAAGTCTTATCTGTTAGCAGGAGATGCAGACACGACACAGCAGGCTACAAGGGAAACTGGAATGAAGGATTCAGACCAGAACAATTGATCACCGGCAACCCTGATGGGAAAATGACTCCCTTATATAAGACCAGTCAGTAACACCTGATTCCCAGTCCTCACAATCTTCACTAGCACCGCTTGTAACCACCAGAGGGAGCCTCTGCTCAGAACTCATCTCAAACCCATTCACAACAGTACCCCCCCCTTGAGGAGGGGTCACCGAACCCTCATTTGAGCAACCAGGTCGGTCAGGATGAGTTCTATGATACGCATGGATAAGTCTCCTAGCATGGATGTCCGAAGCAAACACCCAAGAATTGTCTTCCTGACCATAACCTCTCCATTTAACCAAATACTGGAGTTTCCGTCTAGAAAAACGAGAATCCAATATTTTCTCAACCACATACTCCAGATTGCCCTCAACCAAAACAGGGTCAGGAGGCACAGCAGCAGGAACCACTGGCTCAACAAACCTCTTCAACAAGGACTTGTGGAACACGTTATGGATCTTAAATGTCCCTGGAAGAAGCAAACGAAAAGAAACAGGATTAATAATCTCCATGATCTTATAAGGTCCAATGAACCTAGGCTTAAATTTAGGAGATGCTACTCTCATAGGAATATTCTTTGAGGACAACCAGACCAAGTCCCCCACTTTAAACCGAGGACCATCAGTCCTATGCCGGTTAGCAAACCGCTGGGCCTTCTCCTGAGAGAGGGACAACCTCTCCACTACCTGGTCCCAAATCTGTTGCATACGCTCCACAACAGAGTCAACACCTGGACAGACAGAAGCCTCCGTCTGTCCTGAAGAAAATCGAGGGTGAAACCCAGAATTACAGAAAAACGGAGACATCAAAGTGGCAGAGCTAGCCCTATTATTAAGAGCAAACTCAGCCAAAGGCAAAAAAAGAGACCCAGTCATCCTGATCAGCAGACACAAAGCATCTTAGATAAGTCTCCAATGTCTGGTTTGTTCTCTCAGTTTGACCATTGGTCTGAGGATGAAATGCAGAGGAGAAAGACAATTGAACACCCAGTTTAGAACAAAAAGTCCTCCAAAATCTGGAAACAAACTGGACTCCTCTGTCAGACACAATGTTCTCAGGAATGCCGTGTAAACGAACCACGTGCTGAAGGAACAACGGCACCAATTCAGAGGAGGAAGGCAACTTAGGTAATGGCACAAGATGTATCATTTTGGAAAACCTATCACAAATTACCCAGATGGTGGTCATTCTCTGAGAAACAGGAAGATCGGAAATGAAATCCATAGAGATATGGGTCCATGGTCTCTTGGGCACAGGCAATGGCATCAACAAACCACTAGAGCGAGAGCAAGGCTTGGAGCGAGAGCAAGTCCCGCAGGACTGCACAAATTCCCTGACATCACGAGACAAGGTAGGCCACCAAAAGGACCGACTAACCAAGTCTCTGGTACCAAAAATTCGGGATGCCCAGCCAATGCGGAACAATGAATCTCAGACATCACACTCTTTTTCCATTGGTCCGGGACAAACAATTTTTCAACAGGGCAGCGCTCGGGCCTATCCTCCTGACACCCCTCCAGAGCAAGTCTCAAATTGGGCGAGATGGCGGAAAGAACTAAACCCTCTTTCAAAATAACAGAAGGATCAGATAACTCAGGAGAGTCCGCAAGGAAACTCCTCGAGAGGGCATCCGCCTTAACATTCTTAGTGCCAGGAAGAAAGGAAACCACAAAATTAAAACGTGTGAAAAACAAGGCCCACCTGGCCTGTCTAGGATTGAGTCGCTTGGCAGATTCCAGATAAACTAGATTCTTATGGTCAGTAAGGACCACCACCTGATGTTTGGCTCCCTCCAGCCAATGTCTCCACTCTTCAAAAGCCCACTTCATGGCCAATAACTCCCGATTACCCACGTCATAATTACGTTCAGTAGGAGAAAATTTTAGAGAGAAAAAGGCACAAGGG
>JARQOD010000005.1:465353642-465375205 GCA_033576555.1 Oophaga sylvatica
TCAAGGAGGTGTTTCCATCTGTTTCTCAGCTCAGTGCGGAGAGCTGCACTGTGACCGCTACTATGTGCCAGAAGGGAGTGCTGCCCAGTTTTGTGAAGGTAATGTAATTTATCAGCATTAGTAAGGACTCATTACCAGAGATGCAAACAGTGAGATACCTGTTGAGACTCAGCAGGACTTCTGCACCTAGTGTTTGCTACATAGCTACAAATTGTCAAAAATTCTGTTTCCCAGAGCAGATTTATTGGTGTGTCCTCAGGACTGTCACAGGTGGCACACCCTGTACTTGCCAAAAATATAATTTTTTAGACTACTAGATTTGAGGCAAATATTACAAACAATTGTTACTCAACAGAGGAACCATTTACCCATTCTGATAGTAATGCTGCAGAAAGCCTCATCACCACCACATCTGCAGAACTATTCAGTGTTTTCTGGAAGCCACATCACAAGCTTTTTTACATGTAATTTTATACATCACAGTTTTCCCTCTTTGAAGTCAAAAGGTAACGATTTTACGGAGTAAACTGTCAAGGCATTGGAAAGCACTAGATCTCAAATAATGCAGCCATTTTCTGCAGCTTCGCGTGAATAAGCTACTAGAGTTTATAAACACGTGGACGTACTTGTATTCTGCAGTCCCAAAGGAACTGGACGCTTTGTATAGCTCACTACAGGAGAAAAAGTACACTGGCAGAAAAAGATGTATATGGCAAGTTGTGATCAGTAATCTGTGGTTACCGAAAGGGTTAATTGGAAGGTGGCTTTAAGGAGGACCTGTCATCAGGACAAAAGTGGTCAGCTTTGACTCTTATTTTATTCCTAATGCTCCGCTGAATAATCTTTTTCTTTTTTTTTTAATCCATCTTATGATTCTAGAGATATGGGCCTTTTCATACAGTGCAAAATTTTGTAGTCTGAAACAAGGGGGCGTGGCTCACAAGATAATTATGCAAAGCAGAAAAATGACACGCCCCAAGAGAATCATGTAAGTCACACCCCCATATGCAGAACATAAAAATTAGTATTAAAAAAAGGCGTATGTCTCTGGAAACAGTATGGAGGAGCAAAAAACTACATCACAGGGGAGCAGCAGGGAACAAACGAGCAAAAACTGGTCGCTTCTTACCTTATGACTGGTCTTCTTTAAAGGCTTTTTAGTTTCAGCCAAAAATTTGCAATATATTTTTTGTAACATTGGTTTTCCGTTTTTAAGAACTCTGCTTGCTGTCAATCAATACAAACTTTGCTTCCTACAGCTGAAAATATGTCGGTAATTTGACACTGCTGGCAATTAGAGGTATTATTGCAAAAAAAAAATGCCTGCATGCTGGTGTAGATTCTGCATCATTTGCAGTGTGAAAACCGAGCCTAAATAGTTCTGCAACTATGTGTCCATCACAATGAAGGTTCCTTTTAAATGCAAGACGAGATTTTGACAACTGTCGAAGGTGGATACAGAAAGTATAGTGGACATTTTTTATACATGTGTGTCCAGTTTACTTTGTATTTATGTAGTTTTTGTATATAATTGTAGCATTTGTTCCACATCACAAGGGAATGACATAATCTCCATTCCTCAGTCACCTCCAATATCTTTCTTCAATCTGCATCGCTGCCTGATAACATCACTGCTCACTTCCCCCATAAAGCCGGAGATGCTGCACATCTGCCCAAGACATCTGCCTCCAGCATCTGATGGACCTGGTGCCGCTTACAGATCCGTTCATCCATTCACGCAGAAAAGTATCAGCCCTAGGCGAGGTCATTACCCCCAGGATGGAGCTTGCACTTGACCATGCACCTTGCTGAGTAGTTTATTTCTGGTTAACATAACAGTTTGTGTCGGTAATAAGACGATTACCAAGAACTAGTGTAACGCTCACATGTGTTTATCCACATAGACAGGTAATAATGAAGAAGTCTAAGACCGGTGGCCCACATCTGTGCTTCACCATATAAACACAATATAATGACTGAACGTGGATCTCATGAATGAAACTCATCATATTATCAACGTATTCACATCTCGGCATTATCCCAGTCTTCATACATATTAATTAACAATTACATTATATCATACATTGACAATCTGTTTTTTTTTATGGGAAGTTAGAGCCCATCCAATTTTTTTTTTATCACACTGCTATCTCTGAGTTCTTCATCTGTCGATCTGTCTGTCTGTCTATCTATCCTACAGTGCCATTGTCTTGAAAGTTTGCTCTTGCAAGCCCATTGGCAGTAGTGTCCTTTTTAGAAAGGACAACCATTTTATGTGCACAGAACGATCATTAATATGATTGTTCTGTGCCCTTACAATATCATGTTATTGGCAGCACATCACTTGTCTACAAAGGACAATGTGTTGCCAGTGATGATTTTTAAAGGGAATCTGTCACAGATTTTTGCTACATTACCTGAGATCCGATTAATATGGGAAAAGAGACCCTGATTCCAGCGATGTCTCACTTAGGTTACTGGGTGCAGCAGTTGTGACACAATCAGAGTTTTTAGATGTAATGAGTAGCAGAGCTCAGACAGCTAACCCCGCTCACAGCACAGCTTTCAGTGTACATTGTATATTCACGGTAAGTTGCTGCGGTGTGGTTGGACCAGGTTACATGAGATATCAGTCTGGCAGTGAATCTCCTGTTGGTAAAACACTTCTTGTATTGAAATAACAGCACACAGCCTAATAAGTGATACATTGCTGAAATCAGTGTCTCAGCCCCAACCTCATGCTGCCCTCAGATTACATAGCACAAACTTGCTTACTCTCTATAAGCCTGCTTAAAAATCATCACACCTAATGAATGAGTGTTTTGCTCATTTGTTGGGTGATTACTGGACTTTTCAGATGGCTGATAGTTGGGAAAGAGCGTTCCCCGATTATTAACCTGTCTAAATGGGTATTATGTCATTTCAAGCCTCAATAGATATAGGACTTAGGAAGGTAAAGAGGATACCTTAGGCTGTCTTCTTTTTTAGGGCCCCCGTTACACATACTGTAGTGACGCTCCAGCGATCCCAACAACGATACGACCTGGTAAGGATCGCTGGTACGTCGCTACATGGTCGCTAGCAAGTTGTAAAACAGGCAGATCTACTCAACGACGCAGCAACGATACGGCGATCCGTATAATGACCTCGTGGTCATTGGGACCTTGTCACAGCAGCGATTCTGACAAAGACAAAGCAAAAATCATGCCTGCGTCCCTGAGTTCTGAGTCGCCACTGAGGTCGCTCGTCGTTTTTATGGCGTCAAACACAGAGATGCATGCTGGCCAGCGGGACACCAACGATCATAAAATGTCCTAGGATATTCCAGCACGATCAGCGATATTGCAGCGGGGTGCCGGTCGCCGCTATGTGTCACACGTGGCGAGATCGCTGGCGAGGTCGCTGTTGCATCACAAAACCTGTGACGTTTCAGCGATCTCGCTAACGATCTCGCTATGTGTGAAGTACCCTTTAGGAACACATTCACTTTTTATTTGGGGGGGGGGTTATTTTCATCTATTCATTTGCAGAAAAAAATAGTGGGGAAATATAAAAATTAGTTCTAAGAGAGTCCTTGTTTTGCAGATTTTTGTCATGTCTGTTCATTTTTACCCCTTTTTAGCATTTTCTTTAAAACACATCCTGCTCTAGGCACGGTTTTTGATACATTATGTCAAAAGTCTAATTTTATAAAATAAGAAAATACATTGAAAAAATACACGAACAAAAGAAAACTAAAAAAAACACGACACTTTTTAACTCAGGCAGTTTGGAAATTAGCAATGCTTTCTTAAGGCTAGGGCTACATGGTGACTTTGGCTGTTGGCTCATTACTGTTACTTCATTGCAGCGCTATATCAGTGAAGGGGTCACATTGTGACACCTACAAAACAGCCACAAGCAAGTCACAAAAACATCTGTCTTGGTTGGAGTTTTTGCAACTTTCTTGTCGCAGTGTTTTAGGTGTTACACTGCAGACCCATTCACTTATATAACACTGCGATGCAGCAGCAGCACTGAGTGACTGTTGTTTCAGTGTGGCCCCAGCCTAAAATTGAAGCATTTACCTGAATTGTTACATTTTCACTGTTGTCAGGAAATTAAACACATGTTGGCACCATCTTCTTAGATTACAGCTGATTGATGGGAGACCCAACAGCAGGACACCTTGTTAAGTTTTTTTTTTGAGGGGTGGATCTTTGTAAGAAAAATGGATTGTCAGCTTGTCAGCTCATTTACTCTCCTGAGATCAATGGAGAAGTAAGAAGTATTTAAATTGTTCTGTGCTCGGCACTTAAAAGAAATGTGTAGTTTAGAAGATCTAAAGACATAAACATTGTAAAATGGCAAAATAAAACTCCGCTGCGCTTGTGTACATGTTTTCTTTACAATTAAACATCCACAAATCAGCAGCTAGACATCAGTCTGAGTTTTTTTTTTCCTTCTGTTTCATTATCAGTGCAGCAAGGGCATGCATAAATTATTATTGACAGCAATCTTCCATTCCTACAATCAGAACTTGTGAAATTAAGATGTTCCTGTAAGTCTTCATTAAGATTAAGGATAGCAGAAGATAGAATTAGTTGGGCAGATAATTGAATTGAAATTGCGTTCTTATATACCGTATACTGAACAGTGCCAATAAGAGACTGACGAGACAGGGTCTCTGGAAGTTAATCAAAGCTGATAATTTAGAAGTTTTTTAAACAGTTCTTCCTCTTTGCTAAAACTATTAACTATTTGCCCCTAGAAATGTCTTGTTGGCGGAATATGTTGCTCTGATGTAAGCACAGCATGTTTTAATGGCAGGCTAGTGGATGCAGCTCTGCAATAACAAAGGTGTTAACTCAAGATCAGCAAATATAAAAGATAACGTAGATTAAAGGGTTTAGGAAGAAAAAAAATCAACAATGGCTCAGAGCTGGATAGAAGCAAGGGCCAATGATCACCCGCCACTTCTGTTCCAAGGCTGCTCAGCTCCAACGCAGTGTCTAGTCCTACCGCTGTGTCTCTTAGCCAATCATTGTCGGAGGCGTGTCTTCACTCAGGGCAGTGATTGGCTGAGCAATTATCATTTGTATCAATGGATTACAAATATCAGACAGTTTTTAAAGAGGCTGAAAACCTCAATGGAAATCTGTGTGCTCATAACATACAAAGAATAGGAAAATGGTGTTTGGAGGTTCTTTAACGCTTGTTTTTTCTTTCTATACGTTGCAGTAGAATTCCAACTGCTATTAATATCATACAACACTGTTTGTTTTTCCTGCAGATCCCGTGTACCCAGTCCATGATCCTGCTGGTTGTTACGCTAATGGACAGATAAGAAGCCATGGTGATCGCTGGAGGGAAGATGACTGTACGTTCTGCCAGTGCATTAATGGCGAGCCACATTGCGTTGCTACAGCATGTGGTCAGAGCTGCCTGAAGCCTGTGAAAGTTCCTGGAGAATGCTGCCCGTGTGTGAAGGTACGGCTCATGCATTCTGTCTTATCTCATATTTCACATAAGGCCGATAAAATCAGTGTCTGACCATTTGTTTCTTCTGTGTAGTAGATCCACGTTACACTGATAACTCTTTTTTTCAGCTGCAGATGGAAGGAAGAGAGCCACAGTAATTCATTACTGATGGGTAGGCGGAGCCCCAGATCAGGATGACACCTCAGATCAAAAGCGTGTTGACTGGCTGGCCCCTCCAGCTCGGGCTCCTCCTACTCAGCTCCTTCAGTCTAAAATTTGAGGTCTCAGAGGATGGTCGCTGCTGGAAGCAGCTCCTCAGAAGATTTTATTATTTTTATCGGACAAGAGACTTGGACATGAGTCTGAAAGGTCTCAGGGGTCTCAGCGCTGCTGGACCCCACCTCTCCCCTGGCGGATCTGTATTTTACATAAATAGTCCCTGCAGAATCTTGCCGGCCCTGGGGGACGAGGTTAGCTTCCCTGGCGGGGACGCAAACCGCACACTGGGGTCACTGCGTTCCCCGCCCTGGGGGGAGCATGGGCACAAGCGCCACAAATCCTGAGGGGTCCCTGTGGCGCTCAGCTGGTGAGTACTCCACAATATATATAAAATGTGTGAGTGCTTTAGCGACTGCTGTGACAGCGCTATTACATGTGTGTTAATGTACTATTAGCGCTGCTTTGGCAGCGCCGTGACATGTGGAAAGTGGTGTTTCTGTACAACTTTTTGTCCGCAGGCAGATGCCTGCAGGACAGGGGGGGAGCAGGAGTGAGGAGTTTTGGCGCTCATATTTTTGAGCCGGGGGGGCGTGGCTTCACGCTTCCCGGTCTTTCATGCAGGAAGCGCGCGATTGCGCTTCTCTTCCGGCTCCCTCAGCACGGCGGCCATTAAAAGGGCTCCCGGGCTCCTCAGACTCCGCTCCTCCCGTCTCAGGCACCAAACCAGCTGGGTGAGTGGCGTTTTTTCCTCACCACACAGCGCAGATACATAGCGCTATTCTGCAGCTCGGTCTCACATAGAGACCTTGTTTCTTCTTACAGCCTGCGACATTAACCCCTCTTGAGGGTTTACTTGGCAACAGCTGGGGTAGCTCTATATTTAAGACTTAACCCTTCAGCGTGCTGTTTTTGCGTTCACAAAAAAAAAAAAAAAAAAAAAAAAAAACTGCGTTTTTTTCAGGTTTTCTGACATTTGACCTGCTATATACAGTGTGAGGCATGTCGGAACAGGGTTCAGAAGGCGCGGACCATATTCCAGTTCCGCTTCGGCAATCTGGTACGCAGTCCTCCACAGCGTCTAGCGCTGCAGTTGGAGGTCACAGTGATGCAAAATTGGATGCTATCGCCAGTTCTATTAATGGCTTGTCTGACCTTTTGAGTCAATATGTGTCAGCTAGATCCTCTCAGGACAGAAAGCGACACAGACCGTTACCATCCTTCACCCGTAGCGAATCAGATGTCTCTGATTTAGATTGTGGAGAGGGTTCTCCTTTAAGTTCAGATGGGGAAATGTCAGATTCGGATAAGGAGGAACGGCGGGGCTTTCGTCCCTTGTGAGACGTACAGAGGCATTTATTGAAGCCATGAGAGAGGTTTTACAGTTACCGGAGGTGGTAACTAGTTTACCTGGTAAATCAGCACGAATGTACCAGGAGTATCGTACGTCACGATCAGCCTTGCCAGATCTAAATGATCTTAACAGTGCAGTAGAAAAGGAACGTCTGTGTCCGGATAAACGTTTTCACGGAACACGTTTCTTTGACGCACTTTATCCGTGTTCCACAGAGTCGAGAGATAATTGGATTCCCTCTCCTGAAGTGGATTTTTCCTTATCCCAGCTTAGTAAATCCTCACTGCTTCCTGTTAAAGGGAAGGCGAGTTTGCAGGATCCACTGGACAGAAAAACGGAAATGGCGGCGAAATCAAATTATGAGGCCGCGGGTCATGGATTCAGAGCGGTACTAGGATCCATGTGTGCTTCTAAAGCTTCTATAAGCTGGTTGGACCTTTTACACAAGGCGTGGAAAAATGGATCTCCGTCATCTGAGATGGAGGAGATTTTCGAAGGTTGGACACTGCAGTCCGATATATCTATGATGCAGGTCTGGACACTGCGTCGCTTCTGTCCAGGGCGCAGGCTTCGGCGATCACAGTCAGAAGAGCGCTGTGGCTCAGACAGTGGGCCGGGGATGCGGTCTCCAAACAAGGTTTGCTGGCCTTAGCTTATAAAGGTGGTCATCTTTTTGGGTCTGACCTCACAGAACTGATTACCAAGGCAAAGGCAAAAGAAGCGACGTTACCACAACGCAGAGCTATGGCTTCTGTGTCTGGCAGGACATATAGTGGTCGGCGGTCCTTTCGGGGCCGAGGTCGATTCGCTCAGTCCTCTTGGGGATCGGGTCGTTCCTCTTTCTCAGCAAAAAAGTCCTCCCAGAAATCTCGCATTCCCTGGAAGCAGAATTTCCGTCAAGACAAGCGGGAAACTGACAAGAAGCCCGCCAAGACGGACTGACGCCAGGAGTCCACTCGAGGACTCTCGAGTGGGGGGTCGCCTGCTCCAATTCAAGGAGACTTGGATTTCTCGCGTTCCAGATTCCTGGGTAACGCGGGTCGTGTCAGCAGGTTATTTCATAGAATTCTCTTCTCGACCCCCAGACACCTTTTGCCAGTCTCGCATTCCGTCAGAACCCGAGCTTTTGGTCGCTCTGCAGCGAGAGGTCGAATTCCTTCTTCAGAAGGGTGTGGTAATACCGGTTCCGCCAGAAGACCGGGAAAAGGATTTTATTCAAATCTGTTTGTGGTTCCCAAAAAGGAGGACAAATTTCGTCCGATTCTGGATCTCAAAAGATTGAATCGACATGTCCACACCCGGAAATTCCGCATGGAGTCACTTCGCTCCGTTGTGGCAGCCCTGTCGCAGAACGATTTTTTGGTATCAATCGACATCCGCGACGCTTATTTGCATGTTCCCGTTGGAAGGGCTCATCAACGTTTTCTTCGTTTTGCCATAGGTCGGGATCATTACCAGTTCGTGGCTCTGCCATTCGGCTTAGCCTCGGCGCCCAGAGTATTTACAAAGATTCTGGCGCCTCTCATGGCAATTCTTCGAAGACAAGGAATTACGATTCTTCCTTACCTGGACGATCTTTTGATCGTGGCATCCTCGGAGGAGGAAGCAGTGACAGCTCG
Source organism: Oophaga sylvatica (assembly GCA_033576555.1). NCBI lineage: Eukaryota > Metazoa > Chordata > Amphibia > Anura > Dendrobatidae > Oophaga > Oophaga sylvatica. The sequence continues at coordinate 465,362,292 of JARQOD010000005.1, forward strand.
CAATCTGTCTCTTCAGTTACTGAAGGACTTCGGTTGGCTGGTCAATTGGGAGAAGTCGTTTCTGGAACCGTCACAAGCTATCCTCTTTTTGGGAATGCATTTCGACACGGTACGGGCAGTGGTGTCTCTACCTCCAGACAAACAGTCATGTCTTCTTCGACATGTACAGATCATGAAGTCTTCGATAACAATGTCCCTTCGCAAGTGTATGCGTCTTCTGGGTTTAATGGTGGCGTCCATGGAGGCAATTCCGTTTGCCCAGTTTCATTCCAGAGTTCTCCAAAGGTTCATTCTGAGTCATTGGAATCAGTCGCAATCGCTGGATTGCAGTGTCACCATCTCTCGCAGGGTGCGAGAGTCTCTAGATGGTGGTTACGTCCAGGAGCCTTATCCCTGGGGAAATCTTTCCTCCCTCCGAAATGGTCGGTCATAACCACAGATGCCAGCCTGACGGCTGGGGGGGTGTTTGGAACGATTCCTGGATTCAGGGAGTATGGTCATCAGAAGAGACTGTTTTACCGATCAATATCCTGGAATTGAGGGCGATTTTCCTTGCCTCCAACACTGGACGGTCCCTTTGAGCGGTCTGCCGGTCCGAGTGCAGACAGAAAACGCCACAGCGGTTGCATATATCAATCACCAAGGCGGCACAAGGAGTCCCAGGCTCATGGCGGAAGTGTCTCGGATCCTGATTTGGGCCGAGGCCAGGGTTCCAGCCATTTCTGCAATCCACATCCCAGGGGTTCAGAATGTTACGGCGGATTTTCTCAGTCGCGAGAAGATGGATCCCGGAGAATGGAGTCTTCATCCGGAGATTTTTGCAATGCTGTGCTCCCGTTGGGGAACTCCCCAAGTGGATTTGATGGCATCCAGGTTCAATGCCAAGCTACCAGTGTTCATGTCCAGGTTCAAGGACCGGAAGGCTGTGGAGGTGGATGCTCTGGTGGCTCCGTGGGATCAATTTGAGCTGATTTATGTGTTTCCACCGATATCCTTGCTTCCTCTGGTACTGCGTCGGATCAGACTGGAGAGAATCCCGGCTATGTTAATAGCACCAGATTGGCCAAGGAGGACGTGGTTTTCAACGCTAATGTCGCTGTTGGCGGCACCTCCATTTCCACTTCCTCTTCGACCGACCTGTTGACTCAGGGGCCCGTTTGTCATCCGACTTGAAGTCTCTGCGTTTGACGGCGTGGCTCTTGAGACCGAAATGTTGACTCGTAGAGGTTTTTCAGCCGAGGTCATTGCTACTCTTCGAGCTGCCAGATGTCCGGCTACTACTAGGATTTACCACAAAACTTGGGAAACCTTCTTTTCATGGTGTTCGGGGTCTTCACGGAACCCGAGGAAATTTTCCATTCCAATTTTGCTGGCTTTTCTGCAGCATGGGTTAGACAAGGGCTTGGCAGTTAGCACCCTGAGAGGTCAGGTTTCTGCTCTGTCTTTATTATTCCGGAGAACTATTGCCTCGCGTAGGGACGTGCTTTCCTTTTTCCGCGGTATAGCTCGTAAGTTTCCGCCGCGGAAGGCACCTGTGTCTCCTTGGCGGCTCAACCTTTTTGGAGGCTCTTCAGCATAAACCTTTTGAGCCTATGGACTCTGCTAGTCTTTCTTTACTTTCTTGGAAGGTGGCCTTCCTAGTAGCGGTCACCTCTTTGAGAAGAGTTTCTGAGTTGGCAGCTCTTTCTTGCTCGCCTCCTTTTCTGGAGTTTTTTCCGGATCGTGTAGTGCTTCGCACTCGGGGTGATTTTTGCCTAAAGTGGTGTCACAATTTCATGTCAACCAGGATATTGTGTTGCCTTCATTCTGCCCGGATCCGAAGAATGTGAAAGAGCGAGCTTTGCACACATTGGATTTAGTGCGGGCCTTGAAGTTTTATCTATCTATTTCCAAGGTTTTCGTAAGACGGACTCCCTGTTTGTGGTTCCAGCAGGTCGTCGGCGTGGTCAACGAGCTTCCAAGGATTCTATAGCTCGTTGGATCCGGTCAGCTATTTTGGAAGCTTACCGTCTTCGGGGTGAATTTTGCCCGATTAAGATTCGAGCCCATTCTTACGAGAGCTGTGGCCTCATCGTGGGCTTTTCATCAAGGTGCCTCGGCAGTGCAGCTCTGCCGAGCGGCAACTTGGCGCTCTGTCCACACGTTTACAAAGTTTTATAAAGTGGACGTCAGTGCTTCCGCTGATGCAGCCCTCGGACGTAGGGTCCTGCAGGCAGCTGTAGTGTAAAGTTCTAGATGAACTTGTGTTTAGCGCTGGTTGCGTTTTTTGTTAAGGTTGTTGGGTTTTGCCCTTTGTTGGTTTTTTCCCCACCCTTTTTTTTGAACTGCTTTGGGACGTCCCATCAGTAATGATTACTGTGGCTCTCTTCCTTCCATCTGCAGCTGAAACACGGATTTTTGGTAAGAAACTTACCTGTAAAATCCTTTTCAGCGAAGGAAGGAAGAGAGACACAGCACCCTCCCAGGGCAGAAGTGTGTTGATGTTTTCAGATGCAGCGCGACCCTTATCTGATAGCGATTATCTGGCTGAGGTCAGCGCGCTAAGGCCCCTTGTTCCAGCTTTGCCAGCTCATCACAGTAGTCAGGTTCAGTGAGTAGTACCTGGAACTCTGTGGGTTTGCCTTACTTTGCATGCATAACCTGTATTCTTGTGTTGTTTCTCTGAAGTTCCTTCAGAAGGGGTTATGTTGCTCCGCTGGTGTTCTTGGTTCTTCCCCTAAAGCTTTGGTACGACTGAAGGGCTGAGTAGGAGGAGCCCGAGCTGGAGGAGCAGCCAGTCAACACGCTTTTGATCTGAGGTGTCATCCTGATCTGGGGCTCCGCCTACCCATCAGTAATGAATTACTGTGTCTCTTTCCTTCCTTCGCTGAAAAGGATTTTACAGGTAAGTTCTTACCAAAATCCGTGTATTTCTGTGTTTACTTAACCTAGTTTATACATAAAAAACTACTATTGCAACAAATGATTTACATTCATATTACAGGATCTTAAGCACAATATATATTTCTTAAAGTGAACCTGACCCACGTATTTTGGTTCCTTAGGCAGATTAGTTACCGTTAGTTGCGCCCCAGCCCACCTTGAGTCAATTAAAAACTATATAAGGGTATGTTCACAAATTGCTCTTTTTCCCTTTTTTTCTACACAAAAAATGCATTGTGTTGGCAGTAAAAACAGTGTGTACATTATGCGTGTTCTCGATGATTTTCTTTTATTTGTTTTTCATATGGTTTTTAAGCATTCGTTTGAATGGGTAATTAAAATATAGCAAAAATGGTGAAATAAATTTAATGTTTTGGTTTAAAAAAAAAAACCAATCAGCAGCTCCAAAATTCATAGAAATAAAACTGCGTGAGGGTATGTGCACATAGTGTCATTTAGACTCCCATGCAGCCGACAGTTTTCCAGGGAAAGCCGATTTAGGAAAATGCCTGCAGTTGTTCTCCTGAGGAACTTCGCCAGCGGCTTTGCCATTGTTCTTGCGGGAAAGCATACTGTGAAGTGTAGAGAGCAGGCAGCTTCCTAGCGGCCACCCAAAGACGTTGTCAGGCACGCCCAGAACTAGCTATAGACGCCCTTAAATGGGTTAGTGCCACTGCACGGACTATCACATTTTTTTTACCCATATCTATATCTACCCCAAGCATTACATACTCCCTGAAAAGGCCACTGAAATAGGGCCGAAACGCGTAGGGAGAGCATTGGTGGGCTGACATGAACAAAGTGTCACTGGTACTGCTCTTGTTAGGGCAGGAGTCGTTACATGGGGCACGACAGGATATAGGGTTATACATTTACCTTCCCCTACCTCCAGTGCTGTATTCCTTGGGCAGCTGTCTCAAGACAGGGTGAGACCCTTCTAATTTTATACCTGCACTGTTCTCGCTGTGGCGCTTTATGCAATACCGTTCTTTCTATTCGTGGCTATGTGTATATATATGTATTGTCTGTGGTTTTATCTTAATCTGATACCCAATTGGGTTTTTTTTTTATCAAGTTCAATTAAAGGTTAAGTTTTTAGGGTACTCTGTTATGTTTCAGTAGCTGAGGAGAAATAGCAAAAATAGCCAAAGTAGCAATACACCAGAGAGGCTGGAAACTACGGGTTGCAGAACCTAAACTAACCGCAACACTAGAAGTAGCCGTGGAGCGTACCTACGGTGATCCTAGAAGCCTCGTCACAGCCGGAGAGATAGCTACACCTAAAGACAGAAAGATGAAAGCTAACTGCCCCATAGCAGAACCCCCAAAGAAATAGGAAGACCCCAAACATGTAATGGCGGTTAGACAAGAAGAAAATACGAACACCGACAGAAAATAGAATGAGCAAATGCTGGGGCCCAATCTGTCTAGATAGAAAAGTATAGGAAAGAATTCTGACTGCAACCCAAAAAACCTGACAAAAAACCAACACTTCTGATTAACAAAAAACCTGAGATCACACGATCTAACCACCTAAATCAGATCTCTGGGTGTAACACACAGCAATTCAGCAAATAAAAGGTGCGCAGGAAAGAGCAAAAGTGCACACACAAACAGCACAATTGCAGAGCCAGGCCCCAAAAGGGGACCAGGCTGAAGTCCACTGCAAGGCAGCAAACCAGCAAGGAAAATCCAACCAGAGAAAAAAAACAGCAAATCACTTATCTGAATGATAGCAGGAATGCAAGCTGAGCTCCAACCAAGACCTGGAAGAACAATTGATTACCGGCAAGGCTGATGGGAGTTCAGGTCACTTATATCAGACCATTCGGACCCAGCTGAAAGCCATTCAGCAATTGGTTCATTACCCTCACCAACCACCGGAGGAGCCCAGCCCCGATGTCGCCTCCAACGTGTTCTCAACAGTATTCTTTGCTTTATACACAGATTGATTACTTAGAGTCTCTTGGGGTGACGACTAGTTTTGAGCGATACATACGCAAGTACGGGTATCGGCCGATATTAGCTCTATCGGACTTTCGATTACTTAGTTCCGATATTTTCGTCTTATCGATACCGGAAATCGGAATTGTCACTGTCACTGTCAGTGCCCGTCGGTGGGGTCTGTCAGGAGGTCAGCGGCACTTACCTGGCAAAATCTCCGGGGTCCGGGCTGGACTGCTTGATGGCCACCATCATTTTTCCCCCGGCGGTCACATGCGTTTCTCGCGATAATGCAGTGACTGCTGGGTAATCCGGCCCGTAAAGCAGTCAGTCCGATGACGTCACCGCCGGGGAAGCAGGTAATCAGCTGTGCTGCGTCGAGATGACAGGCTCTCCCTGTCTTGCGATGTAGCAGAGCTGGATCGTCGGGGGGACTGTCTTTAAAATGGACTGCGTCGGACAGGTGGTATACTGTTGGTTTTTTTTTTTTCTTTTTTTACAGGAGATCGATGGCGTCGCGGGAATGAGTGTAAAATAAAATTAATGAAAATGTTTGTCTCTTTTATTTCATTAAAATACTTTTTTTGCTGTGTCTTTTTTTTATACTTTAAAAATTTTGGGATTAATAATGGATCGGTGTCTTATTGACACCTCTCCATTTTAACCGGGCTTATTCACCGTGCAATCAACGGTGACTTAAACCCCCTTTTTCCCCGCTTGCCACTGCTAAGGGAGTGGGAAAAACCCGGTAAAGTCCCCACAATTGGACATCTTTTGATGCCCCCAAATGTGGGGCTACTGTAGCCGGGTTATTTCAGGCTGTTGAGGGCCAAAATCCATGGGCCTTGACGTCTTTTAATACCAGGCCGCAGCAGTCTGCATTTTACTTGGCTGGTTAACAAAATAGGGAGTCCCCTACCCCGTTTTTTTTTCGAGGGGATCCCCTATTTTTGTTAACCAGCCAAGCTAAGCAGACTGCTGGGCCGGTATTATCAGGCTGGAAAGGGTCCTGGATATTGGATCCTTCCAGCCTGAAAAACCAGGCCCAGCAGTCTGCTTTCATCTGGCTGGTTAACAAAAATAGGGGGGACCCCACGCCCCAAATTTTTTTTGAGGGGTCCCTATTTTTTACCAGCCAAGATATGCAGATGCTGTGGCCTGGTATTATCAGGCTGGCAAGCAGGTCGGACTGAGGCACCGGGCCCGGAGAAACCTCGGTGGGCCCCAGCTCCTGCGTGGTGGGCCTGATTTGAAAAGGGTAGGTCGGGGAGAGGGGGGGGTGGCCCCTTGGCCCGCGCTCTGAGGGGGCCCACCCGGAGCTAGATTTCAGTTACATCTGCGGCAGAGCAGGAGAATCGCTCTCCCTGCTCTGCCGCCCGGAAGCTATGGGGCCTGAACAGGCGTTGGGGGGGCCCGGTGCCAGCAGTGGGCCCCCCACCCGTCACGGAGGGTCAGCTGTATCGGCTCCAGCGAAAAAGCTGACCGCATGGAGAGAGAAGGAGCGAGCGCTCCTTCTCTCCCATAATCCCTCTCAGCGTATGACAGCGGGGCAAAACCTGCCGGTGCCCGCTGTCAGACGCTGGAGGGAGAACAGTGAGAAGCACGGAGCCGGGAGGTGATTTTTTTTTTTATTTTTTTTTTTAATGGGGGTGCAGTCGAGCCTGGGGAAAGTCGTCATGTCGGTGTGGGCCAGATGGGAAAAGACATGAAAAGTGAACAATTCCATTAGAAAGAACATCAGCGGTAAGTCATTGTCGTGTGCTGTAAAATTTTTATATGTTCTGTAGGACTGGTATTATTTAACACAGACCATATGGGGGTGATATCAATATTGGCTTTTATATATAATTATTTTGGCCAACAGCGCGGTCATTTGCTGAGGTTCTCTGATGATGGGCCCACTCAAAGTTTTGCCCCCACTAAACCAAAACCCCCAGCTACGCCCATGGCTCTCTCTTAGTCTTTTTTTTCGCTCTCTGTTCTTTCCTTCTCGCTCTCTGTTCTTTTTTCTCTCTGTTCTTTCTTTCTCTCTTTTCTTTTTTCCTCTCTTTCTTTCTCTGTTTTTTCTTTTTCTCTCGCGCTCTTTCTTTCTTTTCCTCAGTACCACCACTGTGCCCTCATTACCGTCAGTGTGATCAGCGTGCTAAATGGTTTCGCTTGGGGCGAGGATATGGGTGTGATTAGCTGTGAAATGGGTGTTGTCGGGGGTGGCCAAAATTTTCAGCGGCGCGCAACACGCCCCCCAGCCTTTAATCCTCTTTATGTCTTCCAAATTTGGGAGGTATGCTGTATGACCTCCCTACAACTTCTGGCCATGCTCCTGATGAGAGCAAGGGTGGTCTCGTGAGTGATCTCCTCCCACACCTGGACTAAAGCATCCACCAACTCCTGGACGTCTGTGGTGCAACGTGGCATGGCCTAAAATTTTTGCAGCAGCACAGCGTGCCACACCTTTTTCCTCTTTCCTTATTCAAAGGTTGGGAAGTATGATGTTTTGGGCGCAAGAATATCTTTTCTCTGGTGGGCCCAAGGTACTCCAGTCCGACGCTGCTGGCAAGGTCCATGTATGTTGGCTCCTTAAAAGCCTTTAAATACCTGCCTTTAGCAGCAGGGGCGTACATATAAATCATGGGGCCCATAGCAAAAGTCTGAATGTTCCCCACCCCCCAAAAAAAAACCCAGACATTGTAAATGTAAAGTGCCACACAGTGGGGAAGTTGAGTCGCACAGAGACAGGGGTTTTGGGGTACTCGGCACCGATCACGTCGACTTCTATGGGGGAGTCACGAGTAGCACAGCTCGGTCCGTGACCTGGGCGATCACTGGGAAAGTGGGATATTTCCAGGGGATGATAGGAATGTTCGTGTAGTTTGTCGTGACCCCCTGTAGTACCTGGTCAGGGTTTTCCAGCGGTCAGGTCTCTGGAAGGGATGGTGTAGTGCGGTAGGTAAAAGTCTTCTACGGGAAACCCCCTATCCCCTTCCGGAGTAAGTGAATAGAGCAATGGTGCAAGTGAGTAGCAGAGTGGATTTTGGACTGTAGAAAAAGAAACACTTAATTAAAGTTGCATAAAAAAATTTTAAAATAACATAAAAAGTGCAAAAAACTTGTGCCGAAGTTGGGAGACTTTTTGGGATCCCCCCCCCGGGGGGAAAATTACATGCCTTTTACTTGGCTTGGGGACCCCCAAACCCCAATGTGGCTTGGGGGGGCTGCAAGATTTTCCCTTTGAGAGCCCCACTTTTCCCACCAAAGGGGTTTTTTAGTTTTAGGTTTGAAAATAGTACATTAATTTTTTAAAAACCCAAGAGGGGGCACCCAAGTCCCAAAACTATTTCAAAAAATTTTGTGGCCAGTACGTTCAGGCTTAAAAGTTAAATTTTGATTCAGTGAAACACCTTCCCCAAACCCTGGGTTATTAAGGCAACAAAAACTTGTTCTTCGAAATTCACCCTCCGGGACATCAAACCATTACCAACCCGGGTATATTAAGGAACAAAAAACTTTTTTTATAAAATTCCCCCGCCCGGGGCATAAATTTTTTAAATTTACAACAGAACCCTTCCGGGTTTTTGACTTTTTGGCGGTTTTACGGGTACCACCGGTATGTTCTGGAGCTTGAACTCCGGACGGGGGCCCCCCCAACCTGAGACTTCTGTGGCCTGTACAGTCGTGTGACCGCTATCTGGGCTGTGGGCCACCCTTTTTGTTCCCCCCCCGGGGGGACCCCTTTTTTTCCCGGGCGAACTAACCCCCGGGGGCCCAACAGGGCCCGGTTTGGGGGGCCCGCTTCATTAATTATTCCTAGCTGGGGGTGTGGGGAACCCCCTGAGGGGGTGGGGGGAAATTTCGGCGTGGGGGGCCCTTTTGCAAGGCCCGGTTGGGGGGGGGGGGAAAGGTCGAGGGTCTGTCAGTTTCCCACCTTGGGGAGTGGGGCGCACCCGGGAAATTTAGGGGGTACCATCATTTAACCCCGTGGGGGGAAGTCCCAAGTCTCCTGCAACGCCCCCCCGGGTGTCCCTTTGGGGTAGCCTCCCCGTCCCCCCGGGGCAAAGACTTCTAAAAAATCAGGCCCCGGGTGAAGCCCCCCCACCCCTTTTAATTAAAGTTCCTACTGACCCTTCGCCGCGCTCCCTACGTACTTTTCCTTTCCCCCCCCGGGGGGGGGTTTCCTAGGGTTTTCCCCGTTTTTCCCAGCTTTGGGGGGTTTCCCCGGGCCCGGGTGCCAAACGGTGGTCCCGGGGTGGGTCGTTCCGGGGGGGGGGAGCTTGACTCCCCCACCCCTTCCCCTTTGCTCTGCCCGTTCGCCACTCTCCAACACTTTTAAATTAGCATCAGGAGGGCCCCTTCTTTTGTAGGGGGGGGGGCCCCCGCTTTCTTTTCCCCCCCCACTGAGGAGGTTTAAGGAGGCGGAACCCGAGTTTTGGGCACATTTACATTGCAGAAATTTTTTAAAGAGTGTGCGGAATCTTTTTCGCCCCCGGAGGGGAGTGTACGCCCACGGGGAGCACCCCCTTATTTTTCACCTGTCCTCGTGGCGAATAGGGGGAAAAAAAAAAGGAAAATACGGGTCTATGTTTTTTTGGGAATTCTAAAGAAAAAAAAATTTTTAAATTTAAGGCACCGGGACTCGCTTAACGAGTTTTCTAATTTTCGTGCCCAAAAATTTTTTGAGTCGCAAAACCCACTTTTTGGGGGGGTATCGGCCCCAAGCCCTCACTTCTAGGGGGGATGTGAGGGGTAGCACGCTTGCCCATCCCCGGTCCTCACGGGAATTGGGATTTTTTCCGGGGTTTTTTTAAATTTTGTGTATTTGCGTGACGCCACCTGTAGAACCGGGTCGGGGCCCACGGCGGGAAGGCCCGGGCGGGGTGGTTAGTGCAGGGTGAAAAGTCTTCTGGGAAAGGGGTTCCTTCCGGCAGTTAGTGGGGATGAGAAATGGTCCCGAGTGATGAGCAGGGGAGTTTTTGCACTTGTAAAAAAGCGGGAAAGGGAAAAAAATTTTTTTACAAAGACTTTGCACCAAAGGGTGCCTCAACCCCCCACCCAAATACTACCCCCCGTTTAACCCCGAGCAGACCCCCCCTTGGGGGCCCCCCCCACCCCGCGGGTTGTGTATTTTTTAATTTTTTTGGATTTAAGGGGGGGTTTTTCCCCCTTTTCCTGAGGGAAGTTGTCACACCCCTGGGTGCGAGAAAATCTTTTGTGGGGGCTGGACCCTGGGGCTTCTTTTTTTCCCCAAAAACCCGGCTTTACCCGGCAATTAAAATCCGAGGCTATTTTACATGTAAATAAAAAAAAACTTAAATTAGTAATTTTATATATGTCACAAGAAGTATATTTTTTATATTTATATTTTATGTATTTAAGTGTTATTTTGGGGGGTTTTTTAAAAAGGAAAAAGAAAGTGTTTTTTTAGTTAAAAATTTTTTTTCCCCCAAAACCCAATGGGATTTCCCGGGGATCGGGTTTTGGAAATTTCCCCATTTTTTGTGATATGGCTTTTCCTTTCCCGACCCGAATTTTTAGATATGGTTTATCGCTAAAAACCTTTTTTCTCCCACTCTTTTTGGTGCCCTTTTGCGGGTTTTTCCATGTAAAAATTGAAGATGTACGGGGCTAAGTTTGTCAAATTTTCTTTTCAGGGGTTTTTTTGTACATAGATTTCAGAAAAGTGTTTGTTAGTGGGCCCCAAAAAATTTTCCGCCCCCCCCCTTTTTTTTTTTCTCTTTTCTGTCACCTACCCCTCCAATTGCCCCCTTGCTAAACCCCTGCACCCCCTTTTTCCCCCCCCGGGGTGGTTTCCCCCCCACCTTCTCTTCCTTCCCGGGTTTTCCCTTTTAATATCCTGTTGTTTTGGGGGAAACACTTACCGAGTCAGGACCTGGGGTTTTTTGGGGGGAGCAGGGGGGAAACAAAGATGGAGAATGACGCGGGAGCGTGAAAAGGGGAGGGGATTTGTCGGGCCCCCGTGGCAGCCCTGGAGAAACAGGACGAGGGGCAGTGAGTTTTGTCGCCGACTCACTGTGGGGCCCCGTTCCCTAAATTTTAAAAGCACTCATTTTTTCTTGGTTTTCCCCCAAAAAAGGGGGGGAAATTTTTTTTTTTTAATGTTTTCAATTTTATAGCCCCCCCCGGGCCCCCTTTTTTGGGGGCCTACCCCCCCTTGCCCCCCGCCCGGGGCTTCCCCTATACTGCTCCCAAAAACCCGGGGGGTGTGCACAATCCGTGGGAAGCATGCCAATCCGGGACATTGCTTTGCACTGTAGGCAAGTTTTTAACCCGGTCAATGGGGGGGGGCCCCCCCGGTCCGGGGTTTAAAGTGAGTTCTTGGCCCCCCTTTTTTTGGGGGGTCAAAAAAACCCGGGTTTGGGGAAAAAAAACCCCCCGGACGATCATGGGCCCAGGATTGGGCGGAAGTAAAGGTTTCGGGGTTCTTTTTTTAAAAGGGTTTGTCCCCCCCTTAAAAATTTTTTCCAAAATCCCCCAAGCTTGGGTAAAATAAAGAATAAAAAAATCCCTTTTTCCAAATTTCCCCAACCCCCCTCTTCTATTTTTTTCCCACCTTTTCCCATTTGGGAAATTTAAAATCTTGGGACGGTCACCCCAAAGGGCCTTTTTGATTGACGGGTTTTGGGTGCAGTGGTCACATGTCGCGGGGGCAAATCAAATTTAAAAGAGCCAGAAAACTGGGGGGGGTTTGGACGGGGGAAGGGGATCAGTGAGGCATTTTTTTTATATTTTACATCTGGGGACGGTTTTTGAACAAAATTTCATTTTTAACCCCTTTTTAAAACCCTTTTACGGGAGAATTTGTGAAAGGGCCCTTGTCCTAGGGCCCAATACCCCCTTTAACAGAGACGTAACCCCCCTTTCCCGCTTAAACCCAACGCATGCAAAAGGGACGTGAATTTGGGGGCCCCAAACCCAAAAATGGGGATTTCTCCCCACCAAAAAATTTGGCCCAAAAGGGAAGGATTTGCAATTGCCATGATGGGGTCCTTTCTCCCGGTTTGTTTTTAATTTTTCTGCACTTAAAACCCTTTTGGAATAAAGGGGTTTTAAGGGGCCCACATTTTTTGAATTGAAAAGGTTCTTTTGAAACAGGGGGGTAAAATTTAAGAGGGGAAAAGAATGGACTTTGGCTGAAATTTTTCTGGCACGGGATTTAGCGGGAATCAGAAAAGATTTGGGGCTCATTTTTTCCTTTTTGGGGGTTTTGAAATTATGTCAAAAAGGGGGGGGTATCATAAAAACATTTTCCCAAAAATTTTGGGCGAAAACCGTAGACGGGGCATGGGGGCCCAGGTCAGTTTCCCGGATGGTTTTTTTTTTTAAAGGGGTAAGCAAAGGCTGGCGGCCAGCAGCCCGGGGGGCAAAAACCCAAAAGGGGTTTAAATTTTCCCCCACTAAAAAATACCCGCTCGGGATCCCCAAAAAAAAGCATATTTAGCGCCCCTTTTAGCGATTTTTTCATCCCGGCCCAGTTTTCCCGCGGGTTTCCCCTTTTGGGGGCTCGCTCGTCGGGAAATCTTTCCCCGGACCCTTTTCATCGCTGGCCCCCCTGGGTAAAATCTAATCGCTGTGTGGCCCCCTTTTTTTTTAGCGTTTTTTGGGGGATTTTTGTACCGCAAAAGTCGTTAAAAAGTTTCCAAAAAGGCAAATAGGTTTTTAAAAATGAAAATGGGGGAGTTTTTTGCGTAAGAAACAATCCCGCTAGCGATCCATTGTACAAGGGCAAAAGGATCGTTGCGGGATTGTTTTGTGTGGGTCCTTTTAAGTAAAAACCCCGGAGTAAAAAAAAAGAATTTAAAGGGCCCAAAGTCAGAGAGATTTCAAGAGGGGGGTTTTTAAACCTACAAAAATAGAAAAAAAAACCCCAGGGGGGAACAAGTCAGAGGAAAGAGACACGGGGGTAAGCAAAACACCAAAGTTAAAAAAGCTAAACTAACATGTTGTAACTTCAAACCCCTTTAAAAACCCCTTTCAAAAATTGGGAGGGGGGAGGTGCCGGGGGGAAAAAGCCCAAAAACGACCCGACCGACTAG
>JARQOD010000005.1:465375305-465411924 GCA_033576555.1 Oophaga sylvatica
GGGGAAGCAGCTGCCACAGGGCCCGGGCTAGAAGGGGGCCCGTCCCTGCTGCAGCTGCCCTGTGATTTAGGAGCAAAAAGGGGGGCCCGAGCACGCTGGCAAATGGATCCGCGCTCGGGCCCCCTCCCAACATTTTGTTCAGGCTTCTGACTCTGAACGCTGATGCATAACAACACTGTGTTATAAATGCAGACAGCGAACAGAAATGAGCACTGTAGCTTTAAGCTGCGGCCCAGTGCATTATGGTCCGTCTGTCACAGCGTGTGTGCATGTGGGGGCGGACAGCAGACGGCCAGCAGACGGCCAGGCAGACCACATGAAGCAGCAGGCTGACTGGACAAGCAGGTGGAAGCCCGGGCGAGCAGGGTGAGTACCGTGAGTCTCTCAACAGTGAGAAGAGGCTTGGCTGCTCAATGGTGACTGGGAGGGCAGGTGCAGGCAGGATCTAACAGGGCCCACATTCAACAGGCCCCAGGCTGCAGTGCAGGGGGCCCACATTCAACACAGGGCCCAGGTAGCAAGGGACCCGCATTCCAACAGGGCCTCGGGCTCCTGGGCCCTGTTTGACGCAAGCCTCAAGTCACCACTAACCTCCCCCTGGGCCCTGTTGGGCACGGGACCTCAGTCACCAGTAGCCTCCCCCTGGCCCAGTAACAGCCTCATGGTTGCTACAAGTGACGAGTGACACCCTGATCTCTGCTACATGTGACAAGTAACAACCTCAGCTCTGCTACATGTAACAAGTAACAACCTCAGCTCTGCTACATATGACAAGTAACAACCTCAACTCTGCTACTTGTGACAAGTAGCAACCTCATCTCTGCTATTTGTGACAAGTAACAACCTCAGCTCTGCTTATGTGACAAGTAACAACCTCAGCTCTGCTACATGCGAGGAGTGACAGCCTCATCTCTGCTACATGTGCGGAGTGACAGCCTCAGCTTTGCTATACAAGTAGCAGAGCTGAGGCTGTCACTCCTCACATGTTGCAGAGATGAGGCTGTCACTCCTTACATGTAGCAGAGCTGAGGCTGTCACTCCTCGAATGTAGCAGAGCTGAGGCTGTCCCTACTCACATGTAGCAGAGCTGAGGCTGTTCCTCCTCACATGTAGCAGAGCTGAGGCTGTCACTCCTCACATGTAGCAGAACTGAGTCTGTCACTCCTCACATGTAGCAGAGCTGAGGCTGTCACTCCTCACATGTAGCAGAGCTGAGGCTGTCACTCCTCACATGTGTAATTGGTGAGGGCGTGGTGCAGAAGTACGGTATACAGAACAATCTTAGATTATTCTGTATACGGACTGTTGTTCTACTGAATAAATCATCCGTTTTGAAAGCAATTTGCAGGCTGGATTACAAGTTTCTTCACATATTTACTCTGGAGAAAGCCTACCTTCGTCACTACCTCAGTTGCTTCCTGGGAGTTGGTTCTTTTCTGTTATTTCACTATCATTACTCCAAAAACCTCTAATTTTGGATAATAAAGGTATCTTTCTTAACACAACTTGGGTAGACCGGATTGGCAACGCGCGCGAGGGGGGGGGGCCCCATTGTGAAGTTTGCTGTGGGGCCCTGCCGTTCCTAGTTACGCCCCTGGCCGCGACACATGCATGGTTAGTATAACAAGCAGGCATCCTGTGTGTGTTGTGGCTGTCGAACAGCCACAGGGACTCGAACATATGTTTTGAGCACGCCCAAGTCACTTGGATAGCACACAAGCGTGCTCTGTTAACATCTTATCCGCGCACGTTCGCTCATCACTAGTGCTAGTAGGGTTATAATATGTGCATGATAGCGGATGACTGTACTCTCGGTGCGGATCTCATAGGAATGACTTTATTTCTTCTTCTAAGTACATCACCCTGACTCATTTGTTCCACTGGCTACTTGTGATGGATCAGCTGGACATCTCTCCACCGTTTGCCTCTATATATGGTTAAGATTTTCTTAACTTGGCATTGACAGGACCAGATGTGTCTTTGCATTTCATACACTTATTGAGCTCCCTGACATACGCTATGACGGCAGTGCAGAAATGATGGATATTTTGTAAAGCCATGTATTCACTGATATTAAAGTATAGATGATTTACCTGGAAATGAAAATATGACTTAGACAGATCAGTCTTATTATGTTGCTTTAATTGGTTAAATCTCTGTCCATATATATATTTGTTAGACATTTGTATATGTTGACCTTTTGTACACTCATCATACCCATTAGAAATCTATATGACAAAATCTCTGCTTTAGTCTGTATTTATGTCATTTCTTTGAGCAATGTTTGAAAGGAACATGTATTTCCAATGTATTTTTTATATGTGCACTGCAGAAAAATTACATAAAGGCAGCTACTTAGAATGCATTTCAGGGGTCTGCGGTGACATTTACATCATAGAGTGCTTCTAATTGCAATTAAAATGACCAATTACGTAAAATGCTTTTAAAGTAGTACTTCAAAAGGGCAACTGTAATCTCAGTACTATAATGTGTCACACTAATATCTGCTAAACTTACCTTAATATCAAGTTTACTGTGCCACAATTACGAAATTTCCTTCTATACTCATGTACAAGAGTCATAGCTTCTGACATGAATTACCTTTTTTCAGCCATTTGTAAATATTACAACATGCCAGAAAGCAATTCTAAAATAAGGGCCCCCTTCACACTCTTCAATGTCCCAGGGATCCCACCAACGATCCGACCTGGATGGGATCACTGGGACATCGTTAGCTGATCGCTGGTGAGCTGTCACATGGGCAGACTCACCAGCGATCAGGACCAGCGAGCATGCTGGTATCCAGTGTACACATCGGGTAACTAAGGGCTGCGCGGCGCCTAGTTACCCGATATGTACCCTGGATACTGGCTCTCAGCGCTCTACAGCAGAAGCTGGGAGCCGGTATTCAGGGTATGTATCGGGTAACTAGGTGCCGCGCGGTGCTTAGTTACCCGATATGTACATTGGATACCAGCTCGCTGATCGTTGGTCTCCCGCTGTCACAGGCAGCGATATACGCTGGCCAGCGGGAGACCAACGATGAAAAAATGGTTCAGGACATTCAACGACGCTCAGCGATACCCAGCAGGGGGGCCGGTCGTCGCTGCGTGTCACACTAAGCGAGATCGCTGGCTAGGTCGCTGTTGCGTCACAAAATCGGTGATGCTTCTGTGATCTCGCTAGCGATCTCGCTTAGTGTGACGGGGGCTTTACACCATGAAATGAGCAAAAAGAATCAAGTTATGATTAATAAAGCACCAGTACTTGGGCCCATGGTGTACTCTAACCTGACACGGTGTCTTTATCCAGACTGACCACCAAATAGCGAATGGTTATAGTTCGGCAGAATTAGGCTATGTTCACACATTGCATTTTTGTATGCAAATTTTAAGCTGTGTTTTACAGTACCAGCAAAAGCTATGAGATTTCAGAAATCTCATGCATGCACATTGAGTTTTTTTCCTGACTTATTTGGAAAACTGCTGTGTTTTTGCAAACTGCAGCATGTCACCAGAAAGTATTGGATAAATGGAAAAATGCATCAAAAATGAAGGAAAAAAACGCAGGTATCAGGTTTTGCTACATTTTTGGTCAAAAACCTTAAGGTTTATCAGCATGCACAAAAGACAACAAAAATGCAGCAAATACGCAGCTAAAATCTGAGCAAAACCTGCTTCTTGTAAGCAGCTTTTTTACTGCCAAGACAGCAAGTTTTGCCTGCGGAAAAAAACTCAGGAAAAATGGAACAAGTGAACATAACCTTACAATGAAAGGTACGGCTCTTTTAACCTGGGCAGATTAGGGCCCTTAATATTAATGATATTAAAAGACTATTGGCACTCAAACCTTTTGCTTACAGTGACATGTAAAAGTATGTGCACCCGTGGTCAAAATTACTGTTATTGTAAACAGTTAAGCAAGTTGAAGATGAAATGATCACTATCGTTAAGGCCTAACGTTAAAGATGACACATTTCCTTTGTATTTTAGGCGAAAAATATATATTTTCCATTATAAAAGTTACAAAAAGGAAAATGGGCCTATGAGTCTATGCAAAAGTTTGGGCACCCTGCATGGTCAGTACCTCTTTGCAAGCATCACAGTTTGTAAACGCTTTATGTAGCCAGCCAAGAATCTTTTAATCCTTGTTTGAGGGATTTTCATCCATTCTTCCTTGGAAAATTCTTCCAGTTCTGTGAGATTATTGGGTTGTCTTGCATGTAGGGCCGGGTTCACATTAGCGTATGTGTGCGCAGGGTATACCTACGTACCGATCTGCATGCGTCTTGCGTACATGTCTATAACATTGTGTACGCAGAGACATGCGTTTTGCGTTCGCATGCGTCGTTTCGCTGTGTCCGTCGAATGCAACATGTTGCATTTTTTTAAGCTTCAAAAATTTCCATCTTACAGTAGTAACATAGCTGTTGAAAAAACTCAGTAAAGGTGTATTTCTCCATAATGATATCAAAAAAATAGAATAAAACTGATTTTTAGAATAAACCAATCTCTATTATTAAATATCACCATAGTGTAAGTATATTTGTCAGGTAAGAGCCATGTAAGACAGCCTGACGCTGCTTGTGCGTGCTTCATCAGTACACAGTAGTGCGTATTTCCAGCCTTTAGTTGTACTTTGTGCAGCAAATTAACTTTTGACTCCGTACTAAGCACTCTTACTCACCTTGTTTCTTTGTGGTCCTGATAGTAGGAAGGGTTAATCGCACTTTCCTGCTCTAGCCACCTTCCATCTAGCACTTTAAGATCATTGAAATAATTGAGTTGGTACTAGGACTGTAGGGAATGTGGAGCGTATCTGCAGAGACACTGTGACATTATTCTTATCACAGAGGGAAAAGTAATGGCTCTGTTTGACGTGTGACCTGGAGCCAGCTGCTTTATCTCCCTGTGCTTTTGATACAGAATTAGATTCATTGTGAACAGACAATCTGTGCCCTGAAAAAAGCTTTTTCATTTGGTACCTCTGACACACCGGGATAAATTGAGTGGCTGGGTGTCACCCGGAACAGGTCTTGAACCCAGATCTGATCCCTCACCTTTACAGTGTTTCTTTGTTCCTTCTTTGAGTTCTCTTCAAAAAGGATATTTTACTGGGAAAAAAATACAGAAGACAAGAAGTATTGAGTTTTCTAATGTGATTTATCGTATGCTTTCCTTAAATGATAACGCTTATTATGTTACATGTATCATACCTGCTGTTGCTGACTGTAAACCCTCAGAAGACCCTTACCTATTATTGAATTTCACCTCCCGCAATGCTACATCCAGAAAGCTTCTGTGGGGGGCATATGGACTCCGAGGTTCTCTGTGGAAAATTTACTAATCCTATATCATTTTTATACATCGTAAGCGAAACGTGCATTTACACTGAAAGATTATCGCGAACGTGTACAACTAGGTCCGCTCATTTCACGGAAATCTTACAGTACAAACAGACTGATAATCACCCGAAGACGCTCGTTAACTTGTTTATATCGTAATGTCATTTACAGACACCACCAATAGGCACAGATCTGCTCAAGTGAGAGTTCACACCACCTCTTCTGCCACACAGAACGCGTCACATCGAAAGGTCTAAGATTGGTGTTCTTTCCCCTAACTTTGCCTATCCTGGGCTACTTTTGGCGAATACCATCCTAGACTGTAATCTCCTACATCTTTGTTGCTCCGGCTATGCTATGCGTCA
Source organism: Oophaga sylvatica (assembly GCA_033576555.1). Lineage (NCBI taxonomy): Eukaryota > Metazoa > Chordata > Amphibia > Anura > Dendrobatidae > Oophaga > Oophaga sylvatica. Next base: position 465,381,015 of record JARQOD010000005.1, read on the forward strand.
TATCATGTCAAATAACTACAATGGTGTGAAAATTGTATGTGAGCTGGAACGAAGAATATTACTTGAGCAGATGGGTGCCGTTTGGTGGGCGGTTTTTCTAAATGACTCCTATAACTGAATGATCACAGGTATGTTTTAAAGTGAGCAAAATTTCATAAGCAACCGGAATCCTTATCCCTGTTGATGGCTGCTCCCAGGGGTAATATTCGGGTATCCTCATTCAACCTGACAGTGTGTGATGAGTTCTGTTTGGTAAAATGCAACGCTATCACTTGTGTTCCTTAGAAGAAATGCTGAACTTTCTCTAGAGTGTGAAATGTAAGATTACTGTTAAATGAAAGTGAGGGATAATGAATTGTAACTAGTTTGTGAAGCTTTTTTCCTTGAAGGTACCAATTATGTTAATGGCTCGTTATTATTTTGTCAGGCCTCAGGGACTTGTAGCCAATCTATTAGTATAAGATTGGAATCAAGCGAAATTCACAAAGTGTAATGGCTCCATAGAAGATGACATTGCTTTTTAATAGGTCTGAAAGCCAATGAAGTAACATATATACAGTCAGGGCCAGAAATATTTGGACAGTGACACAATTTTCGCGAGTTGGGCTCTGCATGCCACCACATTGTATTTGAAATGAAACCTCTACAACAGAATTCAAGTGCAGATTGTAACGTTTAATTTGAAGGGTTGAACAAAAATATGTGTTAGAAAATGTAGGAATTGTACACATTTCTTTACAAACACTCCACATTTTAGGAGGTCAAAAGTAATTGGACAAATAAACATAACCCAAACAAAATATTTTTATTTTCAAAATTTTGTGGCGAATCCTTTGGAGGCAAACACTGCCTTAAGTCTGGAACCCATGGACATCACCAAACGCTGGGTTTCCTCCTTCTTAATGCTTTGCCAGGCCTTTACAGCCGCAGCCTTCAGGTCTTGCTTGTTTGTGGGTCTTTCCCTCTTAAGTCTGGATTTCAGCAAGTGAAATGCATGCTCAATTGGGTTAAGATCTGGTCATTGACTTGGCCATTGAAGAATGTTCCACTTTTTTGCACTCATGAACTCCTGTGTAGCTTTGGCTGTATGCTTGGGGTCATTATCCATCTGTACTATGAAGCGCCGTCCAATCAAGTATGCAGCATTTGGCTGAATCTGGGCTGAAAGTATATCCCGGTACACTTCAGAATTCATCCGGCTACTCTTGTCTGCTGTTATGTCATCAATAAACACAAGTGACCCAGTGCCATTGAAAGCCATGCATGGCCATGCCATCACGTTGCCTCCACCATGTTTTACAGAGGATGTGGTGTGCCTTGGATCATGTGCCGTTCCCTTTCTTCTCCAAACTTTTGGCTTCCCATCATTCTGGTACAGGTTGATCTTTGTCTCATCTGTCCATAGAATACTTTTCCAGAACTGAGCTGGCTTCTGGAGGTGTTTTTCAGCAAATTTAACTCTGGCCTGTCTATTTTTGGAATTGATGAATGGTTTGCATCTAGATGTGAACCCTTTGTATTTACTTTCATGGAGTGTTCTCTTTACTGTTGACTTAGAGACAGATACACCTACTTCACTGAGAGTGTTCTGGACTTCAGTTGACGTTGTGAACGGGTTCTTCTTCACCAAAGAAAGTATGCGGCGATCATCCACCACTGTTGTCTTCCGTGGGCTCCCAGGTCTTTTTGGATTGATAAGTTCACCAGTGCTTTCTTTCTTTCTCAGGATGTACCAAATTGTAGATTTTGCCACTTCTAATGTTGTAGCAATTTCTTGGATGGGTTTTTTTCTGTTCTTGCAGCTTAAGGATGGCTTGTTTCACCTGCATGGAGAGCTCCTGTGACCACATGTTTCCTTCACAGCAAAACCTTCCAAATGCAAACACCACACCTCAAATCAACTCCGGCCCTTTCATCTGCTTAATTGAGAATGACATAACAAAGGGATTGCCCACACCTGTCCATGAAATAGCCTTGGAGTCATTTGTCCAATTACTTTTGGTCCCTTTAAAAACAGGGTGGCACATGTTAAGGAGCTGAAACTCCTAAACCCTTCATCCAATTTTAATGTGGATACCCTCAAATGAAAGCTGAAAGTCTGAACTTCAACTGCATCTGATTTGTTTTGTTTCAAATTCATTGTGGTAATGTCTAGAACCAAAATTAGATAAATGTTGTCTCTGTCCAAATATTTATGGACCTAACTGTATATGTACATACACTATCTGGGGTGACACATCTTTCACTGGGTAGATCCCACTCTGCATATTTATTATTTTGCCTCTTGAATATTATATTATAATGGTGGCATAGGTAGCTACGGACTGGGGCACAAAGTGGGTCAGAAGACATTAACTTTGATAAATAGCATATATCAGAGGTGCTTCTGAGCATAAACTTTTTTTTCAATGACCATTAAGGTAAAGGATAAAAATTGGAAAAAAAGTATATTTTTCCAGCACATTTCATCCTGTTCTCTTTCTCCCTATACCCCTTGCACTTTTTGCTTCCCCTCCCCCTCGCGCTCTTTTCCTTTTTTCCAATTTAATTACTTTGCATCCTCCTGGTAGTTAGAGTGTTTAATCTGTTTCCCGCCGTGCTGGTGTTCGGCGAGAGACCTCTTCATTTTGGAAATCATGCCTTGCTATATGCATTACCCATTATAGAGCATGACAGAGAGGTTTTCGGCAGGAAATATATTACTCTTATTGTGCGACTCTCCGGCTAGATTATGAAATAGTGCGTGCTTTATCACCGCTCATTGATACCGCGACTTACGTTCGGCTCATGGTGGTGTCACTTTTGTCACTTCTCCCACAATTAAGGTGTTTTGTGATCACATACTTAATCGATTCTCACTGAAGCTGAAGTCTAGTTTTCAACACTTTGTTTTATAAAACTTTTCCATCAAGTATTTATTGCAAAAAAAGTATACCGAAAAGAATCAGACAGGTATTAAATAAATATTATTTTGTAGATTTTTAGACACAGCGCTCCAAATTCTCCAAAGAAAACTTAGCAGAAAAAAATAAAACCTTCAGTCTCGAGCATTTCAGATAATAGATGTCATACCTGTAAATGATATATAATTTGCCGAATCTTTTGAAGAAAATGGAGTTCTCCTGTATGAAATCAATATTTCCTGCGGCAGCAGACTTATACTTAGCTTTTTTTTTCAGAATAGAATGGGAAAGATCATACTATGCAATGAAAGCTCCTTGTCATATGGCTCTTTGTACCTTTATTTCAAGATGGTATTTGGTACAGATTGTAACACATTTAGATAATGTCATTATGTGACATCTACCTTTTGGACGCTTTTCAATGGTTATTATTAACAGGATTTCCCAAAATATATTTTTTGTTACTGGGAATTCTTGCCTTAGTTAAAAAATAACAAACTCATGGTTACCCATCCATTGTTGCTTCAACGTCGGCTCTACACTGCTCCAATTTTTTTTTTACAGGTTGCAGCAGTGTTGTCATGACTGCAGTATACGTGACCACTGCAGCCAATCAGTGATCTCTGCAGAAATGACGAACTAGTCAACATTAAAGGGAACCTGTCAGGTCCCCCATGCCCTCCAACCCAGCAGCGTTCACTTATTTATTAATTCCCTGCCTAACAAGCCCCGTATAACATTTTTCTGTAAAAATGAGGTTTAAACAAAGCAATTACATTGTCCTCTTTTCCTATGCTAATTAGGTCTTTGACTAGCCGAAGGGGATCTAGTCAGCCCTCTTTCCCTGTGGGCGTGATAACAGAATTTGAAGGAGCTGCCATCATCTCCAGCTCCTGCAAATCTGGCGCACCGCACATATCGGCAGTGTCAGTGCACCTCGGCAGCCTTATGGGGACCTGACAGGTTCCCTTTAAACCGTTGCGCCCACTAATGGACTGCAGTGATCATGTGCACGTAAGTGTAGCTATCACTACTGCAGCCCATCATAAAAGGCTTAGGGCAGAGGCACAGAGCTCGCTGAAGCAGCCATGGGTGATTATTGTTTAGTTTGATATTTTTATTGTTGATAAGACTGGGAAGTTAAAACAAATATTCTTGAAAAACCCATTTTAGACCAAGTAAATCTACCATCATGGTGTCAGTAGGAAGGTCATTTGGTCACCGGCACAATTCTCTTCACATAAACAACCTGGAAGATCCGAAGATAAAATGTTTGAAATTAATGACCCTAAATCCATTTGTAAGAAGTTCGTTCTCCCCGTGTTTGCGGCGGTTTCCTCCGGGTTCTCCGGTTTCCTTCCACACTCCAAAGACCTACTGATAGGGGATCTAGATTGTGAGCCCCGATGGGACAGTGATAATAATGTCTGGAAAGCGCTGTGGAATTATTGACGCTATATAAGTGAGTAAAATAAATAATTGTGATCCAAAAGAAAGCAACTCGCCCCCTATGCAAAGAAGACCGTTTTAATTTACCTTAGGGACAAGAATCGTTCCCATAATAAAGTAATCATTGCCAGAAATCCAGCCAGCTAAACAATACATTTTTATGGGCTGTTAAATATCTGCACCTTTACTGCCACTAGATTTTGGAACATGGTTGTAGAAATTTGTGACCGTTTAGTGATAATAGCATTGTGGATTTCAAGTATTAATGATAGCAATAAACCAATATTTAGCATTTAAAAAAAAACATCACCTAAGTGCCGTCCGTTGACAATACTTCCACTCTAACCTCAGCAAATCTTGATTTTGTTATTTTTTTCTGATGTACGTTGGTTTGGGCACTCGATTTGCCTTTTTCATGCGGCAGCCGAAATAACCTTCATCCTTCACAGTTATTGACAAGCAATTTGAAAGAACACAAATGCCCAGAATATCATTGTATTGTATATTATAACCGGAATTAAGGGGAATCTGTCAGTTGGATCAACCCTCCTAACCCTGTAAATGAGCCGTTTAGATCTCTGGGCTGAACGTAGATCTCACTGAGAATCCGCCTCCAGAGCTTATTTTATAAGAAAGGAGGCGTTGCCAGTGTGACATGTAATGACTGACAGTCTGCTCTCCTGATCTACATGTCTCACGCTGATGACACGGCGTTTTATTTATAATAATCTCTGGAGGCAGATTCTCAGGGAGATCATTGTCCGACCCATTATCCTGAACGGCTCATTCACATATTAAGAGAAATGTTGATTTTTCTGCAACTAGACATCAGATCACAGATATCAAGGTATCAATTTATTAATCTTTCTTTGACCAACATGGCTTTGGAGGCTTGATCCTTGTGACAGATTTGTGTGTGACTCATCTACACATCTTTATATACCTTTTGGGACACAGATCCCAATTCTATCTTCTTATAGAAGTTTTCCACTACCTTGATATTGATGGCTTATCCTTAGGTTGGTCATCAGCATTAGATTATCCCCATTGATCAGCTTTTTCCAGTTCCAGCAGTGACTGCATGCACATTGTACAGAGCAGCTCACCTGTGCTTCATCACTCTGTCTAGTGGCCACTCCTGGGTATTGCAGACGAGCTCCTATTCACTTGGTGTCCGTCCCCCACAATCTTATATTGATGACCTATGCTAAGAATAGGTTGTTAATATCATTGAAGTGTAAAATCCCTTTAAACTTACCTAAACCAATGCTAAAAAGTATTCCGAGAGCTCTTAATGTTAGTAAAACCCACTATTACTTCCCTTTTGGAGCTGATCGCTACTTATATAAGATGGGGAGTCAAGGGTTCGTCACTAACATTAACGCCGAGGGCCCAGAGTTCAGCTGCTTGTAAATATTACATTACCCTCATTCACACATGTTATATAACAATAAGAACAATAAACTGGTAGTTTGTTACATGAATGAGGAGGTATTGCTTTTGTCCAGACTAAATGAATCAAGTGAATTGTTCCAATTATTGCCTATATAGAGGGATAAGAGGCCCACCCTGCTCAGGGCCCACCAGGGGATTCACCTGTTCCCCTTTTTGCAAGTTTGTGGGTGCTAGAAAGAATCCAATCAATGAGAGACAGCCAACAATGTTCTATGTCAACCCCTCTCAACTTTATCCTAAGTGAAAATACTGTTCTATTAGTCGGCTCTGTGAGTTGGATTCATTGGGTAATCACAACCCAGACTACAGTTAGGTCCATAAATATTTGGACAGAGACAACATTTATCTAATTTTGGTTCTAGACATTACCACAATGAATTTGAAACAAAACAAATCAGATGCAGTTGAAGTTCAGACTTTCAGCTTTCATTTGAGGGTATCCACATTAAAATTGGATGAAGGGTTTAGGAGTTTCAGCTCCTTAACATGTGCCACCCTGTTTTTAAAGGGACCAAAAGTAATTGGACAGATTAAATAATTGTAAATAAAATGTTCATTTCTAGTACTTGGTTGAAAACCCTTTGTTAGCAATGACTGCCTGAAGTCTTGAACTCATGGACATCACCAGACACTGTGTTTCCTTCTTTTTGATGCTCTGCCAGGCCTTCACCGCGGTGGTTTTCAGTTGTTGTTTGTTTGTAGGCCTTTCTGTCTGAAGTTTAGTCTTTAACAAGTGAAATGCATGTTCAATTGGGTTGAGATCAGGTGACTGACTTGGCCATTCAAGAATATTCCACTTCTTTGCTTTAATAAACTCCTGGGTTGCTTTGGCTTTATGTTTTGGGTCATTGTCCATCTGTAGTATAAAACGACGACCAATCAGTTTGGCTGCATTTGGCTGGATCTGAGCACAAAGTATGGCTCTGAATACCTCAGAATTCATTCGGCTGTTTCTGTCCTGTGTCACATCATCAATAAACACTAGTGACCCAGTGCCACTGGCAGCCATGCATGCCCAAGCCATCACACTGCCTCCGCCGTGTTTTACAGATGATGTGGTATGCTTTGGATCATGAGCTGTACCACGCCTTCGCCATACTTTTCTCTTTCCATCTTTCTGGTAGAGGTTGATCTTGGTTTCATCTGTCCAAAGAATGTTCTTCCAGAACTGTGCTGGCTTTTTTAGATGTTTTTTAGCAAAGTCCAGCCTAGCCTTTTTATTCTTGATTCTTATGAGTGGCTTGCACCGTGCAGTGAACCCTCTGTATTTAATTTCATGCAGTCTTCTCTTTATGGTAGATTTGGATATTGATACGCCTACCTCCTGGAGAGTGTTGTTCACTTGGTTGGCTGTTGTGAAGGGGTTTCTCTTCACCATGGAGAGTATTCTGCGATCATCCACCACTGTTGTCTTCCGTGGGCGCCCAGGTCTTTTTGCATTGATGAGTTCACCAGTGCTTTCTTTCTTTCTCAGAATGTACCAAACTGTAGATTTTGCCACTCCTAAAGTTGTAGCAATTTCTCGGATGGGTTTTTTCTGTTTTTTGCAGCTTAAGGATAGCTTGTTTCACCTGCATGGAGAGCTCCTTTGACCGCATGTTTCCTTTACAGCTAAACGTTCCAAATGCAAACACCACACCTCAAATCAACACCAGCCCTTTTATCTGCTTAATTGAGAATGATATAATGAAGGGATTGCCCACACCTGTCCATGAAATAGCCTTGGAGTCAATTGTCCAATTACTTTTGGTCCCTTTAAAAACAGGGTGGCACATGTTAAGGAGCTGAAACTCCTAAACCCTTCATCCAATTTTAATGTGGATACCCTCAAATGAAAGCTGAAAGTCTGAACTTCAACTGCATCTGATTTGTTTTGTTTCAAATTCATTGTGGTAATGTCTAGAACCAAAATTAGATAAATGTTGTCTCTGTCCAAATATTTATGGACCTAACTGTATTTGTTTGCGAGTCCATCCAGAGCCCCCAATTATTGTTTTCTTTTCTGGACATTTTATTTCTGGTGTTATAATTCCTATAAGTTGTATGTGTTGATCATTTCTAAACTTGGGACATTTTTAGAGAGATGTTACTTAAAGAACTTTGTATCTAAAGGGAGAACTTTTCTTGTAAATGATGGGCATTTGAAAAACTGGAGTGTGGCAGTCATCTCTTTATGGACAAAGATTTTGGGAAGAGTAGATTAAATACCACTGTATGAGATTCCTTGAACTGTCAGAGTTAGACGGTCAATACATTGTACTTTATTATTGCTCTTCTTTATTTACAGAACACTGGAGCAAATCCTGCTCCGACCGATATCTGACAGTCTCATATTAAATATAGATTTGTGCCACCACTCTGTAGAATTGTAGCTGTAACTAAGGGAAAATAATTCCTGTAACCGGTAAATGCACTGTATATGAACTAGGCTGGTTTCTACACAGTATATAAAATGCTGAATATAGTATTACACCATGTTCCAAATTATTATGCATATGCTATTTTTATCTGCTTTTCCTAAATTGTCAGTATAATATTCAAATCATCAACCGTTAGCGTATAAATCACATTTTATCGGACATACTGATAAATTTATCTTGCAGAAACCTTCCTTATTATGCCTTTATCTGCACAACCCCATCAGTCAAAAATCTTTTCACAGTACGCTATGTTTTCATACCTTATCTAGTGCATGCGCTATTTGATATTTTTCGGCAACAAAGAGATCCTTTTTCTTTCCCATATTTCCCATATTGCTTGAAATCTGTGACCTGCTTAACAATCTAGAACGCCCTTCTTAAGTAGTTTTACTTTAATTAGGCTCACCTGGCAAACTAATTATCACAGGTGTGTGAGATTGTTTTCAGTGATCCAAACAGCTCAAAACACAATACCATCCATGAGTTTATTTGAAAAACAAAAAAAATTATATCTTTACGTAGGACTCAACCCCAACTTGTGGGACCAAGATCTCAATATGTAGGTTAGGAACAATATGGCATCACATCATGCAGGGTTAGAAGATAAATTGCTGCAGAATTATCATAAATACAAGTATTTGCTAAAACATGCACTACACAAGTAGTGATAGGTCCTATGGCACTATGGTTGATGGATGCCTTTTAGGCTCATCATTGCTGTCATGGAAAATGAATGGAGCAGCAGGGTATATGTGTGATTGGTCACTCCAGTTAACTCCTGCCGTCCAGGGAGAATAGAGGAGAAATGTGGCCCCCCTTTTGGTAATCAGCAGGAGTGAAATGTCCCCTCAGTGAAGACCACTGTCGATCATTAGACGGGTGTCTAACCCCCTTTCCATCTCACTGCATGACCACAATGAGTTTGAGTGATGTGACCATTGAGCACGCACACCGTCGCGTCTTTCATATTGTATATAATGATTTACAAGACCCACAGCAAATTCTATCTACTATTTTAGTAAAATGGTGACAAAGGTTCAATAAACGCCATATAATCCATTACTCCATCCACGTGCTGATGATTTAGTCTGCACGCTCTGCCGGTCGGGGGAACGTTCTTTGTATCTTGACGTTTGTGTTGTGTGGGAATACTCCTCCTCTGGTTGCCATTGGTAGAGATCTTCATTTTTATTCCTTTTAGTAGGAAGTTAAAGGTTGAATGTAAACAATTCATACATCCCTATTTGATTTTCTAAATTGCCGGTTGTATGTTACAGAAATGTTTCTTTTCCTGTTGAAAGCTGTGGCAATTTAACTGAGGCCCCACTAGATTCAGCGTGCGGGTCTTGTTGAGCATCCTGTGGAATATTGCCGCCAGTTTCATGTGCACAGGCCTTTGAAGAGATTGATGTTCTTCTGCGAAATGCCTGTAAATGACACCACTGGGCCCCATTCACGGGCTAATTTTCCAGCTATTACAGTACTCTGGACCATGCAGAATGAACATTATTCCAGCTAATCATTAACTTGATCTCCTTCTTTTATCCATTGGGCTTTGCAGTCATACACCCTTTCACACATAAACAGTTTGCATCTTAATCCTTTCTTCCCTAATTTAAAGCGAGTAACCCATAATTCAGTGTGCACAAAGTATTAAGTGATTATGTAAAAATGGCTTGTTATCATATTTTTAATGGTCACCACCTATGTCTTTTGCAGTAATCATGCCCAACTAAGAGATAGCCCAGGATATGGAGCAACTCTCAATTAAATAGTAGATTGAATTCAGTGAACGCAACCAGGAATATTGGACACTTTTTGACTTTTTCAGTTGATAACTGTGCTGTCAATGTGACATTTTCTTAATGGAATTTTGCTCTATTAATATGAAAATTATAATTTGTCATTTACCATAGGTGTCAAAGATACAGGCAAACATATGTTTATTTAAACATGGATCTTCATACCTCTGGGTCGTTGAATACACAATGCTGTGTATAATGTAAAGAAAACAAGAATGCAATGATTGTAGAAATCTCATTTTAGAAAAATGTTGGGACAGGGTCATGTCTACCATTGTGCAGCCTCCCCTCTTCTGTTTACAACAGTGTGTAGTTGTTTGGTAAGTGAAGAGATCAATTACTGGAGGTTTTGGAGAGGCATATTGTCCTATTGTCTGATGTAGGATTCTAGCTGTTCCACAATCCTGGGTCTTTTTGTTGAATTGCTGAAATATGCAAGCCCTTCCCTGAAATAGACATGTCTGGATGGAAGTATATGTTGTTATAAAACCTCAATATTATGCTCAGCATTGATAGCGCCTTTCTAGATGTGTAAGCTGCCCATGTCATAGACGCTAATGCAACCTCAGACCATCAGAGATGCAGAAGTGTGCGCTGATAACAAGCTGGATGGTCCCTCTCCTCTTGAACCTGCAGGGTTTGGGATACCTGGTTTCCATAAAGAATTTCACATTTTTATGTAGCTGATGATAGAACAGTTTTGCCATTTTGCCTCAGTCCATTTTAATGAGCTTTGACCCAGAGGAGACAGCAGAGCTTCTTGATTGTGTTGATATATGGCTTCTTCTTTGCATGATAGACCTTTAATATGCATTTGCGGATTACATGGTAAACTGTTTTTGTAGACCATGATTTCTGGAAGTATTCCTCAGCCCATACACCAAATCATGCCTGTTTTAATGAAGTGCCGCCTGAGGGCCCTTAGATCATGAGCATCCAGCATTGACCGCCGGCCTCATCCCTGGCACACATGGATTTCTCCAGAATCTTTGAATCTTTTGATGATATTATTCACTTTAGATGGTGATATATTCTAAGTCTGTGCAATTTTATGATGAGGAACATTTGACAAAAGTTTTGTTCCATGGTGGTCCTTGAGCCACTCGATCACTGAAATGGAGGGTCAGAGGTATTCCGCTGAGTGCGGTCTCTTCTTACTAGCTTACAACTTAGTATGAATTCTGTCAAAGAGGCTGAGTGTTTTTTTTTAAAGTGCAGTTGTGCTTTAATGGTAAAATAACATAAGAAAGTAAACTAACAAGCGGAAAAATTGGAGCAAAAAAAAAAAAACCCAACCATTGTGGGGTTTTATTTTAATTTTGGTCTGTCCTTTTGATATCACATTGTAGGCTAAATTAAGATATTTTACGAGGGCCTCTTGACTTGTACCTCTGACCAAAAGCTGCAGTGTAGCCCACTCTATGAACATTTTATATTCCTTTAATATGGTGGTAGTGGCCAGTCCTCACACATAGCCATCTGCCCTCTCAGCTGGTGGACCTTGAGGGAGACAGAACGTTGAGCCCCAGACATCCCATCAGTTTTCTGGGCATTAGTGTTTCTTAAATACACAGGGGCGGCATGGTGGCTCAGTGGTTAGCATTGCAACCTTGCAGTGCTGGAGTACTGGGTTCAAATCCCACCAAGAACAACACCTGCAAGGAGTTTGTATGTTCTCCCCGTGTTTGCGTGGGTTTCCTCTGAGGTCTCCGGTTTCCTTCCACACTCCATAGGGAATCTCGATTGTGAGCACCAATGGGGACAGTGATGATAATGTGTGCAAACTGTAAAGTGCTGCGGATATGTTAGCGCTATATAAAAATAAAGATTATTATTTATTATTATTAAATACTTACGGTGGTGAACTTTTCTAGGATTAGGGACCATGGCCCCTTTAATCAACAGATTTCATATTGGACTCTGACTCCTGGTCAATATTCCATGGTTTTTGAACAGCAAAAGAGATAACTTGTAGTGAACTTTGTCATTTCATCCCTCCTCCCCCCAAAAAAATGTCTCTGATGCTACATTATTTGTAGGACGGCGCTTACAGCTCCCCAGTACAGAATTTAGATTTGCACTATGTCCTTCCCACTATCAAGTCTTATGTATAGTAGTCCTTACTTCTTATATACTTCTTCTGACGCTTTGCTGTATTTGCGGCAGCAAACCCCCCCTGATGGACTGAAGCCAAAGTGGTTTTCTCAGCACCAGAAGTTAGAACTTCTCACACCAGTGTGAGCCATGGAGCTGGAGAGAAACCTTGTAATTATTTCTTATCCCATTGGCCTCAATGGCTCTGTTTAAGGAAAAAATGCTGGTCTTTTCTTTTAATTTTACAAAAAGCCTTTAACTGGTTAAAAATACCACAAAAACTATCTTGTTTCTGGTGCAAGTAAAGCACAGCACCAAACATACCTAAAGGCCTCTGCAACATAGGAAGTAATGAGTACTATCAATAAGAAATGAATGTTTGAGGGGCCACGGTGCAAATTTAAATTCTGTGCTCCGGAACACAAACTCCTTGGCATTAAACATTAAAGATTTCTCTCTTTTGTGGTTCTAAAACTATAACACACTGACATCAGGAGTCACAGTCATACCAGGATCAGCAGAAATAGCTAAAAATATCCTGAAGATTACAGTACCTGTCTCAGGGTCCATATACACAGAACGACTGGCGGCTCAAGATGACGGCCGATCAGTACATATTTACCAAATGGCGGTCAAATTAAAGGTCTATTTTCCACACCGTGCTAGATGATGCGCACTGAGTGAAATATAATAGATAGTTCCCTGTGCATAGGCTGCCATTATTCTTGGCAGTGAGAGTTATGTTGAGACCGGACGATGCACGGCCAAAAACGCTGATTTTTAAACAAAATTTAAACAGTAACAGTAAATATAAGAAACTTTGTAATATATCTTATCAGAGAAAAATGCCTGCGAAATTCTCATGCGTTTTCCCGCAAAACACAAGCTTTTTTTTGCTAGCGCTTTTCCAAGCGATTTGAAGCATCGCTTGGAAAGTGATTGACAGGTTGGTCACATTTGTCAGGCATAGTGCTTGTCAAGTGTGACTAACTTTTTACTATTGATGCTGCCTATGCAACATCAATAGTAAAAGGCGGCACCCGATCTCCTCAGCAGTGATCCCGATCCTCAGCAGCGCGTGACCGCTAAGTCATCAGAGGTCATTCTTGCAAAGCACGCCAGGGAACGGAACTTGCCGGCAGCGCTTCTGAGGATCCGGGGGCTGACAGAGGGTAAGTATATCCCTATTTTTTATTTTAATTCTATTTTTTACAGGAATATGGTACCCAGGGCCTGGAGGAGAGTCTCCTCTCCTCCAGACCCTGGGTACCATCCGCACATGAAGCGCTCACTGTACGCATGGTGGGCCTAGCCACATGCGTAAAGTGAGCATTTCAATGCAATCCTATGGTGGCCGAATCGCCACGATTCCGCAAAATTAATGGACATGCTGCGGATTTTTCCACTATGTGATTCCGCAGCGGAAAAATCCGCAGTATTGGCCACAGCAACTGCGGAATCCCATAGGATTGCATGGGATGTGTTTTGTTAGCGTTTAATTGTTTCCGCAGCGGCGGAAACGCTTAAAAAACGCAACGTGGGCTCACAGCCTAATAACTGCAGTCTCCTATCTCAGTGATGTCATAATCTGTCCTCACTGAATACAGATTATACCTGTGAATTGAGAAAGATCAGTCCTGGCGGAAAAAGAAGCAGATATCTCTTATAACATATATTATATTAGAAAGTTGCTTATTTTCATGTATACTACCGATTTATGAAATAAAAATTAAAACAACAGTTACTCTTTAATAATTATTTCACTCGATAATGCAGCATGCATTATTGGTGACCCTTAACCTGCTTACAATGCAAGATTACCCCGAAATGTGCTTCCCTATTAACGCTCACACATGATAACCTTTCAGTGTAAATACTATCATTTTATAATTGCAGGATGCATGTGAAAATAATTCTTTAGCTGTCTCTACATCAAAACCTAAAAGTCTGCTAATGAAGGGCATTTGCGTTGTCAGATGGGTTGTTATTTTGGCAATTTCATTTTGCAAATGTTTTGGAAAGTAATTGAAACTATAAATGTGTATAACTTTTATTGAAGTGCATTTACCTAACTCCATATTCCTGCATGGGATTTTCTCAGCTCTATGCCGCCACGTCATCCTTTATTTGGATAGGGAATAAAACACTTGGCAATTCAGCCTGTATTAGCCTTGTCCTATTCAGTTTTCATGTGGGTTCATACAATATTAAATAATATGTTCTTTAGGGACAGGATTATACCTATAGTTGGCTACTTTATTCTACTGTGCAAAAGTGGAAACATATGTTCATTACCACTTGAATATTCATCAAGGCTTATTTGTTGTGCTGCCTAATAGCATTGTAAATCCCTGTGCTCAGAGCAGTGCCAGTATTGGATAGGGAGTGAAGATGCTAGCGTACATTCAAAGCTGTTTTCCTTGTATTTATGCTCTTATTCAGTTAGCCACCTATAATGCTTTACATTGACACAGGTAAAAGTTGAAATTATTGTGCAGCTTTTTTACCGTATATACTCGCGTATAAGCCGAGATTTTCAGCCCATTTTTTTAAGGCTGAAAGTCCCCCTCTCGGCTTATACGCGAGTCATATACTCCAGGGGTTCGGAGGGGGAGCGAGGGTGTCAGATCATGCTCACCCCCCCTGGCGCGTCTCTGCAGCCCCCCTGCTTCTCCCACGATCTCAGGCTCCTTCCTTCAGCGGTCAGATGGTACCGCTCATTAAAGTCATGAATATGCACATATTAATGACTTTAATGAGCGGTACCTCCTGACCGCCAAAGGAAGGAATAGCTGCCGGAGACCGCGGGATAAGCAGGGGGGCTGCATAGACGCTCCAGGAGGGGTAAGTGTATGCAATATTCAACTGTCCCCGGTCCACCACTGCGCGCCGCTCTATCCTCTGCGTCCTCTGGCTGAGACGTTCAGGTCAGAGGGCGCGATGACGTAGTTAGTGCGCGCCGCGCCCTCTGCCTGAACAGTCACTGACAGAGGACCCGGAAGACGGAGCAGCGCGCAGCAGTGGACCGGGGACAGGTGAATATCTCAGGTGCCGGGGCCCTCAGCCAGCGGTGACACCAGCACCTATCTCCCATAGCGCGCCGGTGTCCCCACCTACTCAGGACACCAGAACCTGGTCCCCAGCGACGAGAGGTGAGTATGTCATTTTTTTTTTATTTGCTGCAGCAGCATATGGGGCCTATTCTATGGAGCATCTTATGGGGCATAAAATATATGGAGCATCTTATGGGGCATAGTCTATGGAGCATTTTATGGGGCATAATCGATTTAGCATCTTATGGGGCATAATCCATGGAGCATTTTATGGGGCATAATCTATGGAGCATTTTATGGGCATAATTTATGGAGCATCTTATGGGGCATAATCTATGGAGCATTTTATGGGGCCATAACATTTATGGAGCAGCTTATGGGGCATATTCTATGGAGCATCTTATGGGACCATTATTAACCTTTGTGCAGCATTATATGGGGCACATTTTGTATGGAGCATCTTATGGGGCCATCATGAACTGTATGGAGCATTATATGGGGCTCCTGATTCAATATGGATATTCAAAAACATTTAACCTACTGATTTCTCAATTAATTTTACTTTTATTGGTATCTATTTTTATTTTTGATATTTACCAGTAGCTGCTGCATTTTCCACCCTAGGCTTATACGCGAGTCAATAAGTTTTCCCAGTTTTTTATGGCAAAATTAGGGTGGTCGGCTTATACTCGGGTCGGCTTATACACGAGTAAATACAGTATTATGACCTCCTTTCTGCTTAAAAGCCACAGATTAAATAAAGTTGGAATCTGAATAATTTCTCAGCCTTCAGATCGGTATTAAATTCCTTCCGCATCTCAGTAGTGGAGGACTTAAAGGTATATTCATACTCTTATAGTAGAGTAATATCTTTTGAGATTTGTATGTTTTTAAAGGGTTGTGTCAGAAGAGTCAACGATCAACCTAAATCTTTGGATAGGCCTGTTAGTATGTGTACAATCTCCCTGCAGTGCCCCCACAGGAGAAATATAGCATTACAAAGTACTCATTCATATTAGTTGGCTGTGTCATTATAATTGTTCTCAATAGTTCTTGCGCAGGACCATCTGCTATCAATGTATGACACAGAGAGAAGGAACAATGTCCATACATAGTTAAGCAGCTCCCATTTTTCCTCATAAATTTTCCAGGCCTCAACTAGACCAGTTCAGGCTACGGATACACTTTGACTTTTTCTAGTTCTGCTGATTGATTTTAACTATATACCGTAGCTAAAGCTTCAGTCCATTGAGTTGATTGAAGTTGGTGGACTGCAGCTGCCAATTGATCAGTAGGGCCACAAAAAGTTGCAGTGTAGCCCCAGTCTTAATAGGGGCAAAAGGTGGATTTCCATTGTTGGGGGTTAGAGTAGCACCCTAAATTTAACTTTAATATTTAGGGATAAAAGGGAAATTATTTTATGTTACATCAGACCTTGTGATGTCTAAGTAGTAAGGTTTTTCAATGAGGAGAGTGCCTAAACGGCATAGGTAGTCTTATAGGTAGGCCATGCAATGATATTCTGGGAAATTAAATCTTCAAAAAGTCTCTTCAGAGAGGAAGAAATACGGTACTTATTGGAACTAGCAAGCCTTAGACTATGTTCACACGTTGCATTTTTTCTGCGTTTTTTTTTCTGCTGTCACAACCTGTTCTCTTGGCAGTAAAGAAGCTGCTTACAGAAAGCAGGTTTTGCTGGGTTTTTGTTGTCTCTTGTGCATGCTGATAAGGTTTAGTGTCCTCCAAAAAATCATGATGCAACGTCCTTAAGGTTTTTGCACCAAAAACTGATACCTGCGGTTTTTACTGCGTTTTCGCACTTACTCATTAATTTCAATGGGTGAAAAACCTCTGGAAAAAAATGCTGCAAAAACGCTGAAAGAAGCATGACACTACTAGTGTCATGCTGATTGACAGCCGACTCCCGCTGCCTAATTGGGGAAGCTGGCTGTCAATCAGCATGACACTACTAGTCCCGCCCTCGGCAAGAAGAGAAACTGTTGCACTATTGACTGGAAGCAGCTGATTCTCTGGCAGGAGCGGTCAATGACCGGCAGCGCGTACAACAGACAGCTAGTTGCTTCTGTTAGCGACCAGATGCTTTTTTTTTAAAGTCCCGGATATCCTCTTTAAAGAATCGATATTAACTTTTAGGGTTGCTATTTTCAATCGATGGTCCTATATAGAGTCCTTGTTCTCTTTCATAGCAGACTTGTGGGGTGTAACTTAGTTTCTCCATCAGATGAAAGACTTACCGTAATTGTCATTCCCAACCCATTGAATAATGTGCCGGACTGCGAGTACAGGTATCACTGGCTTAATTTCGTGACGTGAAATTCTACTGGGTAAAACACTATGTAAGTTCTGATACAGCGATACATTTGAATGCATGTCAAATAGTTTCTGCCTTGAATATTATTTTGCTTCTACCGTTTCAACTATAATTAAAATATTTTATCACTTTAGAATAATGTTGGTTAATTTTATAGACTAGTCTCTTCGCTTCCAATACTAATGCCTCTGGCGGTAAGGGCCATCAAGCTCTCTGCTCTAATAGTGCAGAAGTTAATTTCATGCAAAAGAAAGAAGATGGTTCATGGGAGCAGTAAAAAGCAAAGCTGAAGAATTGAGAGGGAGGACTGTGTCGACAGGATTCTCACAGCCCCTGAGGGTTCGATAAAGCTCACTTGCTGCAGTGTCACAGACCATTTCCGTACAGCAGGCGACTGCTTGCGCCTGGGCTGTCCCTCAAAGGCACTTAGAAAGATCACATAACATGCCTATGGAAGAAAAACGTCTCTTTTCAAGGTGAAACAGATCTAATGCCTCTCTGTGTGTGTGTGTTTTAGAAAAAATGATCAAAGAGAGTTTTTGAAAAGGTGTAACAGGAGATCTGCTGTACTGACTGCAAATATGGCCAAGCTTCCGCCTCAAGGATGTTCTCCGCATGTATACATTAGGCACTCTTCTGGAGTAGTGCAGCAAGGGACTGGAATAGAAAAGGAGGAGAGAGGTATATAGTACATTATAGAGTGGGAAGATTGGTAGACAGCCTGTCAGCAGGAATACATAATAGATCAGACATTCCGGACGGCGAGACTGGGCAGAATCTGACAAAAGTTTGGTGCTCTCCAGCTGTACGCGCCTACATTGTGAGGCTAATTAGCGGCTCAGTACATCACAAGGCTTAGTCCAGTCATGCTGATGGTAATTGAAACTAGATCTCACATTCTGCTTCTCCTGGTCACTTGCTTGCCACATACAGGATGCTTTTCTATTCTGTCTGTAGACTTTGAACACATTACAAAAATAGAACAGGAAGAGCTAAAATTTCATCCCTGTATATCAAAAATGGCCACTTTGTACAGTTGAAACTAGAAGTTTACATGCACTTTATAAAAAGACACATACACATGTTTTTCTCAATATCTGACATGAAATCAGAATAAACCTTTCCCGTTTTAGGTCTATTAGAATTGCCATAATTATTAAAGGGAATCTGTCACCCCATTTTAGCCATATCAGCTAAAGATATGACTGAATAGTGCGTCCCATAAGTAACCTATCGGTATGTGGCTTATATCCTGATACCCCCGTTTTGATAGCAAAATACCTTTGTAAAGTTCGGACTTTTTTCTGTAAATCAGTCCGGTCCGGAGGGCGGCGTTTTCTTCTTCTCCCCACCCCCCGCTCCTCGGCATCTCTTGTGTATGGCCGTCTGTGAATCGCACAGACGGCGTTCGGCTTCCCGCGATTGCGCTTTTCAAATTTCCTCCGCGCATGCGCAGTGTGCTTTGCCCAGCAGTGGGCAAAGCATAAAATCATTACAGCGCATGCGCAACTATTGTCTTTCACTTTCCTTGCCCTGGAAGTCGTCAAAGGCAAGCAGTCATTTCCGGGGCAAGGAAATATCCAAAACGCGTGTCGGGGCGCATTTAGCACACCAATTTGTCTGACCCCTTATATCAAGGTAATGAATTTGGTCTGTCTAATGATTTTTATGGTCTGTTTCTAATCTTTTATGGTCCAAGTACCGCAATGTTGTAATATTGGCGGTATATGGCGTGTGTTAAGTCCCCTTTCTATATTTAAGTGATATATTTGTATCGGGTGTGCATGTCTGGCTACACCAATTATATACCCATTCAGGAGCTACAAGGGTTCTTTTATATAGGGAACTTACGCCCTATATCCACTGTGATTAACCAATACATTGCAGGTGGGGGCGTTCAGCTTTTATAATAGTGAGCTAGTTTTGCACTAACTGCACTTTTGACCTGCATATTTGCACATATATTTGTGAGTAATATATTGCACAGGGGTTTATTTCCTTGTGATTTGGAGTGTTTTTTTGAACATTTTTTGCACTATTGCACTTACTGCACTTTATTAAGTCACTGTGTGAAAATATTTTGTGAGTAATTACACTTAGTATTGAGGATTTTGATATATATTTTCACTATTTTTTCACATGATTTTGTTTTTAGTGCATTGTTCCTCACAAATAATTATTATATATATGCTGAACTTTATGACTTAATCTTTTTTGAATATATATTTACCGTACTATGGGCCATTAACGTTATTTCATTTTGGTGTGCTTTTTAATGTACTGTGTTAAACCATAATTTAATAAAGGTTTTTTAGTAAAAAATATTTTTCGTCCACATTTTTATTTTATTAGTTATTAATATATTTTTATGAAATTTTATAATATAAAGTATTTTAAATTATTTTATAATCAATGGATATAATTTTTTTGATTTAATACCGAATGGTCTGCCATTCTTTTTTTTGCAGAGTAATATAATAAAATCTATTAAACTTTTATCTTTTGAATTAATTCTTTATATTTCTCTGCTATTGTTCTATTGTCAGCAAGTTGCCAATCAGTCTTGGGGGCAGGGTTACATGGATTAACTGGACTGCCCAGGACACCTAGTACTGCAGTGATAATCTGCTAGTGATAATTCACAGATTGTATTGAAACTACAGCGCTTCACCTAATAAGTGACACATACCTGGAATGAGGCTCTTTGTCCCTTTATTATGCTGCTCCTATATTAAATAGCAAAGTAAGCTCCCCCTAGTGGTGGCTGTAGGCATGCAAGAAATATTTGAATTCATCTGTATGTTTGTGTCAGTAATTTTTAATATTTCATTTTTTACATGCATATTTTTATGGCTCTTTTAAAGTCCGTTAACAAAATTATATAAAGCTGGTTGATTTAAAAAAAAATACTGACATTAAAAATTCCAAAAATGCTGTGTCTGTAGACTTCAAGAAATTTTGCTTAATCTGTAACTATGTTTATGGACCAAAAAAAGACCATAAAAAAAAAGAAATTGCCTTAAAAACTTGATAAGGGTTCGCTCACACTGGCGAGCAGCCAACGTATAACTCGGATGAGTGATATCCAATATTTCATCAGATAGCACGCCTGCCGATATTACACTATGGAACAGTCAAGTGAGCATGAGAAAAAAGTTACTGCATGCTGCGATTTGCACCGTATATCGGACGGCGCACCCAAACATGGCTATGGGTGCGTGCAAAACATTGATCTGCACTCTGATGTCATCTGAGTGCAGTCCGATATACGCCTACTCACTCAATGGAGAAATGAAGTTCTCCATGTTCTCAGCACCTGTGATGCAATTCTCACATGCAAGAGAATCGGATCACAGTAGCCTGGCACTCGGATCACGCTCGCAGGAGAGTTTGAACCCTTGGTCATTTGCATGTAACATCCGATTCTCTCGCATGAGATAATCATCTGATGCTATACGCTAGTGTGAATGAAGCCTAAAGCTGCAGTGTGAATCTAAAATGAACTCCTGTTCTAGAGGCTGGGGTCACCCATGTATTACCTGGTTTGCCATATCTGAATGACTGCTGCGGCAGAAATGCCTGGCTGGCCATAGCGGCCCTTCCAAAGTCAGCTCTTCCGTGGGGGACCCCTCAAGTGATTCTCCCAGTGGCCAGATTTAGATGTTTGTTGTCTCCTATGAGACGTCCATTACAAGAAAACTCCATTCTAGGGAATTATTGTTTTTCCATTACCCTAATATATTCTTGCCTCTTGTACATGTTAAAGCTGCAGTGCAGATACAAGAAAAATCCTGATCAATTATGGCACAGACCCCTGACTACGATCCAGAACGGTGAGAATGTTCAAATATACGGCAACATATTATTATCATGCTCATCATTACTATTATTAAAGTTCTAGACTTCTAGTGATAAGCAAGAACACGATATCGCAACCTTTCTATTTCAAACACTTTGCTGACCAAGATCAACTGAGATTGAAATCTATGTACAGAGAGGGTCTGATGACAAATGGCAGCCGGGTAAAATTGCTATATGGCAGCAAGGGTGGTCTAAATAAATGACAGCTATTTTAGTGCAATATTGCCTAAGGTCAGATATCAAGAGTCAGATACAAGTAGATTACATTTTGATACACTTCCAGGAAAAAAAAAATGTAATCATTCATCTCGTGGCAGAGATCTGAAATTCTGTCATACTCATATTCGGTGCTAGACATCTCTCCCTTGTCTCTTAGAGATAATGGGACAAATCAATATCAGCGCAAAATACATATTCAGCTATATTATCTATTTTATCTTAGATATAAGCAAATGTTAAATATACTTAATCTTAAAGGGTTATGCAGTACTAGGACAACCCCTTCTTCATCTAAATGTTTGGCCCCCATAAAATAAAAAAAACTATACTCAACTCCCGTTCCGGCACTCGCGGTCCCAGGGCTCGCATGCGGTTGATGTGACATGTGACCCCGGCGCCCAATCAGCAGTGGCGTCACTGTCTCCGCTTTCATATTGATTGAACATGAGAGGAAGCCGGGGATCAGCTGCAGCCTGGACTTCCTTTTCATGTTCAATCCGTACGAAGGCGGAGACAGCGATGCCATTGCTGATTGGGCGTCGTGAACTAAATATCACAACACCCCAAGAGAGCTATGGGAGCGCGAGTTCTGACAATGCTGAAACAGCGCAGGCACCGGAGGTGAGTATAGGTTTTTTATTTTCTGGAGGCAAAACATTTAGATCAAGAATGGGTTGTCCTAGTAGTAGACAACCCTTTTAAAGGGAATCTGCTAGCAGGTTTTTGCCAGTTCATCTGAAAACAGCATAATTTAGAGACAGAGACCCTGATTCTAGCAATGTGTCACTTACTAGACAGCTTGCTGTATCTTACATCTCGTCAGAAGCCACAGGTTCAAAAAGGGCAACCTTGGACAGATGTGGCCACTCCGTCACGCAGATTTCAGAGGAACCCCAGCCTTCAAACATTCACGTCACACCTGCACCACTGCCACCAGGCTCCCATAATATATCGGAGGATTTCAGTAGACCTAGCGTGGTAGCGATACATATATATAATTCCATAAAAAAATTCAAATATTCACTGAAAATTTCAGCTCAGAAATTGTGGAGAATTTGTTGCAAATTTCATCCCTTGTAATAGAACTGGTGAAATCTGCAACAAAAATGATGACATGCTTTGGGAAAATCTGCAGCAAATTTTCGTGTGACTATACCTTCAGTGTTCTTTGAATTCTAGATTTTTTTTGGGGGGTGGGTATGATTTTTGTAATATTACAAGTCATGTGATTCATATTCTCTTACAATCATGAGCTGTAATATCAAAAACACCACAGAAAACCACTAAAAATCACAATACACTGCAACTTATGCATTTTTTAAAGCGAACGTGTCAGGTCCCCTATGCCCTTATAAATGGCTGGTTAGGCAGGGATTTTAGTAATACATAGGTGAATGCTGCTGGGTTGGAGGGCATGAGAGACGGACGGCCTGTACAAAAGTGCCACAAAGCCACTGTGATCGCATCCTGTGATTTAAAAAAAATTAAAAAAAACACATGAAAACAAAGAAATTCAATTAAAAGGAAGAAAAATGGCCATTATAAAATGCTGTGCACATATTGCATTTTATTATTATCCAGTTGACTGTCAGCAAAAATTTGTCTGCAGTTTTTTAGCCCCAAAAATGCAGGAAAAAAGCTCCTGAAGAGAGAGATTTAAAAACAAAAAGTGTGTAAAGGATGTTTGGATGCGTTTTTGACAAAAAGTATTTAGTCTAAAGTAAATATTCCCGTTACTATTTGGAACCAAGAAGTGAAGATCACTCATCGTGCATGTATCTCACGTCCATTACTGGTACGGGCACCCAATTAAAGAGGACTCATCGCCAATCAAAAGTGGCCAATTTTTGCTCCTATTTTATTCCCGCTGCTGCCTTGTGTACTCTGTTTTGTTTGTTTTTTCTTTTATATCCACCATATAAGAGATAAGAGCTCTTTTATTTAGTGCTAATTTTTATGGTGTTTACCAAGGGGACATGGCTTATAGGATTATCTGGGGCGCTTCTTTATTCTGCATTAGTACCCTGGGAGCCAGGCCTCCTTAGTAAAGACCATAAAAATTAGCATTAAATAAAAAGATCCATATCTCTCAAACAATATGGCCAGTTAAAGAAACAAACAAATGGTTTACTTGGAATAAGAACTGGCCACTTCATCTCGTGACAGGTCCCCTTTAAGAATAACTGATCCATCCCTACTAAGGGTTGCCACTAACAATATCCCACGGATCGCTAAAAAACGTCACTATTAGCGATCCGTAGCATGTTTTCATGCGGCATCTGCCAGCGACGAGCTTCTGCTGTGATCTCGCTCGTCGCTGAATCGCTCGGACCCTATTTTCGTCGCGCTCCGTGGTAAGTATCTTATCGCATGTGCACTTCTTAGCGATTAGCGTACTTTTGTCCTAAAGTCTTAAGAAGATCGCTAACGCGATAGCGTCGTTAACATGCAAATGGGCCCCCATTAGCGAATAGAAACATCCGCTAGCGATCTCATTAGTATGCACGCTAACAATCGCTACGGATAGCTTAGTGCAGTAACTTTACATGTGGCAGCTCATGGCCGCTCATAGAGTATAGGCCCAACGTGCCCATTTTACAGGCTTGTTGTGAAGCAATATTCTGTTGTAAACATATTATCATTCTATAACGTAATTGTCATACAAAACTCCATTAATACCGCTCCGTAGGCTGCACATGGGGCCCGCGTGACTCTGAAAGCCTTTACTGCCCGTATCAAAACGAACCCGAAAAAAGTGTGATTGAGCCTATAGAAGTGCAATTTTGCATTTTTGACTATAGACAATGTAATGATGTATGCAGTTAAATTATCGATTTAACAATTCTATTATCTAATACGCTCTGGCCATGCACGCTGCGTGCTGCAGGTGCAGACACTTTTTTCAAACCTCCTAAAATACAGATACATGTAAGAGCGAAACCTTTTGCTTCAAATTGAGTTGGTCTTTGCTTGCTTTATTAAATAGCTGGAGTCGGACTTTTTGCTTGTCTACATGACTTTGTCCTGGCCTGGCTGTAATTTAGAAAGAATGTGTTGTAAATGAAAACAAATGCTGGTGTCTGAACAGTGATGCAGGGAAAACGTGCACAAGCTTCGAGTGGGAGATGTGAGATGTGTGACTCCCGAAAGCTATGCTGAAGAATTAATGGGCTTCTGTTGAAGCGTCCTTTGTTCGCTGCGCTGCTTCAAAGTATATAGTCACTGTTAATGCAATTAAAGAGAAATCATGTAGCTCTAATTTGGACTAAATGCAGTGATATACTGGTATGTAGTATTTGGTTCATCCACATAGAATCACGCCATCTTACAGTTTTCTCATTAAGACTTGGATGAAGACCCAGCCAGTTGCATTTATGACATATACTATGGATTGGCATAAATGAGCCAATTGGTTCTATATTCAGAATGTTGACCCAATGTCACGCTGGGTGAAGGCTAAGTAAGTGCACAACATAGGGAAAGGGGAGCCCAAACAATAGGGGAGTGGAGACCTCTTGGCAGATCTAAAATCACCCTGTCTGCCCTAAACATCAGTATATAGGTTCTGCACCTATCGCCGAGCAGGAACCTAATCTCTGCCTGACTCTAGCGATAGGCCCTACATAGGGAGGGGATGAGGAGAATACTAGTCAGTCCCCACTAAAACTAAAGACAGAGAGGGTAGATGGATGGGATGGGACTTAGCTTTGAGAAGACCACCAAGATATCACACCAGCAATCCTCCAAGGGTCCTCAGGGAAGACACTATCCAACTGCTAGCGCTTCCAACAAGGCTGAGGCAAGTAAGAGCTAACACCAGCACCATGCTGCAGTAATTGAATGTATTTAAACCTTCAGCACAGGTGTGTGATTAGCAGCAGAGGGCAGAGGTAACTATTGGGTCCTAAAGGGAAAAGGATATCGCTCCATAACAGAGATGCAAAAATCAAGAAGGTTCTTGAGCTAAACGCAGAGACCTTCTACAGCCAGATTCAGGATAACTGTCACACCTGCCACACCCGTGACACCCAACTGGCGATGCACCGTACCTCTTGAAAAGTCTTCCCTCAATCTTAATATATTTTGATATGCAAAGAAGAACTAGAAGAAAATGATATGATAAGTCCTTTTGCATATGTTCAGTTATGTGAAAATAATTCTCACCATTTTCTAATGTATCAGGAAAAACTTATTCTGTGTCCTGTCTGGCCAATTATACATCAATTATATCAAATTTTATACCACCTGAAAATAAAATACAATAAGTAAGGGTATGTTCACACCTCCTCAATCATAGGATCAGAATCATTTGAAGTGGCACCACAGAATAATATAGAAAAATAATATAATATACAAATGTATGCAAAACGTTGAGTTGAAGAAAAAATGGGACTTTTCTCGTTTTTATGGCAGTTTCAGGCAGCTCCGCCATAATGGGTGGAGCTGGTGACTATGCACGCCTGTGAAGTTCATCAAGAGTGCCAGCAATTATTACTCTAAAAATGTTACCGGAGTAACATTTTTAGCAAGTGCGCTGAGTTGTATGCCACTGATAAGATAATTAAAGAAGCACAATTTCTCATTTTGCCATTCTATCTAATTAATTATTCTCTTTTCCATTAAGTCTATGACATCATATGATTAACTGAGTAGCTGAATCCTTCTAAGCTCTATGTAGAAACATGAGGTCTATTTTCTCTGCACAAGTCATGAGTCACTGCAAAAGTCTATGCCAGGGGGAGGATTAGAGCAGCTGGGTCAGGAGATGAAGAGGGGAATGAGTCACAGAAGAACAAGAGACTTCCTGTTTCTACATGGAGCAGAGAAAAGAGAAGAATTAGATGAGTCGAAAGGCAAAACTGAGCAATTATAAGTGCACAGTGCTATATAATAGGATGACTGCAAGAGGATAAAAACTTTGATGGGAGGAGGAGTGCTTCTTCAAGTGATTTGTACATCTTCTTATTCCTGCATGCCATTCATTGAAACTATCGTATGAAAAGCCAGTCTTTATGAAACAGGGCCATTGGATACAGAACAGATGCTTAGACATCTAAAAACATTTAAAACTGCTTGAAGACACTAAGATCCAGGTTCCAGACCTAAATAAGGCCAAAAACTTCCCCACACAGAATGAATGGATGAGTGGCTCACCAAATAGCAAAGTATAAAAAGATTACACAATAGTAAACAAATAAAGTAATTATGGTTCAGGATCCCAAAAATGTGCATTTTATAGCTAAATATTGAATATGGGAGTGATATAACAACATCCAAAGTGTAATATGACATCCGAAAAGGCGTAGGTGAAAAACGTGTGCAGAACATTCATCCATGTTATGCTATCCTGCGACTATCGTCCTACTCAGATGGCTTCCTCAGGGGTCTTCATATGGTTTTAATTGTTTTTAGAAGTCTGTGTATCTGGTCTGTAAATTTATATGTGAATTAACTATTGATTTCTTTAATTGGATCTGTGGCCTTTTTTGTAGATGTTACTTTTGCCTTTTTTTTTTTAGGGTCGCTGCGTTGTCGGGTGTGCCACAACCCAATTGCTCATTTATTGCAAATCCTTTTGATTCCATACATTTATTACCATACATTTAGTTAGGATCCTCTACATGGTCATTCATTCTACTGTAAGTTTTTCACCAACATGCGAATATTTACACGTGCCTGAAAAGTAAGCAGGAACGACTCCTGTCCTTCCTCAGAAGGTGACAGCTTTTCCCATGTCTCCTCTGGGTTAAAATATGCTTAGAATAAATATATTTTTTTCCTAAAAGCTGGTGGGTGAAGAAGCAGGAACATCTATGTGCTCTTGAGAATATGTTCCCGATTTGTCCATGGCAGAACATCCAGAAACCAGGGTTGAGCTTTGAGGGTTATGATGTTACTAGAAAGCATTTGTTCTGTGTGGCAGTAATGTGTTTCTTATTATTCTAGGCCTCTCCATAGCAGTGAAGGATGACTTGAAAAGATCAGGGGGTGCACAATGTATGGGAATCCAATTTGCATATAAAATAGAAGGAGTGAAGCCTCTTTTCTGTATCGCTTCTCATGAGTGGTCAAACAAGATTGATGATGGTATAGTAATATTCAGGACCGTGGTCTGTCTCACAGCTTCATTTAGACTCCTTGGCTCCAATATCTTAGTGTGTGACTAATACTAATTACGTCTCTGTTTTGGGCAATTAACATTATCTTGTGCAGAATAGCATTGAAATGCTATCCTAACTATATCTTTCTGGGCAATCTACGATTAAAAGCTAAAATTAAAATATCAAAAGGGAAAGGTAAGAGTTGTATTTTTATCAGGGAAAGTGAACATCATACAATTACAGTAATGTAGAATTACAAAATCAGATAGTTCTTCCCCTCTCCAGCTGCAGCTCTATCTCTCCGCTGTTGCTTAGATCTCTGTGTTTTGACTGCAGTGGTGACAGCACATCCACAGCTCACATTTCTGCTGCAGCCAGTCACTGCTCTCAGCAGCTTGCGGCATCTACAGCAGCAGAGATGCTGAACTCAGTGATTGGCTGCAGCAGTGACAGCACGTGTATAGCTCACATCTCTGCTGCAGCCAATCACTGCTCTCAGAAGCTTGTGCCATCTACATCAGTAGCGGTGCTGACCTCAGTGATTGGCTGCAGCAGTGATGTGAGCCGCCATCGTGAAATCATTGCTGTAGCCAAAACACAGAGAGCGGAGCAATGGTGAGGAGTTGGTGTTGGAGCTGGAGAGGGTGAATACGATCTGGTTGAATAGTGCCTACAAGTAGTATTCAACCCCGGCAGATTTAGCTGGTTTGATAAGATGCAAATAAGTTAGAGCCTTCAAACTGCAAACGAGAGTAGGATTTATTAACAGAAGCATAAATCTTACAAAACAAAAAGTTATGTTGCTCAGTTGAATTTTAATAAATTTTAAACATAAAAGTGTGGGTCAATTATTATACAACCCCTATGTTTAATATTTCGTGGAATAACCCTTGTTTGCAATTACAGCTAATAATCGTCTTTTATAAGACCTGATCAGGCCGGCACAGGTCTGTGGAGTTATCTTGGCCCACTCCTCCATGCAGATCTTCTCCAAGTTATCTAGGTTCTTTGGGTGTCTCATGTGGACTTTAATCTTGAGCTCCTTCCACAAGTTTTCAATTGGGTTAAGGTCAGGAGACTGACTAGGCCACTCCAACACCTTGACTTTTTCCCTCTTGAACCAGGCCTTGGTTTTCTTGGCTGTGTGCTTTGGGTCGTTGTCTTGTTGGAAGATGAAATTACGACCCATCTTAAGATCCTTGATGGAGGAGTGGAGGTTCTTGGCCAAAATCTCCAGGTAGACCGTGCTATCCATCCACCCATGGATGCGGACCAGATGGCCAGGCCCCTTGGCTGAGAAACAGCCCCACAGCATGATGCTGCCACCACCATGCTTGACTGTAGGGATGGTATTCTTGGGGTCATATGCAGTGCCATCCAGTCTCCAAACGTCACGTGTGTGGTTGGCACCAAAGATCTCAATCTTGGTGTCATCAGACCATAGAACCTTGAACCAGTCTGTCTCAGAGTCCTCCAAGTGATCATGAGCAAACTGTAGACGAGCCTTGACATGACGCTTTGAAAGTAAAGGTACCTTACGGGCTCGTCTGGAAGGGAGACCATTGCGGTGGAGTAGGTTACTTATGGTATTGACTGAAACCAATGTCCCCACTGCCATGAGATCTTCCCGGAGCTCCTTCCTTGTTGTCCTTGGGTTAGCCTTGACTCTTCGGACAAGCCTGGCCTCGGCACGGGAGGAAACTTTCAAAGGCTGTCCAGGCCGTGGAAGGCTAACAGTAGTTCCATAAGCCTTCCACTTACGGATGATGCTCCCAACAGTGGAGACAGGTAGGGCCAACTCCTTGGAAAGGGTTTTGTACCTCTTGCCAGCCTTGTGACCCTCCACGATCTTGTCTCTGATGGCCTTGGAATGCTCCTTTGTCTTTCCCATGTTGACCATGTATGAGTGCTGTTCACAAGTTTGGGGAGGGTCTTAAATAGTCAGAAAAAGCTGGCAAAAGAGATCATTAATCCACACATGTGAAGCTCATTATTCTTGGTGCCTGAACTACTTCTTAATACTTTAGGGGGACCAAACAGAATTCTTGTGGTTTGAGGGTTTGAATAATAAATGACACTCTGAAATAACTTTTAACGTTTTAAAAAAAAAAAAAATTAAAACAAAAATTTTTGCAGCAGTGCATTTCCCACTTCCAGGCTGATCTACAGTACAAATGTCACAATGCCAAGTTAATTCCGCATGTGTCAACCAGCTAAATCTGCAGGGGGTTGAATACTACTTGTAGGCACTGTATTTTGGATTGACATTAAAAGTTTTTGTTTGTTCACTGGAAAATTGAGTGCCGAGTTTCTCTCTCTCTGCAGTTTTGATTAGATCAGTGTTCTATCCCCAGGAGATTATCACTAGAGGACTAGTACACCTGTTGCCACATAGTTTGTCATATATATGAGCTCTGTGTAACCCTGCCCCCACCACTAATTGTCAGCTTCCTGCCTATGCAGAATGTACACTGCCAATCAGTGGTGTGGGTGGGGTAATACAGAGCTCAACATTCAGAGAACTGCTAGATCTGCAGCAGAGAAAACAAGGATTTTCTCAAAACTGTAGCAAGCAGCTCAGTAAGTGACACATCCCTGGAATCAGGGACTGTTCTGCTACATAATACTGCTCTCAGGTAAGGTAGCAAAAACCTGGTGACAGATTGCCATTAACCCCTTAACGACTGTCGGTGCACCTTTTAATGGCACTGAGAAATAAGTGTATAGCGCCCCCCAGCGTCACATCTTGTACCGTTACATAATAATCAATGAATAACTATTCTGTGCCAGTGCATAGCCCTATTTAGGAGGGAAATTAGGGTAAAAAGACTGTTTTGTTTCTTGGCTGAGTAGTGAGATCTGCTATGTGTATAGCAGGTGTATACCACAGAAAGTAATGGATCCCAGGGCAACGAAGCAAACCTCACCCCCACCCCCCCCTGTAGACACAGAGTCCTTCTTTACTAAGCCTGGTGGTAGTGGTAGGAGTGGCGTCTCTACATGAAGCCAGAACCATTTATCATTCCATGTTGTATTTTGGGTAGTGATATTGAGTATTTGCTTTTGAAGCACGAGTTAAATGTGTCTTATTTACCGCACAGCGAAGGTCAGGACTATGAGTTGACCTAAGGCGTTAAAAGCTCAGCTTCTTGTGATTCCTTTTTCCATTTTTGTTTTGAAGGTAAGTGATCCCACCTGCTGCTCCGCGGTTTTGACCCGGG
>JARQOD010000005.1:465412024-465463997 GCA_033576555.1 Oophaga sylvatica
AGTTTTTACTATAATTGACACTGGAAACTTACTCTCAGGAGTGTAAAAAGAGACTAGGATTGACAGCTGGGAGAAATACTGACTAGCTGCAAATTAACCCCCAAGCTTCCTGGCTGGGTGGAACTACAAGTACCAGGAGTAAAACAGGACTATCTTAGAATAGCTCAGCATCACTTTGCAGCTAAAGCAGAAACAGGGGGGAAGGCATTGGGACATTTAGATTTATTCTTGCTTTGGCTAACAAAAAACTGCATCCAGAACCACATCTGTGAAACCACCTAATAAAAAATGTTTTAAGTGGAAAGCTGATTAGCAGATCTTTAACTTTTTATCCAGATGCAATTACCTGGCCACATTCACACGTTCAGTATTTGGTCAGAAATTTACATTATTATTTGTAAGCCAAAACCAGGAGTGGGTGATAAGTACAGAAGTGGTGACGTGTTTCTGTTATACTTTTCCTCTGATTGTTCCACTTCTAATTTTGACTTACAAATACTGATGGGAAATACTGACCAAATACTGAACACGTGAACGTGGCCTAAGTTGTGCCCACCAACAAGTATGCCTAAAGTCCAATTCACACATCACACATTCTATTCCCATGTTCTGCAAAAATCCTGAAATATGGGGTGTGTTGTACTCTCAGTATTTCCAGATAGTTATGATGGCTTTATATCAACCGTCCAGTGTTGTGTTTGTATTAGAGCCCTAGAAAACATCATTGTAACAGAGATTTCCCATTTATGGTGCATTTTCCCATTCTTTGTTCTTATGGCCATTGAAAACCCATGTATGTTTCATGTTGGAAACATCGAGGCTCTGGACAGTTTTATCTCTGTTGGAACATATTGCAGATGGCAACTGTACCAGGGGCAACATACAGTGGACAGCAGAGCATCCGCTCCAGGCAGGTAATCTTCAAAAATGATAAAAGAGCACATAGTGCAGGACAGCGCTATAAAACACTGAAAACATGGAAAATACATGAAAGCTGGGACTCGCTGTCAGCCTGCCGAGAGAAAACCAGTTAGCTGACATGTGAAGATGAAAAGTTGGTTGCTGTAAGCAGTCATCCATGACTCAGGTGTCAGGTGGAATCAGTACCTGTATTGCCCGGAATTGCTGATAATTAGAGTAGATATCAATCTTCATTTCCGGTAAAAGCATACGCGCTCTTCTGTCCCACAATTGTTTAAACCTCTTCCTTTATACTGAGACCTTTAGACCTGCACACTTGGCGTTTTCCGCTCTATGATTGTGCTTTAATAATAATAATAATAATAATCTTTATTTATATAGCGCCATCATATTCCGCAGCGCTTTACAGTTTAACAGTTTCAAAACACAAGTCATAAGTCACAACGTTAACAATACAGTAATTAAAGCAAAATAAGACGGCCCTGCTCGTGAGAGCTTACAATCTACAATGAGGTGGGGGAGATACAAAATACAGGTGTGTATATACAATGGTGCATTTACAATGATGGTCCAGCCATCTTAAGGGAGTGAGGGATGGATGGAGATAGTGAATGGGCTACATACACACTTACACATAGAATGACTTTGATTAGTGAATGTGATAGGCCGCTCTGAACAGATGTGTTTTGAGGGAGCGCCTGAAACCATGCAAATTGTGGATAGTCCTAATTTCTTGGGGTAGAGCATTCCAGAGGATTGGCGCAGCGCGGGAGAAGTCTTGGAGTCGGGAGTGGGAGGTACGGATTAGTGCAGAGGTTAGTCGAAAGTCGTTTGCAGAGCACAGCAGTCGGTTAGGCCGATAGATAGAAATGAGGGAGGAGATGTAGGGGGGTGCTGCAGTGTGGAGAGCTTTGTGGGTGAGAACAAGTACTTTGAATTGGATCCTATAATGAATGGGCAGCCAGTGTAAGGACTGGCGAAGAGCGGACGCGTCCGAGTACCGATTAGCCAGATGGATAACCCTGGCTGCTGCATTAAGGATGGACTGGAGAGGGGATAGTCGATTAATGGGGAGGCCAAGTAATAGAGCGTTACAGTAGTCCAGGCGGGAGTGGATCAATGCAACAGTGAGGGTTTTTGTTGTTTCCATGGTGAGAAAAGGGCGAATTCTAGAGATGTTCTTTAGGTGTAGGCGGCAAGAGCGGGCAAGAGATTGTATATGGGAGGTGAAGGAGAGATTGGTATCAAACATAACACCCAGACAGCGAGCCTGCTGCCGGGGTGTTATTATGGTGCCGCCCACTGAGAGGGAAATGTCAGATTTAGGGAGGTTAGTAGACGGCGGGAGCAGAAGAAGTTCAGTTTTGGAGAGGTTGAGTTTCAGATAGAGAGCAGACATGATGTTGGAGACTGCGGACAGACAGTCGGTGGCGTTCTGTAGTACAGCGGGGGTAAGGTCGGGGGATGACGTGTATAATTGTGTGTCATCAGCATAAAGATGGTACTGAAAGCCAAATCTTGTGATGGTCTGTCCAATTGGGGCGGTGTAGAGAGAGAAGAGAAGGGGGCCAAGGACTGAGCCCTGGGGTACACCGACAGTGAGAGGGAGAGGAGATGAAGTGGAGCCAGAGAACGAAACACTGAAGGAGCGGTCAGAAAGATAGGAGGAGAACCAGGAGAGAACAGTGTCCTTAATACCTAGAGAGTGGAGCCTGGACAGTAGGAGACGGTGGTCAACCGTGTCGAAAGCTGCAGAAAGGTCGAGTAGAATGAGCAGAGAGTGGTCGCCATTACGTTTTGCTGTCAGAAGGTCATTGGTCACTTTGATGAGTGCAGTTTCAGTCGAATGTAGGGGTCGGAAGCCGGACTGTGAAGGGTCTAGGAGGGAGTGAGTGGAGAGGTAACGGGTGAGGCGGGAGTAGACTAGGCGCTCCAAAAGTTTGGAGATGAAGGGGAGATTGGAGATCGGTCTGTAGTTGTTTGTGCAGGAAGGGTCAAGAGCGGGTTTCTTTAGTAGTGGAGTAATGATGGAGTGTTTGAAGGAGGGTGGGAAAATGCCAGAGGAGAGTGAGAGATTGAAGATTGTAGTTAGGTGAGTTGTGACAACAGGAGAAAGAGACTGGAGGAGATGTGAGGGGATGGGGTCGGTAGTGCATGTAGTCGGACGAGAGGAAGAGAGGAGTCTGGAGACTTCTTCTTTATTCCACTCCTATGAACAGAGTAGGGCTATTGAGGGAATCATTGTACGGCAGAAAACTACGGTGCCTCTTGGCATTTCTATCCTTTTCTATGGTTTCTACTTTCTGATGTGCGAGGTATCTCCGAGCATAAAATGAACGCAGTGTCAGGCCTAGATTACAATTTATTGTACCTAAGGCCTCATTCAGACATCAGTGATTTTTCACATATACAAAAAATGATTCTAGTTTTGTCAGTGTTTTGGATGAACTCCATCAGTGTTTGGTCAGTGTCAGTTTTTACCATGAGTGTTTCATCAGTGATTTTCACGTATGGATAAATATATAAATAAGTTACAAA
The DNA here is from genome assembly GCA_033576555.1 of Oophaga sylvatica. Taxonomy (NCBI): domain Eukaryota; kingdom Metazoa; phylum Chordata; class Amphibia; order Anura; family Dendrobatidae; genus Oophaga; species Oophaga sylvatica. The sequence goes on from JARQOD010000005.1 coordinate 465,415,484, forward strand.
GCTTCTCCGATACATTGCATTGGTTATCTCGGACTGTACATTGATGCCATCCATCTGCTGTCGGTAATTTTCATGGACCCATAGACTTGCATGCAAAAACACTGACTTGTGAACAGCTCTATAATCTTTAACAGGTACATGTTCTACGAGCTATCTGTGAACAACAGACATCAGAATGATGAGGCCAAACAAAGACTTCCACCAAAGCCAGATGTTTCCTGCTCACGTTCTGCAAACCTGTATTAAAAATATTCCAACCTAAGTATTCACATACAGTAAATGTTAGAACTTCCTATCATGCATGTAACTGGGGAAAGCACTTCAAAATTAAAGAGGATCAATGTATAATCGGTCAGGGTCCGACACTCGGCACCCCCCAGTAATCAGTCATTCTCGGTGTTGGTGGCAGCAGCCGCTGGCCGCAACTGCTCAACTGCGGAGCTGCTCAGTCTTCTGCTAGTGGCCGTGGCAGGGTGCTACTCATCCACCTCCTATTCAAATCAATAGTGGCAGCTAAGAAATCGAATAGTTGTGGCCGCCGCCACCGTCACCAAGAACAGCTGATCGGCAGGGGGTGGGGGTGCCGAGTGTCGTACCCTGACCGATCAAAAATTGATTACCTATGCTAAGGATCGGTCATCAATATGGATGAGTGGACTTGTGGAAGTTTGGGTTGGTCGGGTTCGACTGAACTTTAGTCCGAAGTTCGATCCGGGTACCAGAACTGTACTTGAACCTGATCCCGAACCCCATAGAAATAAATTTGGGATCTGGAATCTCTCTCTCCACGGACTCCTGAACTGTAAAATGGGCTTCCAGGAACAGTACATGTTTGGAGTTCAGCACTGGTACGAATCCCGGACTTTATAGTTTGGGTTCGCTCATCTCTAGCCATCAATGAATACATAGTGGGCTACCTCTTTAAGTTAATTAATTAAATCAGATATCAATTAATCTCAAGATTTGGGTTATACTGTATCTGTCATGGAAGCCTATTAAGTATTTGGCGCTAGATTGAATCCCAAGCTATAGATGGGGCGTTCCTCGTTTTACAATGAATACAAATGGCGTAGAATAAGAATAACAGACACTGATCAAACCATCTGAGTCATAGCATGTAGTAAAATAATTCTGACTCACAGCTGCTCTGCATGAAGCCTGTAGGGGGCTTTCCAGGCCCCTATGGTTTTATGCCAAAGCTTTGGGCGACAAGGCTTGTAGATTCCTATTGGCGCAGTATGATCTTTGTACATCACTGAACGTGTGCACAGCAGGAATGCGGCACTGTACATAAGGCACACAGTTCTTCTATACATATAATTATATATAATAATCAAGGAAATTTACTAATATGGAAGTATGAAGGCTCATTCACATTATATTCTGCAGAGCTATCCACATGTCAGGTTTTTATTTGGTGCCGATGGTATGCAAAAAACAGTTGACAGCAAGCTGATGCCATCCATATCGCATCATTGTGGCATCCAAATTTTTTTAAGGCCTCATTCACATATTCTTATTTATTTTTATTTTTTTTGCATATGAGAAAAAAATTGACCATTTTTCATTAGTGTGCAGGATCCAAATTTGATCCATTTTTGGTCTGGTTGTCAATTTTTTACTATCATTATGGCATCTTTTTTAATATGCAAACAAATGTCTTTTATTAAGCTTCTCATGCCCATTAAACGATGAAAACCATTTCCACTTGGATGACACACGGATGGTTATCACCTATCTGCGGGAGAGGTGATAACTTGCCGATCTTTGTTGGGACTCGCACCAATTTGCAGCATAGGGAATTTTCCACTCTGACAAGGGACTTTCATCCCGTCCCGTATTTTTCCCTGTAATAACTATTTATTAGTAACTGCCACAAAATCATATCCCCAAAACATTTATTAAAATAAAGAAAAAGTGGACCACCACCTTAAAATCTTTAATACATTGAGCTAAAGTTAAAATCAAGATTTAATCTGGCTTTTGTTTTCCGAATAATCCAACATAGTAAAGGAACCTCTTGTGTACTTGGGATCACAACACAAATAAAAATAAATCTGTAAAATAGGAGCATTTGCCGCCAAATGTTAAAGCTGCTTCCAGCGCCAATCTGAATTGCATTTATTATTCATTGCAAATGAATACGTTCTGCATCTTCTGCTCAAAACGTCCTCAAAATCTTCTTGGTACCATCCAACAAGTTCCATAAAGGGCACAAAGTCAAGGAGCCAAGTGATTTTGTTAAATTAAATATTGATTGTATTCATCCATTTCAAAAAAAGGTGTCTTGAAAAATGGAATTTTGGAAATGATTTTAAATGCTTTACACTTGTTTACAAAACAGGCTTCAAAATATTATATTTCTGAAATTGATAACTCATAGTTTATAAACTCGGTTAAGTCATCTCTTGCAAAAAGCAGAATCCAAATGTTAGTTGTTTCAAATGAAAGAAAAAGAATTGTCTATTTAACAGAGCCGGTTTCCATTGACTTCAGTGTTAAAAAAAAAAAAAAACAATCCAGTTGCAATCCTTATTTTTTCTTTTTTGTCCTGCTTAGATACCCATAACTGATTGCTGCTGGATCCAGTTTAAATGAATGATTACTGGACATGAGAACTCAGCCTAAGGGCTCACGCAGACGACTGTATTTTTCGTCCGAATGCAATCTGACAAAAAATCGCACTCAGACCAATGTTATTTTTTGGGGCTGTGCACAATTCTGATTGTTTTACTTGAACAGAGTCTGTCCGAGGAAAAGCATTGCAGCATGCCCGATTTCCATCTGATACTTGGTCGTACAAGTCAATGGGTCCATTGAAGAAATCGGTCTGCATTCAGATGACATCTGAGTGCAGTCCAATTTTCAGGGACTGACAGAATGGAGAAAATGGAGACATTTTTTTTCTCCATCTTCTCCTCATCCTAGAAAATCGGATCACACTATGATCACAACCTAATTAAAGTCTTAACAGAGTGTGATCATAGTGTTTGTTATTTACATAATTTCCCTGATTCTCTCGGATAAGAGAAAATACTATCGTGTGACCCTAGCTTTACTCGTTAGATCAAGACCTGTTAGGCTGTGTTCCAATGATAGCTATTTAGTGATTGCAGATTTTCTGCACTTATTAACTAAGTTGGGTTACTTGTTATTATCATTGTGTTTTTTAGTTTTTTTTGTTGATAATGTTTAATTGCGTTTTTAATGCTGCATTTTTTGTCTTTGTTTTGGTTTGTCATGTTTTATATGAAGCTATTTTATTTTTGATATTTCCTGTTATTTGATTTTGACCAAACTTTATTGATGCAGTCATGTGTGGATTGCATACGTTCTTAAGCCACGTTCACTCGGTCAGTATTTGGTCGGTATTTGACATCAGTATTTATAAGCCAAAAACCAGGAGAGGAACAATCAAAGGAAAATTATAGTAGAAACACGTCACCACTTCTGTGTTTTTCACCCACTTCTGGTTTTGGTTTACAATTACTGACCAAATACTGAATGTGTGAACGTGGCCTTAGTGTGTTTCCGCAGCAGAAATTCACTAAAAACGCATTTGCGGTTTTTTTTCTGCATCTAATGCAATTATACGGGGAAAATCTGCACCTTAAACTCAGCGTAGTCGTAAGAGGAAATTGCCATGTTGTGGATTTCAAGCATGCAGCGCCGGTCAGTTTATGCGTAAAACAATCTGAAATTCCTATAAATCAAATCCACGTTGCTATAACTATAAGACGATGCAGGGTTTTTTTTGTGCGCAGTAAAAATGCAGAGTCAAAAATTCAACGTGGGAACTTAACCTTATGGTCATTGCCAGAGCTTTCCACATCGGTTATTGAAGATAAGCTGATCACAGAGTACTCGTACCCCCAGTAATCAGCTGGAATCTGTGGGAAAAACTTGCCTCATGTGTTGAGATCCCTGACAGCGCCACTGCAGGGCAAAGGAAGCATTACATCCTTAGAATTTAAATCAGTGTGCTGTGCATGGAATACATGAAAGTGCCAGATTCTCAAGAGGAGATGCTCATTGTAGCCACTGTCTGCTCAAACTTATAGGTTATAGTCCTAGATCCCCCTGTATTTACATAGGATACCCTAATAAGGAGTTTAGAAAAGGATTTTCTAATCCTAATAACCCCTTTTATGCCTCTTTGCTATCAAGGTTCTGTAACTAAATCTTGTGGCATTTTTGGACCCAAAGAAAACATGTCCAGTGCATTCCCAAAAGAAATAAATGACAATTTCTTTGTCAGGTTAAAACCTCGCTAAATCCTGCAATAAGTGTTTCTCCTTTCAACTTTTTGCTTTCTGTTTACAGCTTCATATTCTTGTTAGAAAAATATTTTCGACACACTTTTAGTGTAAAACCAATAAGCCATTTCACTGCCTTGTCTGTTCTGTTTTATCTGTTGAAAACCAAAAGCAATTGTAATGACAGCCCTGTCAGTGTAACAGCAGCGGAGACGACGAAAAAGTGTAAGGAAGAAACTTAATAAAGGTCATTAAATTATTGCAGCCTTGTGGCAAAAATGTATCTTTCAAAGCATGGGCAGCAATCTACAGGCCTTGAAATGTTTAGATTGCTGGTTCTAAACCAAGGCTAATGTTTGTTTATCCGATGAAAATTCACATTCCCCTGCATTACAATAGCTAGTGGTTTACTTCACTTCTTGATATAGTTTTTCTAAATGTACAAAATTATTATTGTTCATCCTTAAGAGCCTCAATCATTATTGAGATAGAAAAAATTATTTCAGCAAATGCTATTAGCTCCCATTAATTAATACAATTTCCCTAAGTTCTAGTTTCCAGCTGTCATTCCTTAATACGTTTTCCAACTCCCCCAATATGCAACTTGTATAATAATGAAAATTTCCAAATTTCTTCTTGTGGGAGTGTCCCTCCAAGTAATATAGGCTAAATGTGAGGTATGTGTGTTTCCAGAGTGCTTCTGTCGTCATTAGCTCATATATCACATATTTCAACAGCTCATATAACATATCTCCACTTCATAAGCTTTATTGCTTTGTTAAATCTTGTTTTCTCTGCCCTCCCTGAGACTGTGGATACTTTCCCCGCTCTATCTTCTTGAGATCTATGTATAACCACCTCTCTGTTGCTATCTCTAACCCTGTGAGAAGGGGAGTGGGAGAGCAGAAGAGAATCACAATCATGTTCTCAGATTTGTACTAGTTTTGCAAAAAGCACTGAGCTAGCTAGAGTACTTGTAGGCACTCTGCGGCAGCAAACTGGTAGGAAATGTGAAAGATCTTAGTGAAGATTATTTAGATAGTTAAAGCAAATGAACAAAGAAAATAATCTGCAGATGTGTACATAGCCGTTTACTACTTAATATTTTATTGGATTGTCACATTTTTCTTTCTGGGCACACTTGCAAGTCAGTAGATTATGACCAAAGGTAAACTAGAGCTTCAGCTGTAACTAACACTGAGTTTATATGTAATAAATCTTTTGTCACTTTGTCATTTATTTTTGCTTTGTAACTCTTAGTCTAGGAAAGAGTCCAATGGAAACTCCTTACGAGCAGATGAACCCTGTGGTGACTTTATTTTTTAGGGAATGTGCACATGGCATCTTTTATGCATTTTTTAGAGGTTGCCCACTACTTTTACATTGATGTCCTATCCTTAGCTGTTATCAGTGGCACCGACCAGAACTACTTATTGCTGAGTTGGCCCTCGACTTGTAGTGGCTGGAGCTTGGTACTGCAAATCCGCCTCCTATTCAAAACACGAGGAGATGGATATGTATTACTGTAATACATGTAAGTAATAAGTAGCCACTGTAAGTAGACGGCCAGCTCCGCAAGTGAGTACTTCCGGCCTGCAACCCCAAAACCGATAATAGCTGATCGGCAGGGTGTTGGACCCAGCCGATCAGACATTGATGACTTATCCTAAGGATAGCCATCAATGCTAAAGTAGTAGACAACCTCTTTAAGTAGAAAACACTTTAGCAAAACACTTGCTGTGTTTTTACTGCGTCATCTTCTTTGACATCAATTGTGTAATTTTCTTTCGACAGCTTTTTATTGGTTTTATGTATTCGATAGTGGAAGATATAGAATAGTCAGATCACCTTTTTTAGGTGTTTTGCAGGTTTTGATGCCTGAAGTAGTTGAAATAAGTTAGAAAAGAAGGAATACATGCACAGTTAGTCTTTTTAGCATTGCTGTACATTTGCTCATTTTTTTTGTTTGCGTTTTGTTAGTGCTTTTTCAACCAGTTTCCAGGCAGAATCCGTCTGCAAAACACTGTGTGCACAAACCCATATTGTTCTGTTACACAGATTGCATTCTGCATAGTCAGATACATCCAATGCTTCTAGTAATAAGGGTACTTGCACTTCTATAGAATTATGTGTTTTATGAAAAGACAAAGAACAGGTTGTATTGTCTTGTAAAACGAGTGAAAAAGAACCTTAAAATCAGTAATTATGAAAATAATCTATGGTGAGAAAAGATCTAAATATCTGTACTGGTCTTAATAAAATGCAATGTCCATGTCCTTTTCTGCAGAACCTACATACATCACCATGGCTCCACCAATATGTGATCTGTTGATCAACTGCTCTCTGACTGAGAAGGACTGTAGTTATGGATTCCGGTTAGATCACAATGGCTGTCGTACCTGTCAGTGTAAAACAAGTAAGTCATTTTTAGTTTGTCCTATTTCACAAAACTTGGCCTCAGTCTTATCAGTGTAAACTCCTTTATTTTTCTATTCGTGGACTCTTTATTTCCATAATCTTTACATGTATATTCTGCCTTTTTTTTGTATCCGTGAAGTGGAGAATGCCATTTCATATTGCTGGGGTTTACGCATACTTTGGCTGACAGATGCAGAAAAGATGGCATTATGTGCTGTCCATTCACATTATGGACCCATTGTCACTCTGGGTGAGGGAGAAGCAAGGTGCACAACAATGGAGAGAGGGAGGGGAAGTCCAAACACTAGGAAGGGGGGAGTGGAGACCCCTAGGCAGATCTAACAACACCCTGTCTCTCCTGACATCCCTAAATAGGTTCCACATCTATTGCCGAGCGGAACCCAATCCCTGCGTGACCCTAGCGATAGGCCGTGGATAGGGAAGGGACGTGGTGACTCTAGTCAGTCCCCACTACAACTAAAGACAGGGTGGACAAACAAGGGGATACACTTAGCTTGTGAAGACCACCGAGATATCACGCCAGCAAACCTTCAAGAGTACTCCTAGAAGACAGTAGCCGACTGATAGTACTTCCAACCAGACAGAAGGAAATTTAGCTAACACCAGCACCTTGCTGAAGAGACTGAAGGTATTTAAACCTTCAGCAAGGGTGTGTTAATTAGCAATGAAACGTAGAGGTAACTGTTGGGCCCTAGAGGGAGATGGATATCGCCCCATAACTGAGATGCAAGAATCAAAAAGGTGCTTGTAGAGCTAATCTCAATGACCTACAACCGGATCCAGGATGACTGTCTGTCACACCTGACACACCCGTGACACCCATTCCTTGAAATGTATGAGTTTGGTTCCATGACTCAAACCAAAGTCACACATGTCTCCTCTTTATTTTACATATCATCAGTCTACAAAAAAGGATGTGTGAAAATAGCCATTGGCTATAATTTAACCATGTGTTATCTGTTAAAAAGAATGGAAAGCACACATACATGAAACACTGATGTTCAAATGAGCCCGAAGTCTTATGTATGGGAAAGATGTGCCATTACCCATTTTCCTGTTTAATTCTAACACAAGAACATGTAATATCATTCTTTGAGCCTGAGTCTCTCAGCTCGGTGGCAAGTCATTAGTAGCACGACTACTTTAGTTCAGTTCTGCCAAAGACATGAATCCCCTTAAGTAAGTCAGCAAACTTCATTCGGTGCCAGACTCATTTTGGCAGCCTAGTCACTGTCTTTGCTTGGAGATTAAGCCAGCACTTTCATAGTTAGCGGTTTCATTGAAGCAAGTGTTCAGATACCAGACCTGTTGTCATTGCCAGTTATCTCAGAACGTACAGAGTCTATTTCATAAAAGTGCCCAAAAATGTATATGGATCCTGAGAACAAGAGGAGAGTGGATCCTGGTGATGTGACATTTTGTCAAGAATATGAAACTTGATGGGATATGTGGTGCCATAGTGCTGATTGTCACTGTGAGCGGCAAGTGCAAATGCCGAATACACCGTACTAAAGAGGACAATATTGAGAATACACAATTTGAATTAGCAAAAAAGGTTTTTTATTTTAGAAGATAGAATATGGCCTGACTATTAAACATGGTTGGCAGTGTGAGTTGAGTTTTAATATGGTGACAGAAAAGCCCCTTAAGTCATCAGCCGTGACAGCTGCTAGGAAGAACGTGAAGCAAATCTCAACAGTGGTGTTAATTTCCTTCAGACTGAAGATGATGTTATAGCAGATGTCCTGATCGTTCCTGCCATCCTGGTAGAAATAGCTTGAAATGTACTGTGGTAGAAGAGGATATAGAAGACTTTGAACTTGGGGACCATCTAATTCTTATTTTAGCAATTTACACAATCCAGAATGCAGTATTAAACTCTGCCTGCAGATATTGGGACATGTTGACAACATTTGTTTTTTATTGGCACATTTTGTTTTTAATCGTCGCTAAACTGCGTTTCTCCACCTGTCACCTAACGAGAATAATTTAGACGAAGAGATTTAAGAAAACAGAGTTTCACATAGCGACCAGTCATATTAGAACGGAAGTGTCCTGATAAGTAACACATTCTCTGATGAATCCAAATTGCTTGGAAACGTGCCACTGTTTTTCATTTTTTCGGAACTCAAGAAAAAGTAAAGTTCCACACCAAGATTAAGAACTCTATATAGTCCTGAAACGCATTGGTTGTTTGCAGGGGGTTTTCTCCTATTAGATCCAGATAATAATAAAGAATATTGGATTGAAGCCTGTAAACTCTGACCTGAAATCTGGACCTATACTTTCTCTTGTGTTGCTGAGAAACCTGGAAACTTTATCTTTGCCCTAGTTTTTAGATAGTTTTTAGAAGACATGGATATTACTCATGCCACCTGATTGGTTAGACGGAGAGCTCATGCATAATATATTACTTGTAGTAAGTTGTATTAGAGTGAGGTTAGGATGGAATTCATGAAGACAGGCGCGCGGTGCTCTTGCGTGTTGGTAGCAGCTGTTTTTTGGTTTGTTTTTTATTCCCAGTCATCAGAGGACATATTATAGAGCTGTCAGTACCTGTTCCTGCTTTGAATGGGGACAACATATCATGCCGAGTATCAGTGGTATTCCATTTCCAGAATCTCATAAACTTCTGAGCTTCTGGCAGAAATGTACTTTGCTATCTTTGAAGGCTTGTACAAAGGAAGTTTGGTTGCTGACTATGAAAAAGACAGTCTGTATCTGTGAAATATCAAGGATTAGAGCAAAATTGGTATAAAGCATACACATGGAAGAGAAAGATATGTCACTCACAGCAAGGGGTGGCGGAGAAACCTTCTTACTCTTGCAACCACCGTGCATAATTTTGTCACCTCTGTCAAGGATCCATTTCAGTACTTTTTGTCTTAAAAATCCACACACTTTTTTATAGCTTTTTGGAAAAGTGATATTAGATTTTTAAAGGGTCAAAAGGAGAAAAGGAAATGTATGACCCTATTTGCTCACTTAGATCAGCTAATTTCCGTTCAGCAGTGTAGGGCTTAGTTCACACTTGAAATTTTTGTATTAGGAATACTCATGCCAGAGGCAATGACTGCAGAATGTATTCATCTATATCCGTTTTTCTGTCTGTTTTTGGCATGAGTTTGGGTCCTTTCATACATACCAACCGTTGGTATTAAACAACCACTCATCGGTAAACAGTTACCAATTGGCGGTCATTTAATAACCTGTAAACACAGGCAGACGGCAGTAAACAATGCCAATAGAGTGATCTTTAATTTAAAAAATGCAGTAGAAAGAGATGAATACGTATGTACACCAAAATGGTTTCAGTAAAAGTAAAAGCTCAGCGCTCAAAAGTCAAGGCCTCATTAGCGGAAACATAAAAAAGTTATGGCTCTCAGACAATGGCAGCACAAAACAAAGTTCACATTTTTTTGACTACTAAATTATAAAATAAAACCTTTACCAGTTTGGTATTACTGGTAGTACTGGCTGAATCATACCAAAAGGGCATTTTTACCACTTAATCAACGCCATAAAAACAAAAAACTATAGTAGAAATGCTATTTTTTCACCTTTTCCCATTTTTAAAATAGAAAATTATAGCTCTTCAAAGGGGGAATGAAGAAGCTAAAAATGGAAAATTTCCTGGTCATCAAGGAATTATAGGGACTTGAAAGCCAAACTTTTGCTAAAAAAAAAAGGTTCAAAGAGAATGATGAATTGGGGTATTTACTTTTCTTCTTTAGACTCACAGTATAGCTAATTTCTGAAATTAAAAGTAAAAGGTAAATATTTAAAAATATATTTTCTATGTTATAGGGGCTGCTATGTGCTGCTGATTGGTGGGGTCCGGGTCCTACTATGAAGTGTACTGTTGAAGTACATGAGCTGTGCACACATAGTGGTGTACAGGCATAATAGTAAGTCTATAGTCTATACAGTGGGTTCGGAAAGTATTCAGACCCCTTTAAATTTTTCAATCTTTGTTTCATTGCAGCCATTTGGTAAATGCAAAAAAGTTCTATTTTTTTCTCATTAATGTACACTCTGCACCCCATCTTGACTGATAAAAAACAGAAAGGCAGAAATATTTGCAAATTTATTAAAAAAAGAAAAACTGAAATATCACATTGTCATAAGTACTCAGACCCTTTGCTCAGTTTTGAGTAGAAGCACCCTTTTGAGCTAGTACAGCCATGAGTTTTCTTGAGAATGATGCAACAAGGTTTTCACACCTGGATTTGGGGATCCTCTGCCATTCTTCCTTGCAGATCCTCTCCAGTTCCATCAGGTTGGATGGTGAATGTTGGTGGACAGCCATTTTCAGGTCTCTCTCAGAGATGTTCAATTGGATTTAGATCAGGGCTCTGGCTGGGCCAGTCAAGAATGGTCACAGAGTTGTTCTGAAGCCACTCCTTTGTTATGTTAGCTGTGTGCTTAGGGTCATTGTCTTGTTGGAAGGTGAACCTTCGGCCAAGTCTGAGGTCCAGAGCACTCTGGAAGAGGTTTTCATCCAATATATCTCTGTATTTGGCCACATTCATGTTTCCTTCAATTGCAACCAGTCGTCCTGTCCCTGCAGCTGAAAAAAAAAACCCCCATAGCATAGTAACATAGTTATTAAGGTTGAAGGAAGACTTTAAGTCCATCTAGTTCAACCAATATCCTATCCTAACCTGCCCTAACATGTTGATCCAGAGGAAGCAAAAAAAACCCAAGTGGCAAACAGTAAGCTACACATTGGGGAAAAAAATTCCTTCCCGACTCCACATACGGCAATCAGACTAGCTCCCTGGATCAACGCAGTATCTATTAAACTAGTGAATATAGCCTGTAATATTATACTTTTCAAGAAAGGCATCCAGTCCCTTCTTAAATTTTAGTAAGGAATCACTCATTACAACATTAGACGGCAGAGAGTTCCATAGTCTCACTGCTCTTACAGTAAAGAATCTGCGTCTGTGATTATGGCTAAACCTTCTTTCCTCCAGACGTAGAGGATGCCCCCTTGTCCCCGTCACAGGTCTAAGAGTAAAATGATCATTAGAAAGGTCTTTGTACTGTCCCCTCATATATTTATACATTGTAATAAGATCACCCCTAAGCCTTCGTTTTTCCAAACTAAATAACCCCAAGTGTAATAACCTGTCTTGGTATTGCAGACCCCCCAGTTCTCTAATAACCTTGGTCACTCTTCTCTGCACCCGCTCCAGTTCAGCTATGTCTTTCTTATACACCGGAGACCAGAACTGCACACAGTATGACTTGTATAGAGGTAAAATTATGTTCTCCTCATGAGCATCTATGCCTCTTTTAATGCATCCCATTATTTTATTTGCCTTGGCAGCAGCTGCCTGACATTGGCCACTAAATGTGAGTTTGTCGTCCACCCATACACCCAGGTCTTTTTCAGTGACAGTTTTGCCCAGTGTTTTACAATTAAGCACATAATTATACATCTTGTTTGTTCTACCCAAGTGCATGACCTTACATTTATCCCCATTAAAACTCATTTGCCATTTATCAGCCCAAGCTTCTAGTTTACATAAATCCTCCTGTAATATAAAATTGTCCTCCTCTGTATTTATTACCCTGCAGAGTTTAGTGTCATCAGCAAATATTGAAATACTACTCTGTATGCCCCCTACAAGGTCATTAATAAATATGTTAAAGAGAAGCGGCCCCAATACTGACCCCTGTGGTGTCCCACTGCTAACCGTGACCCAGTCCGAGTGTGCTCCATTAATAACCACCCTTTGTTTTCTATCCATGAGCCAGTTCTTAACCCACTTAGACATATTTTCCCCATCCCCATGGTTCTCATTTTATGTATCAACCTTTTGTGTGGCACTGTATCAAAAGCTTTTGAGAAGTCCATGAACACCACGTCCACTGCATTCTCTTGGTCCAGTCCTGAACTTATCCCTTCATAAAAGCTTATCAGATTAGTCTGACAAGAACGGTCCCTCGTAAACCCATGCTGATACTGGGTCATGAGGTTATTCAGCCTCAGATACTCCAATATAGTATCCCTTAAAAAACCCTCCAGGATTTTACCCACAGTAGATGTTAAGCTCACTGGCCTATAATTTCCAGGTTCAGTTTTTGCCCCCTTTTTGAATATTGGCACCACATTTGCTATACGCCAGTCCTGTGGTACAGACCCCGTTATTATGGAATCTTTAAAGATTAAAAATAATGGTCTATCTATGACTGTACTTAATTCCTGCAGTACTCGGGGGTGTATCCCATCCGGGCCCGGGGATTTGTCAACTTTAGTGATTTTTAGACGCCGCCGTACTTCCTGCTGGGTTAAGCAGGTGACATTTAATGGAGAATTTTTTTTTATCACTGATCATGTTATTTGTCATGGGATTTTCTTGTGTAAATACAGTTGAAAAAAAGTCATTTAGCATATTGGCTTTATCCTCATCCTCATCCACCATTTCACCCAGACTATTTTTAAGGGGACCAACACTAACATTTTTTAGTTTCTTGCTATTTATGTAGTTAAAGAATATTTTGGGATTATTTTTACTTTCTCTGGCAATGAGTCTCTGCCTCAATCTTTGCTGTCTTGATTTGCTTTTTACAGAATTTATTCAGTCTTCTGTATTTATTTAATGCCTCATCACTACCTACTTGCTGTAATTCCCTAAACGCTTTCTTTTTGTCCCTTATTGCGCCCCTTACAGCTCTATTTAGCCATAGTGGTTTCCTCCTATTTCTAGCATGTTTATTCCCATAGGGTATATACTGTGCACAGGTCCTATTCAGGATGCTAATAAACGTCTCCCATTTTCTTTGTGTATTTTTATGTCTCAGGATATCGTCCAGTTTATTGCACTAAGATCATCTCTCATCCGTTCGAAATTTGCCTTCCTGAAGTTTAGTGTCCTTGTAACCCCTCTACTACACATCTTATTAAAGGATACATGAAAGCTTATTATTTTGTGATCACTATTACCCAAGTGACCCCCAACTCCTATATTTGATATGCGGTCTGGCCTGTTGGTTAATATTAGGTCTAGCAGTGCCCCCCCTCTTGTTGGGTCCTGAACTAGTTGTAAAAGGTAATTGTCTCTCATAGTTGTCAGAAACCTATTACCTTTGCTGGAACTACAGGTTTCTGTTCCCCAATGTATTTCAGGGTAGTTGAAGTCCCCCATAATAATGACTTCTCCTTGAGTTGCTGCTTCATCTATTTGCCTTACGAGGATATTCTCTGTTGCTTCCATTATTTTAGGAGACTTATAACAAACCCCTATCAGTAATTTATTTTTTTTCCCCCCTCCCCTAATCTCCACCCACAGAGACTCTACATCTTCATTAGATTCACAGATATCACGCAGGATGGGTTTTAAGGATGATTTTACATATAAACACACCCCCCCACCTCGCTTATTTTTACGGTCATTCCTAAACAGACTATAGCCCTGTAAATTAACCGCCCAGTCGTGGCTCTCATCCAGCCAAGTCTCAGATATCCCCACCATGTCATAATTATGTTCCAACAAAATTAATTCTAATTCCTCCATTTTGTTGGTGAGGCTTCTGGCATTAGTATACATGCACTTTATGTATCTCTCTGTACCTCTATTCTTTCTTAAATTATTAACTGTTCTAACCCCACCCCCCATGCACCCCCACCCCCAATTTCATTATTTGTGCCCAGGTCTCTATTTGCACTGCCTTCCCCTCCTATAAAATGAATACCCTCCCCCCTAGTCCCTAGTTTAAAGACTCCTCCAACCTTCTAGCCATTTTCTCCCCCAGCACAGCTGCACCCTCCCCATTGTGGTGCAGCTCGTCCCTAGCATAGAACCTGTAGCCAACTGAGAAGTCGGCTCAGTTCTCCAGGAACTCAAACCCCTCCTTCCTACACCAATTCTTGAGCCACTTATTAACCTCCCTAATCTCCCGTTGCCTCTTTGGTGTGGCACGTGGTACAGGCAGTATTTCAGAAAATACCACGTTGGAGGTCCTTGCTTTAAGCTTGCAGCCTAATTCCCTGAAATCGTCTTTAAGGACCTTCCACCTACCTCTAACTTTGTCATTTGTGCCAATGTGCACCATGACCGCTGGGTCCTCACCAGCCCCTCCCAGTAATCTGTCAACCCGATCATCGATGTGTTCGGACTCGAGCGCCAGGTAGGCAGCACACTGTTCGACGATCCCTGTCTTTGTGACAGATTGCCCTATCTGTTCCCTAATAATTGAGTCCCCCACTACCAGCACTTGTCTGGCCTGCCCTGCTCTCCTAATTCCCCCTTACTGGAGCAGACACTCCCCCGACTTTCAGAGGACATGCCTGGCTGCAGCAGTGCTACCCCTGTACTGACACCCCCCTCATCTGCCAACTTTGCAAACTTATTGGGGTGTGCCAGATCAGGACTAGCCTCCCTGGTGCTCTCCCCTCTACCCCGCCTTCTGTCACCCAGCTTGATGCTTCAGTGTCCTGCAGCTCCACCCTAGCATCCCCCCTCATCTATCCCATTGAGCGTCTGCTCAGTGAGCAGAAGACTCCTTTCCATATTGTCTATGGATCTCAGTGTTGCCAGCTGCACATTTAGATCCAGAATCCGGGCTTCCAAATGCACAATGTGCTCACATCTCACACAGCAGTATGCACCCTCGACCGGCTGTTCAAGGACTGTATACATGTGGCAAGATGTAACTGGATGGCATTGGCAATAGTGGAGCACATATCTAATGGGGATTTCACCAGACAGCAAAGATAAGTAAAAATAAATAAAAAGTATTAATAAAATATAACAGCAATTCAGTAATTCCTCCCTTGGAAACTCCCTGAATCCAAAGTCACTGAATCTCAAGTCACACTTACCACCGTTCGCACTTGCGCACCGGTCACACTCAGCTCGCTCACACTCGCTGAAGCAGAAGATTTAAAGAGATTTTTTTTTTTCTTTTTCTCCTTCAACAGCAAATCACCCTGCTGCTCAATGCACTTCCAAAAAGACTTGAGCCCCAACCAGCTGGCCCTTATAAACCCTTAATTATGAACACCCACCCTTAATTAACCCCTTGAATATAGCTACAACAAGATTTAAATGCAATATAGTTAACCTTTAAACCTTTAAACACACAGAAAGTAAAATAAGAGATTAATCCTTTAGAGAGAAAAAATAGGTTAAAAAAGCCCCCAAAAGATAGAACAGGTAGAAAGTCACTCAGCAATCCACAATTCAGCCGCTCACACCAATTCACACAGGTATTTGATTAAAGGTTTTTCAAATACTTCTTCACTGAATCTCAAGTCACACTTACCACCGTTCGCACTTGCGCACCGGTCACACTCAGCTCGCTCACACTCGCTGAAGCAGAAGATTCAGGGTGAGTTTCCACGGTCAGGAAACGCTGCGTGTTTGGCGCTGTGCGTTGGCGCAGCGCCAAACACGCAGCGTCCAGATGTTACAGCATAGTGGAGGGGATTTCAAGAAATCCCGTCTCCACTATGCGTAACAACACGCAGGCGGGAGGCCTGCGTAAACGGACATGCGGCGCGTCTTTTCAGACCGCAGCATGTCCTAGCGTGTTGCGGCGACGGTGCGTCGCCGCAACAGAATTTCACACAGGGCTATGTAGCCCTGCGTTCTTTCCGGAGGTGTTCCGGAGGTGTCCTGAACACCTCCGGAAAGAACGCTCGTCAGAAAGGGGGCGGGGCTTAGACGGAGCGTGGAACCACAGCCTTAAAGAGATTTTTTTTTTTTCTCTCCTTCAACAGCAAATCACCTGCTGCTCAAATGCACTTCCAAAAAAAAAAAATGCTGCCACCACCATGTTTCACTTTTAGGTTTGTATTGGGCAGGTGATGAGCAGTGCCTGATTTTTTCCACACATACCGCTTAGAATTATTACCAAAAAGTTCTATCTTTGCCTCATCAGACCAGAGAATCTTATTTCTCATAGTCTGGGAGTCCTTCATGTGTTTTTTTTAGCAAACTCTATGAGAACTTTGATAGTAGACTTTGTGTAACTTTCCCCATCTCCCTACTGAGTGGAGCTCAGCCACAGTGATCTTGGGGTTCTTCTTTGCCTCTCTCACCTAGGCTCTTCTCCCACGATTGCTCAGTTTGGCTGGATGGCCAGGTCTTGGAAGACTTCTGGTGGTCCCAAACTTTTTCCATTTAAGGATTATGGAGGCCACTGTGCTCTTAACAACCTTGAGTACTGCAGAAATTCTTTTGTAACCTTGGCCAGATCTATGCCTTGCCACAATTCTGTCTCTGAGCTCCTTGGCCAGTTCCTTTGACCTCATGATTCTCATTTGGTCTGACATGCACTGTGAGCTGTGAGGTCCTATATAGACAGGTGTGTGCCTTTACAAATCAAGTCCTATCAGTTTAATTACACACAACTGGACTCCAATGAAGGAATTGAACCATCTCAAGGAGGATCACAAGGAAATGGACAGCATGTGACTTAAATGAGTGTCTGAGCAAACGGTCTGAATATTTATGACCATGTGATATTTCACTTTTTCTTTTTTTTTTTGCAAAAAATTCTACATTTCTGGTTTTTATCAGTCAAGATGGGGTGCAGAGTGTACATTAATGAGAAAAAAAAATGAACTTTTTTGAATTTACCAAATGGCTGCAATGAAACAAGTGAAAAATTTAAAGGGGTCTGAATACTTTCCGAACCCAGTGTATGTGTTGAGATTGGTGAAGGAACCCATAAACTTATTATTGAGCCATGCTGCTCATGCAGGACCTGTGCACTTTAGACCAGTGGTTTGAGCAATCAGTGCGAGTCTCAGAACCTAGACTACAACCAATCAGGAGCCCAAATGTATATATATAATTGTGTGTACACAAAATTACGAAACAATAGCTGTTAGTGATGAGCGAAATGCTCCGATAAGGTGTTATCCATGCTCGAGTGCTAACCGAGTGACTTTGGTGTGCTCAAAAAATATGTTCAAGTCCCGTGACCTCATGTCTCGCAGCTGTTCAACAGCCGCAACACATGCAGGTGTGGAGACATAAACATATATTCGAGCACACCAAAGTCACTCGGTTAGCACACGAGCATGGATATCACTAATAGCTATCTTTTAGATATGAAACCTTTCTTTAGGGCTCATACTCACTTGAGCCGAATTCGGATGAAAATCAGATGAAAAAAAATCGGATACAAATCTGACCAATGTTAGTCAATGGGTCAGTTTTCATTTGCGATTTTTTTCTCATCAGAAATCGGTGTGAGAAAAAAATCGCAGCATGCTGCGATTTGATGCGATTTTGGCATGATAATCGCCAATGCAAGTCAATGGGTGCGAGAAATCATCCACAGCACTCGCCCCATGCAAGTGCTGTCCGATGTATACGCACCAGTCTCCTTTGAAAAGCCGGCAATTCATCCCCGGCTACTGTAAAATCACACTGACAGCTCACAAAACACTACATATATACACATAGAACACATATATATATATACATGTCATTGTGACACATTTATATATATATATATATATTTATAGTTCATACACTTCTACATACTGTAATAGCCGGTAATTCAATTGCCGGCTTTTGTGAAATCACAGAAGCCGACATGAAATGATACATTGTTTACACACATTTAACCATGTAATTTCATGTATTTTTACATATGGTTGAAACTTACAATTACATGAGTATATGTGTGCAAAATTTCAGATATGTAGGGGTTAATTAAAGGTGTAAATTTGTTGAAAAAAAATGCGTAGGCTCCCGCTGTATTTTCTCCACCAGACAGACAAAGCCAGCGAGTGGGGGCAGGTAATAACAGCCTAGGGAGGGTACATTTTTTTTGTGCCCCCCCTGGCTACTAACATCTGCCCCCAGACACCCCAGAAAGGGCAAATCTATAATTAGATTCGCCCTTTCTGGCACTTTGCCCGTCTATTCCCATTGCCCTGTAGCGGTGGCGAATGGGTTAATAAGGCGTTAATGTCACCTTAGTATTGAAAGGTGACCTTAAGGCAGGTTAATAATTGAGAGCTGTCAATTAGACAACTATCAATTATTAATCCTATTGTATGATACAAAAATCAAACACACACAGTTTAATAAAAAATAAGTTTAATGAAATAATCACACAGTTTTTGACCATATTTTATTTTCCTGCTAAAACCATTTCCTGTAATAAAAATAAAATAAAAAAGCAAAATTATACTTACCAATCCGATGTACAGTCAGGTCCCACGGTGTAATCCATCAGAAAGGGTTAACAGGTTACAGTTAGCAGGGAGATAATTCTGTCTCCTAGCTGTAACCCCCTGAATGAATAAGTTCCTCTACCACAGAAAGTAGAGGAAGTGATTCATGAATGGAGCTTAATTGATTTATTGGCAATTTAACTTTAGTGACCTGACCTAAAGGGAAAGTGGACACAATCAATTAAGCTTCATTCATTAAACACATCCTCTCCTGTCGCCAGGAGAGGAACTTATTCATTCAGGAGCTTTGAGCTGAGCATGCAGGATTACTTGCACTGCTTGGCTCAAAGCTAGTTAACCCTTTGTGAAGGATTACAGCGTGGGACGTGACAGATCGGCGGAATAGGTAAGAATAATGTTGTTTTATTTTTTTTTCTTTATTTTAGGAGATCAATGGCTTCGCACGGATTAAGTGTAAAATAAAATATGGTCAAAAAAATGTGTTTTTATTTCATTAAAATTAATTTTTATTAATGTGTCTGTGTTTTTTTAATTTACTTCAATAGGATTAATAATTGATAGTTGTCTAATTGACAGCTCTCAATTATTAACCTGCCTTAAGGTCACCTTTCAATACTATGGTGACATTAAGGTGACATTATTAACCCATTCGCCACCGCTACAGGGCAATGGGAATAGACGGGCAAAGTGCCAGAAAGGGCGAATCTAATTATAGATTTGCCCTTTCTGGGGTGTCTGGGAGCAGATGTTAGTAGCCAGGGGGGGCACAAAAAAAATGTACCCTCCCTAGGCTATTATTATCTGCCCCCACTCGCTTGCTTTGTCTGTCTGGTGGAGAAAATACAGCGGGAGCCCACACATTTTTTTTTCAACGAATTTACACCTTTAATTAACCCTACATGTCTGAAATTTTGTACAAATACACTCATGTAATTGTAAGTTCTAAACAAATATCAAAATACAGGAAATGACATGGTTAACTGTGTGGAAACAATGTATCATTTCATGTCGGCTTCTGTGATTTCACAAAAGCCAGCAATTGAATTAGCGGCTATTACAGTATGTAGAAGTCTAGGAACTATAAATATATGTATATATATATATGTCACAATTACATTATAAATATATATATATATTATATGATATATCTATGTGTGTATATGTATTGTTTCTATTCTTTATTAAAGCTGTCAGTGTGATTTTACAGTAATGCCAGGGATGAATTAGCGGCTATTATACTATGTAGAAGTGTATGACCTATATATATATTATATATATATATATTAGATGTATATATATATATATTATATATATAATTATTTGCTTTTTGTGTACTTTTTTTTGTTACAATGTGATTTTTACATGACTTTTTACATAGAGATAACTGCCTCTATGTAAAACTTCATGTTAAAATCGCATTGCATACAGATGGAAAACTGATGGAAAACTGACAGAAAACGCATGGTGCGATTGAAAATCGCATGCAAATCGCATGTCTTTTTATAACACTTGTACCGTTTTTTCCCTGCCGAAAACGGACCGATTTTTTTCCAGCCCAGTGAGTATGAGCCCTTAAAGGGGTTTTCCACTCCAGAGCAGAGTTTCTGCAAGCAATGAGGCTTGCCAAATGCTAAGAGTGTGTAATATATTCACCTACAATCTAATCACTATCAGGATTGGACTCTACTAGCATGTTCGAACAGTAACCGAAATCCTGTAATATTGCTAGTATTGGGAAGCTGCCCTGCCCGCCAAAAGTCTGCTGTTGGGTGGAAAACCCCTTTAAATAGTGAAGATGCCCCCTCATACGCCTTTGTATGTACCAGTGATAGAGTGCTGTAGAAATCTCCTCCACTGCCATTGCTGGTTAATAATATTCACTTGGTATACATTATAATCCAAAATCTACAGCAGAATGGAAATGTGAGAATCATAATGCATAAGATAACAGGGTGTTATGGGAGAGTTAGGAGCGTAGCAGAAAGTAGTTAAGATCTTAACACGAGTATTAAGAAAATATTTTAGAAAGTAAAATCACACAGTCAGTGAGACTCATTTACAAAGGTGCAGTTCACATTCTGCTTTATCTCATGGTTTTGTGTCTGCAGGTGGATTTGGATGGAGGATGGTCATAGCATTAGTGATACAGAATAGTTTGCTGACCAGTGGGGAATTGTAGGCTTCACTTGTTAGTATATGAGAATTATCAGTGATGTCTGAATGAGGCCTTAAGGTCATGTGAAGTTTAGATGTAGTAGAGGCATTACACAGTAGTGCTATGGGGCCTGCAGAGAGATTGGGGGTCCTATTCTGTTTGTGATCCAGATCTAACAGATATGTGTGTAAACTCATCACTGCATTTCTCAGAATTGGGGGGTTAAAAATGTCAGAAGGATGGCTGTGATTTTCTGATGAAACACCTTTTCTCTGTGTATATGACTTCTTCATTCAAAGTCATGCCAGGCTCTGCTCACATTGTCGCTAGCAAATACACTTGACCGGTTTATTACAAGTCAACGGGATCAATTAGAATTCATTAAATCTGTATTACAGCAGATCTGTCAAAGCTTTTACTGCTCAGGTAATAGCAGAATCCATGACACTAACATGATGACAATTTCTACATCTTTAAAGGGAATCTGTCACCAGGTTTTTGCTACCTACTCTGAGAGCAGCATAATGTAGGGGCAGAGACCACGATTCCAGCGATGTGTCACTTAATGAGCTGCTTGCTGTAGTTTTGAATAATGTCACTCTTTTATCAGGAGGTGATCATGAGAGGCTAACCTGATGTCATGTAGTCCTCCATATTCATAAACTTTGTAAAACCCAGCCACCACTAATTGGCAGCTTTCTGCCTATGTACAGTAAACACAGAAAGCTGCCAATCAGTGGTGTGGGCAGGGTTAAACAAAGCTCAGCATTCAGAGAACTGGTAGAGCAGCAGCAGAGAAAACAGTGATAACAGCAAAACTACAGCAGACAGCCCGGTAAGTGACACACTGCTGGAATCAGGGTTTCTGAGTTCTGACCCTTTATCATGCTGCTCTCAGATGGGTTTGCAAAATTCTGGTGACAGATTACCTTTCAGAACAAATGTCCAGCTATGCTTTAATAGTACTTGATTGCAATGTATCTCAAAATCTGTGTTTGCTGTCGGTACATCAGAACATTCTGGTCCACCTTTATCTAAAGTGGATATTCTTACTCCAAATTTTTAGTGTACTCACTAAAACTCCACCACTCCATATTTATCAAATGTGGTAACTGACTGATACATTCCTTTCAGGTGTGATCATATACTTCCAATTGTTACATTAAAAATTGTAAACATTGGCCTCTAATTCATCAAAGTGGTTACAGAAAAAAAGGTTGTGACCTTTCGTCTTTCACACCAGTATCAGCCACGTCTGATAAAATGTGCGGAGATGGGACAGATGAGGATCTGACGCCACAGCTGGTCTAATTCATGATGAGCTGTGTTGTACCTTACACCAGAAATCTTACTCATGTGCTTGCACCTCTTAAAGGGGTCGTCCGGTCCACTCTGTGTGACTGCAGACTTATGAATCTCCCCAGCATATGCTGTGGGCTGCAGGGATTCGCCGGTTACTGAGCCGGGACCTGAGGGTACATATGCGTTCTACATACTCCCGGTCGGGGCCCTTCTAGTGTGTGCGGCCTCGCTCCATACACTTAGATGACACTCGGCTCGGAGTCAGATCAGGATTTGATCGGCGTGTCATAAGCATATTAGGCCCGATTCTCTAACTTGAGAGCATCTACACTTATCTAGCCCCAGCCTAATTGTGAGTTTATTAGAAAGTTTCAGTTTTCATTATACAATAATTGAACTTAAAAGTTGTCATATGGTGCATACAGTCCGATCTGTGAACAGCAGGATAAGAAGGAGGAGAAGCCGAGCAGAATTATATATAGGTTTGTTGGAAAAGACTCAGTAGAATTTGCATTTTATTTTTTGAAACCCCTGGTGTTTATATGTATAGAAGCCAAGTGGGCGGAGCTACTCAGTGATTGACAGCAATCTCTGCATGCACAGTTATACAGGAAAGACTGTCAATCACTGAGTAGGACCACCCACTGGACTCCTGTGCATACAAACCCCAGGGATTTCCTTGAATACATTTCAAGGTTTACAGAAACTTTTCCACGAAAATGTACATCAGTCTGATCAGCTCCTCCTGCTCCATAACATCCTGCCTACAGATCAGATACCATTCTCAACATGACTGGTTCCCACTAATAATAGAAATAAAGAACCACTCTAAGCTGGATTTACATGTAATGGTAGGTTGCTGCGCCGCCAAACCGCACGTCGTGCTACAAATTGCAGCTGTTTGCCGATGCCCTTTTTGGTCACCCGATCTCACAAATGAAACATGTTAAAAGTGTTTCAAATGTAGAAACGTCATCGCAGAACCACAGTAATTAGTAAAATGGACGATCCACACCGCGGTGCATGTGAGCCCAGCTGTAAGTCACTCTA
This sequence comes from Oophaga sylvatica, assembly GCA_033576555.1. Taxonomy (NCBI): domain Eukaryota; kingdom Metazoa; phylum Chordata; class Amphibia; order Anura; family Dendrobatidae; genus Oophaga; species Oophaga sylvatica. Next base: position 465,438,855 of record JARQOD010000005.1, read on the forward strand.
CAACATAACATAAATGATTCATGAGAATCATATCTACATTGGAAAGCCTGGCTAGCAACATTTTTTTCTTATGCTATGAAAAAAGTCACATAATTAGTATGGATTTACATTCCTGCACACATGTTCCTGTTTATAGAGGAGACAAATTAGTAAGGTGCTAATAAGATGCTATTTTTCTAGGAAAATATTGTTGTACATGTTCTCCAGGGAGCTTAGATTAGTCACAAACACATTTCTAAAGTTTCCTGTGACATCATTCTGTTTGGTTGCACCTCTGAGGTTTGTACTTGTAATAGTAATTGTCAATATGGCAGCATTTTTGCAGTCTGCAGATGAAGTTGAAGTACTCGAGACAGTAGGTTCACTGTAAGCAACGTAGAGAAGCAGCTGGTGGAGCCTTTAGGTGTTGGTCTGCACAAGCCTGGCTATAGTTATATTAAGGTCTCGCTCACAATAGAGTATAACACAGCCAAGTGCTATGCAATGTTTATCAGATAGCACTCAGCCCAATGTTAAGGGTATGCTACACTAAACGGGATCGCAAGTGAGATCGCTAACGAGATCACTACTGCGTCACCGTTTATGACGCAGTAGCGATCTCGTTAGCGACTTAGCTGTGTGATTCCAAACACAACTAATCAGCGATCTGTGATTCCAAACACAACTCATCAGCGATCTGTATAACGACCTCTGCGGTCGTTGGGAAAACCTAGTCCCACCTGCGATGCTGGTGAAGTCGTTCATAAAGGGTGTCACACTCAGCGATTCAGGCTCACCAGCGGGACACCAACGACCAAAAAACGGCTCAGAACGTTTACAAACGATCAGCGACATCTCAGCAGGGGCCACATCGCCGCTACATGTCACACACAGCTAAGTCGCTAACGACATCGCTACTGCGTCATAAATGGTGACGCAGTAGCGATCTCGTTAGCGATCTCGCTTAGTGTGGCATACCCTTTACACTGTGGGGCAGTGCCGATTTTGATTCGGCTTGAGAAAACAATCGCAACATGCCGAGGGCAGTCCGATTACCACAGACACAGAAAGAAGATTGACAAATTAAGTGCTCCGTCTTCTGTGTGTGCTTCTAGTCACTATTCACAGACAAGCTGTGAAGCAACCTAGTCAAACATTCTGGGGTCAGATGCCATGTCAGCACGTAGTTAACCAAAGGGAAAAGACAAAGGCGTAGTCAGGTAACGGTCTGAGGCCCGAATACAGGAAGAAAGCAGAACAGAGCAAAGAGGCTTGGCAAATGGATGGTCCAAGGTCAGGCAGCAATAGATCAACAAACAGAGCACAGGATTACAAGGCAAAGCACCACTGAGCAAATGCTACGATTGGCAGAGATCGTGGACTGACAGCTTAGATAAGTAGCTGGGTAATCATTTAGAACAGGGAAAACTTGGAGTAAGATCCCAGTCTCAGATTGGATGGTTGAGCTTTCTATCAAATTACCGAATGTTCCACTTCCCCCTGCACTAGATTGGATTACTGAGCTATCTATCAAAATACTGACAGCTCAACACACCCCTGCACTAGATTGGACGACAGAGTTGCAATTCACTGCGTCCTTGTCATGGGTGTTTCAGAGGCTGCAGAACGTCGCTCTGCATCTGACTGCAGAAGATCTCAGCAGTTTGCATTGCAGACTTCTTCCTGCTCCTTCTGACTCTTGGACCCAGTGGCAACCTTCCCTCGGCTCTAGTTGACACACCTGGACCAGGGTATTTATAACTCCCAGCTTGCTGCTAGGAGTTGCCGGTTAAATTTCTATTTTCATTTCCTGTTGAGGCTTGGAGCTATAGCAGTCTGCTATCTTTCTCTTTGGTGTTTGGAGGACGTCTGTGTTTCTCTCTGAGTCTAATCAAGCATAGTGTCTCCCTTGTTTATGTATCCCATCTGTCTTTAGTGGTAGTGGGGATTGACTAGCGCTAATCCTGTCCTTCCTTATGCTTATCGCCAGGGTCAGGCAGAGTTTAGGTGTCCTGCTCGGCGATAGGTACGGAACCTATACAGGGACTCTTAGTGCAGACAGGGTGATGTTAGATCTGCCTAGGGGTCTCCAGTCCCCCCTTCCCTAGTATTGGGTTCCCTTCCCCTCATCCCTTTGTGTTGCACTTAGTTTATCCTACACTGTGCGTGACAGTCCAAGACACACAGCAGAGGAATCATGACACTGCACCTGTGATCCGATTCTCTCATGCAAGAGAATCGAATCATACTATGGTGACACAGATGAAACTCTGACAAAGTGTGATACAATATAATAATAATGAATAAATTCTGTATTTATAAAGCGACACCATATTCCCCAGCAATTCCATGGTTACATGTAGAAACCCAATTAGACATTTCAGAGTTGTAAAGTAATCAGGATCTTTGCAGTTTGCAAGGAAATAGGAGTGATGCATGAGCAAGTCACCAATCAGTGTGTGATCAGATATGAAGTGGATGAATTGTGGTGGTTACTGCAAATTGTGAAAAATAATCTAGAAAAGGGGTGGGAAGGTGAGATAGTTAGATTAAAGGCACTGTCACACTTAGCGATCGCACCAGCGATCACGACAATGACACGACCTGGCGAGATCGCTGGTGCGATCACTATATGGTCGCTAGTTAGCTTCCAAACACAAAGATCTCATCAGAGATCAGCGATCTGTATGACGACCTCTGCGGTCGTTGGGAAAACCTAGTCCCGCCTGCGACGCTGGTAAAGTCGTTCATAAAGGGTGTCACACACAGCGATTCAGGCTCACCAGCAGGACACCAACGACCAAAAAACGGCTCAGAACGTTCAGAAGCGATCAACGACATCTCAGCAGGGGCCACATCGCTGCTACATGTCACACACAGCTGCGTCGCTAACAAGATCGCTACTGCGTCATAAAATCGATGACGCAGTAGCGATCTCGTTTAGTGTGACAGTACCATAAGGAGTGTGACACGCTAGCTGAAAATAAGCATTTTGTAAATGTGACTTGTAGGATCGCTACTTCCAACAGGTGGCGCTATATAGTTCAAGTCCTCTTTTTCTCTGAAGATGCAATTTGCATTGTAAATGTTGGAAATTATTCTGCCTGCCTAAGGTAGTGCATTCCAGAGAACTGGTACAGCATGAGCAGAGCTTTGAAGATGAAAGTTTGGATTGTAGAGGATGATAGTCTTAGACAGCAGAACAAAGAGCTTTGGAACTTTGAAAACTCTGCATTCACTGAAAAGCAACATTAATTATTAATTCTCACCAATATATTACTCTTCACAGAACAAAGCATGAGAGTGCATGTGAGAATAAAAATGCCAGCCAGTTTTTCTGACATTGTTTTCTAAGTATTAGTCTATATCATACCAAAGCATGATTGAGAGCTGCAATAATCATACTTCTCAGTATAAACTCTTAGTTACAATGTCCTAAATACTTTGATGCGGTTGTGCCTGTTCGAGGAGATGTCTGTAGACAGAATGTCCATTCCTTTGGCTCATTGAGGAACATATGATTGTTCGTTCACAATATTGACAGTGATAAAACATGGGAGAACTCACCTATTGTATGACTGCTCAGTTATGAGGGTGCAGTGCTGCCGAACATCATCACCACTTTCCTAGCAGCAAAAAGTAACTTTTAGATATGAAGCTTTCAGAGGTGAAAATCTTCTGAGAAAATGGAGATAACGCTGCGATAAGGTAATTAGAAGATGTGCACCTATATGATGGCTATTCTGATGAAATTATAGGTTTGTTTTAAGTATTGTGTCCTATTGAATGATGATGTAGTTGAAGAAAACGAAAAAGGAAAAAATGGGGAAAAATAAGTGCTGCTGAAGTAGAGAATCAGACCTGAGTAAGGTGTTTGTACAACCCTGATACCCGTAGCTTTGTAACCTGAACTTGTTGAACCAATAAAAAAGTGGTGAACCATACCTTCAGCTGATTCACTACTTCAGCTGTGCTTTTCGTCCCATTATTTAAGTTTTTCCTTTTTCAACTACATTCCTATGAGATAATGGTGCCCTGCCTAATCTTTGTGTATGGTAACAGTAGCAGCTGAGATTCTAAGGACAAATCCTCAAAACAGAGTTGTGCCTGGTAACAGCACACCTCTTAAAGGTGAGGATAACTAGAATCTGTTTATGCCTGACTCCTCTACGAGTCTTAACCAAAGATACTTCTTCCCTCTTCTCTAGATGACATTAAATGATCAAGCATGTAAGATTTACTTGGAACGTCTTGATACCAATGTGCTGAAGATAACATTTCAGGCGATTTATGCTGCCCAAACCTCGGGCAGAATGAATCACAGTCTGGCTGCACGGTTGCAGCCAGGTATATTATTCTTGTAAATGCTCTGGCATTTCTGAGAAATTATACTTTGAAGATCCTCTTCCCAGCACCATTGCAGTTGATTGAACAAATGAAGGAGAGACCTGTCAATCACCTGCAGAGGCACTGGGAAAGCCGGCCAGGGGCGGCACTGGAATAATATTATCTCTGGCTATGGTCCTCTGCCAGATTTTCAAAGTATATTCTCACGGAAATGTATATTCTCACGGAAATGTTGGAGCATTTCAGAGAATAGTACACCCGATTGCAATCGTGCAGCCAGGCTGCGATTCATGCTGCCCGCGTTTTGGGCAACACCAATCACCTGACAGGTTCCTTTTATCTTGGCACTTACTGTCCTTACAAATGTATAGTTACATGGGTATAGCCAAGGCGCATATTTATATTTGCAGGAAAGGGAAGTAGTGACAGTTTGTGGATCTTTTGTTATATAAACTTTATTGCCATGTTAAAACATACACGTATAAATAAAATCACAGCGGGGAAGGACGATGGCTTCATTGAATTTACAATTCCACGTCTCATTGACTTGAGCCCAGTTGATGATTTGTGACAGTAAAGAGAAAAGGTTTTCATATAAAGTCAAAACACCTCCTCACGCTACAATGAAATGGTCCTTGGCACAGACAAGTCTATAAAAGGCTTCATGGGACGTGACAGACAGTAGAGAATGGCACGACGAGCCTTCGTATGGCAGGAGAACAAGGAAACCCATTACACAGTAAAATGTCCCTTGATTGTTTCAGTCTAATTTTTTTCTCAATCCATTAAGTTATTATTACTATTCACAACATTTAACTTGCAGTTTTCCTTTATTACGAGAGCATGACGCTTTTCAGGCCGAACTAAATAACAATGAATGAAAATATTAACTTTTCCTATTCATAGGCTGTTATCTTTCTATTGCTGTACATGAGATATTCGCTGGGTTTCTAATAGCCGCTGACTACATATTTACACTTTGCCATTTCTGTCATACATCTTTTAATAAAGTGTATTTCAGGAGATTAGATCAAAAACTACCCAGGGTGTGTGCCCCAGGAAACAGAATTTAACAGGTACCTTTGTCTGCAAAAACTGCAGTCCTAAGTCCTGTTCACATTACACTTATATGGCTTCTGACTGATGCAATACAGTGGCATTTATCACCCAATGGCTCCCATGTAAAAAAAAAGGGGATACTGTTGTGTGAGTTTGTGTACTCTACTACACTTGCTTTACACCTATACCTTTTAGTGGTTTATATAACATATAACATATTGATGTTGCATGCTGCAGGTCAAGAGTATAGTCTTCTTTCTGCATAGTAAGACATCTGGGAAGGAGCTATTCCTCTCAACAGGACTGGCTGCCATTCTGAGTGACTAAGATTTTAGCACCATTAGGACCAATATGGCTGACAGCGATGTTATGAATGACAATGATAGCTGCCTTTGGAGCACAAAGAGTTGACTTTTTGAAAGAGTACAGTTAAAGCGAACCTGTCACCAGGTTTGTCCGATACGAGTTACGGCCACCACCTTTAAAGGATTATACACAGCATTCTATAATGCTGTAGATAAGCCCCCGATCTGACCTGCAAGAGAAGAAAAATAACTTTTATTAGACTCACCTGTGGTGCGGTCCGATGGGTGTCGCAGATCCTGGTCCGGCGTCCCCCATCTTCTTGCGATGCTGCCCTCCTGCTTGTGTAAGGGGATGGAAGAATGTTACTGTTTTCCCTTTCCTTCTCAGGTGGTCCCGGTACCGCATTTTTTAATGTAATGTAAATTCTGCGTATGTTTGTTGATATAAGTGGTATTGCTACATGAGTAAATGTATTGCCACTCATATGAAGGGTATTGCTACACCTTATTACCGTATTACCTTAGAAGTTAAATCTATAGTGTATATTTGTTCTGCTATGTCTTTATGTATACTGTTTTATATCTTGTTGCTATGTACATAGGTTGTGCACTGTGGTTTATAGGGAGAGCGTAGTACCCTAATTTGGCCACAAGATGGTGGGCATTTCAGTACATACAGTTCTTTGATTGATTTTCAAGTCAGGGCATGTTTAGAGTAGGAGGGGCTGCCGGGTAGTAAGACAGGAGTTTGTAGGAAGTTTAGCTCAGACGGGGCCAGCGTGCCCAAATGTCCACAAGGGCTTAGGCCTGGACAATCGGCAGCCACGCAATGTTTAAGTACCGCAACCCACGTTACCCACGGCGCTGCATAGTCTCGCAGTGGGCCCTTGCAGACAGGAAAGATGTGGCGTCTTACCGCCTGGGCCAATGCTTTTAGGGCAGAAGTTGGCTGGATGAAGGAAATGAGGGGAGCTGGAGCTTCGATGAGTTCAGTGCAGACAGCCCAGATGCTTCACTGGGGGCCACCAAACATAGTGATTGATGAATTCAATTATGAGGCGAAGCAGTCTGAAGGAAATGTCATTATAGCGAGGTCAGGCCTGGAAGGAACTGGGGAGCAGTCTAGTCCGGTCCGGGCGTGTATTGCACAGAAGTGACAGCAAAGCAGGGAGAGATAAGGAAACTAATGAAACACCTGTTGTGCCAACTGTGGATGTAACTTGTGAAGAATTAAGTAAAGAATGTGTTACTCTGGACTGTGTCTCCATTACTGGGGGTCTCAAGGAAGAGGGACCTGGGAGGTGCCCAGGAGGAGTGGAATCTGGAGATGCAAGTACACCAGAGGGAAGAACACCGGTTCATGTAGGGGAAGGGCTAGACATGGATGTCACAGTCTGGGCCCACCCTTACACTTGCTTCATGGCTCCCCAGCATCTCACTCCTGCGCAAGCCTACTTCCCTGCCCTGTTGAGGACAGAACAAAGTACTGCAGTGCGCAAGCGCCGGAAAAGGTCAGAGAGGTCCAGCACCTGCGCACTGCAGGAATTTGCAGATAAGTATGCCTGCGCAGCAGCGTGATGCCGGGGAGCCTGTGAAGCAAGCAGGAGGGTGGCATCGCAAGAAGTTGGGAGGTGCCGGACCAAGACCTGCGACACCCATCGGACCGGATCACCCCCGGGTGAGTATAATAAAAGTTATTTTTCTTCTCTTGAGGGTCGGATTGGGGGCTTATCTACAGCATTATAGAATGCTGTATATCAGTCCTGAATGGCGATGGCCATAACTTATATCGGCCAAACCTGGTGACAGGTTCCCTTTAAGATATTGTTTAATTTTTAATTCTCAAAATAAGAAATACAGTGAAATTAATAGTTTCATTAAAATCAACAGTTTTTTGCATTTGACTTCATGTATGTAATTGAAGGCATTGTTAATAAGATGACAGAATTAATCCCCTGATGAAGCAATATGAGAAACACAAGTCTGGGTACTGGACAGTTAGAATCATGTAGTTCTTTTTTATGGCATATAGCATACCTCCCAACCGTCCCGGATTGAGCGGGACAGTCCCGATTCTGACCCTCCCACCCGCTGTCCCGCTCGGGATGCTATGTTTCCCGCAGTGAGAGAAGCTGCCACGCCCCTCCATGCACCCCATCCTCGCACTCCCTGTCTCTTCACCTCAGCCATTCACATTCTGCAATGACATCGCTGAGCTGTCCTCTGTGTGCAAAGGACCTGTGATGAGGAGGGGAGGAGTTAGGTGTCACATGATCAAGCTCCTCGGTATGTGTGCAGGACTCTGCTGTGCTGGTTGTCATGGTGCTGGATGAGGGTAAGTTTATGTGTGGGGTCAGGAGGGGTTTACAGTGTGGATATAGCAGTGCTGTGTGTGCGAGGTGTACGGAGTGGAGCCATGTGTGTACGAGATGTACGGAGCGGAGCCGCGTGTGTACGAGGTGCACGGAGCCGAGCCGCGTGTGTATGAGGTGCACATAGCCGAGCCGCACGTGTACGAGGTGCACGGAGCCAGCGAGCGTGTACGAGGTGCTCGGAGCCGAGCCGCGCATGTACGAGGTGCACGGAGCCGAACCTCGCGTTTACGAGGTTTATGGAGCAGAGCCGTGTGTAGCAGTGCTGTGTGTGTACGAAACAGAGCCCTGTGTGTACGAAGTGTATGGAGCTGAGCCGCTCAGCCCCGTGCACACAGGGCTCCGTGCTTGAGCCGTGTGTGTACAGAGTGGTGCAGAGCCGTGTGTGTACGGAGTGGAGCCTTGTGTGTATGTGGCGGAGCCGCGTGTGTACGAGGTGTACGGAGCAGAACCGCGTGTGTACGAGGTGTGTGCTGCAAAGCCGCATGTGTACAAGACCGTGTTGAGAAATACAGAAGAACGGCACCAATAAAAGTCTACTCACTGGTGGGGTGATGACTCCTGAATTCTGGACACATAGGTGGTTTCAATGCAGTTGATTCGGTGCTTGGAAGAAAACACATGTAGTGGCAGACTGATATCCAAAGGAAATAGATGCAGCACTCTTCAATTCCGTTAAAAAACCAAAGTCCTTTATTCAAATTTTGGACAAGGTTAACATCGGACTAGGTACATGAAAAACATGCTGTGAAAAAAGACAGGACTACGGCCGTTTCGCGTTATGCACGCTTCAACGGGTCCAGTGTTATGTTTCGGTAGCTGAGGAGTGCAGGTAAAAAAGGCAATACACCAGAGCAGTTGGAATCTATGAGATTGCAGTACCCTGACTAACCACCACAACTAGAGGCAGCCATGGAGCGTTCCTACGTTAGTCCTAGACGCCTCGTCACAGCCTGAGAAACTAACTACACCTAAAGATAGAAAGAGGAAAGCTATCTGCCCTGGAGCAGATCCCCAAAGAACATAGAAAGCCCCAAACATGTAATGGCGGTTAGACAAGAAGAAATACTGACACAGACAGAAAATAGTATGAGCAAACGCTGGGGCCCAAACTACCTAAACAGAAAAGGATAGGAAGGGCACTTACTGCAATCCCAAAAAACCCTGAAAAGCACCAACTCTACTAATTTCAAAAACACCTGAGATCACACGACCTCTACCACCTAAATTAGTTCCCTGGTGTAACAAAATCAAAACAGCAGCCACTGAAAAAACTGGAAAAAGCAAATGTACAAACATCAGTGGCTGAACTAAACTGAGAGGGCAAAAGCCCCCGGAGGGGACCCTGAAGGCCCCCACAGAAGTGCAGGACAAAATGCAAAAATCAAGCACAAAAACAAAAAGAAGAAAATGTCTTATCTGTTAGCAGGAGATGCAGACACGACACAGCAGGCTACAAAGGAAACAGGAATCAAGGATTCAGACCAGAACAATTGATCACCGGCGCAACCCTGATGGGAAGGCGACTCCCTTATATAAGACCAGTCAGTAACACCTGATTCCCAATCCTCACAATCTTCACTGGACAGTCCAGTACCGCTTGTAACCACCAGAGGGAGCCTCTGCTCAGAACTCATTTCAAGTCCATTCACAACAGTACCCCCCCTTGAGGAGGGGTCACCGAACCCTCACTTGAGCAACCAGGTCGGTCACGATGAGCTCTATGATACGCACGGATGAGTCTCCTAGCATGGATGTCCGAAGCAAACACCCAAGAATTGTCTTCCTGACCATAACCTCTCCACTTAGCCAAATACTGGAGTTTCCGTCTAGAAAAACGAGAATTCAATATTTTCTCAACCACAAACTCCATATTGCCCTCAACCAGAACAGGGTCAGGAGGCAAAGCAGTAGGAACCACTGGCTCAACAAACCTCTTCAACAAGGACTTGTGGAGCACGTTATAGATCTTAAATGTCCCTGGAAGAAGCAAACGAAAAGAAACAGGATTAAGAATCTCCATGATCTTATAAGGTCCAATGAACCTAGGCTTAAATTTAGGAGATGCCACTCTCATAGGAATATTTTTTGAGGACAACCAGACCAAGTCCCCCACTTTAAACCGAGGACCATCAGACCTATGCCGGTTAGCAAACCGCTGGGCCCTCTTCTGAGAGGGACAACCTCTCCACTACCTGGTCCCAAATCTGTTGCATACGCTCCACAACAGAGTCAACACCTGGACAGACAGAAGCCTCCGTCTGTCCTGAAGAAAATCGAGGATGAAACCCAGAATTACAGAAAAATGGAGACATCAAAGTGGCAGAGCTAGCCCTATTATTAAGAGCAAACTCAGCCAAAGGCAAAAAAGAGACCCAGTCATCCTGATCAGCAGACACAAAGCATCTTAGATAAGTCTCCAATGTCTGGTTTGTTCTCTCAGTTTGACCATTGGTCTGAGGATGAAACGCCGAGGAGAAAGACAATTGAACACCAAGTTTAGAACAAAAGGTCCTCCAAAATCTGGAAACAAACTGGACTCCTCTGTCAGACACAATGTTCTCAGGAATGCCGTGTAAACGAACCACGTGCTGAAGGAACAAAGGCACCAATTCAGAGGAGGAAGGCAACTTAGGTAATGGCACAAGATGTATCATCTTGGAAAACCTATCACAAATCACCCAGATGACGGTCATTCTCTGAGAAACAGGGAGGTCGGAAATGAAATCCATAGAGATATGGGTCCATGATCTCTTGGGCACAGGCAATGGCATCAACAAACCACTAGAGCGAGAGCAAGGCTTGGAGCGAGAGCAAGTCCCGCAGGACTGCACAAATTCCCTGACATCACGAGACAAGGTAGGCCACCAAAAGGACCGACTAACCAAGTCTCTAGTACCAAAAATTCCGGGATGACCGGCCAACGCGGAACAATGAATCTCAGACATCACACTCTTTTTCCACTGGTCCGGGACAAACAATTTCCCAACAGGGCAGCGCTCGGGCCTATCCTCCTGACACTCCTCCAGAGCCAGTCTCAAATTGGGCGAGATGGCGAAAAGAACTACACCTTCTTTCAAAATAACAGAAGGATCAGATAACTCAGGAGAGTCCGCAAGGAAACTCCTCGAGAGGGCATCCGCCTTAACATTCTTAGTGCCAGGAAGAAAGGAAACCACAAAATTAAAACGTGTGAAAAACAAGGCCCACCTGGCCTGTCTAGGATTAAGTCGCTTGGCAGATTCCAGATAAACCAGATTCTTATGGTCCTTAAGGACCACCACCTGATGTTTGGCTCCCTCCAGCCAATGTCTCCACTCTTCAAAAGCCCACTTCATGGCCAATAACTCCCGATTACCCACGTCATAATTACGTTCAGTAGGAGAAAATTTTCGAGAGAAAAAGGCACAAGGGTTACTTTTAGAGGTCTCTGGATCTCTTTGGGACAAAACGGCACCTGCCCCAATTTCAGAGGCATCAACCTCCACCTGAAATGGCAGAGAAACATCAGGCTGCCGTAGAACAGGAGCTGAAGTGAATCTCTGCTTAAGTTCCTGAAATGCAGAGACTGCCTCAGGAGGCCAATTCACCACATCAGAACCCTTTTTGGTCAAATCAGTTAATGGTTTAACAATAACCGAGAAATTACCAATAAATTTTCGATAAAAATTGGCAAAACCCAAAAATCTTTGAAGAGCCTTTAATGAAGTAGGTTGGACCCAATCACAGATGGCCTGAACCTTGACCGGGTCCATTTCAATAACAGATGGGGACAAAATGAATCCCAAAAATGAGATCCTCTGTACGCCAAAAAGACACTTTGATCCCTTCACATACAGAGCATTCTCTCTCAAAATCTGGAATACAGTTCGAACATGTTTCACATGAGAGTCCCAGTCATTGGAAAAAATCAAGATATCATCCAAATAAACAATCAGAAATTTATCCACAAAATCCCTGAAAATGTCATTCATGAAGGACTGGAAGACAGAAGGAGCATTAGTGAGCCCAAAGGGCATCACAAGGTACTCAAAATGCCCCTCAGGGATATTAAATGCCGTCTTCCATTCATCCCCGTGCTTAATGCGAATAAGGTTATATGCCCCCTGAGGTCAAGCTTGGTAAACGAAGTAGCGTTTTTCACCCTGGAAAACAGGTCAGAAATCAAGGGTAACGGATATTGATATTTCACAGTAATATTGTTCAAAAGACGATAATCAATACACGGCCTTAATGAACCATCCTTTTTGGCCACAAAGAAAAAACCGGCACCTAAGGGTGAAGAGGATGGTCTGATATGACCCTTCTCCAATGACTCCTTGATATAAGACCGCATAGCGTCATGTTCAGGTACAGACAAGTTAAAAAGGCGACCTTTAGGGAATTTACTACCAGGCACTAATTCAATAGCGCAGTCATAGCTCCTATGGGGAGGCAAGGACGCAGATCCACTTTCGCTAAACACATCAGAAAAATCAATCAAAAAGTCAGGAACATCCTGAGCCTGGGGGGAGGCAGAAAAAACAGGAGTGTTGGTATTAACACATTGGCAGCCCCAACTGGTTACAGACACAGATTTCCAATCCAAAACAGGATTATGAGACTGTAATCAAGGGAAACCCAGTACGATAATGTCATGCAGATTATACAGAACCAAAAATTTGCAGCTCTCCTGATGATCAGGTTCAACCCTCATTATCACCTGAGTAGAGAACTGAGGTTTATTCTCAGCCAAAGGGGTAGAATCGATCCCCAGTAGGGGAATAGACTTCCGTAGGGGTATCAAGGGAAACCCACAACGTTTAGCAAAATCAAAATCCATCAGGTTAATAGCTGCTCCCGAATCAACGAAAGCCTGAGCAGAAAATGAGGACAGAGAGCATATCAGAGTAACAGTTAATAAAAACTTAGTCTGAACACTACCCAAGACAACTGAGCGTGTAAAACGTCTTCCCCGCTTAGGGCAGACTGAAATAGCATGAGAGGCATCACCACAGTAGAAACATAACCCATTGCGCTTTCGAAACTCATGACGCTGTGCCCCAGAAACCACTCTATCACACTGCATGGATTCAGAAGCAGGTTCACAAGGCAACACTATTCCACGCATACTTCTCCGCTCACGCAAACGTCTGTCAATTTGAATCGCTAATGACAGAATCATTGAGACCAGAGGGGACAGGGAATCCCACCATAACATTCTTTACATTATCTGACAGACCCTTCCGAAAAAGGGCTGCCAAAGCGTCGTCATTCCATTTGGTCAGGACTGCCCACCTACGGAATCTCTGACAGTATAACTCAGTGTCATCAAGCCCCTGATTTAATGCCAACAAGGCTTTTTCAGCTTGATCAGTGACATTAGGCTCATCGTACAATAACCCCAAGGCCTGAAAAAATGCATCAACATCACTCAAAACAGGATCCCCAGGTGTCAGGGAAAAAGCCCAATCCTGAGGATCGCCGCGCAGGAGAGAGATGACAATTTGAACCTGCTGCGCTGCGTTCCCTGAGGACTTAGATTTTAAGGCAAAAAACAATTTACAATTATTTTTGAAATTCAGAAACTTGGCTCGATCCCCCAAAAACAAATCTGGCATGGGAATCCTAGGTTCCACAACAGGCAACCTAGCAAGATAGGTAGCAATACTCTGAACCTCAGTGGCAAGCTGATCCACACGGCCAGACAACTGTGCAAACTCCATTGAGAGAAAAAATCCTCCCCAGCACCCAGAGATACAGAGGGAAAAAAAAAATGCAACAAACCGAAAAATATCTCTGACAACTCTGACAACCTTTTTTCTTTCACAATATTTTTTCCCTTCTGTGAGTACCATACAATTTTCAATTTTTTGGCCGGTGATACTGTTATGTTTCGGTAGCTGAGGAGTGGAGGTAAAAAAGGCAATACACCAGAGCAGTTGGAATCTATGAGATTGCAGTACCCTGACTAACCACCACAACTAGAGGCAGCCGTGGAGCGTTCCTACGTTGGTCCTAGACGCCTCGTCACAGCCTGAGAAACTAACTACACCTAAAGATAGAAAGAGGAAAGCTAACTGCCCCGGAGCAGATCCCCAAAGAACATAGAAAGCCCCCAAACATGTAATGGCGGTTAGACAAGAAGAAATACTGACACAGACAGAAAATAGTATGAGCAAACGCTGGGGCCCAAACTACCTAAACAGAAAAGGATAGGAAGGGCACTTACTGCAATCCCAAAAAACCCTGAAAAGCACCAACTCTACTAATTTCAAAAACACCTGAGATCACATGACCTCTACCACCTAAATTAGTTCTCTGGTGTAACAAAATCAAAACAGCAGCCACTGAAAAAACTGGAAAAAGCAAATGTACAAACATCAGTGGCTGAACTAAACTGAGAGGGCAAAAGCCCCCGGAGGGGACCCTGAAGGCCCCCCAGAAGTGCAGGACAAAATGCAAAAATCAAGCACAAAAACAAAAAGAAGAAAATGTCTTATCTGTTAGCAGGTGATGCAGACACGACACAGCAGGCTACAAAGGAAACAGGAATCAAGGATTGAGACCAGAACAATTGATCACCGGCAACCCTGATGGGAAGGCGACTCCCTTATATAACACCAGTCAGTAACACCTGGTTCCCAATCCTCACAATCTTCACTGGACAGTCCAGTACCGCTTGTAACCACCAGAGGGAGCCTCTGCTCAGAACTCATTTCAAGTCCATTCACAACAGTCCAGGTCCTGGACCCGTTGAAGCATGCATAGCGCGAAACGGCAGTAGTCCTGTCTTTTTTCACTGCAAGTTTTTCATGTACCTAGTTAGATGTGAACCTTATCCAAAATTTCTATAAAGAACTTTGGTTTTTTAACGGAATTGAAGAGTGCTGCATCTATTTCCTTTGGATATCAGTCTGCCGCATGTGTACAAGGTTTACGGAGTGGAGTCGTGTGTGTACAAGCTGTACAAAGCGTGGCTGCGTGTGTACAAGGTGTACGGAGTGGAGCCATGTGCATACTGAGAGGAGCCTTGTGTGTGCGAGGTGGACAGAGCGGAGCCGTGTGTGTACGAGGCATACAAAGCAGAACCGTGTGTGTATGAGGTGTGCAGAGCCGTGAGTGTACAAGGTGTATGGTGCGGAGCATTCATACCTCCCAACCGTCCCGAATTCAGCGGGACACTTCCGATTTTGAGAGTCTGCCCCACTGTCCCAGCCGGGAGCTTTTCCCGTGTACACAGGAGTGCATGCCGGAGCCCCGAGGAGCACTTTAAAACTCGCACGTGATGTTCCACCAGAAGTGACGTGTTGGAAGATGACCGGAAATGAGGTAATTTCGGGAGGAGATTGTGACGGAACCATGGAGGCACTTCAGGGAATGCTTCAGATCCATCACCGTGTCCTCCTCCGACAGCGCGGACAGCAGGATCGCCATGGAATCGGGGATGTCGGCCATGTGAGCGGATCATGGCTGCTATAGTATCTTTATAGAATCTTTTTCTTTCTCTCTCTGTTTCTTTCTCTCTCTCTGTTCTTTCTTTCCCATCTTTCTTTCTCTCTGTTCTTTTTCTTTCTTTTTCTCTTTTCTTTCCCCTCTTTCTATCTCTCTGTTCTTTCTTTCTATCTGTTCTTTCTTTCCTTTCTTTCTTTCTTTCTTTCTTTCTATCTCTCTGTTCTTTCTTTCTCACTGTTCTTTCTTTCCCCTCTTTCTCTCTTTTTTTCTCTCTCTGTTCTTTCTTTCCCATCTTTCTTTCTCTCTGTTCTTTTTCTTTCTTTCTCTCTGTTATTTCTTTCCCCTCTTTCTTTCTATCTCTCTATTCTTCTTTCCCCTTTCTTTCTCTCTTTCTTTCTTCTTTCTTTCTTTCTTTCTTTCTTTTTTTCTTTCTTTCTTTCTCTCTGTTCTTTCTTTCCCCTCTTTCTTTCTTTCTTTCTCTTTCTCTCTGTTCTTTCTTTCTTTCTCTTTCTTTCCCTCTTTCTCTCTCTCTCTGTTCTTTCTTTCTTTGCCATCTTTCTTTCTCTCTGTTCTTTTTCTTTCTTTCTCTCTGTTCTTTCTTTCTCCTTATTCTATCACTCTGTTCTTTCTTTCTTTCTATCTATCTGTTCTTTCTTTCCTTTCTTTTTTTCTATCTCTCTGTTCTTTCTTTCCCCTCTTTCTTTCTCTCTGTTCTTTCTTTCTCTCTCTCTGTTCTTTCTTTCCCATCTTTATTTCTCTCTGTTCTTTTTCTTTCTTTCTCTCTGTTCTTTCTTTTCCCTCTTTCTATCTCTCTGTTTCTTCTTTCTTTCCCCTTTTTTCTTTCTCTTTCTTTCTCTCTGTTCTTTCTTTCTCTTTCTTTCCCCTCTTCTCTCTCTCTCTGTTCTTTTTCTTTCCCATCTTTCTTTCTCTCTCGGTTCTTTTTCTTTCCTTCTCTCTGTTCTTTCTTTCCCCTCTTTCTATCTCTGTTCTTTCTCTTTTTTTCTTTCTCTCTTTTATTTCTTTCCCCTCTTTCTTTCTCTTTCTCTCTGTTCTTTCTTTCTTTCTCTTTCTTTCCCCTCTTTCTCTCTCTATTCTTTCTTTCTCTCTCTGTTCTTCCTTTTTCTCTCTGTTCTTTCTTTCTTTCTCTCTCTGTTCTTTCTTTCCACTCTTTCATTCTCTCTCTAATCTTTCTTTATCTCTAATCTTTCTTTCTCTCTCTCTCTGTTCTTTCTTTTTCTCTCTGTTCTTTCTTTCTTTCATTCTTTCTCTCTGTTCTTTCTTTCCCCTCTTTCTTTCTCTCTGTTCTTTCCTTCTTTCTCTTTCTCTCTCTCTGTTCTTTCTTTCCCATCTTTCTTTCTCTCTATCTCTCTGTTCTTTCTTTCTCTCTTTGTTCTTTCTTTCCCTTCTTTCTCTCTCTTTCCCTCTCTGTTGTTTCTTTCTTTACCCTCTTTCTTTTTCTTTCTCTCTTTGTTCTTTTTCTCTGTTTCTTTCTCTCTCTATCTCTCTGTTCTTTCTTTCCCCTCTTTCTTTTTCTCTCTCTGTTCTTTCTTTCTCTCTCTGTTCTTTCTTTCTCTCTCTGTTCTTTCTTTCCCCTCTTTCTTTCTTTCTCTCTGTTGTTTCTTTCTTTCTTTTTTTTTCTCTCTCTCTGTTCTTTCTTTCCCCTCTTTCTTTCTTTCTTTCTTTCTCTCTGTTCTTTCTTTCCTCTCTTTCTTTCTCTCTCTATTCTTTCTTTCTCTCTCTGTTCTTTCTTTCCCCCTCTGTCTTTCTTTCTTTCTCTGTTCTTTGCCCTCTTTCTCTCTCCCTCTCTGTTCTTTCTTTCTCTCTGTCTTTCTTTCCCTCTTTCTTTCTTTCTCTCTTTCTTTCTTTCTTTCTTTCTCTCTCTGTTCTTTCTTTCCCCCTCTGCCTTTCTTTTTCTCTCTGTTCTTTCTTTCCCCTCTTTCTTTCTCTCTCCCTCTCTGTTCTTTCTTTACCCTCTTTCTTTTTTTCTTTCTCTGTTCTTTCTTTCCCATCTTTCTTCCGTCTTTCTTTCTTTCTTTTCTTTCTTCTTCTTTCTTCTTTCTTTCTTTCTTCTCTTCTTTCTTTCTTCTTTCTTTCTTTCTTTCTCTCTCTGTTCTTTCTTTCCCGTCTTCCTTTCTCTCTCTGTTCTTTCTTTCCTCTCTTTCTTACTCCCTCTCTGTTCTTTCTTTCTTTCCCGTCTTTCTTTCTTTCTATGTTCTTTTTTTTCTGTCTTTATTTTTCTCTCTCTGTTCTTTCTTTCCCGTCTTTCTTTCTCTCTGTTCTTTCTTTCCCCTCTTTCTTTCTCCCTCCCTCTCTGTTCTTTCTTTCCCCTCTTTCTTTCTCCGTCTCTGTTCTTTCTTTCCACTCTTTCTTTTTTTCTCTCTGTTCTTTCTTTCCCCTTTCTTTGTTTTTCTTTCTCTCTCTACTCTCTCTCTGTTCTTTCTTGCTTTCCCCTCTTTCTTTCTCTCTCTGTTTTTTCTTTCTCTCTGTTATACTTTTTCTCTCTCTGTTCTTTCTTTTACTCAGTACCAGTGTGCCCACAGTACCAGTCACTGTGCTCTCAGTACCAGTCAGTGTGATCACCAGTGCTAAATGGGTGTGGTTGAGGCGTGGACATGGGTGTGACTAGTTGTGAAATGGGTGTGGTCGGGGCGTGGCCTAAAATTTGCAGCGGCGCGCAACCTTTGTCCCTCTTTCCCGTCTTCAAAAATTGGGAGGTATGATATAGTGGTTATTAAATTTAAGGTCCTATTGTCACAGGCAGCTCAGTGGCTTGGTGGTTAGCACTGTTGCTTTGTGAGAGAAAACCGGAGTACCTGCAGTAAACCCACACAAACACGGGGAGAACATACAAACTCCTTTCAGATATTGTACTTGGTGACATTTGAACCCAGTGCTTCAGGCTACAGTGAAATTCACCGTGCTGTCAATTTGTATGGGTCTTGTGTTATATATTTGTTTTTTAATAGTAAAAACTTAAGTTTACAGTGCATTGAAACATTATAGAGGATAAAGGCATTTTGCAATGGTGCGCTACTTGCTTTCAAGGAGTCAAATTGTCCAGATGTTAAAGTTCTACCTTCCAGCAAATCATACACAAGATTAATATAGACTGGAATGTGGCCAGTCAGTCATCCATGGATTGGCAGATTAACTGGCAGATTAGGGAGATAGTAAGTAAAACTAATTGGACACATTCACTTATAGTTTCAGCCAACAACGGCAGAATAAAAGAGTTAATCTGACACATTATATTTTTAGCAGACATTATTTTCCCATATCATGAAAATTTGATCTCATATTATCTTTTAAAATTGGCACCTACAGAAGTGCGTGTTGTACCACTGGTAGGTTTCGTTCAAAATGTAAGTTAATGATAAATCAAAAACTGGAATTTTTATTGGAGCAGGAAGCTCATGGTACTTCTTGCAAACTAATAGTACATATTCTAAATTTTGGAATGAGTAATCATGCCATAAAGAGCGAAGGAAACACAAACCACCAGATCCTAAAATGGTGTTTTGCGATAGAAGCAATAAACCTCTTGCGTAATTTTATCCTGACATTACTCTGAAGATGGAAGAAAATCTCATTTTTAGTTTCCAATTATTTCATGTTTCAAACTACACATGAAGAACTTGTATCACAAATTCACCACCTAGATGGGTGCCAGCCCGGAGATCCACTGATTCGCACAGGTTTGTTTATTGGCACTGGTGATGTTTAATATCTGACTGTAAGTTTACGTCCTCTTTAAATCTAGCTCATGGAGGGTCAGTCTGATAAATTAGTAGGCAGAAACAAGATTTCATGGCTTTGACACATCATCTGTCACCAGCACTAAGAGGTTCAGCAGTCCGGCCAGAGATTAATGTGGAAGAATACCTGAGTGACTCTTAATTGAGGAATACATTTCACGCAGGTAAATTACTTTGAATGAGGGTCTCTCTTGTAGACTCACCAGCATTGCATCTCTGTGATTGGAAACCTGAGGGATCAATATGACCTTGTAAGAAGCTGTGGTGGCAAGCATGCATAAACACCTGTACCTTTCTGACCCAGCAGGGGTCTGTTCTCATTAGACAAGCAGAGTACAAATATATCACTGATTGTGACTGCGTCCAGCAGGGTGCTATCATCCTTGAAAACATTATATGCAATCAGTGGGCTTTCATGCCCAGCAGTTAAGTGCCTCTCACTGTGGTCAAATTAACATAGCCACTAGGATAGGACCCCTCTCTGCAGAGGTTAATTGTTTCTTTCTGTGATTTTCTGGGAACGTGAAATTGGGAAGTATTAGATGATCTCACTGGTAGTATATATTGCAGCTTGTTAAAGTGATGCAAGCCATTATTGAGGTTTGTAGAAATACCTGTATGGTGTTTTTGATGTGCACATTTAGGATAGTGCCATGTAAAACTACCTTTAATTAAGCACAAATGTATCATAAATGAGACCTAGTTTCAAGGGACTCCCGCCATTTCTGCTTGCATATCATAAATAGAGAGTAATCCTTTAATCATTACCAATTATACCTACTGAGCTTTCATCTTAGTACAGCATGTAGGAAAATTGTGCTCTTGCCTTTAGCTCACCGATTCCATTATCAGGATATTCATAGCTTAAAATGATGAGTCTGCTATCAGTGTCCTAAAGCTTCTCTTGTAGAGCATGTGAAACTGCTGTCCTATCTGTTGTAAAGCTATTTAACGCTTCCCAGTACAGAACGCAGCGTCTTGTGTCAGAGCCTTTCTCTGTTACACAGCAGTGACATCACTGGATTTTGTCACGTACCATTACATTATTCATAAGTCATGTGTTAAAGTTCTACAGATAACCGCAGTTTCTATAATCATGTCATCATCTGTCACATTTCCAAAAT
This sequence comes from Oophaga sylvatica, assembly GCA_033576555.1. Lineage (NCBI taxonomy): Eukaryota > Metazoa > Chordata > Amphibia > Anura > Dendrobatidae > Oophaga > Oophaga sylvatica. Next base: position 465,459,230 of record JARQOD010000005.1, read on the forward strand.
GATACTTATTTAGCACTAAAAGTTGGAAAAATAACCCATAGTTTAACATAAAGAAAGTTTGGCACTATAGTTACCAGTCAGTGCTGGCAATGTGATTTGACAGGCTGGTCCAGTTCTTGAAGCCACCAAACATATTAAACTAATATTGGTCGAACCTGTCAATACCAATGGGGTTGGCTGACAATCTGGTGTGTATGGGGGAAGTTAAAGATCTAGCATTTCTGATTTTTGACTGTCAGTCCTTCTGATCCTGAAGGATTGACCGCACCATCATTCAGTCAACAGCTCTAATGTGTATTAACCACTTCATGAACACCATACCCATATAAGTTTATCAATAAACAAACATAGGAAATTACCCTGATATGCATGGGCTATAATAACTCGATATGATAGGGAAATCGCCAAACTAGGATATATACAATGAAAAAATAGCGATAAAAATGATCCCAAGAAACCATAAATATCATAAATATAATTTTATTGAAAAAAGTGCCAGGAATAGAGGAACAAGGGTGGGGTAGAGGTCAATTGACCAATAAGCACATGAAAGACAGGGAACACATAAAGGTCATAATGCATAGAAAGGAATGTGCAACTTAATACATATATATAAGGCAATTGTCATTACAATAGTATTGCACAAATCCCAAAAATAGAGGTAATTGAAGACTATGGCATAAATCAGTTTTATAAATGTGACAGAATAAGGATTACATCTTTTATATGCCTGGTCCCAGGCTCAAGTTTCCAGGATGGCCTAGATTGAAATCACAAGTCTGTAACTGGACCATTGTCTTATTAGGGGGAGCATCTTGCATATTAAATACCTTGTTTCTTCCAACCCCTTCCTCCTACTGTAAATAAGAAATGGTCAGCCTGGCCCCAGACCATCTTCTCAAGCTTTGATGCTTGGGCTAACCAGGCCGAGGTGTCAGGAAGTACACCTTCTGTAGTCTAAAGGCACTGTCACACTTAGCGATCGCACCAGCGATCACGACAAGGACACGACCTGGTGAGATCGCTGGTGCGATCGCTATATGGTCGCTAGTTAGCTTCCAAACACAAAGATCTCATCAGAGATCAGCGATCTGTATAACGACCTCTGCGGTCGTTGGGAAAACCTAGTCCCACCTGCGGCGCTGGTGAAGTCGTTCATAAAGGGTGTCACACTCAGCGATTCAGGCTCACCAGCGGGACGCCAACGACCAAAAATGGCTGAGAACGTTCATAAACGAACAGCGACATCGCAGCGGGGACCACATCGCTGCTACATGTCACACACAGCTAAGTCGCTAACGAGATCGCTACTGCGTCATAAAATCGCTGACGCTTTAGCGATCTCGTTAGCGATCTCGCTTAGTGTGACAGTACCTTTAGGGATACCTTACTTGGTTCTAAGAGTACTCAGAGGTTATACCCCTTGTGTAGTGTCAGTCATGTGAATGGCAGACTTAAACTAATGTTATTAGAATGATGAAGAATTTTCTCTATAGTGCTAGTTTCACAATACTGAAGGGTTCCTCCTTGTTATGTCAGTGTCTGCACAGAGCTAATGCTGGTCATGTAGGGCTTTGGTTAAAGGTAAGCACTGAGTTACCATTTTGCCTTAGTAAACAAATACAATTTTTCTCCTTTGTGTCACTGTTTTATTTGACAGAAAGTAATACATTTCTGCTAAGCACTTTGAACAACACTCCATTAATTGTTTTGGATGTATTTTGCCAAATCACTTAATTCAGCACTGTGTACTTGATGAAATAGCTGAATAGAGGAATGAGAAATGACAGAACATCACTACAAGGTCAGCAGTTCAGCTTACTGTCAAGCATCTCCTGGCAACTTTTTGCTTCTCTCCAGGTGTATGGCAAGAGCTTTATCTTGCTGACACCATGACTCGTCAGTATAGCAGGCTAAACATTTTGGAGCATGGCAGAAAATGAAAAGAAGGTCAAATAGATGTCTTCTCATATAAATAATTCTGTTACATACGAGATAAAAAAAACTTTGTGAAAAATGTCCAACTTCTTCCATATTATTGAGTGTAAATATACTAAGAGTTAGATATAATTGGCAAAACAGATTATTTTTACTGGAGAGCCTGACTTTAATTTGGTCCATAATTTGAGATCTCAGGGACTAAAGTGGTGCTTGAAAATTTTTGAACCCTCCAGAATTTTCCATATGTCTTCATTAATTTGACCTAAACAAAATCAGATTGAAGTCCTAAAAGTAGATAAAGAGGAGCAAATAAAAATATGAGGCAAAAATATTAGACTTTGTAATTTCTTAAATTATGAAAATGATCCATTGTCACATATGTGTCTGTGTGTGGCAGAAGTATGTTAACTTTTAAGATTAGCAGATAATTTGAAGGTGTAATTAGAATCATATGTTTTTAATCACTGGGATGACAATTAGTTTTGAATGGGTGACCTGTTTATATTTAAGGAAAAGAAAGCGATCAGTCTAATTTTCATAATGCATGTTTGTGGAATAAGCAAAGGAGATTTCTGAGAACCTCAGAAGAAGAGTTGGTTACCATCCATCCCAAAACCAAACCATCCCTAAGAGTTTGGATTCCAACAATCCACAGTCAGATTGTATACAAATGGATAAAATTCCAGACCATTATTATATTCCTCAGAAATGGTCGCCCAACATAGATCATTCCCCATACAATAGCCTGTGAGATTACAAAGGGACCCAAAGTAACTTCTAAGCAACTAAAGGCCTTCCTCACTATAGCTAATGTTAATGTTTATGAGTTCACTATCAGGAGGATACTGAATAACTATGGTGTGCAAAGCAGGATTGCAGGGAGAAAGCCACTGTTCTCCAAAAAGAACATTGTTACCCATCTACAGTTTTCTAAAATTCACCTAAATAAGCAAGAAGGCTATTGGAACAATATTTTATGGAAGGATGAGACCAAAATAGAGCTTATTAGTTAAATGAGAAGCTGACACGATTCCACCTTTTTGTGTGTCTAGATGCAATGAATTACTGTCTGCCGTGCACTATAGAGCAGAAGCATGCTGAGCTGTCAGTATGTGATGGACAGCTCAGCTGCCCAATGGAATGTTGGGGCGTGCTGAGCTGTCAATGTCTTGAATGACAGTTTAGCTGTCCAGTCGGAGTTAGGGTGTTGCCTGAGCTTCATCCATGTGTCTCCTGTTTGGATAATTACCTGGCTACTTAGACAGCTCTCTGCCTCAGACTAGTGCCAATTGTTGCTTCTTGCTCACTGGAGTATGTTTGCCTTGTTTCATTGTGCTCAGTGCTCTGATCTACTGCTGCCTGACCTAGGACAGTTCTCTGCTCATCCATTTGCTTTGACCCTTTTTTTAATCCGCTATCGTCCTTGTATTTTGACCCCTGGACCGTGATCTGACTATTCTTTTGTATCACCCCTGTGTCTATGATGTACCCTTGTGGCTTCTGATCTCAGACCTTTTGATTACCCAGCCTCGTGACTTGTCCATAAGTAGTGACTAGCAGCGCAGATGCATTATGTTTAGAGGAAAAAAAATGACTGCATAAAAATCTCCTATGATATGTGAAACGCGGCAGTGGTAGTATCATGGGTTTGGTCTGTTTTCCTGAATTTGGGGCAGGATGACTTGCCATTCTTGATGGAACAATGAATTTTGAATTATACCATAGAACTCTAAAAGAAAATGTCAGAACATCTGTTCATAAACTGAATCTCGAGAAAATATGGGCTATGTAGCAAGACAATGACGCAAAGCACACAAGTTCTACAGAAACTCTTTAAGTAAGTCCATACTATGCATCTAATACACACCTAGAAGAGGCATGGCAACTCAGGTCCCAGGATCCACTTATACCACTGATATTAGGTGTCAATGTCTGCCCTGTTCCAAATAAGATATATTCTTGACCTAGTCTATTACAACAGTTTATTTATATCTCTCAAACTTGATGTAATACTATTCTAGTTTGTTTTCATTGATTATGAATTACCGCTGGCGGACGAGAAAACAAAACTTATAGCTGTTATTTATTTTCGCTTTATTATAACATGAGTGTATTCTGTGTCTCTTATAGGAGAAGAGCTTTGCACTGGACTTATATCCGGTTGTTCCCTGGACTGTCCCTATGGCTTCCAGACTCACTTCACAACTGTGAGATCTGCCAGTGCCGACCAAGACCCAAAAAGTGCAAGCCCGTGGTCTGCGACAAATACTGTCCGTTCGGCTACCTGTAAGTATTTCTGGTGCTTTGTCATTGTTGAGGAAATGTTAGTCTCATAAAAACTCGTAAAATTCTAGGATATGTCTCCCTGAAGCCCTGCAGCATGAAATAGTATTCTGAGACTGAAACACACTGCATTTTAATAAATGTGCTGTCTGGCAGAAGCGTCCGCAACCTCCGCGTGTGCATATTTCTGCTAGAACAACTTCATTTATTACATTTATTGTCCATCCCCGGCTATGCTGAGCTTCTTACTCAGTGGTCAGTGGTCCCCAATGGCTGCCCTGTGTACATATGTATTACCCTGTCAGAACATCCTAATGTATTCTTATCCAGGGAGCCCGGGTAGACTGTAACGTATTGGTTACACCTGCCAGTCACACAGCCGTTCTGTTGTCAATGGAAATTAAAATACCTGGTGGTATTATGCGCTTGTAGAAAGCAGTGTTTTTCCTGTTTTAATGACTTCTCCTTCATGCATATTTCAAGCCTGATACATTTCATAATAATTTTTTAATGTGAATAAAAAAAAAATACTAGCAGTAAATTT
>JARQOD010000005.1:465464097-465553437 GCA_033576555.1 Oophaga sylvatica
GTTAAAGCCAGTTTCTTGAGCGCTTGATGGGTTTGCAACTGCACTTGGGGACATTTTTTTTCAAAATTTTTTGGACTGGCTGACCTTCATTTCTTAAAGTAATGATGGCCACTCGTTTTCTTTACTTAGCAGCTTTTTTCTTGCCATAATACAAATTCTAACAGTCTATTCAGTAGGACAAACAGCTGTGTATCTACCAACTTCTGCACAAAACAACTGATGGGTACAACCCCATTTATAAGGCCAGAAATCCACTTTTTAAAAACAAGACAGGGCACACCTGTGAAGTGAAAACCTTTTCCCGGTGACTACCTCTTGAAGCTCATCAAGAGAATGCCAAGAATGTGCAAAGCAGTCATCAAGCAAAAGGTGCAAACTTTGAAGAACCTAGAATATAAGGCATAATTTCAGTTGTTTCACAACTTTTTTTAAGTATAAAATTCCACATGTTTAATTCATATTTTGATGCCTTCAGCGTGAATTTACAATTTTCTAGTCATGAAAAAAACAGAAAAATCTTTAAATGAAAGGTGTGTCCAAACTTTTGGTCTGTACTGTATTTTAGTCAGTGGCTTTCAGCTATAGATTTTACGTCCATCAGTGTGAGAGTTACCAATCTTACATTAAGGGTTAAGATTCTCGTCTTTGAAAATTTTGGGGCTTAAAAGCACATTACATTTTACTAGCACACCTCTATAACATGTTCGCAGGGTCCAACCAACAGGTCATAACTCAGGGTTAGCGGGTGGGGGCCTATAGAAAATACTAAATTTTTGAGTCAGTCCATCATCTACTGCTTAATAAAGATTGTCAAATGCTATTTCCTATACTTTTATTTGTTTTCCTACTGATAAACACTTCTGCTGTGCTGCCATTTCAGTGTAAAGGTTATTTTTAAGAGTAGGATTCTCCATTCTTATCTTTTTACATCTTTTATAACAGATAATATATATATATATATATATATTTAATATATATATATATATATACATACACACAACACACGTGGTCAGAATTGTTGGTACCCCCTCGTTTAATGACAGAAAAACCCACGTGTGTATATATACACCCCAAGACAACAGCACTAGGTTGTCTTTTATACATATACCGTAATATACTCATGTATAAGCCGAAACCCATGTATAAGCCGACCCCCCCTAATTTTGCCACAAAAAACTGGGAAAACTTATTGACTCGCGTATAAGCCTAGGGTGGAAAATGCAGCAGGTACTGGTAAATTACAAAAATAAAAATAAATACCAATAAAAGTCAAATTAATTTGGACATCAGTAGGTTAAATGTTTTTGAATATCCATACTGAATCAGGAGCCCCATATAATGCTCCATACAGTTAATGATGGGCCCCATAAGATGCTCCATACAAAATACGCCCCATATAATGCTGCACAAAGGTTAATAATGGCCCCATAAGATGCTCCATAGATTATGCCCCCATATGGTGCTCCATAGATTATGCCCCCATAAGATGCTCAATAGATTATGCCCCCATAAGATGCTCCATAGATTATGCCCCATATGCTCCATAGATTATGCCCCATATGCTCCACAGAATATGCCCCATTTGCTCCACAGATTATGCCCCATATGTTCCACAGATTATGCCCCATATGCTCCACAGATTATGCCCCATATGCTTCACAGATTATGCCCCATAGGTTCTACAGATTATGCCCCCATGTGCTCCACAGATTATGCCCCATAGGTTCCAGATTATGCCCCCATATGCTCCACAGATTATGCCCTATATGTTCCACAGATTATGCCCCATATGCTCCACAGATTATGCCCCATATGCTCCACAGATTATGCCCCCATATTCTCCACAGATTATGCCCCATAGGTTCCACAGATTATGCCCCCATATGCTCCACAGATTATGCCCCATAGGTTCCACAGATTATGCCAAATATGCTCCACAGATTATGCCCCATATGTTCCACAGATTATGCCCCATATATTCCACAGATTATGCCCCATATGCTCCACAGATTATGCCCCATATGTTCCACAGATTATGCCCCCTTATGCTCCATAGTATAGGTCCCTTATGCTGTTGCTGCCGCTGCAGCTTAAAAAAAAAATAAACATACTCACCTCCTGTCGCTGGGGGCCAGGTGCCAGTGTCCTGAGCAGGCGGGGACACCGGCACGCTATGGGGACAGGTGCCGGTGTCACCGCTCGCTCAGGGCCCCGGCACCTGAGATATTTACCTGTATGTGGTCCACCGCTGCTCGCTGCTGTCTTCCGGGTCCTCTTGTCAGTGAGCGCTCAGGCTGAGGGCGCGGCGCGTACTAACTACGTCATCGCGCCCTCTGACCTGAAGATTCACAGCTAGAGAATGCGAGTACACAGCGGCGTGCAGCATTGGAACGGGGACAGGTAAATATCTCTTATACTTACCCCTCCGCTGGCGCGTCTCTGCAGCCCCTGCTCTTCTCCCGCAGCTCTTCCTTCCTATAAAGGTCACGTGGTACCGCTCATTAAAGTCATGAATATGTACTTTAATGAGCGGTACCATGTGACCGCTGCAGGAAGGAGCCTGAGATCGTGGTAGAAGCAGGGGGGCTGCAGAGAATCGCCGGCGGAGGGGTAAGTATGATCTGACACTCCCCCTCCCCCGCCGACCCCCCGGTATGTGACTCGCGTTTCAGCCTTAAAAAATGGGCTGAAAATCTCGGCTTATACACGAGTATATACGGTATATATGTATATATATATATATATACCACAAAGAATATCATTAAAACCTAGCAGTAGAGGTTCTGATGAAAGGCACATGACTAGCTATGACTAGAGCCAGGCCGTGTGTTCGCTTGAGGCAGTCAGCTGGGAGAGCTGAGCAGAATGGATTGTGTTGGAGCTGCAGAAAGACAAGCCAGAGTCTCTCTGAGAAAAGTCTGCACAGATCGTGTGCACCAAACTACAAGTGTCATTGGTTGCTCTGAACAGTAACCATTTTGTGTGCCCAAACTGGGACAAACTCAGCTGTGTCTGAGTCACCAATGAATGTGAGCCCTCTGAGCCTAAACCAGGACCTTTATTGCCATCTGGGCGAGACCCCGTTATTGCTTTGCCATCATTGGAAAAGGACTGTGACATTGGAGCTAAACTGCAAGTAAAATTCTTTTTAATTTTCAGAATTAGTAGGGTACCCTGAGGTGTGAAAAAATCTATTATTAAGTGATGCCATATCCCAGCACTATGTCATTACTTACCAAGATGGGAATACCCTGTATTCGAGTTGATCAGTATGGGAAAATGTAATTTCCTTTCTTGCATTACATTGTAACATATTGCACATTGTAAGGAATAACAGTTAAGAAATTAGTCTTGAATTCTGGATGAAAGTTCTGGGGTAGAGATGTTTCTTCATTGAGATTACTGATACTATGAGCTAAAATATCCAGTAGTAAGATGATTCCGTTTCAGTACTCGGAATGAATAAAGTCATCAGAACATATTCCCCCTAAATAAAGGACACTTGAAAAGATGTCCTCTACTTAAAGAATTGTCAATTTCAAAACTGTTGTTTGAACTAAATATGTCCAGTGCATGGCATATTAGTGATTGCTATGCATCGGTACTGAGTGAACCTGGTGCTTACATAGGGATCACGCACCTCTCCCGTGGCCCTACCTTTACCATACAGAATAGTGCAAACTTATTTTTAAAATAGATGTTTGGATTCATTTTGCCGAACCGAGCAGCATTTAGATGTGATAATAATAGGACACAATAGGGAATACTTTACAAAGTGCCAGTACCAATATTAGAGTCTTTGGGCATCTGCCTTGTTCTTCACATATTTGTAGGTTATTTTGCCTCCAAACCAAAGGCCATGCTTCCTGTAGGAAGCTCGTAGAAGTATTACAACACAGGGAAAGTCTTTGATGAGTCACCAGTATAGATGAGCAAAAATCACGGCTCTGGTCCGACGTGCACTTCCGATCTCCGACTCTGCAAACTTCTTTGGCCTACACTTACTGTAAATGCCAGTGTCCTGGGCGCCTCTGCTTTTACCACTTTAAAGTGAGCACTGTCAATCCCGTGCAGGAACCATCTAAAAAGATCAAACTATGTGAAATCTTGATTAAAATACAGTACAGCGAGTTTCTAAGTCTGGTTTTGAAAGATACAATTAGATTCAGATTGAAATGTGATGCATTTTAACAAAGTTTTAGCACATTTTTCAATCTTTTCTGATGTTTCCTGCAGCCTGATTGACAGCACACACTTTTAAATTACTTCTTTTTTTGTCCTCATTTTTTTGGAACCCTCATTGTTAAGGAGGAAGCAGCAGTCCTGACTCCTCTTATATACGTCATTCCCAGAGCTGTTCCTTGTAAAATTGTTTGTGATCACCACATTTTGAAGTAAATAAATACCGTAAATAAGGTTTTACAATACTTTAGTCTATGGTAGATAGGAAGGTGGGATTTAGATGGTTGCCTAACAAACATAAATACCCTTGGTAGTGTAGAATGATTTGTTGGCACTCCTCCTATCACCCAACACCCTGGGCACGTGCCTCGGCGGCCCGCAGTTATGTTTCTGCATCGTCTACTGCCGCTTAGGCCCAGTCTAACATTTGCTTTGCAAAAGAGTACCAAGGGACTGTCTCAGAATTCCCTATCAGATGGTTAATTTGTTTATTCTATTATTTCAGCCATGTTACTTAAAAGACAAGCATAACGGGGACTCAGTGGTTAGCACTGCAGCCTTGCAGCGCTGGAGTCCTGGGTTCGAATCCCACCAAGGACAACATCTGCAAGGAGTTTGTATGTTCTCCCCGTGTTTGCGTGGGTTTCCTCCGGGTACTCCGGTTTCCTCCCACACTCCAAAAAACATACAGATAGGGAATCTAGACTGTGAGCCCCTTCGGGGACAGCGACGATAATATGTGCAAACTGTAAAGCGCTGCGGAATATGTTAGCGCTATATAAAAATAAAGATTATAAAAAAAAAAAAAAAATCCATCGCCACTGTCACTCATGAGGCGAGAATAACTGTAGCAGTAGGACTCGTGCCCTTGAGGTGGGGGCAGCAGTGATTTTCTGCCGCATGTTTGCTTGTACTGATAGTAGCTATCATTTTGAAGAAAGTGAGATGTGTAAGGAAGATATGATACTTTGATGTCTGCTAGATGTCTTTTATTGAGTGTTCCTTTGGAATATGAGTATTTATATGAATCAAATGCACTGTGTACTATATTTCAGTTCTAGCGCTGGCAGGGATGATCGAGTTATATTGTCAGCTCAATGCAGTGTAAAGTTCTTTATCACTTCTCTAGCTGTCACATACCAGTAGTTTTATGGAAGTGTCTTCCAGGGATAGGGCTTCACTGGTATTCTGATGGTTTAGTGTTACAAAGTATTAACCCGAGAAATGCAGATTTTTATCTTAAGGGCTGTGCTAAATTATGGGCTTTAATGGCCTGGAGCGGAAAATTATGATAAGTTTGTCTGAACCGTGGCCTTTTTCCTGATTGATTTTGATCTTTCATGCTCTCACATTTTGATGGATTCCACAGAATATTATGTTAATGATTTTTTTCCCCGTTTGAATGAATTTATTTTTGGCTTAAGGGTATGCCACACTAAACAATATCGCTAACGGGATCGCTAAAAAACGTCACTATTTAGCGATCCCGTTAGCGATATTGTTCAGTGCGGCAGCTTCCAGCGACGAGCTTCCTGCTGTGATCTCGCTCGTCGCTGGAATCGTTCCGGACCCTATTTTCTCGTCGGCGCTCCCGCTGGGTAAGTATCTAATCGCTGTGTGGCACCTTTTCTTAGCGATTTAGCGGTACTTTTGTACCGCTAAAGTCGTTAAGAAGATCGCTAACGGCGATAGCGTCGTTAACTATATCGCTAAATGTGGCCGCATTTAGCGATATAGAAACAATCCCGCTAGCGATCGCATTAGTATGCGTCGTTATCGTGATCGCTAGCGGGATTGTTTAGTGTGGCAGTACCTTTAGAATGGGTCACTTGTATCACTAAGATATCATTAGTGTACAGTCATGGCCAAAAGTTTTGAGAATGACACAAATATTATATTTTCACATGATCTGCTGCCCTCAGGTTTTTATGTGTGTTTGACAGATGTTTTTATCACAGACAGAAATATAAGAATTGCAAACATATATTATATTGACAGTTAGAATGAGTTAATGCAGCAAGTCAATATTTGCAGTGTTGACCCTTCTTCTTCAGGACCTCTGCAATTCTCCCTGGCATGCTCTCAATCAACTTCTGGACCAAATCCTGACTGATAGCAGTCCATTCTTGCACAATCAATGCTTTAATTTTGTCAGAATTTTTAGCTTTTTGTTTGTCCACCCGTCTCTTGATGATTGACCACAAGTTCTCAATGGGATTAAGATCTGGGGAGTTTCCAGGCCATGGACCCAAAATCTCTATGTTTTGTTCCCTGAGCCATTTAGTTATCACCTTTGCTTTATGGCAAGGTGCTCCATCATGCTGGAAAAGGCATTGTTGATCGCCAAACTGCTCTTGGAGGGTTGGGAGAAGTTGCTCTTGGAGGACATTCTGGTACCATTCTTTATTCATGGCTGTGTTTTTAGGCAAGACTGTGAGAGAGCTGATTCCCTTGGCTGAGAAGCAACCCCACACATGAATGGTTTCAGGATGCTTAACAGTTGGCATGAGACAAGACTGGTGGTAGCGCTCACCTTGTCTTCTCCGAATGAGGCGTTTTCCTGATGTCCCAAACAATCAAAAAGGGGATTCATCAGAGAAAATAACTTTACCCCAGTTCTCAGCAGTCCACTGCCTGTACCTTTTGCAGAATATCAGTCTGTCCATGATGTTTTTTCTGGAGAGAAGTGGCTTCTTTGCTGCCCTCCTTGAGACCAGGCCTTGCTCCAAGAGTCTCTGCCTCACAGTGCGTGCAGATGCACTCACACCTGCCTGCTGCCATTCCTGAGCAAGCTCTGCACTGCTGGTAGCCCGATCCCGCAGCTGAAACACTATTAAGAGATGGTCCTGGCGCTTGCTGGTCTTTCTTGGGCGCCCTGAAGCCTTTTTGGCAACAATGGAACCTCTCTCCTTGAAGTTCTTGATGATGCAATAGATTGTTGACTGAGGTGCAATCTTTCTAGCTGCGATACTCTTCCCTATTAGGCCATTTTTGGGCATTGCAATGATGACTGCACGTGTTTTTTAGAGATAACCATGGTTAACAGAAGAGAAACAATGATGCCAAGCACCAGCCTCCTTTTAAAGTGTCCCATGGTGTCATTCTTACTTAATCATGACAGATTGATCTCCAGCCATGTCCTCATCAACACCCACACCTGTGTTAATGGAGCAATCACTGAAAAGAGGTTAGCTGGTCCTTTTAAGGCAGGGCTGCAATGATGTTGAAATGTGTTTTGGGGGATAAAGTTCATTTTCTAGCCAAATATTGACTTTGTAAGTAATTGCTGTTAAGCTGATCACTCTTTATAACATTCTGGAGTATATGCAAATTGCCATTAGAAAAAGTGAAGCAGTAGACTTTGTAAAAATTAATATTTGTGTCATTCTCTAAACTTTTGGCCATGACTGTATACTGTAGTGGGATAAAAGGAGAATTCACAGAAGGAAATGAGTTATTCATCGCTACTTGACTATATTATATATTTATTGCTTATTACCCTCCGATCTTTAAACCCCGTAGGTATGATTGTCCTACATTCACTGACACTTACGGTATGACAATCCTTTTAAACACTATGTAACAATTTTGCCTAAAATATGAAGATAATAGCAATTCTATGCAAAGTCTGGAGTGTCAGCACCTAGAATCCAGTTGTTACTTAACATGTTGGTCAACTTGACATGGAGCAGAGGACAGGCAGTGCAGTCCCATAGTCAGTGAGAAAAGTGGAAATGCATATGCTCGACCCTCAGATCCAGTGCTCAGGTCTCCAGTGATCAGTACGTTATCTCCCATTCAATGGATAAAGAATACCTTACAAACTTTGTACAAATTGGTTAAGACTTTTTCCACTACACATGCAGTCCTATAGTCAATGAGAAAAGTGGAAATGTGTATGCCCGACCCCCCAGCACTCAGTTCTCAGTAGGTCAGTGCCCAGCAATCTTCCTTTCAATGCATTGGGTATACATTACAAACTTGTTCAAATCTTTTAAAACTTCTTCCACTATACATGCAGTCCCATAGACAGTGAACAAAGCAGAAATGTGTATCATCCACCTCTGCACCATTCAGACAGGGTTTTCCAGAACTCTTTCTCAGGGTCTCTGTTCTCTGGCCCCAGCAATCATTAAGTTATCGATGAGTCAATGGATAGGGTATACCTTACAAACTTTGTGTAAATTGTGTAAGATTTCTTTTTCTTAAAAAAGCCCTGTACTGATGTAATGTTTGCTACTACAGTAAGTATCAACACATCTTGTAATGAGCATTCTTATTTTTGTCACCAAGATCTGCGACAAAATAGATAGGGGAAAGCTTCTATGGCTGATATAGACATGTCCTAATAAATGCCTGCATAGATAACAGTTCTGCTTCACGTCACTTGTCTTACCTATTGCATTATTCCTGTGTCCTCTTGTGTATAAATATGTGATTCTTCAGATGTTTAGCCTGATGAAGAGACCTGAGTAGTCTCGAAAGCTTGCAATTTGTTACCATCTTTTCAGTTAGCCATTAAAAGGTATCAACCACTGAGGACTCTCAAGTCTAAATATTTTGCATAGATAACAGTGCTTCCTTTTAGTTCACTTGAATGAGGCTCATCTTTACAGCCCAGACAAGGGAGTATGGATGGGCTCCTTTACACTGTGTAATGCGCTGTGAGACAGTGAAGGAATATGTGGTGAATGAGGTGTATATTTCACCTAAGTACCTTGCTGACTGGTATGAGCGAAATGTGTGGCTTTGTAAACCTGGTGGTAAAGAAGGGTCACTACGCCTGCCATTCAGTACACGCTTGCAGCTCAGACCTGAATCCAATCAGGTGTTGATTAGGAAGCCAGAAGTAGGTGTCTGCAAACACAATCTGAGAGCTCATTCAGTCTGGACAAGGGGTCCAGACACAGAAGGTGTCTCCAAGAGTGTGGGAGCTGTCTTTAGCCCGGACACAGGGAGGTGTCCTGGCACAAGGAAGCAGTCTCTAAGAGTGTGAGCTATCTCAGTCTGGGTGCAGGAAGTACCCCGGACACAGGAGTAGTCGCAGTGAGAATCCGTGCGAATAGCGACTGAATAGGAGGTGACCTCTCTCAAGTCTGGACATTGGAGTTGCCTTCGGACATAAAGAGGAGTGTCTGTGAAACTCCATACTGGTAACATATGTGATATGTGTTGTTTTGGGCACAGACTGGTAGAGTCTGGGTCCCGGATAGAGAGGGCCATCTATCTAAGTGTAATTAGGGCTAGACAAGCCAGGTTTTCTGTTTATGATTTGTTTTTATCTGTGTGCTGTGGACTTTAATAAAACTGGTTGCGGCCAGTTTTCACCAAACTGCTGTCTGAATGAACTGTTTCCGTGCCATTCTGTCTACCCAGACAGCGATCCTAGAGCTAAACCCCCCGGAAAGCTTACAATTGGCGGAGAATGCTGGGGCAGCGCAGGGCCTGGTACAGTTAGTGCTGGAGTGTGCATGCAGCACAGTGGCGAGAGACAGCATTAAAGGTGAAGTCTATTGAAATAGCAACAGAAAAAAAAAAAGTGTGTGTCAGCAGAAACGTCTGTTTGGAGCAGTCTTGGAGAGACAGTGGCCCTGATAGGGTCTGCAGAAAGAAAATGTATGCACAGCAAAGCTGAACTTGTTGTGAAAATGACTGTGGAATGTGCAGCAGCAGAAGGAAAGGTTTGTGGAGCAGTCTTAAAGAGACAGTAGCCCTAATAGACTTTGCAAAGGAAAAAAAGAAGAAGTGTTTGCACAGCAAGGCTGAATTTTCTGTGGAAAAAAAGCTGTGTAGTGTGTATGTCTTGAGTGAAGACTACAGTTGTGAAGACAGAGAGGTCTGACAGCATGGATGACAGCATGGAGGCGCTGTTTGAACAAATGGCGCAAGTTAATGTGCAACATAAGACTGCTGTGATTGAGACAGATGAATCCGGCAGTATGGAGGAGCTCATTGAGTACCTGGTGCAGGCCCAGCGAAGCATGCAGCAGAGCATGGAGCAGCAGCGCCTGCAGCACCAGCAGCAATTCCTGCAGCAGGAGAATAACCGGGTGTTGGAGCAGATTGCAGCTCTCAGCACCTCGTCCCAGAGTAATGTTGTGAAGGCACCTGCGTTGTCCGCTATAAAGAAGGCGGTAAGACGGTCCTTGAGAAAAATGACACCTCGTGATGATGTGGAGGTATATCTTACTAGGTTTGAGAGACTGGCAGAGAAGGAGAATCTGCCACTATCTGAATGGGCCATGGCGGTCGTACCCTATCTGATTGGGGAACCCCAAAAAGTCTGGGCTGACCTGAGCAAGCAGGACAGCGAAGACTATGCCAAGTTGAAAGCGGCGATTCTTACCCGGCTGGGTGTTACGGTGACAGCCCGTGCCAGGGGAGTTCGTGACTGGAGATACAGTTGGGAGTCTGCAGTCAGCAGGCCTGATTATGGAGTTGAAAAGGTGATAGTGGACCGCTACACCCAAGCACGTCCTCCTGAGGTACAGCCGTCTGAGAGGTCGTCACTTCGGAGTTCCCGGACGCTGAACTCTCGCGGTAAGAGCGTTCCAGCTGTTGGGGACATGGGGTATGCTGATAAGCGGGTTCAGGCCCGAGGGGACATGTGGGTGGGAGAGTGTGATGGACAGTGTTGGAGCTGGCGTGAAATTGCAGCCAACTGTCCAATAGAGGGGGAGCCTATGTGTTGTGATGATGGCAGATCCCTCTCTCTCTGCGCAGAACCTGTGTGTGTGTCCACCTCAGCCGAAGAGACTGGACCACAGGGGTCCCCGGTGGTTGTAAGTGACTGCCCAGCACAGGCCCTCTTGGACTCAGAGAGTCCAGTGACTTCCGTATGTGACAGCCTGATTGATAGGGACTTCATCCCTGATAAGCACCTGAGTATGGTGTGCATCCATGGAGACACCAAAGTCTACCCAGAGACTGCCGTGGACTTGGTTCCCAAACTCGGGGAGGTTTCATGTGAAGTGGGGGTAGTGAAGACCCTGGTGCACCCCGTTATATTGGGTAATGACTTTCCCCGGTCTAAGAATCTCTGGGGAAGGGTGTTTCTGATGGACAGTGTGATGAAGCTCCTACTGAGGGTGCGCAGTCCCGAGGGGCGGAGCACAGTGCTAGTGGGCCGTTAAACTTATGTGATAATGATGATGACCATGATAATATTGATAATGATAATGATGATCATGATACTGATGATGACCGTGATAAAGATGACATTTCTTTGCAGGTGATGTTGGGAGACGAGGATGGTGGTTCTCGGGAACCGAGTGTCCCTGACCTGCCTGGCTCCTGTGACAATTTTGGGAGTGAGCCGGTGCGAGACCCCACTCTTAAAACGGCACAGGAAAATGTAATTGTTCTGAGTGAGGTTCCCCAAGAGCCTGGCTCTGAGGAGAGGTTTCCTCATGCTGCCATGAACAATAACCTATTGTATAGGGACACTGAAGTCCAGGGAGAGGTCGTGAGTCAGCTCCTAGTACCTGAGCTATATAGAAGTATAGTGCTGGGGTTGTCACAGAGTCACATACTTGAGGGACCAGATGGTGAAGTTAATGTTGTGGATGACATGTTAACTAAGGTTCCAGATCAAGATGTGAATGAAAATGAATTGTATAACCCTGACAGTAAGCAGGATGTGAATGAAAATGAATTGTATAACCCTGACAGTAAGCAGGATATGAATGAAAATGAATGGTATAGCCCTGACAGTGAGACAGATGTGGCTGAGAAAACGGGGTCAGATAGTGATAGTGAATTATCTGATGACCATAAAGCAACCAGTGCAAGTGAGGAAGGCATGGTAGCAGAGGAGATTGAGAGTCCTGAGAGGAAGGCTGAGGCTGACCTTGCAGTCGGACGGAGGATGGCATCTGAAGATGTTGTACAGTTGGCCGGTTCCCTGGCGAAGACTAAGGTGAAAGACAGGACTCTGAAACTGAACACAGCACAAGTGGATGCTGTTGAAAATGAGAAGTTATCAATGTATGGTGTGGATCTGCATCAGGCCAAGGACTCTGAAGGTGATGCTGCAGAGGTGGAGAAAGCCATGGAAGTGGTGGACACCAGGCCAGGTGCCTCACCAGAGGCTGATGTCTCAAGGGAAGCTGTGAGGAACAAGACTGAAGATGTGGGGAATGACTCTGCCCCGGAATATGTTTCTGCCGGAGACAGCGGCGTGGACGGTGTACTGTCCGGATCCGTGGCTGCGACTCGCGAAGCTCGGGCCGGAAATTCGGCGCCCGGTGCGCCATCGGAGTTCCCGAGCGACCCAAAGGATCTGGATAAATCCCAAGATGAGATTTTGAGACCTCGGGTTGGCCTTGGTGAGCTCAGGCGCATTTTCATGGAGTCTACACTTGAACCACGTCCCAGTGAGTGGGAGGGGCGATGTGTCGCTCCGTTGCCGCTGCAGATACACGGGAGCTCAGATGGGATGCAGAACGTGGTGGAAAAGAAGACTGATGGTAGGGCTTCTGAGCATGTCCTACCAGAAGAGCCTGAAGAAGGGGCCAAAGACGTAAAGGACGTCCAACAACTACAGGAGAAGATGCGTAGCCATGAGGATCTCCTGGAGAAAGAAGTAAGAGCTCTGAGTCTTATGCAAAGTGAGCCTGTACCAGAAGAGGATAAATTATGTGTACCGACCAAGAAAAACGATCAGCTCCCTCTACAGTGCCAATCGTTTGAACAGTGTGGCTCGGAATGGTCAGAGACCATGACGGAGGCGCTTGGGTTCTGTGAGGTAGAATTTGTGAATCAACTGATATTTGAGAAAGTAGATGTGCTAAAGAAAGTTCAGGGGGAATTAGAGAAAACCCCTATACCTCCTGTGACAGTTGGTGACACAGGGTCAGTGCCCCAAAAACAGGAGGTACGAAAGTTTCTGAGGAAGAATCAGCAGAGCTGTTCTGACGTGCCTGGTCGTACTTATCTGGTGAGCCACTATACCGAGACTGAGGCTGGCACTAAAGTCAAGATGAAACCGTGCAGGGTACCCGAGGCCCGCAGAGAGTATAGGCCTGGGAGGGTACAGGGTAGTGCGGATGCTTCAGATGAAGAGAAAGCTGATGTTGGCTATGACAGTGGTGAGGATGAAGTTGATGAGGGCCATGACTGGTCCAGAGGTCACTGTCTCTGTTGGATTGTTGACCAGCCCTCCGGTCTGGATGACCAGCCCTCCGGTCTGGAGAAGAGGGAGGGGATATGTGAGACAGTGAAGGAATATGTGGTGAATGAGGTGTATATTTCACCTAAGTACCTTGCTGACTGGTATGAGCGAAATGTGTGGCTTTGTAAACCTGGTGGTAAAGAAGGGTCACTACGCCTGCCATTCAGTACACGCTTGCAGCTCAGACCTGAATCCAATCAGGTGTTGATTAGGAAGCCAGAAGTAGGTGTCTGCAAACACAATCTGAGAGCTCATTCAGTCTGGACAAGGGGTCCAGACACAGAAGGTGTCTCCAAGAGTGTGGGAGCTGTCTTTAGCCTGGACACAGGGAGGTGTCCTGGCACAAGGAAGCAGTCTCTAAGAGTGTGAGCTATCTCAGTCTGGGTGCAGGAAGTACCCCGGACACAGGAGTAGTCGCAGTGAGAATCCGTGCGAATAGCGACTGAATAGGAGGTGACCTCTCTCAAGTCTGGACATTGGAGTTGCCTTCGGACATAAAGAGGAGTGTCTGTGAAACTCCATACTGGTAACATATGTGATATGTGTTGTTTTGGGCACAGACTGGTAGAGTCTGGGTCCCGGATAGAGAGGGCCATCTATCTAAGTGTAATTTAGTGGCTAGACAAGCCCAGGTTTTCTGTTTATGATTTGTTTTTATCTGTGTGCTGTGGACTTTAATAAAACTGGTTGCGGCCAGTTTTCACCAAACTGCTGTCTGAATGAACTGTTTCCGTGCCATTCTGTCTACCCAGACAGCGATCCTAGAGCTAAACCCCCCGGAAAGCTTACAGCGCTATGTTAAACGACCGGGCAAGATGCTTGCCGATTGGCGTTTATTTATGAGCCTTATGACACGGGCTTCAGATATGCACACAGTGATTGGTAATAGTTCTCAGCAGTATGATCGAGAGACAAACAAGCAAAATACTCACAAAAAGATTATCGTTCTCGGCAGCCCATTGTCCTGTGTAAACAAGACTCTCGCAACCAAGAGCAAATATTCTTTACTGAGCGTTTTGTTGGCTCATCGGGTGATCGCTAGTTGGTTTAGACTGCACGATTTTCTGGAAGCACCCATTCTTAGTAAACACTTGTTCATGGTAATTATGAAGTGAAAATGGATCTAAGCTATCAATTTTCAGAATGGCAATGACTTTTATTGGAGGTTGAGAGTTATAGAAAAAGTCAGTGTATGGATTACGAGAACTCCTCCTTCCAATCTTGTAATTTCTCAAGAGTACAATATTTTACTATTCGTCAATGATTGAAAAAGATTTGAGAAGTGGACGCCACCTTTAATGATTTTCATATTTTAAGATTATTACTATGCAGTTTTTTCTACCATATGCTTTATTGTATATTTTTGGCAATAAATTCTAATACTTGTTTAGCATGTCCCATAAGTATCAGGCTAAGAGGATGAATAGCTGGGAATTCCTGAACAACTGATCGCAATATTCCCATCCCATTGGTATGTAAACAGCCTCTCCTTACAGCAGGCTCATACTGATCCTTTCTGTGTGCAATAGTGCAGCTCCAGCTGCTGACACCCCGCCTGGGAAATTTATCCTTGCTGCTGTAGTGTCACAAAATGTGTGTTTCTAATTCTACAACCGAAGGCTGAGTAGTATCCTGTGCCGTGCCTTCAATCCACAATAACACACTGATCCTGATCCAGTGTACGAGCAAGTAAACAGTGTCTGAATAGTGGATTTGTGAAATGCTCAAAAATACCATACCAGTTGTCTAAATACCACGGCCCTATCAATAACATTGGAAGTAGCGCTGGATCCAGCACAGCTGTCAAGATTGGAGGTGCAAACTCCTAGTGTCCAAGCCAGAGCCAATGGCACCCCTTTTGTAGTGACATCTGATGCGCTCAATACAACATCAAAGGTAATACAAGGTTAAAGGGAGTCTTTCACCCCATTTTTGGACTATGAGATGCGACCACAGCCATCAGGGGCTTATCTACAGCATTCTGTAATGCTGTAGATAAGCCCCCGATGTCACCTGAAAGAGAAGAAAAACGAGTTATATTATACTCACCCAGGGGCGGTCCTGCCGTCCGGTCCGATGGGCGTCGTGGTCCGATTCGGCGCCTCCCATCTTCTAGCGAAGCCGGCCTCTTCTTCCGTCCCGTCGCGGCTCCTGCGCAGGCGCACTGCTCTGCCCTGGTGAGGGCAGAGCAGAGTACTGCAGTGCGCAGGTGCCGGACCTCTCTGACCTTTCCCGGCGCCTGCGCACTGCAGGAGCCGCGACCAGATGCAAAGAAGAGGCCGGCTTCGCTACAAGATGGGAGGCGCCGGACTGGACCACGACGCCCTTCGGACCGGATGGCGGACCACCCCTGGGTGAGTATAATATAACTCGTTTTTCTTATCTTTCAGGTAACATCGGGGGCTTATCTACAGCATTACAGAATGCTGTAGATAAGCCCCTGATGGCGGTGGTCGCGCCTCATAGTCCAAAAATGGGGTGACAGATTCCCTTTAAGACTGGCCATGACGAGCAATATATTATTCACTACATCTTAATGGACAACTAAGGCCATGGTCACTGTGTGGCACATATTTAACTTAAAATGTATCTGTCATCAGGTTTTTTTTCCCTCTAATTTGAGAGAATCATAATTTAGAGATTGAGACTCTGATTCCAGCGATGTGTCACTTACTGGGCTGCTTAGTGTAGTTTTTATAAAATCACTGTTTTATCAACAGTCCAACACTGTTCCCACCACTGATTGCCAGCTTTCTGCCTATGCACAGTGTACACAGACATCTGCTAATCAGTGGTGTAGGTGGGGTTATACAGAGCTCAGCATTCAGAGAACTGGTAGATATACAGTCGACACATTGCTGGAATCAGCATCTTTGCCTCTACTGTATAGTATGCTGCTCTCAGATGGGTGGCAAACACCTGTTCACAGTAAATTCTTCCAATCCATTCAGTGCTCATCGCTATTGGGGGCTAGGTCAAAGACAAATGAGCGTGCTTTTGGCATTCGTTAGGACTACGCTAAGATAACATTTCTTGCATTGCAGGTCCAGACTGTATGATTACAGTTATAGGCTTTAGTACGCCTCCTCCTAATCAATATGAAATTAGTACATAGAAAAGCCTGTACTGTGTGATTGTAAGGGTACAAATTCTATTTATAAGGTCCTATTAGGTTCTCACTATTCTTAGGCTTTTTCTACCTCTCTGAGCTTTCATCTCAAGTCCTAATATTCAGAGAGGTAATGAGAATTGCAGCATAATTGCAGTATTATACAGCGCGGCTGCAATCGAAGTGAAGTTGAGCAATACAGCTCCACTAAATCCATGCCCTTGAAATATCATAACATAATTGGTGCTCAGAGACTCACAAAGACACTCTTGTTAGGCTGTGGTTTGCTATTTCATGGGACCAAGTTCTGCACAAAGTTGGTTTAGTCAAAAAGTTTAATCTCTGAAAAATCTTGTGCCCTTTTCCAGTGCATTTCCCTACAGTATAAAGAAAACCAAACATGACTCACAAGCTCTATTAATACGACGTTCCCAGCTGCAGACCATGTACTAAACATTTATCACTCTTTGGAACGATGCGGACAATTTGCACAGGATGTATATTTTGCAATAGTAGAAATCATTGACACGGGAAAGAAGAATTAAACAATAGACAGAAGTGTTGCCATTAATACAGGACATGGCGGCACAATGCATATATTGATTGACTTCCTCTTAGAGGAAAACTGTATAGTCATTCAATATTCTTTCTTTTCCTGAAACTTGACAATGGGCGCAGTTTTTACCTATTTTGGTCAGTTTGAAAAATGCATTATTGATCTTAGAATAAATAATAGACAGAGGCGTCAATGCTCAGGTTATTTGGTTTAATGGTTCTGAAATGTCTAATGGTGTATAATAATACTTCATGATCTTCACAGCAAATTACAGCACAGTGAACCCTTTCTCTAGTTATTCTCTAGATCAGTGGTCCCCAACCGCTCTTAACCTAAGAGCCACATTCGGCTTTGAAAGATAGTCGTGATCCACATCCAGAGTCCTGTGAGTATTGACACCCAGAGACCCCCATTGCTGGTAAAATGACAGCCAATACCTCCCTCCATCCCCCAAGATATCATACTGAGACTTTTTGCCACCCTCACTTATAGACAGCATACTTACATCCAGGGGTTTCCACCTTACCCCCCATTTAGTATTCTCGCATCAAGCACTCCCTACACACGCATCCAGCTTCAAGAACACCCCTTTCTCTAGTAGATTCCTATCTCTCCACTCCCATGGCCAGTATATGAACATGTCTGTGCGGGGTTACACGGAAAAGTAACCATCTGGAGACTTTACCCTCATAGCTGTTTGTTAGACCTGGTACTAATGCACCAAACTGCCAGATAGCCGCGAACCACAGATTATGGGCCCACAAGCCACAGGTTGGCACACCCTACTCTGGATGGTCATGGAAAGATCTATATTTGGTGGGATTTTCAGATATTCTGCTGTCTTCGTTGGGTCATAGATTATCATTGGACGATGACAAATCTGGATGATTGTCAAAGTATTAAAGAGTAACTTGTTTAATTTTTCTCCATAAATCAGTACATGTGAAAATTGGAAACTTTAGTGAATCATATCTGAGAAACCCACTTCTTCCTCCTCCTGAAATGATCATTCATTCCAAATCCTCAGTTCACAGGTAAAGTCTGTCTTCAGTGAATACAAATTTTCCCATTATTGAGGTATATGGGCAGCTCATAAACATCTGTGGAGAACTGTAGCTGTGGTTGAAGTAGAAATAGCGTAGCAGGACACAGCTGAAGCAATTTAGATTCAGTAATCAAGTGTGTCCACTTCCAAGGTTTTACTAGATTCCCAAAATTGGTTATATTTTATTACATTGTGCTTCTCCTGGGGGTAAAATTATTCAGCTTTGACTTCTTATCATCCTAAAACAAATATAGAGAGCATAGGCCAAAAAGACTAATAGTAATGAAGTACTGCAATACAGAGCTTCCTTTCGCAAGATATTTTATTGAACTTACAAAAGATTCAGAAAAAAACAACATGTAAAACATTATGTAAAGCTCAACTCGTGTTTCACCACTGCGGCTTCTTCTGGTTCATGGCTAGCTTTGAATTCCGCATTTATACTAATTTGTGCCCATTCCTCGTTTCAGTGAAACTTGCAGCAGAATCTCTGTGACTTCCTCCAGTCTCTCCATCCATAGAATTTTAAAAGCACCTACTGTCATCGAAGTAATGGGAAAATCTGTGCTGAATACAGATTTTATCCATGAACTGATAGTGAAAGATCAGTCCAAGAAGAGAAAATGTATTACAAAATTGTTTATTTTTATGTGTATGATTGATTTTTCAAATTAAAAGTATAAGGACAGTTACATTTTAAGTTTTTGTGGTCAACTTAAAGTTAACCTGTCTGTTAAGTAAACTGCAGGCATTGTCAGGTTGGCGTTGTTACACTGGGGTGAAGAAATCTGTCCTGTGGTTCTTGTGTAATCAGTGTTATAAGGTTTCAGTTAATGAGATGCCTGTGCGCCTGAGTGGGACTCGAGGCAGAGTCTTACCTTGGTGCTCAAAGTCATAGAAACCAAGAATAGGTCTGCCCACAGGCCGCCCCGAAGCTCAAACATGTTCCTCATCATAGGTACAGACTGTTTGTGCTTTGGGGCGGCCTGCGGACAGGTCTTTCCTTGGTTTCTCTGGCTTAGAGCAGGAAGAGAAGACTCTGCCTACAATCCAGCCCCGGAGCACGAGCATGTCATTAACTGAAAACTTCTAACACTATTACACAAGAACCATAAGGCGGATTTCATCACCCCAGGTATCATTTTAATCAATGTAACAATGCCAACCTGAAAATGCCTGTAGTTTGCTTAGCAAAATCCTGCTGACAGTTTCGCTTCAATATAGGAAATTTTATGTATACATGCTATAAATAAATTAAACAGCGTAGTTTGAGAGGACAGGCATGACATTTTCCAGGGCTATAGGAGGCACCTACCTTGCTTGTTCCATGTATTTAGATACAGGTCCAGGACAGTAAAATGAATCTTTGCTCAAGATCAGGGGTGGGGAACCTCTGGCCTACAGGACACTTATGGCACTCTATGACCTTTTATCCGACCCTTAGGACAATTCCTGGGGACCACAGTGCTTGGTCTGGCAGCTGTATTTTGATGGCCCCTTCCCATTAATTTCTTCTTGCTCTGTGAGCACACTTATGCAGTAGTCACTACTGAACGCTGATGTGTGTGCAGTGAAAGATTACGTCCTGACAGCAGTGCCAGCGTCAGGACGTACTTTGTGGGCGAAGTTAGCACACAATTTGTACGGCCCCTGAAGGATGGTATAAATATCCAAATGGCCCTTGGAAGGAAAAACATTCCTCACCCATGCTCTAAATGAAAGAAAGTCAAGATATGATTCTGGAAAGAAGTCTTAGGTCATATTCACATATTGTGCAAATGTTGCATTTTCTTCTGCTCATGATTTTTTTCAGCACATGATTTATGTGGGTGTCCACAGCAGAATATGTAATAATATTTTCTGATTATTGCTTTTTTTGCTGCCTTTTTTTCCATTTGCTTTCCATTTCATTTGATACAAATTTTGTGCAATATTTTGATGCAGTTCAAGGGGAGCACAGCTGTGTGTGAACGGGACCGAGCTATAATTCCACACCCAAACTGTAGACAGGTGTGGTGCTGTTATAGGAAGAAAGCATCAAGGTTTCTCTAATTTTATACAACTGAATGAGAAGAAAAATTATCTATTACTATATGAGAGCCAATAAAAATAGGAGTACAGATATAAAAAATTACCCCTGTGCTATTGATTTTTTGCTCTGTTGATTACCTTTTTACTGGCTGTTCTGATTGCTTGTCAAATTGAACAGATTGAATTATTGACGCCAGGACATTAGCATAATTTTTCTGTACATGAATTATTTTTTTCCTAGCTTATTGTTTAAAGAAAGAATATTCCAACCAAAGACCAGCAGAACACACTCGTCATTCTCTACAATTATCCGGCCCCAAATGGTGCTGACTGTGACTCATTTTACGGTGCAATCAGACATAGATGCCTCTGCGATCCGGATTGGAGCTTCAGAATTATTGTTGTGATTAATTGAGTTACGTTGCCGCTTGGATCCCCGTAATCAGTGGTTAATTGCGTTGGGAAAAGCAGGAATCGTATTACTGAGTCATTTTTAGAGACTTGTGCTATACTGGCATTCTTTTTCTAATGGGACATTATTTTATTTTTTTTTTTAAGGAAAAACAAACATGGCTGTGAAATCTGCCGCTGCAAAAAGTGTCCAGACATCCCATGTGGCAAGATTTGCCCTATGGGCTTTGAGCAAGACAGCCATGGATGCCCAGTGTGCAAGTGCAGAGGTAAGAAGAGTCCTTCACCTCCTCATCTCCATGTCTACTGTGACCTGCTCCTGATGAATCTCCCACCAGATAGTGATATTATGTACAAAACTTCCATTCTGAGAGACAGTTTTATAACTCCGCCAGTGCTACTAAATGTCATTTTCTGACAGCGTTACCCTATTTATTAGAGCTTTGTTTCCCGCTTGTAGCAATTTCATTTTTAATTACTGCAGTCTAATGAAGTAACCCATCATGGAGTCGACAATGACTTTTTAATGAGCACATACAGGAGCCAAATGGACTGATTGTTTCTCTGCGTTTTCATTCCACATTATTCTTAATTATAAGTAAAGTCCAAATCTTTCTTGATACCGTACCTCCCATCCTACAACACATTTGCCATTTCTTATGTGCAGTGAATATAAATTCTTAGTGACTTTAATTGGTCGACCATCAAACACAGCATAAACATAAAACAAGACAGTAATGGCTTTAACATTAGTCACACCATTTCTATTTTTTATATATTTTTTGTTTTGTTTTGTTGGTCTTACAGAAACTACTCTATTAGTGGCCTCATTTTAACAGAATGTTCTAGAAGTTGCCTTGAGTTAGCCTATAAATTATTTTAAGTGAAGTCTTCTTTACTATTGTATACTTTATTGGAGACAACACATATACATCTGCCACAATGGTCAAATCCTGACCCTATCATTTGTGTTGAAGCATCTAATAAGCGTGTACAAAGTTCGTAGTGAAGGCAGGGAGCAGGATCAGCTGTGACATCAGCTATTGTGAATGGTGTACGAGATACTATGATACCTTGCTGTAAACTCTTCCAGAAGGGGCAGGGAAGTGCCAGTCTAAAAAAGCCCCAATGACCTGTGCGAAAATTGCAAGATTGCTTATTTTGTTTTCTTTTTTATTAGGATCACAATTCAGGAAAAAAAAAACTGTAATGCAAAAGCGTAATTAAACAATGAGGTTATTTTCTGATGATAGCTTCCCTCTAATCCAACAGGCACTTTAATAACCTATGCAAATTCTATTTTTTCAAAAGTAGAAGACTCTCATAGTTAAGTAAAACTCTTAGCCAGGATTCTGTTATGCAAAAATTAAGAAAAAAATTGGATCATATCATAAAACATCCATTTTTTTCTATCCAGTTGTGAAATCTATGTTTGCAAATATGACAATAGAAAGTGCACTTTTTCTAAGTGTGCTTTTAAAACCTGATGGCAATGTGCATTGAAGGTATACATTGGGAGGATTTCCAAGCTTATAGCTCCAACAGATATCACTTTAAATACAATTGTAACATACTTTGTATAGAATAATTTAGCCATCTACTAATAAACGGGTATACTAATATTCTCAGACCTGACAAAGGCCAAAAGAACACTCTTGGGTGAATGTCTGCCTATATATACGTTTTGCAGAGGTACCTGAAGATTTCCTGGTAGATCCGGGAAATAAACACTAATATTGTAGTCTGATCCACTGTGGTTTATCTGGTTGTAAATGCTTACTCTGCTATTGATGACAAAACACTTTAAAATCGCTTCCATAGAGATGGACACAAACATAATAATCACTAAATTGTAGCTTTTGCTTTCATTTTGGATTTACTAATATTAAGGTAATGTTTATATTTGAGTAGAAATCTCCTTTAATAATAATAATCTTTATTTATATAGCGCCAACATATTTCGCAGCGCTTTACAGTTTAACACTTTCAAAACACAAGTCATAAGTAACAACATTAACAATACAATAATTAAAGCAAAATAAGACGACCCTGCTCGTGAGAGCTTACAATCTACAATGAGGTGGGGGAGATACAAAGTACAGATGTGTATATACAATGGTGCATTTACAATGATGGTCCAGCCATCTTGAGGGAGTGAAGGATGGATGGAGATAGTGAATGGGCTACACATACACACTTACACATAGAATGACTTTGATTAGTGAATGTGATAGGCCGCTCTGAACAGATGTGTTTTGAGGGAGCGCCTGAAACCATGCAAATTGTGGATAGTCCTAATTTCTTGGGGTAGAGCATTCCAGAGGATTGGCGCAGTGCGGGAGAAGTCTTGGAGTCGGGAGTGGGAGGTACGGATTAGTGCAGAGGTTAGTCGAAAGTCGTTTGCAGAGCGCAGCAGTCGGTTAGGCCGATAGATAGAAATGAGGGAGGAGATGTAGGGGGGTGCTGCACTGTGGAGAGCTTTGTGTGTGAGAACCAGTACTTTGAATTGGATCCTATAATGAATGGGCAGCCAGTGTAAGGACTGGCGAAGAGCGGACGCGTCGGAGTACCGATTAGCCAGATGGATGACCCTGGCTGCTGCATTAAGTATGGACTGGAGAGGGGATAGTCGAGTAATGGGGAGGCCAAGTAATAGAGCGTTGCAGTAGTCCAGGCGGGAGTGGATCAATGCTACAGTGAGGGTATTTGTTGCTTCCATGGTGAGAAAAGGGCGGATTCTAGAGATGTTCTTTAGGTGTAGGCGGCAAGAGCGGGCAAGAGATTGTATATGGGAGGTGAATGAGAGATTGGTGTCAAACATAACACCCAGACAGCGAGCCTGCTGCCGGGGTGTTATTATGGTGCCGCCCACGGAGAGGGAAATGTCAGATTTAGGGAGGTTAGTAGACGGCGGGAGCAGAAGAAGTTCAGTTTTGGAGAGGTTAAGTTTCAGGTAGAGAGCGGACATGATGTTGGAGACTGCGGACAGACAGTCGGTGGTGTTCTGTAGTACAGCGGGGGTAAGGTCGGGGAATGACGTGTATAGTTGTGTGTCATCAGCATAAAGATGGTACTGAAAGCCAAATCTGCTGATGGTCTGTCCAATTAGGGCCGTGTAGAGAGAGAAGAGAAGGGGGCCAAGGACTGAGCCCTGGGGTACACCGACAGTGAGAGGAAGAGGAGATGATGTGGAGCCAGAGAACGAAACACTGAAGGAGTTGTCAGAAAGATAGGAGGAGAACCAGGAGAGAACAGTGTCCTTAATACCTAGTGACTGGAGCCTAGACAGTAGGAGACGGTGGTCAACCGTGTCGAAAGCTGCAGAAAGGTCGAGAAGAATGAGCAGAGAGTGGTCACCGTTACGTTTTGCTGTCAGAAGGTCATTGGTCACTTTGATGAGTGCAGTTTCAGTCGAATGTAGGGGTCGGAAGCCGGACTGTGAAGGGTCTAGGAGGGAGTGAGTGGAGAGGTAACGGGTAAGGCGGGAGTAGACTAGGCGCTCCAAAAGTTTAGAGATGAAGGGGAGATTGGAGACCGGTCTGTAGTTGTTTGTGCAGGAAGGGTCGAGAGCGGGTTTCTTTAGTAGTGGAGTAATGATGGAGTGTTTGAAAGAGGATGGGAAAATGCCAGAGGAGAGTGAGAGATTAAAGATTGTAGTTAGGTGAGTTGTGACAACTGGAGAGAGAGACTGGAGGAGGTGTGAGGGAATGGGGTCGGTAGTGCATGTAGTCGGACGAGAGGAAGAGAGAGTCTGGAGACTTCTTCTGTGATGGGATCAAATGTGGAAATTGAGCCAGGGAAAATGCAGTAACATTTCAGTAATAGAGCAGTAATTCATTGTTCAAAATATTGGACATTTTAACTTCCAAGTATTGTTTGCCTTACCCCTTTTGTTAGTGTCACAAAGCACACTGCGCAGGCGCGGGGGGAAATTTGAAAAGCACAATCGCCGGAAGCAGAACGCCGTCTGTGCTATTCACAGACGGCGATACGCAAGAGATGCCGAGGAGGGGGGGGAGAGGAGTGAAAACGCCGCCCTCCGGACCGGACCGCCCTGATTTACATAAAAGAATCCCGACTTTACTAAGGTATTTTGCTATCAAAACGGGGGTATCAGGATATATGATACCTACCGATAGCTTGCTTATGGGACGCACTATTCAGTCATATCTTTAGTTGATATGGCAAAAATGGGGTGACAGATTCCCTTTAAAAACTTTAGTGTGCAGCTCCAAAAATAAAAGAGCAAGAATGATGATGTGAACGGTCCCTGTAGGGCTTTCATATACTCGTCTCGGTTCTTCCAGCAAGTTACAGTGTTCACACTATCATGCCACTGCAACAATGCTTTAGGCTGAGTTCAAATGAGCGTATGAAAAAAATCATCATCCGATTTCCATCCAAAGACACACAGACAACTGTCCTCCGTGCGTTTTTTACATCTTTGGAATT
This sequence comes from Oophaga sylvatica, assembly GCA_033576555.1. Lineage (NCBI taxonomy): Eukaryota > Metazoa > Chordata > Amphibia > Anura > Dendrobatidae > Oophaga > Oophaga sylvatica. The sequence goes on from JARQOD010000005.1 coordinate 465,489,056, forward strand.
CAGTTTTATACATCATCAGTTAATAAAGATTATGAGAACAAATAGTTTCCCATGTAAATAATTGCGATGTATCTGTAAAAATCAGATGTAATATGGATTTTCTGTTCAAGGTCCGATTTCTTTTGCACACTCATAGACTTGTATAGGAGATTTTTATGTGAAATACGGTAGAGAATAGAAACGGCTTTACCGAATAAAATTGATCACTGAGCTGTCCTTGTGCTATCGATTTCAACATGGATAGCACATGTACTTAAAATACTCTGGTCTGCCTTAAAAGAGCACTTGTTGAGGTCTGGTTGGAATGGGAGAACACAATAGGGCAATACAGCAAAAGAAATAACTGAGGGTTGCGAGTGATGATAGTGCTCAACTTGGGGGTGGGGTAGAGACACAACACCCATAAGAGCCTTAGGAGCTGTAGCCAGTGGCCGAATAAATAAATATTACAGATTCATTGGGCTTCGCTTGTGGGAATGAAGAATCCCTTAATGGTGTAAAATTATGGTTTTTATTCAACCAAGTTTTGACTGGCACCTTTTTTCAAGGTAAAAAAATAATTTATTTGTTTTTACCCTGAAAAAGGCTTCAGTTCGGCTCCGAAACGCGTTGGTTGAATAAAAACCTTAATTTCCCCTTACGTCCCTCAGGACAGCACAATGGAGAGCGTCCTCCCTTGACCTATAGCGGGACAGGATCACAGAGAGGTTAAAAGGCCCCACCCACCTCCACCCTCCAGTGTTTTTCCTGTCCCTACAGGGGACGGTTGTATGAGAGGTTGCTCCAGGAGTGGAGCGAAGATAGAAGGTGGACGTTTTACAAGACCCAGGGGGATCGTGCTGCTGGATCCAATCCTTCCCCCTGTCAAGTAGCACCGGGGCTGAAACTCTCCTAGGGGGAGTACCTCAGCCACAAAGACCAGTGAGTGGATGAAGCTCCTGGGTAGAGCCGCTTCCTCCTTAGTGGAGGCTCTCGGCTCTGACACTGGCCGGCATTCCAGCACAAGATACCGGAAGGTGTGGTGCCATGGCGCTTCTGGTGACGTCAGGGCGCCGGAGCTAGAGGCCAGCGTGCGTTCCATGGTTGAACGCGGAGGTGCAGAACGAGACAGGCAACAGACAGGTTTCCTGGATCTCGGAGGGCACAAGAGAGGAAATCACTGGCAGTAATGCAGCATTCCTGGTGGGACGCCGCTTCCCTCCATACTGGGCTCTCGGCGTTTCCAGCTCCCCTGTCTTTCTAGCAGGTATGGAGCCAGCACAGGTGAGTGCATCATGGAATGTGTTGATGGCCTAGGCCTCTGGACTGATGCTAGTCTCATGCCGTTGTGCCGAAGCTGAAGCATAGAGCCTCATATGCTGAGGTGTGTTTCACATGTATGCAGTCAGGCCTTGGACCTCTAAGCTATAATAAGGCCATATGTCCAGGCTACATCTCATGATTTGACTTCAGTTAGTTACAACTTAACTACTCCATCCATAGGAGGGCTCATAGTGTTAATGCAGCACATCGTCTCCATGAACACTGCCCTCCAGCTGTGGGGCATTAATTAGCTCCTTCGGGTGGGGTCAATCTGACAAATGAGAACTACTATTCAGGCTTGAGATTTATCTGGAACTCTGAGAGTTTGCTCTCTTGGCTCTAACTGGGACCTGGTCTCTTGTTTGGACACCTTCAAGCATGGTATAGCAGTTGTACTGCAGCATAGTGCTTCTATGCATCATATTGAGTGCCTCTGTGCATCATATTGAGTGCCTCTGTGCATCAGATTGCATCAGAGTGTGACATCATAGCGCTTCATAGTGCCTTTGTGTCATGTTACATTATATATCATATTGCATCATTGTTCCTCAATGCATCTTATTGAGTGCCTCTGTGCATTGTACTGCATCATAGTGCCTCTATTCATCATATTGAGTGCCTCTGTGCATCATATTGAGTGCCGCTGTGCATCATATTGCATCAGAATGCGACATCATAGCGCTTCATAGTGCTTTTGTGTCATGTTACATCATATATCATATTGCATCATTGTTCCTCAATGCATCTTATTGAGTGCCTCTGTGCATTGTACTACATCATAGTGCCTCTATTCATCATATTGAGTGCCCCTGTGCATTGTACTGCTTCATAGTGCCTCTATTCATCATATTGAGTGCCTCTGCGCATTGTACTGCTTCATAGTGCCTCTTTTCATCATATTGAGTGCCTCTTTTCATCATATTGAGTGCCTCTGGGCATCATATTGAGTGCCTCTGTGCATCATATTGCATCAGAGTGCGACATCATAGCGCTTCATAGTGCCTTTGTGTCATGTTACATCATATATCATATTTCATCATTGTTCCTCAATGCATCTTATTGAATGCCTCTGTCCATTGTACTGCATCATAGTGCCTCTATTCATCATATTGAGTGCCCCTGTGCATTGTACTGCTTCATAGTGCCTCTATTCATCATATTGAGTGCCCTGTGCATTGTATTGCATCATGGTGTCTCTATTCATCATATTGATTGCCCCTGTGCATTGTACTGCATCATAGTGCTTCATAGTGCCTTTGTATCATATTACATCATATATCATGTTGTCTCTATGCATTATATTGAGTGCCTCTGTGCGTGGTACGGCATCATAGTGCTTCTATGCATCATATTGATTGCCTCTGTGCACCATATTGCATCAGAATGCTTCATAGTGCCTTTATGTGTTATATTACATCATTTATCAGATTCCATCATTGTTCCCCTATGCATCATATTGAGTGCTTCTGGGCATCGTATTGCATCATAGTGCCTCTAGACTTCATATTGAGTGTCTCTGTACATCACATTGCATCATACTGTTTCTATGCATCATATTGAGTACCTCTGTACATCACTTTGTATCATAGTGTCTCTATGCGTCATATTACATCATGGTGCCTTTGGGCATCATAGTACTTCATAGTGCCTCTATGCATTATATTACATAGTTCTACATAGTACTTCTATGCATCATATTACATCATTTTGCATCAGGGTGCATCTTGGTGTTTCATAGTGCCTTTGTGCAGCAGATTGCATCATGTTGCTTTATAGTGCCTCTATGCATCAGGTTGCATCAAGGTCCATCATTCTGCATGGGTGTCTTTCTGCATTATATTGCATTATATTACATCATAGTGTCTTTGTGCATCAAGGTGCATCATAGTGTCTATGCCTCATAGTGTCTTTCTGCATTACATTGCTTTATATTTCATCATAGTACATCATATTGCATCATAGTGTCTTTCTACATTATATTGCATCATATTACATCATAGTGTCTTTCTGCATCGTATTGCATCATAGTGTCTGTGTGAATTATACTGCATCATAGTGGCTGGGTGCATTTTATTGCATCATTCTGCATCATAGTCTTTGTGCATTATATGCATCAGGTTGTGGGTCCGCGGGGACTGGGTTCTCTCCCTTCGGTATCACCCTGTCATTGGGAATTTGTTTGCTGTGGACTGTGTCTGTGGCTTTGTGTGTGGCCCCTTCTCATGTACAGCACCATGGAATTGATGCCGCTGTAATAATATTGCATCATAGTGCTTTTGTGCATATTGCATCATAATGCTTCAGTGCCTCGAGACGTGTCATTCGTGTGTTATATTACCTCAGTGCTTCATAGTACATCGGACATTGTGGGTTTGTGCCTCTGGCTTAGACCTTCTGACTGGTGCCTTATTGCGTGGCCGCACAGTGTATGGTCGGCCCACCACTTCACATTTGTCTCGGGCCAACTCTGGTTATAGAGTCCTTAATTTTAGAACCCAGGTCCAGCTTCGGTTGCTTCATTCTTTGCAACTAGGCTTAGCCGGATGTTCAGCTATGCCTGAATTGGCCTAGTAACTTAGCATTTCTTCAGGATTGGAACAGAACTCTCAAGTGAGTTTCTGCCTTGAGGATTAAAGGCAAGTCTCTTCCATAGTTGGTTTTAAAGGGAGACAGACGTTTTTGGGGCTCATCCTGTAAGTGGACATACTACTGTGCTGAAAGCAGGAAATCTCATGAAGTGAGGAGGAAACTTTCCCGTCTCCACATATGGCAGTCGGACTAGTGTCTTTGATCAACACCCGGTAAACAGATTCTTGACCCCTAAATCCGTTGTATTACGTTTACCAGGGTCGGCATTATTGCCTTTGTACTTTATGGCAAATCGGCGGCACTGTCATGTGGCAGAAGATCCCATACCCACTGCTTGTACAGCAGTCAGGGCTCCTAATGTAAAAGAATCTGTATCCAGGACTCTGACAGTTAAGGCCTCATAGTCCTTCTGACTCACAGTAAAAAATCTCCATCTCGAGAGGAAGGAAACTACTTCCCTCTAGTTTTAGAATATGGTTCCTCCCACCAGGGCAGTCGGGGTGTATAAACATCTCTAAGAAAATTGCCTTTTACGATATAATATATAAATAATTTGGCACATACTGTATATATAATGTCGTAGCTAATAACTCATATAGAGACAGTCAAATATCCTGTGTCAAAGGATTTTTACCAACATCCCCCCCCCACCGCTTACTGTCATCGTTTCCAGAGTCCAGACTCCCCGTGTCTAACATCAGTAAAGCAAGAGTGGTGATCCATATCTTCCTTTCAACACTCCTACTGAGAAGCCCAATGTTGGTACTAGCAGGAGATATTACCTGCCAGATGGAGTATTTCCTTAGTTACAATAATATCCAACCCTTACTGGGGGTTGAGACCTCTAAGGTTTCGGAGTAGACATGATCTCCAGAATGAGTAGGGTACATACATCCCAATGCTCTGCCATTTTCCATGTACTAACTGTTATTCGGCTTGATCTTTCAGCAGTCCAGGGTCTCTGTCCTGCAGGTCTCCTCGTAGTATGGTAAGCCGGTCTCTAACCAAGGTTTAATCTGAGCCCAGGAGGACCAATGAAGGAACAGTCCCGTGTTGTTAAGCACATCCAGCCGATTACTGGTCTGTACAGTCCTCATCGTGTGGTGATTGTAACTATCACAATATTTTTGCTGGGCAATAAGATTTTTAAGGCTATTCTGTGGCTGCGGTGTCTATATCTATCACAATAACTGTAATTTCTGCGGTTCATTAATGGTATTGGGGTACAACGGCTGTGTTCACTCTCCGTCTCTGCGGCATATCTGGTTTACCACATTCATACTGGAATTGGCCATTATAAACATATCGGACACTCACTACTGTGATTATCTTTACGAATTTCTTTAGATATCTATATTTCTTTTTGATCTTTCAGATCATTTTTATATCTAGCCTGGTTCTTACCTGGGACTTTGGTCCTTGAGCTTCTGTTCCCACCCTGGGATGTTTCTTTGGTATTCTCCATTGTGCTGTCCTGAGGGACGTAAGGGGAAAAGGAAATTAGACCTACCGGTAATTCTATTTCCAGGTAGTCCCTCAGGACAGCACCCTTAATTCCCTCCCTTATGTTTCTCTTTAGGATTGCAAGGGATCAATCTTTGGTGGATGGTCCATCGAGTTGCCAAGGCTAGAGATAAAGAAGAAGTTGTTCAATGGTTTCTTACATACGCGTTTGTAAGGGCGCGTTTAGACCATTTCCTGCCATCCTTCGGTGGTACTTTGAAAAAACACTGGAGGGTGGAGGTGGGTGGGGCCTTTTAACCTCTCTGTGATCCTGTCCCGCTATAGGTCAAGGGAGGACGCTCTCCATTGTGCTGTCCTGAGGGACTACCTGGAAATAGAATTACCGGTAGGTCTAATTTCCTTTTTATACCATCAAGGATTCTTCATTCCTGCAAGCGGAGCCCAGGTACCGTGTTATCTCCACTGAACTTAAAAGAGCACTTTTAATATGTCTCCACTGTTGGATTGTGGAACAAAACACTCGTATCTCCTATATGGTTCAATACATTGATGAATCAGTTGTGTGGCCAAAGGGGCTAGCCAGCTCTTCTATACATACACTCTTTTCTTAACCGCTCTTGTTCTTTGAAATTTTAGCTTTATGGTAAGAGGAGCACATATAAACACTCCAAAGGACTTCAAGGATTTGGAAAAAATTTGAATTGAGTAGGATTCAATGACCATCTTCCTCCACAATACCATGGCTTATGAGAAAACCTTTAATAAGCCTTTTAAATAGATAATTTTAAAAGAAAAAGTCTCCAAAAATAGTGCAAAATACTTAAAACAAAAGCAGAAGTGAAAAGCTTAAACACTGTACACAATAAATGATACCAAAAGCGATTTGAATTCCCTTTTGATTGTTCTCGGTGACAATTACTTCAGGATCTGTCTGGCTTCACAGACGCGGCACAGTTTTCAGACTATATTTAAATCAATTGCACATGCTTTATTAATGAACAAGCTTTATACAATGGATGATAAGAATTTTATATACAATAAGGGATCAATTCATTACTTTGTGCTATCGTCCATTGCAAGGAATTAGTTAGTTATTGATTTCTGGTGGAATGAATTATCCTAATGGTTAGAATATCATTCTTATTAACAGAAATGACAGCACAGTCTTCGAGGAAAGATTGCTTACTGCTGCAATTAAACAGTTTTAACTCAATATTTAAAACAGCCAGAGGTCAAGAATTGAGAGGATTGTACTGGAGACTGCCGAGGGACATGTAAAAAAAAATCACATGACTCTTATTTAGAACTATAAAGTAGTTATCAAATTTAGACATTTTTGTATTCTGGATTTATTGTCCATGTAGTCCTCCAAGAGTCTTGTGGCAGCTTACAGGAGACACCATTCGCAGCTAAGAAACATCTACAAGCAGCGTCCAACTGGAGCACCTTGGGCCCACCAGAGAAAATCATTCTTGGAGCCCACTATGTAGCTACATAGAAATAAATACAAGACCACCAATTGTGCAGTAAAACACGCTATTATCAAGGTATAATATGAGGTAGTACACGTCTTAATGATATAGCAGGCGTAGGGTTGCACCACTCATAGAATATAATGTAACCCCCCTCATAGAATATAATGCAGCCCCTTCATAGAATATAATGCAACCCCTCATAGAATATAGTGCTGCCCCCCTCATAGAATATAATGTAGCCTCCCTCATAGAATATAATGCAGCCCCTCATAGAATATAATGTAACCCCCTCATAGACTATAATCCAGCCCCTTCATAGAATATAATATAACCCCTCATAGACTGTAATGTAGCCCCCTCATAGAATATAATGCAGCCCCTCAGAGAATATAATGCAGCCCCCTCATAGAATATAATGTAGCCCCTCATAGAATATAATGCAGTCTCTCATATAATATAATGCAACACACCCTCATAGGGTATGATGTAACCCCCTCATAGAGTATAATGCAGCCCCCACATAGGGTATAATGTAGCCCTCCCCATAGAATATAATGCAGTCCCCCATAGAGTATAATGCAGCCCACTTATAGGCTACTATGCAGCCCCCCATATAATATAATGTAGTCCCTCACAGGATATAATGCAGCCCCCTCATATAGTATCATGCAGCCCCCATAGAATATAATGTAGACCCCTCATAGGGTATAATGCAGCCCCTCATAAAATATAATGTAGCCCACTCAAATAGTATAATGCAGCCCCCTATATAATATAATGCAGCCCCCTCATGGGGTATAATGCAGCCCCTATATAATATAGCCCCCTCATAGGGTATAATGCAGCCCCCTCATAGGTGTATAATGCAGACCCCCCATAAAATATAATGTAGCCCCCTTAGAGTATAATCCAACCCTATCATAGGGTATAATGCTGCCCCCTCATAGGGTATAATGCAGCCCCCCCATAGAATATAATGTAGCCCCCTCATAGGATATAATGCAGCCCCTCCATAGAATATAATGTAGCCCCCTCATATATTATTATGCAACCCCCAAAGAATATAATGTAGACCCTCAGAGTATAATGCAGCACCCCTCCATAGAATATAATGTAGCTCCCTCATACAGTATAATGCAGTCCCCTCAGGGTATAATGCATCCCCCATAGAATATAATGTAGCCCCCTCATAGGGTATAATGCAGCCCCCCATAGAATATAATGTAGCCCCCTCAAAATATAATGCAGCCCCCTCATAGGGTATAATGCAGCCCCCCCCATAGAATATAATATGAGTAAGAGTTGCGGGTGTGGCAGGAAAAAACACGCACGTTAAGCTGCTATAATGCAGTTTCCTCAGGTGTAAACAACGATACCTGTACCGACTAAGTTGTGTTTTGGCTCACTTGGTGTGGTGGATCCTCCAAGCCAAAGGTCCGAGTGGGAACATGGGCCATGGGCATCAGTGCAGTAGGCAATTGAGGCATGTGGGTAACGGGTAGCAGGAGCACTATAGACTGCAGACAGACAGGAGACCGGGAAGCAGATAGTAAAAGTAATGGAGGCTGCAGGCAGACACGAGACCAGGTAGCAGAGGTACTAGAGCAGCAGCCCCGGCGGGGGTCGAACGACCAAAACACAGGGGTCGCTTAAAGGAGCCGGCGGCTGCAGCACTGTAGTGACAGCTGCAGCCGCCAGCTTCAAGAAGACATCCATACTTACCTTCTGTCGCTGCGTCCCTTTCGTCCGCGGCAGCTTCCTCCTGGCAGTGCGGTGACGTAGTACCGCTCATTAAGGTAATGAATATGGACGTGACGCCACTCCCATAGGCGTGGCGTCCATATTCATGCCCTTAATGAGCGGTATTACGTCACCGCTGCTCACAGGAGGAAGCTGACGTGGCCGACAGGGATGCAGGACCTGCAGCGACGGAGCGAGGAGGGTAAGTATGATGGGGGGAGGGGACGGAGGAGCAGAGCCATGTATACAGGATGGGAGGGGGAGCGGAGCCATGTATACAGGATGGGAGGGGGAGCGGAGCCATATATACAGGATGGGAGGGTGGGAGCGGAGCCATGTATACAGGATGGGAGGGGGGAGCGGAGTCATGTATACAGGATGGGAGGGTGGGAGCAGAGCCATGTATACAGGATGGGAGGGGGAGCGGAGCCATGTATACAGGATGGGAGGGTGGGAGCGGAGCCATGTATACAGGATGGGAGGGGGAGCGGAGCCATATATACAGGATGGGAGGGGGAGCGGAGCCATGTATACAGGATGGGAGGGGGAGCGGAGCCATGTATACAGGATGGGAGGGGAGAGCGGAGCCATATATACAGGATGGGAGGGGGAGCAGAGCCATGTATACAGGATGGGAGGGGGAGCGGAGCCATGTATACAGGATGGGAGGGGGAGCGGAGACATATATACAGGATGGGAGGATGGGAGCGGAGCCATGTATACAGGATGGGAGGGGGAGCGGAGCCATGTATACAGGATGGCAGGGGGAGCGGAGCCATGTATACAGGATGGGAGGATGGGAGCGGAGCCATGTATACAGGATGGGAGGGGGAGCGGAGCCATATATACAGGATGGGAGGATGGGAGCGGAGCCATATATACAGGATGGGAGGGGGAGCGGAGCCATGTATACAGGATGGGAGGGGGAGCGGAGCCATGTATACAGGATGGGAGGGTGGGAGCGGAGCCATATAAACAAGGGTGGGAGCGGAGCCTTGTATACAAGGGAGTCACATTCACATTATAAATGTTATAATTAAATGATGAGTATGCACTACTACTAAACTACAACCCCGTCCATAGCCCTGCCCCCTTATGACCAAAGCCCCACACCTCCATCCCCGCCCTGCCGGGCCCTGGAAGAATGGTCTTTCTTGAAGCCGGTCCCTGGTGCAAAAAAGGTTGGGGATCACTGGCTTAAAGCCATCGGAAAATACATATTTCCGATGGCTTTAGCCCAGTGGCATAGCAGGGGCGTAGTGTGGGCGGGCGTAGGGCGCGGGCGTAGCGTGGGCGGGCGGGGGGCGGTCCGCCCCAGGCAGCACGTGTGTGGGACGGTCCGCCCCAGGCAGCACGTGTGTGGGGCGGCGTGGCAGCAGCAATTCCTCCTCCCACGGAGTCACAGTGCAGCGGCCCGGGACCCTCCGGAGCTGAGCGGCGGGTCAGTGAGTCCACTGTGCGGGGAGAGGGGGGACCCGGCCTGAGCAGGCGGCGCAATACTTACCTCTCCCCGTGCCTCCGTAGCTCCGGGCTCCAGGGGGCGCCTGCAGGGCGCCCGCGCTTCCTGTCACAGCAGCGCCGCTGGATGACGTCATCATTCAGCGGCGGGCTGTGGCAGAGAGCACGGGCGCCGGACAGGTGAGATGTGAGGTGTATGTGTCTGTGTGTATCAGTGTGTGTCTGCCTGCGTGTGTGTATGTGAGAGAGTGCTGCGGTGCTGTCTATGTGTGGTGCTGTATGTGTGATGGTGATGGGGGGAGGCAGTGATGGTGGTGAGGAGGCAACGATGATGATGGGGAGCCAATGATGATGGGCAGGCAAAGATGATGATGATGGGGAGGCAATGATGATGATGGGCAGGCAATGATGATGATGGTGATGGGGAGGTGATGATGATGGGGAGCCAATGATGATGAGCAGGCAATGATCATGATGATGGGGAGCCAATGATGATGGGCAGGCAATGATGATGATGGGGAGGCGATGATGATGGGGAGGCGATGATGATGGGGAGCCAATGATGATGGGCAGGCAATGATGATGATGATGGGGAGCCAATGATGATGGGAAGGCAATGATGATGATGGGGAGCCAATGATGATGGGCAGGCAATGATGATGATGGGGAGCCGATGATGATGGGGAGCCAATGATGATGGGCAGACAATGATGATGATGATGGGGAGGCAATGATAATGGGGAGGCAATGATGATGGGGAGGCAATGATGATGATAATGGGGAGTCTTTCCACAGTGCCCTTTCCTGAGCCGTAACAGTGCAGAACGCAGCACAGTGCAGAGGAGAGCTCCATATTTTGTATGGAGCATTATATGGGGACCAGTATTCTTTATGGAGCATTATATTTGGCCCATAATACTGTATGGAAGACTATGTGGTGCCCATAATATTGTATGGAGAACTGTAATTATTTTTTGGTTTGGGGGTCACCACAACATGAGGAACTGTATTGCGGGGTCACGGCATTAGAAAGGTTGAGAACCACTGTACTAGAGGCTGCAAGCAGACAGGAGACTAGGAAGCAGGTAGCAGAGGTACTGGAGGCTGCAAGCAGACAGGAGACTGCAAAGCAGGTAGCAGAGGTACTGGAGGCTGCAGGCAGACAGGAGACTGGGAAACAGATAGCAGAGGTGCTGGAGATTGTGTGCAGACAGGACTCAGGAACACTAAAAATCTTAATACTAAGGTGTGTGTCCTGGTGAGCGTTATATAGGCCTAGGCAGAAGATCACATGGAACCATGCAAGGCCACCTGCAAAGTATGACCTGGAGCACAACAGAGTTCAGAGGACCAGGGTGAGGGGAGCGAAGCCGGGATTTGAGACAAGTGTGTAACAAGTAGTGATTGGTCCTCCTCTGGTTTGTTTGAGACTACTTATTGAAACATGATCCAGTTTTTTATCATCCATAACTTCTGATCAAGCCATAGCTTGTATTATAGCTGTTTAGGGGGTCACTCCTAATGATGCACTTTGGTATTTGCCCTGACATAATGTAATATATAGCCTCATGCCCTTCTTGTTAAGAAAATAGATAACCTGCCCCTATTCTCATCACTCACAGCCTTTTACTGGTATGAAGCAATAATGAAGGCTACATGTTGGCAGCCACAGAAGTTTCCATAAACCCTTCCAAGCCCCTACATGCCTCAGACACAAATGCATCTATTATTTACCTACCACAGACGTGCCTGCTAAATTGTCCCTTAAAGAGGACCTTTCACCAGATTTTTTCTGAGTCCCTGCTTCGCTGATTCTGGAACAGTTGTTCTTTTTCTTCTGTGCCTCTCTGTTCTAAAGTTATGCATTTAGTAATAAACATACACATTTTCCCTTCAACCAACCTGTCTGTGTGTGTTTACTTTTTGTCCTTCAATGCTGGACAATGAAAACATGGCTCTTCTAGGGTCAGTGGGGCAGGGCCAATTGAAGGAGATACAAAGCTTACATTTAAAAATTCGGTGAAAATTACCGCAAATTGCCATAGTTGCAGTCTTACGTCAGGCACCATCTGGGACAAATACACAAGAACAACTAAGGCCTTATTGAAACTTAATATATTTATTGCAGATTTCTGATGCAGATTCTGCAGGAAAAATCCCCAATGTAATGTCAGTGGTTGGGTTAACGAAACACTATTCACTTACAAAGAGGATACTTTGCACCCAGGCAGTTCAACTTTTGTAGGCCAAGCATAAAGGGTGAGCATTCAGAGAGAGCTGACCCCTGCTCATCTAGACAAAACTTTGTGGGGCTGATTTATCAAACTGTTATGCTACGAAAGTGGAGTTTAGCTTTGAGAAATTGCAAAATGTTTGCGCAACCCGGAGTTGCACAAAAGACTAGTAACTTTTGTCATTTTCCCATTACTTTGGATTAGCACAACCAAAATGAATGGGACTGTGAAGGAGTCGAGCTATGGCTACCCCCTTCCCCCATTAAATTCATGCACAAATTCTTGCACACACCACTTACTAGAGGCGCCAAATTCATCAAGTGCCATGTGCCTTATAATGAATTCAACACTGTGTACTCTGTACACCCTGGAGTATTTCTGGTGAAGGGTCCTAATGAACCCGTAACGTTGCTAAAGCTGAATACAACCACATTTGATGTTTAAATTTGGATCTGGATCAGAATATGTGAATTAAAGCCACATCAGGCAAACCCAGTGTTGGGGTGCTATCCAGTAGGAGCCGCATAGCAAAATCTGGGCAAATTTGAGGGCAAGCAGAAGATTTCAGGATTCACAGCATTCTTTTATGGCTTTCTGAGATTTGTAGCAAAGTTCACCTGACATAAAAGATGAAATCTCTGGAAATACATGGTAAACTGTACATGTAAAATCCCTGTTCAGGGCATATTTGCATTTTTTTCAGCTGATGATCACCATTTCCACACTTTCTGTGCGCACCCTACAGAAATCAAAACTTCTGCTCTGAAAATAGATTTTTATTCAATCACTTTGTGTTTCATCTAAAAACAAAATGGTAAGATGCAATTAGTAATTGTCTCATACACTACAAAGCCCACAGGGCCCTTGCAATAAGCAGCGCTCATGATTACGCCGGTGGCAGTAGAGGATAGAAAGGTCAGGTTTAACATCCTACACATGTTAACCATATTTTGCAAACCGGACTGAGGCTGTGGTAAATGTTTATCTTGCAGTTTGGGTAGCGTACATAAGTAAAAACCATATGTGCAGCTTCATTATGGGCTTTACATCTGGCATCCTCTGGTTCTGCTTCAAACCTTCTGACTGCAGATGGTATAATTTAGACCGTCCGATCTTGCAGGTGGCTGTGAGCTACTTTAATGCTGCCAGGTTGGCAGCCAGATAGAAGATAATTTGGGCATCGCTAAAAATTCTAAATATAAATTGCTGAGTCAATCTCTGGAGATCACTCTCGGAGCACATACAAACGAATACAAATATCCATCTGCTTGTACTTAAATCAGAAAGGGCTATCATCATGTTTCAGGTTGACATCTTTTTTTCCCACTGAATTACTAAAAATTGCTTCTCATAAAGGTAAAGTAATTCTTTGATTCCGAGAATTTAACCCATTGCCCTTGTAAAGTGGAAAATGCCATTTCTTTAACCACGAGAAAAACGTGGCCACTGTTACTTGGAATTTTTCCTGTCCCATGGACCAAACAAGCAGATATAGGAGAATTTGGATGTGTTTAGCTTTCATCTATTCGAGCCTCGCAATGGAAAAGTGAAGTGAAGAGGCCTACATTTTTGGACTTCACCAATATTCATTTCTATACTTAAGGAATAGCTAACCTTTTACTTATTTTTTAAAAATTTTGTCCAGCATGAAACTTTGAAAATCACGTTATTAGAAGATTTGCCTGCATTTCTATAAAACAATTGTGCATAAATGTCTTCCACAACAATGGTTTTCATCAGCGAATTTGACTTTAGCTGCATTGATTACAGAACATATGAATTTGGAGTACAGCTGATGGCAGTGAAAGGATCAGCTCAGCACCTGTGACTCAGTAAAGGCTCATTCAGATGTCTATTTTTCTCACATATGAGAAAAACAGACTGATTATTTTCATCAGACTGATCAGAGATTGATGAAAGTGTGGTCCAAGTGTCATCCATTTAACTCATACGTGGAGAATTAAAAAAAAACAAAAAGTTTCTTCACCTTTTCCTTTCTGACAGTCCATGAAAATCAGACCGTGCTTGGATGTCATCCCAGTGCAGTCTGATTTTTTTCACCCACCCATTGACTTGCATTGCCAGTTTTGATGCAACTCTCAGATCATAATTGGACAGGTTGCCACGATTTTCTGTGGATGGAAACATCACAGACATGTGAGTGTCTCCATAGACTACACAGGTGTTTGGGTTCTATCCATGAAAACCCCGCATAGCAGTCGAACAATCTGACAACTGAATAAGCTGCAGCTCAAAGGATAAGCTGCTGCCGTAGGTTGTTTTGATCAACACAACATTCAGAGAAGGAGACAGGTGCTGACTCATCACTGCCATTATCTGTACTCCAAATGAGTACATTCCGATATTGTAGGTGAATACAGGCAAATAGACTGGAGAAAGCAGGGGTTTGGAACATATTTATGAGGTTTTTTTTTTTACAGGACTGAAGACAAATTCCCTAATAATGTGATTTGTAAAGTTTCATAACTCTTCATGCTGGACAAAATTCTAAAAAAAACTAAATGGAATAAATAAAAAAGTAGTTGCTCTTTAATTGTTCATGCAAATGTATGGATCCTATAGCGGTAATATAGTTTGATACATCCATATATGTACACGTGGCTAGTTTTTCTGAAATGTTTTGATTTGTTTTATAGTAAGTCAGAAAATGTGCCCAAATTATTAAAACGGTGAAACTGCATAAAGCAGAACATCACTATGATCTGTGTTTGTAAATCAACATGATTGGTGCTAAGAAGACTTAGAATCTCAGAGGTCTTGATATCTTTTTGTGACTTAGACAATATCTTGTCGCGGTTCCCTTACAGAAGCAGCGTCATCTGCTGGGCCACCAGTTTTGACCGGCACATGTCTGTCAATGGATGGAAGACGTCATGAGAATGAAGAGAGTTGGCATGATGGCTGCCGCGAATGCTATTGCCTCAATGGACGGGAAATGTGTGCGCTGATAACTTGTCCTGTTCCCGGCTGTGCCAATCCCACCATTCTTCCAGGACAGTGTTGTCCCTCATGTCCAGGTAATTTTAGATAATAACATAATCACTGATAGCACAAGCCTGTAGATTCTCTAACATCGTCTGCTGTCATTTTAGCAGTTCTGATAATACCTGCTTTATGTCTCTGTAGAATTTCCAGTTAAAACCTTGTAGAATTATTTTTTGTGCTCGTTTCAGACTCCTTGCTCTTTTGTTTTTCTTTAACTTTTC
The DNA here is from genome assembly GCA_033576555.1 of Oophaga sylvatica. Taxonomy (NCBI): domain Eukaryota; kingdom Metazoa; phylum Chordata; class Amphibia; order Anura; family Dendrobatidae; genus Oophaga; species Oophaga sylvatica. The sequence continues at coordinate 465,504,545 of JARQOD010000005.1, forward strand.
AGTCATCTAGATCTGTTCCAGGTTTGGAGTGATTGAAACACCTTTGGCTAATAAAGTGTGCCTGATGTTAAAAAATTGATAACAAACATCTAATCCTTTGATGAAACCGAGCAAGGAGAAAAAGTGATTGACGTAGGAGAAAGCTTTTGATAAACAGTTCCTCTAGTGTTTGACCTCTTCTGTTCGTTATTGATCAGTCCACGCGAGATGAAGTTATAATAGTGAAGTTAGGATTTCAGATATACAGTCAGGGCCAGAAATATTTGGACAGTGACACAATTTTCGCGAGTTGGGCTCTGCATGCCACCACATTGGATTTGAAATGAAACCTCTACAACAGAATTCAAGTGCAGATTGTAACGTTTAATTTGAAGGGTTGAACAAAAATATGTGTTAGAAAATGTAGGAATTGTACACATTTCTTTACAAACACTCCACATTTTAGGAGGTCAAAAGTAATTGGACAAATAAACATAACCCAAACAAAATATTTTTATTTTCAAAATTTTTGGCGAATCCTTTGGAGGCAATCACTGCCTTAAGTCTGGAACCCATGGACATCACCAAATGCTGGGTTTCCTCCTTCTTAATGCTTTGCCAGGCCTTTACAGCCGCAGCCTTCAGGTTTTGCTTGTTTGTGGGTCTTTCCCTCTTAAGTCTGGATTTGAGCAAGTGAAATGCATCCTCAATTGGGTTAAGATCTGGTGATTGACTTGGCCATTGAAGAATGTTCCACTTTTTTGCACTCATGAACTCCTGTGTAGCTTTGGCTGTATGCTTGGGGTCATTATCCATCTGTACTATGAAGCGCCGTCCAATCAAGTTTGCAGCATTTGGCTGAATCTGGGCTGAAAGTATATCCCGGTACACTTCAGAATTCATCCGGCTACTCTTGTCTGCTGTTATGTCATCAATAAACACAAGTGACCCAGTGCCATTGAAAGCCATGCATGCCCATGCCATCACGTTGCCTCCACCATGTTTTACAGAGGATGTGGTGTGCCTTGGATCATGTGCCGTTCCCTTTCTTCTCCAAACTTTTGGCTTCCCATCATTCTGGTACAGGTTGATCTTTGTCTCATCTGTCCATAGAATACTTTTCCAGAACTGAGCTGGCTTCTGGAGCTGTTTTTCAGCAAATTTAACTCTGGCCTGTCTATTTTTGGAATTGATGAATGGTTTGCATCTAGATGTGAACCCTTTGTATTTCATGGAGTCTTCTCTTTACTGTTGACTTAGAGACAGATACACCTACTTCACTGAGAGTGTTCTGGACTTCAGTTGATGTTGTGAACGGGTTCTTCTTCACCAAACAAAGTATGCGGCGATCATCCACCACTGTTGTCTTCCGTGGGCTCCCAGGGCTTTTTGGATTGATGAGTTCACCAGTGCTTTCTTTCTTTCTCAGGATGTACCAAATTGTAGATTTTGCCACTTCTAATGTTGTAGCAATTTCTTGGATGGGTTTTTTTCTGTTCTTGCAGCTTAAGGATGGCTTGTTTCACCTGCATGGAGAGCTCCTGTGACCACATGTTTCCTTCACAGCAAAACCTTCCAAATGCAAACACCACACCTCAAATCAACTCCGGCCCTTTCATCTGCTTAATTGAGAATGACATAACAAAGGGATTGCCCACACCTGTCCATGAAATAGCCTTGGAGTCATTTGTCCAATTACTTTTGGTCCCTTTAAAAACAGGGTGGCACATGTTAAGGAGCTGAAACTCCTAAACCCTTCATCCAATTTTAATGTGGATACCCTCAAATGAAAGCTGAAAGTCTGAACTTCAACTGCATCTGATTTGTTTTGTTTCAAATTCATTGTGGTAATGTCTAGAACCAAAATTAGATAAATGTTGTCTCTGTCCAAATATTTATGGACCTAACTGTAACTCTTCCCTGCCCTCTGTTTTGGACACCAGCCATTCTCCCTTATACAATGTAATTTCTCAAATTTCAGAAGCTAAACAAGATACATATATCGGCTCTGGTAAGGGCAGTACCTAGCGATATGAAGTTAATGATTTCTACTGCTAGATTCATATGCCTTTTAAACTTCTTTGAAGACCTTACCATGGATCCGTCTTTGCTAAGTGATATATCAGATTTCCATTGTTTGGAAATGATTGTCTTATTTCCAATAACTGCCCATTGTAGCATGTAAATGGGAACAATGGAAATGGCTTATCATTGATTTTACAATAGGAAACATTTTTCTAGTCATAACAAAAAAAGTCTATAATATTTGTGCATAGATCACGATAATACAAGAGGCTTGAGCAAGGAAAATACAGTGTGCCATCTGTTCAACATACAGGCTTTAAGCTTTTCTAATATCAGAGGTAAAAGCATGAAGTCCACCATAATTGTCCAGCTCGTTTTGACATCTTTTGGTTATGCCTTGATTATTAACTAAAAGTTCGAAACACCTTGCTCGATTACAGTGGTTTACTGGCAGCATGTATCAGGTATTGACCATGATTTCAGCCATGCATGTTTAAATCTGACTCGCTGAAGTGTTGGAGAGTAAAACATTCTTTAAAAACCATCCAGTACCCAGCCATATGGGAGATTAGTCAGAAGGCGGGTCTCCTGCGGCTTCTTCCAGCCGATTGCCAAGAACTCACAAGTCACTCCCTATAAACGCACTGTGGTAGACCGGCTCACTCGACTAGACACAGAGGTAGAAATGGAACACTGTCTCTTTAACAACGTGCTTGGTTTTGTAAGTGCAGCAAAAACCAAGCTGGACAGAAGTAAACACGGCCCTCTGGGCAAAACAGCAAAACAAAAAGCAGTCCTTCTCTTAGCCGGGATCAGCCCACTCAGGGTTACCAATGTCTTTTAACACAGGCACAAACACTTCACTGGAGTGTTCCTCTCCAGACACTGAACACATCTGCCTTTTTAGGCCAGCTACTTAAGCCTCAGAACACACCCTGGGTGGGGATAAGGTGGACATCATCCCACTCTATGGATGTCCACATAAAAGCCAGCCCATTATGCAAATTAGCTTAACCCCTCATGTCACTTAGTGTGCTGGAGGAAAAATCTGGGTTTTATATCACTTACGCCATTAAGCGTAGTGAAACATATCTCCACTCCAGTACTTTACCAGTGACTTTGTCACAACACACAAAGGGAAACCTTTCATTCCAGATCAACGGGCGAGGAGAAGCCACCAGGGACCCACCTGTCCAACTAGTCTCCTGTGCGTCTCAGGTCCCGGACAGTTTTTAAAGTATTTGTTTCTCTGAAATGCTGCAGTCTTCAGAGTCAAATATACATGGCTGAAATGATGCAGCCAGTGTCTGATACATGATGTTTGTGGATCAGGCAGCATCTATCAAGTTCCCTTTAAGTTCAATAGACCATGTGATTATCCTTGATCAATCCTCCAGTATAACCGAACATATGTGTATGAATCCATGCACTAAGTGTCTCTGCCAGATTTTCCTTCCTAATAGGGCGAGTTATCATCATCTTTTTGTATAACACATTAGGAATTATTAATCCAGTAATGAAAAAATGGATTGTTACCTGGAATTTAAAATGAACCTTTCATTATATTCATGGTGCCCAATCAGTTTGGCTCAGAGTCTGGCTGTGTAATTGCAGCCCAGTTTGTTTTACTCTGATTTAAGCCTATGTCCCATCCCCTGATGACTCCGTTAGCACGGTGAAACAGGTGGACGCTGGTGCTAAAATTTGTTGTCCTTTTCAGCCAATATGTATTAACATACTGGGTGCTATATACTTTCTAAATATAAGTTATCAGGAATACTGCATGAAATAACTGCAGACTTCTGAGACAGATTAGGGACAAAACGTTTTATACCCTTTGTATATTCTTTATTTTAATTAATAAAACTAAAAGTTAGATTTTATGGTTTCCAAGTGAGGGTTTATTCGGGGTCCTCCCCAATTTGGAAATTATATGTATATATATATATATATATATATATATATATATATATATATATATATTACAGTACAGACCAAAAGTTTGGACACACCTCATTTAAAGATTTTTCTGTATTATGACTATGAAAATTGTACATTCAGACTGAAGGCATCAAAACTATAAATTAACACATGTGGAATTATATACTTAACAAAAAAGTGTGAAACAACTGAAAATATGTCTTATATTCTAGGTTCTTCAAAGTAGCCACCTTTTGCTTTGATTACTGCTTTGCACACTCTTGGCATTCTCTTGATGAGCTTCAAGAGGTAGTCACCGGAAATGGTTTTCACTTCACAGGTGTGCCCTGTCAGGTTTAATAAGTGGGATTTCTGGCCTTATAAATGGGGTTGGGACCATCAGTTGTGTTGTACAGAAATCTGGTGAATATACTCTGATAGTCCTACTGAATAGACTGTTAGAATTTGTATTATGGCAAGAAAAAAGCAGCTAAGTAAAGAAAAATGAGTGGGCATCATTACTTTAAGAAATGAAGGTCAGTCAGTCCGAAAAATTGGGAAAACTTTGAAAGTGTCCCCAAGTGCAGTTGCAAAAACCATCAAGCGCTACAAAGAAACTGGCTCACATGAGGACCGCCCCAGAAAAGGAAGATCAATAGTCACCTCTTCTGAGGATATGTTTATCCGAGTCACCAGCCTCAGAAATCGCAGGTTTTACAGCAGCTCAGATTAGAGACCAGGTCAATGCCACACAGAGTTCTAGCAGCAGACACATCTCTACAACAACTGTTAAGAGGAGACTTTGTGCAGCAGGCCTTCATGGTAAAATAGCTGCTAGGAAACTACTGCTAAGGACAGGCAACAAGCAGAAAAGACTTGTTTGGGCTAAAGAACACAAGGAATGGACATTAGACCAGTGGAAATCTGTGCTTTGGTCTGATGAGTCCAAATTTGAGATCTTTGGTTCCAACCACCGTGTCTTTGTGCGACGCAGAAAAGGTGAACGGATGGACTCTACATTCCTGGTTCCCACCGTGAAGCATGGAGGAGGTGTTGTGATGGTGTGGGGGTGCTTTGTTGGTGACACTGTTGGGGATTTATTCAAAATTGAAGGCATACTGAACCAGTATGGCTACCACAGCATCTTACAGCGGCATGCTATTCCATCCGGTTTGCGTTTAGTTGGACCATCATTTATTTTTCAACAGGACAATGACCCCAAACACACCTCCAGGCTGTGTAAGGGCTATTTGACCAAGAAGGAGAGTGATGGGGTGCTACGCCAGATGACCTGGCCTCCACAGTCACCAGACCTGAACCCAATCGAGATGGTTTGGGGTGAGCTGGACCGCAGAGTGAAGGCAAAAGGGCCAACAAGTGCTAAGCATCTCTGGGAACTTCTTCAAGATTGTTGGAAGACCATTTCCGGTGACTACCTCTTGAAGCTCATCAAGAGAATGCCAAGAGTGTGCAAAGCAGTCATTAAAGCAAAAGGTGGCTACTTTGAAGAACCTAGAATATAAGACATATTTTCAGTTGTTTCACACTTTTTTGTTAAGTATATAATTCCACATGTGTTAATTCATAGTTTTGATGCCTTGAGTGTGAATGTACAATTCTCATAGTCATGAAAATACAGAAATATCTTTAAATGAGAAGGTGTGTCCAAACTTTTGGTCTGTCCTGTATATATATATATATCTATATCCCTCCAAAGACCATCTTAATTCCTCATTATTTTTGTTATATTACTCTGAGAGGGCATTTCAGAGAAAACATAGTTTAAGGATCTCGCTAGGAACCATAGACAAAAATGTGACTACACCACCCCAGGCCTGCTTTTCCCCGCTCTGCTCCTGTTGATTGACAGGTCTCTCCAAATGCACGTAATGGGAGAGACCTGTCAGTTATAGTGAGCAGGGCTAGTCCCTGGTCAGCTCTTCAAACTATATTTGATCTGAAATGTAGGAATATCTACAGATTAAAACATACTAGGCAATCACACAGCCAGACTCTAATTGATGCTGAGCGTGGCTGGGCGCCATGAGTCTACTGACAAGTTCCCTTCAAATCCCTATTGTGTATGTGTCCAACTTAAAGCCACACGTCTATCACTAGAGCAGAAGGTTGGAGCATCGTCTCTTCTCTCCTAGAGCTCTGCGTTATGTCGTTGCTATGTTCCTTTTACACATTTCTGAATACATTTACAGTGTGGTATTTCCAGTTGAGGGGACGGAGGATTGTCAGATGGTCATGGCAGATTTTCATCCTCTGGCACTAAACCGTTATGGTTTCTATTGGAGAACTGTGAGCAGATATTTAGCAATCTGTGAGAAATTCATGCACAAAGTATTTTAGCAAACTATAACTTTTCATGAGCCAATGGATTAGCACAATTACTGAAGGCATCATACCCCTTTAGTAATGTTGGCTGTCCACAACATAATCAATTTCTTCTTCGTAATCCAATACTAGGAGATATCGCAGCTCCATTCATCTTTTCTGGCGATCAACTGAAATGCAGTTTGTCTTTAGGAAGAAGCCACAAGCACGAGAACAATGATAGACTGATTAATGTTGCTGCCCTGCCGTACTTAGTATTAGCTATGTCAATGCACTGCCTGATTCCTCAGAGAAGTTGGCCGAATCCTTAAAGCAGCAGAACAATGAGGATTTGGTCTTTTTCTTACATTGCGTTCGCTCTAATAGAATCTGAACCTGTTGTTAATAATCATTGTCTTCTCAGGTAGCTGCGGCACTGTAGATAGTGGAACAAGAGGTGCTATTAATCAATGCCAATGAAATGCGTAAGACGCAACAGCTTTCCGGGACTCGTCCAAGGTCAATGGATAGTGAAAGCCACTCTTTCTTTTTTTATTTAAGCTTGCGCCACAAAGCAATTCTTCTGTCAGTTTATTTTCAATAGTTGCAGAAAATAACTTCCTCTGAGCGCCGCCTTTAGATTGTGTCAAATAAGCACCGTTTTATAATCGCCCCTTATAAATCAAAAAAAGCAAACAAAGCCTGTCAAGTCCCTGTATTATTACAAGAGACCTGTGGCATTATGCTTTGGTTTATGCGAAGAGCGCCTCTGCAAATTGCAATCTGACGGTGCCCTCAGCCACCTGTCCTAACGGAGATAAATGAGGACCATCTGCGGCTGCATAATAAAATGAACAACGTAAATGCTTGACCTAATTATTATTAATAAGCTGTTATTATACCACCAGTGTGCTGCAAGCGCCCCGTGCTGTTCTGTACACCAGGACCAAATGCCAATGGTTAACTCACACAGCGGCTTCAGGCTGGCACAGCAGAAGGTTGTGCTATCTGCTCCACTCGCATGAAACCACTCCAACCGTCTAAGACTGGCGGCACAGCAAGAGTAGGATTAGGGCAAGAGTAGGATTAGAGGAAGGCAGTCTGACAAAGTGAATCAAGGATGTCAGACAATTTGGCTTTAGCTACATTAGTTGAATGCATTCACATTCAGTAACTTTTAGTAAGCAATTGTTTAATACATCATATTCTTCAACCTTTTTTTTTCCCTTTGGGGATTACTCAGAGTAACACAATATGGCGGATGCATAAAGAATTCTAACATTCACTTTTGGAATTCGATATGGTTGCTGTGGGCATTTTAGTTATTTTTTTATTGGCATTAATCTTACTTCTGCGTCCTGATGTACTAGGAAAAAACATACAGACTATGAATGTCCAGGAGCCCTAAGTAACAAAAATAAAGCCAATAATAATCAATAGAGCTTGTATATTTAAAGGGAACCTGACCGTAGTACATGAAGTCTGATCTGTGTACAGCAGGGCATAGAGAAGGAAAACCTGAGCAGAATGATATATAGGTTTGTTCTAAAAATTCAACATAACTTGTATTTTATTCATTGAAATCCCTTGTGTTTGTATGTATAGAAGTCAAGTGGGCAGTCCTACTTAGTGATTGACACTAATCTCTGCATGCACAGTCATATAGAGAAGGCTGTCAATCACTGAGTAGGACCACCCACTGGGTTTCTGTGCATTCAAACACCAGGAATTTTAATGAATAAAATGCATGTTGTGCTGGAACGTTTCCAAAAAAATGGAAATCATATCTAATCAGCTCTCCCTGTCCTATAATATTTTACCTACAGATCAGATGTCATGTTTAATATGACAGGTTCCCTTTAACGAAGGCAGAGTGTGTGAGCAGTGAGACACAAGCCTTTAAACACTGCTGATTTTGTCATCTCATCGTCTACGATACTTGTGGATCTTAGATCTGTCACATGTAATTCAGGTGCTTTATAACTGAGATTTAAGGCCTTCGATTTCTGTGTTATATAATTTTCTGTTATACTTTCTAACTGATGCCATTCGGAACCGTATAGACACTGAGATAAGTGAGCAGTCTATGAAAGTGCAGTGATCATTGTGGATTATGTGCCAGGAGCCTTAATCGTCACCTTTTTATTCTTTATGTTATTGTCAAGGCCAAGTTTGTTGACAATGCAGTCAAGGGTAGATAATTGAATAGGAATATGTCTCTTGACCACTCGCTTTATAAAAGGAATAGTTCTGAAGCGAAGAACCAAAGGTTGTTCCATTACTAATCCTTTAATAATCTGATGACTTCAACAAACTTTGTGAAGCCCTTGACATTTGAGCAATACTGTAGAACTCCTTGACTTGTGATTTTAGGTTTTGTGGAGAACATGGTATTACATGTTATGTAGAAATGTAAATGTGTTTCTCTGGCACAAATGAGGATGCTAATTTCTTGCAAATGAAAGCTTAGAAGCAAAACCTTTCAGGAGCTATCTATTGTAATAGTGTTGGATTAGGTTTTTTAGAGATGTGCTACATTTGCAGGTAAGCATAATCATAATTTGCTACTTAATTGGCAGAAGGTGCTTCGGATCGTTTATTTTTTTGTTTTATTTTGTTTAAACTAATTACTACATGTTCTATTATTAGGCATGTGCGTGGTTGGAATTCATTGAAAAAATGGGCTTAATATTTTTTAAGGCAACCATATACTTTAGACTTAAAGGTGTTGTCTAGGCTTGGGGTTCAATTTTGTAGTCACGCGATGTTATTGCAGACTTGTGAATCCTCACTGAGGGCAGTGTTTGTGCTGTCAGAGTTCTCCAGTCCCGGGAGCGGGTGGACATGTGACTGTAAGTATGCAATTTACATACACATGGTCACGTGCCAACTAGACGTGCCCGATGTTGATCAATACAACTGGATTGCGTGAGGCAGGACATGTCTAGTTGGAATGAGGCTGAAAGTATGCAAATCCCATACCTGCGGTCATATGACCGCTTGATCCCGTCGCCAGCATCATGCACTGTTTGTGCTGTGAGGATTGGCAAATCTGTGGTCACATAGAGTGACTGCAGACTTGAGCCCTAGGCCTGGATCAGGGCCGGCTCCAGGTTTTTATGGGCCCCAGGCGAAAGAGTCTCAGTGGGCCCCCTTAACACAGACCACGATTCATGATGCACAGATACTGCAGAGAAATATGGGTATAGCACAATGCCAAACACTTCTCTTCTTCCATTACATGACTGATACCTATTATAAATTGTACAATAGCTCAAAAACCGCCAAATCCTCACAGCGCACAGTACAGACTGGACAGTACAGTCCTCCATACAATATTATGGGCACCACATAGTCTCCCCCTCATCACCCATATAATACCCCATGCAGGATGTCACCCCGCCATCCCCCATATAATGCTCCATACAGAATACTGGACCCAATATAATGCTCCATACAGAATACTGGACCACATATAATGCTCCATACAAAATATGGAGCTCTCCTCTACACTGTGCTGCGTTCTGCTGCTGTTACGGCTCAGGAAAGGGCGCTGTGGAAAGACTCCCCATTATCATCATCATTGCCTGCCAATCATCATCATCATTGCCTTCCCTCATCATCATTGCCTGCCCATCATCATCATCATTGCCTCCCTATTATCATCATTGCCTCCCCATTAATATTATCATCATTGCCTTCCCATTATCATTGCCTCCCCATCATCATCATTATCATTTTATCATTGCCTACCCATTAATATCATCATCATCATTGCCTTCCCATTATCATTGCCTCCCCATCATCATCATTATCATTGCCTCCCCATTAATATCACCATCATCATTGCCTTCCCATTATCATTGCCTCCCCATCATCATCATTATCATTGCCTCCCCATTAATATCATCATCATCGCCTTCCCATTATCATTGCCTCCCCATTATCATCATCGCCTTCTCACCACCATCACTGCCTGCCTCCCCCCACCACCATCAAACATACAGCACCGCAGGCAGCACTCTCTCACATAGGCAGACACACACACACACGCCTCACCTGTCCGGCGTCCGCGCGCTCTCTGCCACAGCCGGCCACTGAATGATGACGTCATTCAGCGGCGCTGCTGTGAGAGAGGAAGTGCCGGTGCAGGCGCCCCCTGGAGCTCGGAGCTGCGGCAGCGGAGGCACGGGGAGAGGTGAGTATTGCGCCGGCTGCTGCCGGGGCCCTGAGCAAGCGGGGGGGCCCAGTGGCGGCGCTGACACAGCTAACAGGCGCCGGGGTGCCCGACGGCAAGTGGGCCCCCCCGCCTGCTCAGGGCCCCGGCACTTGCCCGGGTGTGCCGGGTGCTAACGCCGACCCTTGCCTGGATAATCCCTTTATGTAGGCCTAGCATGCTGATTTCAGCCTACAGTCTGATGTGTATAGGAGCCTCCCAACTGACATCATCTGATGGGGAGATAACGGTCAGGCTGTTAGAATTTTAATGCACAACCGTCTTGTTCCCCAGGACATAAGCTGTTGGCAGAGAAGTTTGGCAGCAGCGTTCTCCATGCTCCACTTTGAAAACACATGAACATTCAGCCAAGCCAAATATTCATATGTATGGAAGGATAGCTGACGGCCAAATGAGCACTCAGCTGTCAGCTGTCATATGTGATGGCCGGTTTGGTCTACAATGAAACAAAAATCTTTGGCTGAACTTCTTCCCATCAGTCTGAGGCTTGATATAAATACCATTGGATCCTTTCTGTCCTTTAAATTTGTAGGTGTTTGGCCTGGAAGAGTCAATATCTGATAGAAATGGTTATTGTCCCTTCAGAGAAAGGTCTCTTTGTTGTGACTGGTACGCACAAGCGAATTTCTCCAATTTAGACTTTCAGTTTCTAGGTATGTTCTACATAGCAGTAATGCAGTTTAAGGTTCACATCCAGTGTTTGCACACATCATAGCTCATACAGTGTGCTGCTGCGCTCTTTGGCCAGTTTTAGGCTAGTTGCCCCACACCAACATTACATTACTTTTTTGCATGTTTGTTTAAAATGGACAGACAGAGATTTACAGCTATATGCCCATATAGTCCGCTACTTCTGTCCACCTATGACTGAATTTTACAGTTTTATTAACAAGTGTCTTCAACTCTTGTTCTAAAACAATACAGTTCTGCGAACTTGACATTCTAGTCAAGTGTGTGTTTGATGCGTTCTTCATTTTGGATATTCCCATTTCAATTTTTCAGTCACTTATGAAAATTTGATTATGCAAGTTCCAGTACTGGCTCATTTTCTATGGTGCTTTTCTAGACTATGTTTAGATGCAGATATGGCTCCTGACTCTGTAGGTCCCGATTAAGGTCTTCCTTCTATCAGAACAACACTTTTTAATGGGACATGCAATAGTGAAGGGTTAAAGTAGAAAATACTATTTGTATAAGGCGGAGGTCACACTTGCACCTGCAATGTGAGAAACTCACGTGAGTCTCTCGCCTCAAATCCCGGCACTGCCGCCGGCTCTGGGGCCTGGAGTGTGCGGCTGCATGTATTTCTCCGGTCCGAGTGCCTGCGGCAGTACCGGGTGCTGAGGTGCGAGACTCGTGGGGTTTCTCGCATTGCAGTTCCAAGTGTGACCCTGGTCTAATATTTGGTGTGGCTTGATCTTGATCTTCAGAAAACTGCACATACACTTCATTTCCTAAAGTGTACATCTCCAGATGGTCTTCTTGACAATTCTGTTTTGCAATTATCTATATATAAGATAAGATTTTTCTGAGTCCATTGTCGCAGCAGTCGGCTCCAACCTTAATATGGCTTATACCTCTACGCTTGTGCTACGGCGCAGGTATTGATAACTGTACGTGATATTTAGTATTTAAGGAATCAAAATGGTGTGGTATGCATCACGAAAAGCCGATTAGTCCTTTTTGTGTACACTTTCACTAAATTACAATTTTTGCTATGAATGATGAGATCAAGGACAATCAGTAATTTACAAACCTTTTCGGTATTATTGCAGTCATCTCCATGGCTACAAGCTTTATATAATTTTCTGTTTTGCGTGTGAGAAATTTAGAGAAGTTTCCAATGCCAAACGAAATGCTGTTCCCTGGTTTTAGAGAAGAGACAAATTTGCTGAGAGCTAAAGGTTATTGATTTTCTTCCTACATAAAAGGCAAAAAAATGTTTGTTGTAAATAGACGTAACTTCTTGCAGCCGGATACTTGTCACTTTGATGAGGACCTGTCACCAGGTCAAAAGTGGACAGTTTTCGATCTTATTGTATTCCAGCTGTTCCACAGAGTATCCAGGGATATGAGATTTCTTATTTAGTGCCCTAATATGCTAATGCTTATGGTGTTTACCAACGGGGCGTTACAGGGTGTCAGGATCCCGTCTGGGTTGGAGCCGATGTTACTGCAAACACTAGGGGAAGCAGAGGCAGGTAGCGTAGTCAGGTGGTAGCCGGAGGTCGGTACACAGGAAAGGCAGTTTGGTAGCAGAGGAGCAGGCAGATAACGTAGTCAGGTGGCAGCCGGAGGTCGGTACACAGGAGAGCAGTGTTTGTAGCAGAGGAGCAGGCAGATAACGTAGTCAGGTGGCAGGCCGAGGTCAGTTCATAGGAGAGCAGTGTTTGTAGCAGCAGGAACAGCAGGAGAAAGAGCTTGACTAAAGGCTGGAAGCACAATAATCTCGCAATGACACACCCACAGGGCCAGGTTTATATAGGGCGTGTAATTGGCAATCAGAGGCCAAACGAGAGAGCACTAGGTGAAGCCGATCAGGAAGAACAGTCAATGGTATCCGGGTTCAGCAAGGAACTTTGTAGCCAGCAGAATAGCTCAGATGGTAGAGCTGCTGGCCGGTGGACAAGAGATGCTGGGTTCGATTCCTGACAGTACTCCCCTCCTTCCAGGATGGCCTCTGGACATCTCAGGAGCTGGCCTATCTGGGTACCTCTGATGGAAGGCTCTTGTAAGTCCAGGAGCATGGACTTTGTCCTTTGGTTCCCATGAATTTTCCTCTGGTCCGTAACCTTCCCACTGCACCAGATACTGCAGTTTACCTCTGCATTTTCGGGAGTCCAGAATCTTATTCACAATGTATTCTTCTTCACCACGGATCCTTTCTGGTGGAGGAGGTGGCTGAATTCTTCCTGGAAACGGGTTTTCACAAAAGGGTTTGAGCAAGGATATGTGAAATACTGGATGAATCTTTAGATTGTTGGGAAGTTTTAAACGAAAGCAACCTGGTTAATTTTTGCAGAAATTTGAAAAGGTCCAATGAATTTCTGACCCAATTTGGAGGATGGCACATGTGTCTTAAGGTATTTAGTGGACAGCCAAACTTTTTCTCCAACCTGAAGAGCAGGGGGCACTCTCCGATGTTTATCTGCTGCTTCCTTATATACTTCCTGGGTCTTGAGTAATATCTCTGATAATTCCTTCTGGGATTCCTGTAATTTTGCAAGCCTGTCATTAACAGCAGGAATGGGAGTGTTCACTGGCAGATTAGGGATAAATACTGGATGTACTCCATAATTAGCAAAAAATGGGGTTTGAGATGTAGCGCTATGTATGGAGTTGTTGTAGGAAAACTCTGCTGTTGGTAAATAGTCCACCCAGTCATCCTGAAGATAGGAAATGAAGCAACGGAGGTATTGCTCCAAAGTCTGGTTCGTTCTCTCCGTCTGGCCATTGGACTGAGGATGGAAAGCGGTAGAAAGATTCACCGTGACTCCCAAGGCTGTACAGAAACTCTTCCAAAATTTTGACGTAAACTGAACGCCTCTGTCAGACACCACGTTGTCAGGAATTCCATGTAACCTGAATACCTCTTTGATCATCAGTTCTGCAGTTTTTTCAGCAGTAGGAATTCCTTCAGTTGGAATAAAGTGGGCCATTTTTGTGAGTCGGTCCACTATGACAAGGATGACGGTCATCTGTTTGGAAGGGGGTAGTTCCACAATAAAATCCATGGAAATAGATCCCCAAGGCCTGGATGGAACTGGGAGTGGTTGCAAGAGTCCTAGAGGAGACGATCGTGGGGTCTTGTTTCGTGCGCATGTTAAACAGGTTGAAACATATTTCCTCACATCCTTCCTACAATTAGGCCACCAAAAGAAACAAAGTAGTAAGTCTTGTGTTTTTGCAACTCCAGGATGTCCTGCCAGTTTAGAATCATGGACACTTTTGAGGACTTCAAGGCGAGAAGATTCAGGTACATATATTTTGTGTTTCTGCATCCAAAACCCCTCTTTGAATGAAAGATCGACGTCTTCCGAAGGATGGTTAAGGAAAGAGTCCTCTTGATATCCATCTTTAATTCTATTACATAGTCCTCTAGAGTGCAATATTCCCAAAAAATTTTTAGGGCCTAGAATTGTATCGTCATTACTAGACCTCTCCTGAGGTTCCGAACACATCCTGGACAGGGCGTCAGCCTTGCCATTTCTTGAACCAGGCCGGTAAGAAATTATAAAATTGAATCTTGAGAAAAATAAGGCCCATCGTGCTTGTCTTGCAGACAATCTTTTTGCTGTACGGAGGAATTCAAGATTCTTGTGGTCCGTGAGAACAGTCACAGGGTGATTGGCACCTTCCAGAAGATGTCTCCACTCGGAGAAGGCAACTGTAATGGCTAACAGTTCTTTATTACGATGTCATAGTTCTTTTCTGCAGATGACATGGTGTGGGAAAGAAACGCACATGGGTGAAGTTGCATCTTGTCCCCAACTCGCTGAGACAGAATGGCTCCCACTGCAGAGTCCGAGGCGTCCACTTCGACAGTAAATGGCAATTCAGGATTTGGGTGTACTAACAATGGAGCAGACGTAAAAAGAGTTTTCAACTTGTCAAAAGCCTCCTGTGCCTCCGGAGACCAGAAAAATGCTTTGGTCTTTTTTGTTAGTGTAGTAATTGGTAGTATGATCCGTGAAAAGTTCTTTATAAATTTTCGGTAAAAATTTGCAAATTCTTTAAAACGCTGGACGTCTTTTAAATTTCTTGGAACAGGCCAGTCCACTACAGCATTGATTTTGCCGGGATCCATGCTCAGACCTTCTGGGGAGATGATATACCCCAGAAATTGGATACTGGTTTGTTCAAACTCACATTTTTCAAGCTTAATGTAAAGATGGTTCTCCTGTAGTCGTTCCAGGACTAACTGGACGTGCCTGCGATGCTCTTCCAAGGTGTCTGAAAATATAAGAATGTCATCGAGATAAGCCACAACGAATTGGTCCAAGAAATCTCGAAATACATCATTAATAAAATGTTGAAAGGTGGCTGGGGCATTGCTAAGGCCAAAGGTCATAACCAGAGATTCAAAATGTCCATATCTCGTTCTGAAGGCGGTCTTCCACTCATCTCCTGGGCGAATCCGTATGAGGTTGTAAGCCCCTCTAAGATCCAGCTTCGTAAAGATTTTCGCAGAACGGAGTCTCTCAAATAGTTCAGGAATCAAGGGTAGCGGGTAGCGATTCTTGACAGTGATATTATTCATCTCTCTGTAGTCAATACATGGCCGCAGAGTGGAGTCTTTCTTTTCAACAAAGAACAGGGGTGCCCCAGCTGGAGATGTGGAAGGTCGAATAAAGCCTTTCTCTAAATTTTCATCCAGGAACTTTCTTAATACCTTCAATTCAGGTTCGGAAAGATTATAAATACGTCCAAATGGAATGGTTGCTCCTGGCAGCAATTCAATGGGACAGTCGTAAGGACGGTGAGGAGGTAATTGATCTGCTTTCTTCTTACTGCAGACATCAGAGAACTGCTGATATTGAGGTGGTAGTTTCTCTTCCTTCTCATGCGAAATCTCAGAGATTTGGACTTGTTGGAGAACAGGGGGTTCCTTATGACAATTATTCTTACAGTAGTCAGATGGAAAGGTGATGGTCCTTGATGCCCAGTTGATAGAAGGGTTATGGACTGAAAACCAGGGGATCCCTAGAATAACCGGAAATTTCGGAGATGAAATAAGGTGGAAACTGACAGCTTCATGATGATCCGGTTCGATACAAATCTCCAGTTCGATTGTCTCATGCGTGACAGCTCCAGAAGACAAAGGTGATCCATCCACAGTTTCCATTTCAATTGGTGTGGATTTGGTCCTACTGGAAATATTATTATCACGTGTAAATTTTAAGTCCATAAAATTTCCTCCTGCTCCCGAATCCAACAGGGCAGAGCATTGTATTTTTTGGGTGCCCATTACAACCTGAATGGGGATTAAAAAATGAGATGATGTAGTATGTATTTTGTCTATTTCTGGCGTTACTGATGAGATAGTCTGCAAGATGGAATCCGACTGCTGAGAAAGGTCCATATTGCTGGCAGACCTGTTGTTGGTAAAGGCTATAGTCCTTTTGTTAGGACAGTTGATGGCATAGTTTCCAGGGTCCCCACAATAGAGGCAGAGATGTTCTGCACGTCGCCTCTCCTTCTCCTGTGCAGAGAGTGGTCTCCGGATGACGTCGATCTGCATCGGTTCAGACACGCCTTGCGTCTTTTCTTGGTGGTCTGATGCTGAAAATGAGAAGCCAGGGCTATTCCCAAGTGCTCGCAGTCTCTCCTTTCTCCTTTCAGTAAGTCTTTGGTCAATCCGGATACATAGTTGAATAAAGTCCTCCAACTGATCAGGGGTCTCAACCCTGGCAAGCTCGTCTTTCACTGGTTCTGATAACCCTCGTCGAAATTGACTTCTCTGGGCCGCTGGATTCCAGGTGGTGTCGGCCACCCAGCGACGGAACTCCGATGTATATTCCGCAACAGAGCGACGTCCTTGGCGCAAATTATGTAATTTGGTTTCTGCTGTGGCACAGCGGTTTGGGTCATCAAAAACTTGATTCATAGCTGCAGTGAAGGCTTCCAGGTCATTAAGGAGGTCATAGTCCTTTTCTACATAAGGTGAAGCCCAAGCAAGAGCTTCATCCGTCAGGAGATTTATCATGAAAAAAACTTTCTTCCTCTCACTGGAAAGGGAACAGGTTGCATCTGGAAGTATATGCGGCATTGATTGAGGAATCCTCGGTACTGCTGGCGATCCCCACTGAACTTTGCAGGCAGCGGCAGCCGCGCGTTTGATTCGGACCCTGAATTGCGCACGTCCAGAAGTTGTTTTTGTAGCTCAATTACTTCCTGTTGTATCACTGTGAAATCAGTTTGTAACTTGGAATATTTTCCTTGAGAGTCAGTACAAAAACTTTGAAGCTCCGTAACTTGCCGCCTCAGGGTGTTCACAGCGGACTCCATTTTGGCGCGAGATTATTCTGTCAGGATCCCGTCTGGGTTGGAGCCGATGTTACTGCAAACACTAGGGGAAGCAGAGGCAGGTAGCGTAGTCAGGTGGCAGCCGGAGGTCGGTACTCAGGAAAGGCAGCTCGGTAGCAGAGGAGCAGGCAGATAACGTAGTCAGGTGGCAGCCGGAGGTCGGTACACAGGAAAGGCAGTTCGGTAGCAGAGGAGCAGGCAGATAACGTAGTCAGGTGGCAGCCGGAGGTCGGTACACAGGAGAGCAGTGTTTGTAGCAGAGGAGCAGGCAGATAACGTAGTCAGGTGGCAGGCCGAGGTCAGTTCACAGGAGAGCAGTGTTTGTAGCAGCAGGAACAGCAGGAGAAAGAGCTTGACTAAAGGCTGGAAGCACAATAATCTCGCAATGACACACCCACAGGGCCAGGTTTATATAGGGCGTGTAATTGGCAATCAGAGGCCAAACGAGAGAGCACTGGGTGAAGCCGATCAGGAAGAACAGTCAATGGTATCCGGGTTCAGCAAGGAACTTTGTAGCCAGCAGAATAGCTCAGATGGTAGAGCTGCTGGCCGGTGGACAAGAGACGCTGGGTTCGATTCCTGACACAGGGTAATAGTGCATAACGGCCTAAAGACACCCCTAGAGAATCCCATGAAAACTCCTCCTTAGTAAACACCATAAAGAATAGCACCAAATAAAAAAGACAAAATCTCTGGAACCGTATAGAGGATTTTATAAAAAGAAAAATACTCAGGAGAGCGGCAGGAATAGAATCATAGCAAAAACTGGCAACTTAGACCTGATGAGTGGACTTCTTTAAAAAGACTGAATGCCAGCAGTAATGTTCAAACACACATTGTATGAAGGTCGAATACCTTTATACCCCTGACATCATTACTTGTGTCACTATCCTATTACAAAGAAACAGGTGTGAGACAGTGAAGGGGTATGTATTGGATGGGGTGTACATCTCGCTCAGGTACTTAGCTGACTGGCATAAGGGAAATGTATGGCTTTGTAAACCTAGTGTGGAGCAAGTTCACTACACCCTCCATTCAGTATAGGCTTGCAGCTCAAACCTGAGGCCACTCAAGTTTTAATTAGGCAGCCAGAAGTAGGTGGTTGAGAACACAGACATTGAGCTCTCAGTCTCACTGCTGGAGTCTCCGGGAAACCCCACTCTGGTAAATACTGAATATATGTGTTGTTTTGGGCCAGGCTGGTAGAGTCTGGGCCCCGATAGTGAGGAAACTATCTGTGTTTAGTTAGTAGCCGGACAGGCTTAGGATTTTGGTTTATGAGTTGGTTTTGCTTATGTTGTTTGCTGTGGACGTTCAATAAAGCTGGTTGCGGCCAGTTTGTACCAGAATTGCTGTCTGTGAGTGAACTGTGTTTATGCCACTCCGTCTACCCGAGACGGCGATCCCAGAGCTATATCCCCTGAAAAGCTTACACAGGCCACAGAGCTGATGTTTAGAACATTTCTATTGCTATAATATCACTGTTCAGCAATCTGCCAAAAGTACATTTGTCTTCATAAATCTGACATGCAAAACCTGGTGATCTACTACTGTGATGATCCATGTACATGTGTAGTGGATGGAAATGAATGGTCATCTATGAAATAGAGAAAACTTTTCCAATTATATTGTAACAATCTCTTTTCAGCTGCAGATGGAAGGAAGAGAGCCACAGTAATTCATTACTGATGGGTAGGCGGAGCCCCAGATCAGGATGACACCTCAGATCAAAAGCGTGTTGACTGGCTGGCTCCTCCAGCTCGGGCTCCTCCTACTCAGCTCCTTCAGTCTAAGATTTGAGGTCTCAGAGGATGGTCGCTGCTAATGCAGCTCCTCAGAAGATTTTATTATTTTATTTCGGACAAGAGACTTGGATCACCAGTTGGTCTAGAGGTCTCAGGGGTACCAGCGCTGCTGTGCCCCAACCTCTCCCTTGGCGGATCTGTATTTACATTATGGTCCCTGCAGAATCTTGCCGGCCCTGGGGGATGAGGAGAGCTTCCCTGGCGGGGACGCAAACCACACGTGCGGTCACTGCGTTCCTCGCCCTGGGGGGAAGCATGGGCACAAGCGCCACAAATCCTGAGGGGTCCCTGTGGCGCTAAGCTGGTGAGTACTTCACACAATTTTTATTATAATAATGTGTGAGTGCTTTAGCGTCTGAGAGTGGCAGCGCTATTACATGTATATCAGTATGCTTCAGCGCTGCGGTGACAGCGCTGTTACATGTAGATGTGGTGAACTTTTGTCCGCAGGCAGATACCTGCAGGACAGAGAGGGAGCAGGAGCGAGGGAGTTCAACGCTCAATATTTGAGCCGGCGGGGGGCGTGGCCTAACGCTTTCCGGTCTTCTGTGCAGGAAGACGCGCGCTCTGGCGCTTCGCTTCCGACTCCCTCACTGCGGCGGCCATTACCAGGCTCCTGGGCTCCTCAGACCGCTCCTCTCCTCATAGACACCACGGCCAGCTGGGTGAGTGCTGATCCCTCACCCCGCAGCGCAGAGATCCTTATCCTGCAGCTGCGGTCTCATTAGAGACCTAAAATTTGTTAGCTGGGGCTCACACAATATATATTGTGGGGAGTTTGCGACATTAACCCTTCTGAGGGTTATTTCTACCAGCGTTTTTTGCTGAATGCCGCTGGGGTAGCTCTACCTGAAGAGAGCGTTAACCCTTCAGCGATTTTAAAAAAAAAAAAAACGCATATTTTGCTGGTGCTGCCGCTTTGACCTGCTAATACAGGTGAGGCATGTCTGAACAGAGTTCAGATGCCGCGGACCACGTCCCAGTGCCACTGCGGCAATCTGATACGCAGACCTCAACAGCGTCTAGCACTGCGGTCAACAGTGGTGCAAAATTGGATGATATCGCTCGCTCGATTAACAGCTTGTCTGACCTTTTAGGTCAATATGTGTCTGCTAATTCCTCTCATAGGAAGCGACGCAGGCCGTTACCGGCCTCTACACGAAGCGAGTCAGATGTATCTGATTTGGATGGTGGACTGGGTTCCCCTTTAATTTCGGATGGAGAAATATCCGATTCAGATGAGGACGAACGGCAGGGGCGTTCTTCTCTGGCGAGACGTACGGAGGCATTGATTGACGCCATGAGAGAGGTTTTACAGTTACCGGAGGTGGTACCTAGTCGTCCTGGTAAATCAGCACGTATGTTCCAGGAGTACCGTACTCCGCGTACAACATTACTAGCTCTGGAGGAGCTTAAGAGTGTAATAGAAGAGGAACGTCTGTGTCCAGATAAGCGTTTTCACGGAACGCATTTCTTTGATGCACTTTATCCTTGCTCTGCGGAGTTAAAGGATAATTGGACTTCTGCTCCTGAAGTGGATGTTTCCTTATCCCAGCTTAGTAAATTCTCACTACTCCCTGTTAAAGGGAAGGCGAGTTTGCAGGAGCCGTTGGACAGAAGAACGGAGATGGCGGCAAAATCAAGCTATGAGGCCGCGGGTCATGGATTCCGAGCGGTGCTAGGATCCATGTGTGCTTCTAGAGCTTCTCTAGGCTGGTTGGCACGTCTAAAGACGGCGTTGCAGAACGGATCTCCGTTATCTGATGTACAGGAAATTTGCGAATGGTTAGAAACTGCAGCCTGTTATATCTTTGATGCGGGTCTGGATACGGCATCCCTTCTGGCCAGAGCGCAAGCTACAGCGGTCACAGTCAGAAGAGCTTTATGGCTCAGACAGTGGGCCGGGGACGCAGCTTCCAAACAAGGTTTATTGGCCTTACCTTACAAGGGTGGCCTCCTTTTTGGATCCGACCTCACAGAGCTGATTTCCAAAGCAAAGGCGAAGGAAACAGCATTGCCACAGCGTAGGGCCATGGCTTCGGTGTCTAGCAAGCCTGGTGTCTATAGCGGTCGGCGGTCCTTTCGGGGCCGAGGACGATTCGGTCACTCCTCGTGGGGATCGGGCCGTTCTTCTTTCTCGGGAAAGAAGTCCTCTGTCATGTGTGCATTGCCACGTAGATCGTCGCGGTTGCACATTTTGACTTCTCACAGCTGAGTTGCTGTTTCTTTGTGTTTGGCAGCTAGGGAGTTAATTCTGTCTGTGCTCGGTGCTGGGACTGGGTGCAGTTTCTCCCGGCTGCAATTGATTATTTGTTGATTGGTTTCCTTTAAATTCCTGGTTGTCTGCTTTGGGAGTTGCCAGTGATATCCTTCATGCAGACCACAGATAGGAATGAATCTGTATAGACTTAAGTTGAGAGCTCCTTAGCTGTTTTAAGCTCAACTTACTTAGAGTTTATTTCCCAGACCATTTATGTTCCTTCGGTGTTTGAGTGTGTATGCAAGTGAGTGCTATCCTGTCTGTCTTATATGTCTAATCTGTGTATTTAGCTGAGATCAGCCCATATCCCTTTGGTGGTAATCAGGATCCTTCTTAGGACTGATTACAGGGTTCAGGGTCTGACAGGAGACAGGGTTAGGCTGGAGACTTGGACCTCTGAACCATTATCAGTACCTCCAAGGTAAGGGATTAGTTAGGACCCCAGTGTAGGGTCAGGTTAGACCCCGGTCCTCCTCTTTCCTGTTACAGCTCATCAAGTCCTCAAGATTAACCCTGAGTTCAACTATATCGTTTCTGCACATCAAGTCCTCAAGATTAACCCTAAGTTCTGCAGAGATTGTGTCAGGTAAATCTATTTTATACTTACATTCTGATGTTGCTAAACTATATGTTGTATAGAGTGTGGTTCCTGTATAAATAGTTTACTGACATTGTATTCATATCATTAGACAGCGTGACATCCTCTCAGAAAGCTCGTACTCCCTGGAAGCAGAATTTCCGTCAGGACAAGCGGGAATCTGATAAGAAGCCCGCCAAGTCAGACTGACGCCAGGGGTCCACTCGAGGACTCTCGAGTGGGGGGTCGCCTGCTTCATTTCAAGGCGACTTGGATGTCTCGCTTTCCAGATTCCTGGGTAACGCGGGTAATGTCGGCAGGCTATTTCATAGAGTTTTCTTCTCGACCCCCAAATGTTTTTTGTCAGTCTCGCATTCCGTCAGAACCCGAGCTTTTTGTCGCTCTACAGCGAGAGGTCGAATTTCTGCTACAAAAGGGTGTAGTAATACCGGTTCCGTCAGAGGACCGAGGAAAAGGTTTTTATTCCAACCTTTTTGTAGTTCCCAAAAAGGAGAACAAATTTTGCCCGATTCTGGATCTCAAGCGATTAAACCGGCATGTCCACACCCGGAAATTTCGCATGGAGTCACTTCACTCCGTTGTAGCAGCTTTGTCACAGAACGATTTTCTGGTGTCAATCGACATTCGCGACGCCTATTTGCATGTTCCCATCGGAAGGGCTCATCAGCGCTTTCTTCGGTTTGCCATAGGACAGGATCACTATCAGTTCGTGGCTCTGCCTTTCGGCTTAGCCTCAGCGCCCAGAGTCTTTACAAAAATTCTGGCGCCCCTCATGGCAATCCTTCGAAGACAGGGGATTACGATTCTTCCTTATCTGGACGATTTTTTGATAGTGGCTTCCTCGGAAGAGGAGGCAGTGACGGCTCGCGATTTGTCTCTTCAGCTTCTGAAGGACTTCGGTTGGCTGGTCAATTGGGAGAAGTCGTTCCTGGAACCATCGAGGGCAATCCTCTTTTTGGGGATGCATTTCGACACGATTCGGACAGTAGTTTCTCTACCGCCAGACAAACAGTCATGTCTTCTTCGACATGTGCAGATTATGAAATCCTCGACAGCAATGTCCCTACGGAAGTGTATGCGTCTTTTGGGACTGATGGTGGCGTCCATGGAGGCAATTCCTTTTGCCCAGTTTCATTCCAGGACTCTCCAAAGGTTCATCCTGAGTCGATGGAATCGGTCGCAATCGCTGGATTGCAGTGTCACCATTTCTCGCGCGGTGCGAGATTCCCTAGGATGGTGGTTACGTCCAGGGGCATTTTCCCTGGGGAAGTCCTTCCTCCCTCCGAAGTGGTCAGTCATAACCACCGATGCCAGCCTGACGGGCTGGGGGGGTGTTTGGAACAATCTCTGGATTCAGGGGTATGGTCATCGGAAGAGTCTGTTCTTCCGATCAACATCCTGGAATTGAGGGCGATTTTCCTTTGCCTCCAGCATTGGACGGTCCCTTTGAGCGGTCTGCCAGTCCGAGTGCAGACAGACAATGCGACGGCTGTCGCGTATATCAATCACCAAGGCGGGACAAGGAGCTCCAAACTCATGGTGGAGGTGTCCCGGATTCTGTTTTGGGCCGAGGCCAGAGTACCAGCCATTTCTGCGATTCACATTCCAGGGGTTCAGAATGTTACAGCGGACTTTCTCAGTCGCAAGAAGATGGATCCCGGAGAATGGAGTCTCCACCCGGAAGTTTTTGCACTACTGTGCTCCCGTTGGGGAACTCCCCAAGTGGATTTGATGGCATCCAGGTCCAATGCCAAGTTACCGACGTTCATGTCCAGGTACAAGGACCCAAAAGCTGTGGCGGTGGATGCTCTAGTGGCTCAGTGGGATCAGTTCGAGCTAATCTATGTATTCCCGCCGATATCCTTACTTCCTCTAGTACTGCGTCGGATCAGACTAGAGAGAATTCCAGCTATTTTGATAGCTCCAGATTGGCCAAGAAGGATGTGGTTCTCGACAATAATGTCGCTGTTGGCGGCACCTCCTTTTCCACTTCCTCTTCGACCGGACTTGTTGTCTCAGGGGCCCGTTTGTCATCCGGACTTGAAGTCTCTGCGTTTGACGGCGTGGCTCTTGAGACCGAAATCTTAACCCGTAGAGGTTTTTCAGCCGAGGTCATTGCTACTCTTCGTGCTGCAAGAAGTCCGGCTACTACTAGGATTTACCACAAAACTTGGGAAACCTTCTTTTTGTGGTGTTTGGGGTCCTCTCGGAACCCGAGAAAATTTTCCATTCCAAATCTGTTGGCTTTTCTGCAGCATGGGTTAGACAAGGGTTTGGCAGTCAGCACCCTGAAAGGTCAGGTTTCTGCTCTGTCCTTATTGTTTCGGAGAACCATTGCCTCGCATAGGGACGTGCTTTCCTTTTTCCGCGGTATAGCTCGTAAGTTTCCGCCGCAGAAGGCACCTGTGTCTCCTTGGCGGCTCAATCTTGTTTTGGAGGCTCTTCAGCATAAACCTTTTGAGCCTATGGATTCTGCTAGCCTTTCTTTACTTTCTTGGAAGGTGGCCTTCCTAGTAGCAGTCACCTCTTTGAGAAGAGTTTCTGAGTTAGCAGCTCTTTCTTGCTCGCCTCCTTTTCTGAAGTTTTTTCCGGATCGTGTAGTGCTTCGCACATGGGGTGATTTTCTACCTAAAGTGGTGTCACAATTTCATGTTAACCAGGATATTGTGTTGCTTTCACTCTGTCCGGATCCGAAGAATGCGAAAGAGCGAGATTTACACACATTGGATTTAGTGCGGGCCTTGAAGTTTTATCTATCTATTACTCAAGGTTTTCGTAAGACGGACTCCCTGTTTGTGGTTCCAGCAGGTCGTCGGCGTGGTCAACGAGCTTCCAAGGATTCTATAGCTCGTTGGATCCGGTCAGCTATTTTGGAAGCTTACCGCCTTCGGGGTGAATCTTGCCCGATTAAGATTCGAGCCCATTCCACGAGAGCTGTGGCTTCATCGTGGGATTTTCATCAAGGTGCCTCGGCAGTGCAGCTCTGCCGGGCGGCAACTTGGCGCTCTGTCCACACGTTTACAAAGTTTTGTAAAGTGGACGTCAGTGCTTCCGCTGATGCAGCCCTCGGACGTAGGGTCCTGCAGGCAGCTGTAGTTTAAAGTTCTGGATGAACTTGTGTTTAGCGCTGGTTGCGCTTTGTTGTTAAGGTTGTTGGGTTTCTGCCTTTTGTTGGTTTTTTCCCACCCTTATTTTTGAACTGCTTTGGGACGTCCCATCAGTAATGAATTACTGTGGCTCTCTTCCTTCCATCTGCAGCTGAAACACGGATTTTGGTAAGAACTTACCTGTAAAATCCTTTTCAGCGAAGGAAGGAAGAGAGACACAGCACCCTCCCAAGGCAGAAGTGTGTTGATGTTTTCAGATGCAGCGCGACCCTTATCTGATTGCGATATCTGGGCTGAGGTCAGCGCGCTAAGGCTCTGTTCCAGCATCGCCAGCTCATCACAGTAGTCAGGTTCAGTGAGTAGCACCTGGAACTCTGTGGTTTTTGGTTACTTTGCATGCATAACCTGTATTCTTGTGTTTTCTCTGAAGTTCCTTCAGAAGGGGTTATGTTGCTCCGCTGGTGATCTTGGTTCTTCCCTAAAGCTTTGGTACGACTGAAGGAGCTGAGTAGGAGGAGCCCGAGCTGGAGGAGCCAGCCAGTCAACACGCTTTTGATCTGAGGTGTCATCCTGATCTGGGGCTCCGCCTACCCATCAGTAATGAATTACTGTGTCTCTCTTCCTTCCTTCGCTGAAAAGGATTTTACAGGTAAGTTCTTACCAAAATCCGTGTTTTTAGGGATTGTAAGGCAGAAAACTTTAGTGCTCAAATTTCTGTAGATTGGTGAAGTATTTAAAGAGGACCTGTCACCAAGTCAGAAGTGGCCAGTTTTTCCTCTTATTTCATTCCTGATGCTCTCCTGAGTTTTGCAATGTTTTTTACCTTACGGTTTCAGAAATATGGTCCTTTTTATTGAGAAAAAGATAGAGATTTGTCATCAGCACACTGCATCAAGGCAACTAAAGTCCGGTAAGTCTGACATCAGTAGTGTGCCAAGTTTTTGAGGACACAATAAGAGATGACCTGCCGAGATATATTTCAGAAATTATTTAATAACTGTCAACCTGCATGGATTCATGAAGAATAAGTCATGTCTCTAACTAACATGTTGGGTTTCTATAATTCTGGATGTTGGTAATGCGGCTGATGTGATTTATCAGGACTTTGCAAAGGCCGAAAGACTCATCCCCAGAGAATCCTCTGAGTAACAGCCCATTGTAAAGAACATAAAAAGTAGCCCTAAATTGGCCCATATCTCTGGAACGGATGGCGGATTTAAGAAAAAAATAAAAATTGACCCGGTAGCGTGCTCTCAAAATGAAATAATGTCAATGGTGTGATGTTACCATAGAGTATACTCTATTCGACATTTATTTCATTATGTATTTTTTTTTTATTATTCTATTTGTTTTTTTGTTTTAATGTTCTATTTTCCCCACTATTTGTCCTGTGTCAAATAGTAACCAAAACCTAAAAAGAATTAACTTGAAAACATATGAAATTTTCAATTAGTCATCAGAATGTTAAAAGGAAATGTTACATTTAGTGGCTGCAAGTAGACGTATTGTAGCTGGTGAGGAATTGAGACACAAAGTTTATTGTAAAGTGGCACAGCAATGTGACAAGGTGTAAATGTTCTACGGTTCTACTAATAATAATGGTAACATTTTACTGACACTGTTTGCACTTCATCTGTTACAGATGACTCCAGCGGGAAGAAGCCTGAGTCCACAGACCCCTCTATCTGCCATGCTCCTGGAGGGGAGTATTATATTGAAGGGGAGACGTGGAATATTGATTCCTGCACTCAGTGCACTTGTCACAGTGGACGAGTTTTGTGTGAGACTGAAGTTTGTCCTCCTCTTCTTTGTCAAAACCCAACTCGTACTCAAGACTCTTGTTGTCCTCATTGCCCAGGTACGACCCAGTTCGGTATATAAGCACGTGTATTGAAGTCCTTGTTTATCTACTAGGGTATATATTATGCTTTAGTAGTTAGCTTGTTTCTATTTTCAGTATTCAACAATGTCTCGGCATACAACGTCCAGCCTTTGTACACACTGAAGAATGGACGATGGATGGTATCATATAATTAGACAGTTATAGAGAATCATTGCTTAATTGCAAAGTTTCAGGAGTTCTGAGCAAAAAAAAGGTTCTGTGTTTTTTTTACCAGTGTTGGAGAAGAAAACATTAGGAGTAACGTGCATTATGCAGTGTATGCTGCTAATAATGCAGTCTTATAGCCTCCATTGTCTGTTTTATAACTAGGTGGTATGGGTTTGCTGAACAGATGATGAACTTTTTGCTTGACCATCTACTAACAAACCATGGCTTTTTTAAGAGATAATAAGATTTTAGAAAAGCAAAATAGCAATGCAAAATAGTCAACAAACTGCACACATTTTTATGTAGATCTCTTACACCTCATCTGCATGCTGTATTTACTGTGATAATCTATGTCAATATTGCTGCATCATTTCCCAAGCCTCGCTTGATTGACAGCTCCTCACTGTTCTCATTGCTGCTGAGATCTCACACTGCTCAATACAAACTGCTGCAGTCAGTCTGGATAGGCAGAGACTGAATGTACTTGGACTTATTCGACAGCCTGACTCATAAACGCTATACTTATTATCAGGATTATACAGCTATTATAAATCGGTTTGCACCGAAGCACTCTCAGATAACACCTTATCCAAGCACGTTCGCTCATCACTAGTGGTAAGGTATTTGGTTATTCCATAAATAACCCCCTTTATGAGATTCTTGCACGGCAATGCTATATCCAAAAGGGATCACGTTACATCTAGAGAAGACTTGCTGATATACAAGCCTTGTCTTTTTTTCCATTGGTGGATTCATCCATTTTTTTAATCTTAAAGAAATGTGCATATCTTATCGAACCCTTCATCTTAGGTGACAGCATCCACCAATAATTGACAGGTACATCCTGAACAATCAACACTATTGCTGCTTAGATGTAGAGTTGATTTTGATGATACATTACATTCTAATATTGCTGCCATGGACAAAACCTTTCAGTCATGTCAGGAATCTGCAGTGATTGTGAGTTACACATGCGTCACAATCGCTTCAGGGTAGAATAGCTGCCTTAATGAATTTACTAAATTGCAGGTGGTATAAGTATTGGAAATGCGTATAATTTCCCTCAGCGGAACCTCAATCACAAAGTGAAGCGCTTGTGTGCCTGGATGACAGATGAATACAGGTGCGGCTCCTTACCCGACTACATGATTGCACAACAAAGGAACAGAAGAGTTACCTGTGTATTGGGGCCTTCTGCAGATACTCTATGAATTATAGTAATATTGCTTGTTGGTAATTTACCACCTAGGGGTTTATAAGCTGGAGATGAAAAACCTAATCAGATGCTGTCTTTAAAAAAAAAAATCTGCCAAAAAAAAAACATACTTACAATTGAAAAGTGATTAACAGTTTTCAAAATAAATCACAGCAGCACGAGTGGGATAGAACAAGCAAGAGCTGAGGACTCTTAGGAATAAATGGAAGGAAATGAAATGAATTCAACTTCAGGGTATGCAAGATTACAGTGCTCCAGCGAGTATTAGATTAGGAGTCTTCGGGCTGTACACAGCATATTATTTAGCAAATATCAAATATTCTTTTTACACAATTTACACCATAGTGAAGTACTGCAGCGTAGCACCAACTATTAATGAATCAATGTGGATTTTAGAAATCTTAAAGGGGTTGTCCAGGATTGGGACAAATGCCTGCAGTCACTCTGTGTGACTGCAGACTGCTGAATGGGGAGAGCGAGGCGTAGTCTCATTGTCACGATCCCCGGTATTGCTGGTGCGAGCGGGCGGTCATGTGACTATATGTATGCGGTTCACATAAGTTAGAAGTAAGTGAGCTTACCGCTGTCAGATTACAAAGTCCACCATCCTCTTATGTTCAGGAGTTAAAAAATTCTAAATGCTGTATTTACTCGGGCAACCCCTTCTCAATCGGCATGTTTGCCCCCGTAAAATAACAAGACTTAAACTCACCTCCTACATTGTTCCAGTTGTGTCAGAACTTTACTTGCATGGGCTCGCATTGCATTATGTCACGCAAGCCCAGGGCGCAATCAGCGCCGGCTTCAAGAGGAAATCAGAGCTGTGGGTGGGCGCTCACTTACTCATGATGCCTGACACGTCCAGAAGGCAGAGAGAAGCTGGCGCTAATTGGGCACAAGGGTCGTGTGATATAACAATGTGACGCGAACCTCGGAAGAGCGAGTGGCAGCACCACGGGAGCACCGCTGCCATCGGATGTGTGTATAAGTGTTATTTTACTGGGGGCAACATGCTGATTGAGGGGGGTGGACTGAGTAGTGGACAACCATTTTAATCCATGTAAAAAACACACATCCAGTGAAAAATCATGTCAGACTTAATGCGGTTCACATACTTTTGGTCACTAGTGCTGAGTAGACGCGTTCGGCTTTACTCAATAAAAGCAAATTGAGAATAGTTAGAGGAGTGTCCTCGGCACATGACCGCAAGTATGCAAATCACATGCATGTGGTCACGTGACCGCCACTTACATCAGTAATACCGGGGAATCGTGACAGCGAGCACACAGCACACTGTCATGATTAAGCAGACTTCGGCCATGTACAGTGACTGCGGACTTTTATACCAAGCTTGGATAAACCTTTTAACTATTTTGAGCTTATAACATTTTAGCTGCAGTCCTAATGCTCCAGACATTATAGACACTAATGAAAAGAAAAGTGATCACACAACAAAGTGATGCCCGAGGGACCTCATTTGTGCTCGTGTATCCTGTAGGCATACATGTATGTATAAATGGTGATGCGCAGCAGTAAGACTGGTCACACACATTTTAGATGACAGATATTTCTTTCAAACACCCCTCCCCACCATCCCATATCCCTCATGCACGATTAGTTCAGACTGATGTGCATTTGTTTTCAATAAAAGGTAAATGTGATATTCCACTGCCAGACAGTTTTGGCAGTGGCTAGTCACTCAACAGAACAAAAGAGTTTGGAGATGAAATTTAACATGCCCAATCTTTATTTCCCCTACATGTGTATGGCCAACGTTAGAGTAACCAGATGACCATGCACCCAAGAAGTAACCATGTGTAATACTGTATTTGTGAGCATACCAACTAGTATACAGTATATGAGCACATCATGAGCTCACACTATGTGGTCCCTTTTTGTATTAATATCTTATTTGACCTAAAACCAATTATTGTTTTCAAATGTAGTAAAACCATAGCATACCTATATGATGTGTTTGTTTTTACATTTTATTAAACGGAATCTGTCACAGGTTTTTGCTACCTTATCTGAGAGCAGCATAATGTAGAGCGAGTGACCCTGATTCCAACAATATGTCACTTACTATGATGTGTTGTGTTGCTTTGCTAATCTGCTGATAAATCATTGATTTTACCACTGGAGGACTAGTAAACCTGCTTCCAGGTAGTCAAGTATATTCATGAGCGCTGTATAACCCCTTCCCCCTACACTGATTGGCAGATTATGTACACCGTACATTGGCAGAAATCTGCCAATCAGTGGTGTGGGTGGGGCTAGACAGAGCTCAGCAATCAGAGAACTGCTAGATCTGCAGCAGAAAAAGCAGTGATTTTATGAAAATTACAGCAAGCAGCCCAATAAGTGACACACCGCTGGAATCAGGGTCTCTGTCTCTACATTATGCAGCTCTTAGATTAGAGGGCAACAACCTGGTGACATTGCCTTTCATAGTGTCTTTGTGACATGTTGGGAATATATATATACATATTTGCAATCCCTTCAGGTGTTGCTGCTGTCGAACAGCCGCGAGACATGCAGCCGTGGGGAATCAAGCATTTTATTCGAGCACGCCGAAGTCACTTGGTTAGCACCCAAGCATGCTCAGATAACACCTTATCCAAGCACTTTCGCTTATCAATTTTAGCCATCAATCACTTATTGAGAAAAAGTATTTTCTGAATATGCAAATATAAATTTTTAATATGTGCTTCTCTTATTTTAGTACTATTTTGAATAGCCAGGCATGTATTTGGCCAGAATAACAGTAATTTTCCAAAACCAGACTTTTCTTTCAGTAAATGTAAAGGTATGACACAAAGGACTCGTATTGACATTCTTTGATCAGATTTATTGTTTTCTATAGAGACGCATCAACAAGGTTTCAGCTGCAGAGTTACATTTTCCCTGGGGTCAATAAATCACTGCGCTCACCTTGACACATGTCAGGAGCTGGATTGTGGCATTGCATACCTGCAGTTCATTTTCTGGCCTTGATCAGACCAATAGTCCTCCTTGTCTGATATTTTAGAGGTCAGAGTAACTGAAGCAATGATTTATTCCTGTGAATATGACTGACGGGAGCCATCATGAACATTGCGTGCAGGTGCTTTGCATTTGTGGATCCTCCCTATGAGGACTAAAAGATAAGGCTACAATATCTCAGGCATCTTAACCATTGATTGCGGCTTGACTTTTTCCACCGCCTTTGATAACGCACAGTGGAAAATAATTGAACACAGATTGAAATGCTATTTCTGTAAATGAAATGAGATGGTCTCTCATCTGAATTAGAAATGAAGAATTATGAATAAAATGCAAATTATTTTTCACATTGTAAGTGGGATTTAGCTCTAAACCCTAAGTACATGGCATTTCTTATCTGACTTTGTTATGGATTAGATTGCATACTCCAGCATCCAGCCTAGCGCTGACCTTATAAACATTTATTGTACAGTCAATAGCGCCATCAAATTCCACAGCACTTTACAGACATTATCATCACTGTCCCCACTGGGGCTCACAATCTAGATTCCATATCAGCATGTCTTTGAAATGCGGAGGAAACCCACGCAAACACGGGGAGAACATACAAACTCCTTGCAGATGTTGTCCTTGGTGGGATTTGAACTCAGGACCCCAGCGCTGCAAGGCTGCAGTGCTATCCACTGAGCCCCCGTGCTGCCCTGTAGCATATCATCAAAGATAGCAAAAAAGGGCAGCAGGATGGAGAAACCTATATAGTAAAGATGGCAGCAACACAGGTGCAAAATATTAATGAGACCAACACCCTCAACCTACCAATTCATGGAGCAGGTGATTGCTGAGTATTAAATTGCACAAAAGCGGCTGGTTTAGGGCGCTGGTCACACACAGGTAATGCACAGTGTCTGGTTTACAGCCTATTAGTTGCGCTCATACTATTAGATTAGATGGGCTGCCCAGCACTATATAAGTGCACCCCATGAGAACAGACACTCTAGTTTACAAGCCCAAAATGCTGTGCTTGGCTGCACCCTGAAAAATAAGACCTGAGCAGGCAAATACTGCTGCCCTTTTTTGCTGTGTTAATTCTTGAATTTTTGAAGGATTTTTTTTACCTGTGTGTGACCAGCGCCCTATACCATATATAGCCGCTTTTGTGCAATTTAATACAAAGGAATCACCCCCTCCATGAATTGATAGGTGGTTGTCCCATCAGTTTTTTGCCCCTGTGTTGCCGCCATCTTTACTATTTGGGTTTGCTGCATCCTGACAGTGCATTAGTTCTGAGACCTGGGCAGGTACATACTGCTACCCTTTTTTGCTATGTTAATTCTTGAATTTTTGAAGGAATTTTTGTGACTTTGCTTTTAATATCATCAAAGATAACGAGAAAATAAGGTTCCCGCTTTCGCCCAGAGATTCTAAATCATGAGAGGGTTGCCTCACTCCACCATTTGTGTCGGGGAAGAATTTTTAAGGGATTTGTAGCTTCTTTATTTTGCTTACTAGAGCATTGTAGCTTATTTGTAGCTGCCTTTGACTGAATACAAGTCCTCTGAAGAGCCAATAAAACTAAGAAGATCTAACACCAGGGAGCATTTTTTACATAAATCCTCCATTCTGCATCTTCTAATGGCCTAATTCTCCCCAACTGCCTATGAAATCCACTTTAGCTTAGAGTTTCTGGTGTAAATTATAGTAAATTTCTTGGACCAGGTGTGGCACCACCACCTCATTCTGTGTTTTACATACCTTTCAGTGCCAAAATCTGGGGAGAATAGGCAAAAAGTAACAAATTTTTTAGACTTTTTGGTACCACAGTTGTGATGTTTGAGTCCTCATAAATTTCCCGTTTGTTCTTTGAGAGATCAGTGCTTTATGCCTATGAAGAACATGGGAAGCAGATTGTTTGGCCGGCAGCTACCGGATTTAATGTGTATGGGGGCCCTTAGGATAGACCATTAATGAAAAATCAGACTTTTCCTGGCATGTAGAACGGTTTACCATAGGGATATAGTCTGATGTCTCTATACATAAGAAAAAAAATGGACTGTGATTTGAGTTATGAAAATAAAATGTGCGTCATGATTACAGGTCTGTCTCATTGTGTAGCCCAAGGGTTTGTGATGTTGCCAAAGTATTTGCAAGCTGACACACGTATGGAATAGAGAAGAGCGTTGACTTACATCTCACTTATAAACAATGGAATTTAGAAGGACAATGCTTTTTTCCGAGCGTTTGGTACATGGACAGTTTAGGGATGTCATGACTCCAGTGGAAATAGTTTTGTATTATGGTCTAGGTCTTTGCTTTCTTTAGAAATGTTTTTTTAAGTACCGTAACCCTTTAAATTGGTGAATATATGTGTTCTGACAACGTATTGTACGTCCTCCTGAAAACAATTCTCAATACATGTGTGACTAATGTTTTTCAGATTCTGATCATTGTCGAAAATGAGTACGTTGCATTCATTTATGTGATTATTAAGCAGAGATGAAGTGCCCCCTACATGCTAGCGTCTAATCATCCCCGTGGAGTTTTATCTCTTTGTACTAAAGCACAGTTTGACACTTTTTTTTACAGTTTTATTATTAAAAACCATAAATGTATTTGTTTTGTAAGAGATTGCAGAGAGAAAAATATAACCAACATCAAAGCAGATTTATATATGTGACAGCATAGGCAATCCTTACTACAGTATATGATGAGGTCTGTTCATTCAATAGCTGCCGAAATGAGTCATACGGTGCGGCCGCAAGGGAGATATTCTGTATGACGTTACTTCAGGGCCATAAATAATGTTTTATGACAGCCTGTGTCTGCTGCTCCATAAGCAAAATGACTGTAATGGTGGCCTGTACTCTGCTAATGGTTGTACAAAGCAGCGGCAGGGAGTTTGACTTCCCTCCCATTCTCTTCCTGGTATATAAAGGATAGATGGAGAATGCAGAGATGTATTCACTAGTGAATTACTGATCACTCTACTTATGTGCATCAAAAAATAATATTTATGCCAATTGCCCGAATGGCTCTTTCAATGATTCTATGACTGGTGGAGATAGGAGAGCGCTAGACAACCCCAATTCCAAGAAAGTTGGGACGCTGCTTAAAATGTATAGAAAACAAGAATATAATGATTTTGCACTCTTATAGCCATATTTTATTCACAACAGAACACAGATCAGCAGTTGAACTTTAGACATTTTTAAATTTAATTTGAAAAAAATTATTAATTTAGAAACTGATGGCTGAGACACATCTCAAAAAAAGTTGGGACAGGGCCAAGTCTATCATTGTGTAGCATCCCGTCTTCTTTTTACAACAGTCAGTAATCGTCTGGGAGGTGAGGAGACCGATTGCTGGAGTTTTGGGAGAGGAATGTTGTCCCATTCTTTTCTGATGTGTAATTTTAGCAGCTTAACAGTCCTGGGTTGACTGTACCATTTTTTCCATTTCATAATTCGTCAAAGGTCTGGACTGCAGGCGGCCGGTTCATCCCCCGATCTCTTCTTCTGGAAAGCCTTGCTGTTGTGATGAAGGCAGTGTGTGGTATAGCATTGTCTTGCTGAAATATACAAGACCGTCCCTGGAACAGATGTTGTCTGAATGGGAGAATATGTTATTTTAAAACCTCTATAAAATACTAGCCATTGATAGTGCCTTTCAAGATATGTAAGCTGCCAATGCTATAGGTACAAATGCAACCCAATACCATCAGATATGCAGTAGCTGTGCGCTGATTTCTGAAAGTATTCCTGAATCCATGCAGTGATTTACTTGACTGAATCATGCCTGGCTTTGATGCAGTGCCGCCTAAGGGCCCATAGATCTTAAGTATACAATATTGACCGTCAGTCTTGTCCCTTGAGCAGAGTGTCTGAATCTTTAGATGATGTTATATACTATAGCTAATGGGATATTCAAAGGGTTTGCAAATGTACATTCAGGAACATTTTTCAGAAATTGTTACACAATTCTTTTACGCAGTTGTTCACAGATTGATGAACCTCTGACCCTCTTTTCTTCCGAGAGACTCTGCCTCTCTAACATGCTATTTTTATACACAGTCATGTGACTTACTTTAAAATTGACCCATTTTTAGATGTTTTATGGCCATCAATTTTTGAATGACTTGATTTTTTCAAATAAAATGGAAAAATGTCCAACTATCAACCTCTGATGTGTGTTCTACGTTCTGTTTTGAATAAAATATGGCTTTGAGAGATTTCAAAATCATTGCATTCTTTAACATTTTACACAGCATCCCAACTTTATAGGTGATTGGATTGTACCTGGCAAACTCGGTCATATAAACAATGATTGGAGTGGTGGTATGTTTATGATCGATGGTAGTCCAGTGTGCAGAACCCGAGCGATTAGCACTTCATACCTTTCCTGTGGATGGGTAATAAATTGGGATTAAGAGAACATCTTTTTAAGAATTGTTTGGCTCAGTATCCTAGGTGGAAGTCACTGTTCAGTTTTCTGCTAGCCAGTTAAAGCCCAAAAGTAGAATATATTAGTA
Source organism: Oophaga sylvatica (assembly GCA_033576555.1). Lineage (NCBI taxonomy): Eukaryota > Metazoa > Chordata > Amphibia > Anura > Dendrobatidae > Oophaga > Oophaga sylvatica. The sequence goes on from JARQOD010000005.1 coordinate 465,540,597, forward strand.
AACATGTTCCAAATTTCATAGAGACATTTTTAGGACTTGTAATGAATATCACATTTTTTTTCCTGACCGATTGCGTTGAGAGGTCTTATCTTACTAAGTAGGATAATCTGATACAGATGTAGCAATACTCCAGAAATAGAACAGGAAAGGAAACTGTGAGTAGCCTGTCATGCTATTACATTGTTAACACCATGCAGTTCCTGAGTGTGCTGTCATGTACCTGAAAGCTTAGCGGATGACTGTCATAACCCTACTCAAGTGCATAGTTACTGTATAGTTGTTTATGTCTACGAATCATTAGGTTACGATCCATTCTCAAAGAATCTTTTGATACTTTCCAAAGCACATCTAACATAACAGGCAAAGAAGCATTAATGAAGCTTTGGAATATACACTAAGTATACTTCCATATGATCACAGTATAGTTGGGGAGAGTGTTGGACGTATGCTACTATGCTCATGCACTTGGGAAGTGTAAGGTATTTCACCAAATGTTTACCCCATGAGGACAAAAATTGGTCATGATCTCGCAGGTATGCAGCTCATTGCAATACATTTTTTTTTGTGTCGAGCTATGTACCAGGGCAGATTTTAATCCTCTGTGAAATAAACAATGAACGTTCACATTCAATCAATACTGGCAGACATCTTCAAAGACACAATAACCATTTGACTTACAATGTACGCTGTAAAGTTGTCTAACTTTTCTTTATACAGTGACTTAGCTTTATTTGCCGTGATCTGGATATCCTTTTAAAGTGTAGGTTTTGTCCTTTGTTTTCTACACTGTGTTCCAAATTATTATGCAAAAATTGTTTAGGAGTGATAAGGTAAGAATTTTTTTGTTTGTCAGTTAAACTCATTGATGGTGATGTGTGTCAGGGCTCTTTATATCACTGTAAGCAATTGCAGACACCTGTGCTAATTAGTTTGGCAGGTGTGTCCAATGAAAGGCAAGACTACTTAAGAAGGCTGTCCCACATTATTAAGCAGCCTACGTTTTCTGCCAAAATGGGAAAGAGAAAGGATGTGTCAGCTGCTGAGAAGCAAAAAATTGTGGAGTGTTTAGGTCAAGGCATGACTACAATCAACATTGCCAAGACACTTCATCGTGATCATCGCACAATCAAGAAGTATGTAGCTGATTCACAGTACACACGTGTGCGTGCTGATAGGGAGAATTGAGGACTCTTTCCTACAGGCAATTACGTCAGGTTAAAAGAGCAGCGGCAAAAAAGCCTTGTCATTGCATCAGACAAGTTTTTGAAGCTGCTGGTGCCTCCAACGTCCCCCGAACAACAAGATGCAGGGTCCTTCAGAGGTTTGCAGCTGTGCGTAAGCCATCCTGTCGACCTCCTCTATCCACTGCACACAAGCAGAAATGGCTCCAGTGGGCCAAACAATACATGAAGACTGACTTCAAAACTGTTTTGTTCACCGATGAGTGCCGTGCAACGCTCGATGGTCCAGATGGATGGAGTGGAGGATAGCTGGTTGATGGACACCCCATGCAAACACGGCTACGGCGCCAACAAGGAGGAGGTGGAGTAATGTTATGGGCTGGAATCATGGGGAGAGAGATTGTCGGCCCCTTTAGGATCCCTGAAGGGGTAAAGATGAACTCCATAGTGTATGTTGAGTTTCTCAAACAGCGCTTCCTGCCATGGTTCAAGAAGAAGAACCGTGCATTCCGCAGCAAGATCATTTTCATGCATGATAATGCACAGTTTCATGCTGCACATAACACATCTGCATCTCTGGCTGCTATGGGCATAAAAGGGGAAAAACTTATGGTGTGGCCCTCATGCTCCCCTGACCTCAACCCCATTGAGAACCTCTGGAGCATCATCAAAAGGAGTGTCTATGATGGCAGGAGGCAGTTCACATCTAAGCAACAGCTCTGGGAGGGTATTCTGTCCTCATGCAAAACATTGAAGCAGAAACTATCCAAAACCTGACAAATTCAATGGACGAGAGAGTTCAGAAGCTCATTTCAAACAAGGGGTCCTATGTGCAAATGTAACATCACCTAGAATAAAGTTTTGAGTTGAAAACTGTTTGATTTCAGTTTGTAATAACCTGCTAATGCTTATAATTTCAAAAATGACCATTTTTTTGTTCTTTATTAAAATGAAAAGGTTGAAAACTCTGCGGTGCATAATAATTTGGAACATGCATTTTGAGAGCAGTTTGAGTGTTTTATTTTTTAAAAAATATACTGTTATCATAGGCAGTTTGTACAAAATCCTTTCAATTGTACTCTAATAGTTATTTGACTGGAAAATTACAATGACTGAAATTCATATAGGTAATTTGGGAAAATCTGAGAAAATATTATTTGCATAATAATTTGGAACACAGTGTAGTCATATTCCCTAATGTAGAGTTCTGCTTTTCCGATTGCATGCGAAGGACACGTGAAGGAACAGATGCTGAGGTTCTGAATCTGAGCTTCAGGAAGCAAGACACCAATCTACATTGCCAATCTCTTTTATTCACATAGTGACTGATACACCGGCAGTAACATAAAGGAAGATACGTCTCTCACACACTGTAGGGTCTTTTGTCTGAGGTGCATTGAATATTCAGTAGGAAATCTGTTAAGGTACTGCCACACTAAGCAATCCCGCTAGCGATCTCGTTAGCGTTGCATACTAATGAGATCGCTAGCGGGATCGTTTCTATATCGCTAAATGCGGCCACATTTAGCGATATAGTTAACGACGCTATCGCCGTTAGCGATCTTCTTAACGACTTTAGCGGTACAAAAGTACCGCTAAATCGCTAAGAAAAGGTGCCACACAGCGATTAGATACTTACCCAGCGGGAGCGCCAGCGATGAAATAGGGTCCGGAACGATTCCAGCGACGAGCGAGATCACAGCAGGAAGCTCGTCGCTGGAAGCTGCCGCACTGAACAATATCGCTAACGGGATCGCTAAATAGTGACGTTTTTTAGCGATCTCGTTAGCGATATTGTTTAGTGTGGCATACCCTTTAGTCCCTTAAAACAACGCAGCTGTAGAGTTTGATACTTCGTATTTACACATTTATTCAGTAATTACTGGTGAAACATCAAGCTGACGTAGTGCAAAAAAAATCCTTTGAGATTCATTGGACCTTACTCTTTTATCTTTCCAGATGTAAAGGATTTTTTAAGTTTTCTATTGTGCAGTCAAACAGCCGTGGAAATGTTTAATTTAACAGTTATCGCAGTGCCAGATTTCAGTTACGTTAAGGTACTGCCACACTTAAGGGTATGCCACACTGAACAATATCGCTAACGGGATCGCTAAAAAACGTCACTATTTAGCGATCCCGTTAGCGATGTTGTTCAGTGCGGCATCTGCCAGCGACGAGCTTCCTGCTGTGATCTCGCTGGTCGCTGGAATCGTTCCGGACCCTATTTTATCGTCGGCGCTCCCGCTGGGTAAGTATATATCGCTAGTGTGGCACCTTTTCTTAGCGATTTAGCGGTACTTTTGTACCGCTAAAGTCGTTAAGAAGATCGCTAACGGCGATAGCGTCGTTAACTATATCGCTAAATGTGGCCGCACTTAGCGATATAGAAACAATCCCGCTAGCGATCGCATTAGTATGCGTCGTTATCGTGATCGCTAGCGGGATTGTTTAGTGTGGCAGTACCTTTAGCGATCTCGATAACGACGCAATCGTTGGTGTGATCTCTTTTAGGTCGCTAGTAGCTGCCAAACAGGAGATCTCATAAACGACTCATCAGCGGTCAGCGATCTCTTTAACGACTTTGGCGGTCGTTAGGATGTCATTAGCATGTACTGAGCGCTTCTGATTCATAGGAATTTCCAGCATCGCTCCTGCTCTCTGCGTCCTGCTAGCCTGCTTTGCAACTTCTGCGATCCTCTCTGTGACGCAAAAGAGAACTTACAGATATTGCGATCCACTCCGTGACGCTAAACACCATATGCGTCACAAACGAGGTCGCTCGTCGTTCGCAAAAGGTGCCAAACACAACGATTCAGGCTCACCAGCGGGACGCCAACGATCATAAAAAACGGTCCAGAACGCTAGTGAACGATCAACGACATCACAGCAGGGGCCACATCGTTGCTACATGCCACACACAACGAGGTCGCTAACGAGATCGCAAAATAGTGACGTTTTAGTGATTTCGTTAGCGATCTCGTTTGCGAGCTCGTTTAGTGTGGCATACCCTTAAAGAATGCATTCCGGAACACATACCGGAAGGTTTGCGATGTGACTTCTAGGAACTTTGAGTCTATCGTTACTTTTTTACTAAATTTGTCATGTTTTTTTTTCTTTTTTTTTGTGCTCTATATTATTTGTTACTAGAATGTAAATAATTATACTGATCATAAACACAAGGAAAATAGAGCCAATACTGTCTCAACTAGAATGTCAATATTCAATTGATTAAGCCAGTAGAAAATCTTTCTCCAATAGTTAGTTTTATCAAATTTAGTATGAAAATGTGATCCCCTATTTTCTCAGAATTTCGCCCAAATTTTGAGAATTTTTTTAATAAAATAAAGTTCTTTACTGAAATATCGGGCTGTAAATCCAGGAACAACATGATAAGTAGTGATACGCAAATGTACCAAAACTAGAATTTGTCAGTTTGCTCGAATTTGCCCAGGATATTCAATTTACATCGAATGTATTCAATGCAAAGCAAATGTTCCTTATTATTCTCTGGGGTCTACCAAGATCCCAAACCGTGATAAATGTAGTGTGAAAAAAAAAGGATACGCGATAGTCATCTCACCACTCACCTGTCCCACTGCTGCAACCACCATCAGGTCCTCCACGCAGCTCACTCCTGCTTCATTCCTTCTGCATTACACAACATGCACTTCCTACATCCTCTCTCTTAACAGTGGCTTCCGGTTCCAAGCTGATTCATGAGAATCAGAATTTGGGGGAAAATTCTGGGCAAATTAAATTCACCTCAAATCAATTTGCTCATCTCTACTAATTAGGATAAATTGGAAGAACAAAATAGACATATATTACCATCATTCTCCTTAGATCTACAGGTAAATATTCAGGTTTAACAATGTTTTAATTTACCACTATAAGAATTATGATTCCCGTCTCTGGAGCTTTTGTATCGTTTGCACCCATTCTATAACCAAGGTCAAATCTCTAATGTGCACTGGAAAATCAGGATTATTTGCAGTTTTACTATGTCATTATTAAATATCTAAGTCTTATATATCTATGGCCAGTTTTAGGCAACATCTTGAGGTTTTGTAGAGAACAGATACAAGCTTATAAATTGACTCTTGCTTTTCCTCCTTTTTATCTGACTTCTGTGTTTCTCTCAGAGCTGATAGATTTTTTTTGCTTATCTTCTAAAACACATAAGAAAGTAGATATTCTACCAACACATAAGAAAGTAGATATTCTGCCCAGAGGACACAACCAAAACTGGAACGGGAAATCTATTTTTACAGTCACCCTCTCCAACAGTTATATTGGTTTGCTTACAAAATTACATATACAAACTAAATAATTGAAGGTGTAACCCAATGTTCCTGCATGTTACAAGAAGGAAAAGCTTGTCCATGTCTAGGAAATCAATGACATAGTAGTGATTGGCCTTTACAAGCTGGTGAGCCCAATGCAGGCGGGACATTGTTTTTGAGACCGACATGGTTAAAATAATTAGAAACATCAAAAATGAGAAATTAGTTACTTTCACAGCAACCGGACAACAAAGAAATCAAAAGTCTACTCCCCGCAATGGATGGTTGTAGTCTTTTTTTTTTATGAATGTGCAGGGGCAAATAAATTATTGTTTCTTCTCATACAGATCTGTTTAAGAAGTGATAATTTATAACAATGTTCCGTAAATGAATTTTGTGTAGAGAGGGGCACAAGCCGCCATTGATTTTGTATCGGGAAATTGGCACAGTGCAAATGTAGTATTTTCTGCTGCCATTCAATAATAAGCCATATCTGTGATAATGGGAAGAATCCAGATTCTATGAGAGCCACTTCTTATTTGCAGGTCCTAGAGGAGGATTCTGATTAATTTATTGTATCACAGATAAACATTTTACTCTGCAAAATACTTCCAAACGTCCTGGTCCCTCATGTTCCCTCTCCTTAATCTGTAGCTGAAGATGTGAAGATGTTGCTCGAGAAGCATTGTCAAGAGATACCATGGAAATCTTTGACGTTTTTAGACAGTCCCTCCCTAGCAACCAGTCTGTCTAACTAAATATTAAGAACTTAAGAATTTTTGCCAACTCTTCAGGAACATCTGAGAGACTTCAGGAAGAAGGGTAGAACCTCATACTAAAGTTATTAAGTCTTCCAAGTGTTGGTGAAAGCTCCTGGAAAGCAACATTTCTGGAAGGTTCATTGTGTATGATGCAGGAGAGCTCTATCATCAGGTTATGATTTGGCCACATGCATATTCAGGGATAGGTAACAGGTTAGAATTGAGATTTGGAGGAGCATGGTTTGGAAAAGGGAATTGTGGTTACGGAAAACAAATTCCGATTTACACCACGATCAGAAATCTCCTGCAAACCCATCCAAGAAAGATGGCAAGTTTGACTTAAAGATAACATGACAGCTGATACATGCTGCGGGGTTGGAAGGGCAAGAAGAAGCTTCCGGGGAACCACCTGTCTGGCTAGTCTCCAGCGCGACTTGGTCTCCTGCAGGTCTTAAACTGGTAATAAGCTATTTTTCTCTAAAACGCTGCAGTGTTTCAGAATTGAACATATATGGCTGAAATTATGTAGCCCACTGGCTGATACATGCAGACCATGGATTGGGCAGCGTGTATGAATTGTCAGGTTTCCTTTAAAGGGTTATTCCCAACATTGAAAGTTATGACCTATATGACATATCCGCAGGTCCCAGCAGATCAAGGTGGTTATAGAACTTTTTTATATTTTCGAAAAGAAAAGATAAACAATGACATAAATATGCAATGTGATATGAAGATAAATTTACAATGCAGCTATCCGCATAATTGCATATACTTACCGTAATACAGTTTACAAGTGAATATACTGTGATTGCAAGGAGATTGAAAGGAAAAAGATGAATAAGTCAAGTGAAGGTCCAATATCAAACTCAGCCATATCTAAATGGGGGTGGATGAAGCACTCTGTCATGAATCCAACGGGTTGTTTAATATGTCACCATGTTAGGATCTGCAAGATTGATTTAGTACTGAGTGCATCAGTTATTCCAATGGAATGTTGATGCACCCTATAGTCTTGATTGAGTAAAGTGGAGCTTGAAGGTTTGTGAATCCCTCAGAATTTTCTATATTTCTGTATAAATTTGACCTAAAACCACATCACATTTTTACTAAAGTCCTAAAAGCTGACGAGAACCACATCATGTAAATGAGTCAAAAATATTAGACTGTGTCATTTTAATTTATTTTATTGAGAAACATTATCCAGTATCACATGTCTGTCTGAGATTGGAAAAAGTATGTGAACCTTTGCATTCAGTATTTGGTGTGAATCTCTTTTGCAACAATAACTCTTCTAAATATTTATTTTAATTGTTTATTAATCCTGGACATTGTCTTGGAGGAATTTTAGCCCATTCTTTCAGCTCTGTTACAATGTTGGATTTTCTTCCATTAGCTGCTCACTTCAAGTCCTAACACAACATTTCTATAAAATAAGGGTCAGGATTTTGACTTGGTCATTCTAAAACTTTAAAGGTGTATTCGCATCTCCAATATCCTATCCCAATATGTAGTATGTGTAATAATAATAATATTAGCAAATACCTCCTGTTAGAAATGTAGTATAGTTTTTGTTACAGTTTTTATTCACTATGTCTCTTTCCTCATGTGCAGGCATTGCAGAATCCTAGGTATCCTTGGTTACGTCCACTGATAAAGTGAGTTAGCTAGTTGTTAGTGGTCGTAACTATGTATACCTAAGGTCCTGCAATGCCTGCTGTTGTGAACACCTTTAATCTGGCTTCTGAGGTTGGGCTCCCTCTGGTGGTTGCTTCTGGTAATGGAGCTGCCCTGGCTAACAGAAGTCCATCATCTGACGGGTATGATTGGAGATCAGGTGTTACTGATTGGGGAGATATAAGTGAGCAGCCTTCCCATAATGCTTGCCGTTGATTTGTTTCTTCCCAGCCTCTTGGAAGTCTGCTTTCTCCCTGCTGTGTCCTGCATTTTTCAGATAAGTTATTTTGCTGTTTAAATCTGTGGCTTTTGTGTACCTTTTGCTTTTCTCAGTTTTCTGCTTTGCTTGAGTTAGTTCAGCCGGCCCCAGTGGGGACCTATGCTGGACTCTGTGTTCAGTTGCCACAGCTTATATCAGTCTTTTCTGTGCTTCTAGTCCCTTGTTATTTCAGTATCTGTTGTTTTGCTTCCATTTACACCAGAGTTCTGATTTAGTGGGGGTGAGGTCGTGTGGCCTCAGGATTTTTCCATATCAGACGTGTTGGAGTTTTTCTTAGGATTTTTTGCTGGATTGCAGACAATATCCTTTCCTGTCCTGTTCTATCTAGACAACCTGGGCCCCTGCATTTGCTTACACTGTTTTCTGCTTGTGTTTGTGCCTCATCTGCCTCACCGTCAATACATGTTTGGGGGCTATCTATTCATTTGGGGCTCTACTCCGGGGCAGTTAGCTTTCCCCTTTCTCTCTTTAGGCTTAGTTAACTCTTTGGCTGTGTCGAGGCGTCTAGGGCACCGTAGGTACGTCCCACGGCTAATTCTAGTTGTGTTGTCAGTTTAGGGGTCTGCAATCCGCTAAGTTACCAACCTCTCTGGTGTCTGGTTGCCTAGTCTATTTTGCCTTTTATCCTCCTCGTTTACCGAATCATAGCAGCCTGCCCATGATGAAAGAGACATAGCGAATCAGAAAAACTATACTACATTTCTAATTGGAGGTATTTGCTAACATTATTGTTATTATTACGCCGACTACATATTGGGATAGGACCTTGGAGATGGGAATACCCCTTTAACTTCATTCTTTTTTAACCGTCTGTTTCTAGCTCGACTTGTATGCTTTGGGTCAATGTCTTGCTGCATCAATCACATTCTGTTTAGATTCAGCTCTTGTACACATGTCCTGACAGTTTCATTTAGAAGTTGCTGATAACATTTAGAATTAATTGTTCCATCAATGATGGCAAGCTGTTTTGACTCAGAGGCAACCAAATGAACCCAAATCGTGATACTACCACCGTGTTTCACGCATGAAGTGTTTATGTTGCAAATGCAGTTTTTTTTTCTCCAAAAATTTCTCATCACATTTAAATCAAAAAGCTCTGCTTGGTCTCATGCGACCATTAAATATTGTTCCACTTGCATTCTGGTATGTCCAGGTTATCTTTAGTAAACTGCAGATCAGCAGCAATCTTCTTTTTAGTGAACAGTGGCTTTCTCCTTGCAATCCTTCCATGCACACCATTGTTGTTCAATGTCCTCATTAAGGTGGACTAATGAATATTAATTTTAGCTAATGTAAGAGAGGCCTTTAGTTGCTTAGATGTTACCTTAGGTTTCTTTATGACCCCGTGGACTTTTATACATCTTGTTCTTAGAGTGATCTTTGTTACTTTACCGCTCTTCAATTTCCTTCATTTGTACACAATCTCTCTGACTGTGAATTAGTAGAGCTTGATGAAAATCAACAATTTTTTTTCTGTGGTCCTCAGAAATCTTTATTTCTTGCCATGACACACGTTCACAAACGTATTGTGACAAACAGATACTGATCCCTCTCGTTTAAATGAAGCAAGTTGCCTACTCACACCTGGTTGACAATCCATTGATTGAAAACAATCAATAAGGCTCTCATTTCACCTTATAGTATCTGATAATCGTAAAGAATCACATACCTCTCACTCATGAGCATGTGATTTGGGATCATTTTCATAAAAATGGCAAAGTCTCTTTTTTTTGTTGAACTGGGTACCTTGAAATAGGAACTGTACAGTACTTTCGACAAACTTTGCATAACTCAGTAGTACAAGTGAATATAGTAAACTTTGTGAGATATCTTATCAGGGAACTCTGCTTCTTTATCAACTTTTATGATTCACTTCATCTCCTCCTTCTCCCCTTCTTATCATGGACTCAGTGAAAAACAGCTTAATTTGTCCTGCCCAAGACAAGATGGATTGCTTGCACAGTGTGTTGCCAGATACTCTATAGAGTGGGAGGAGGAGGAGTAGTGATGTGCAGAGTGAGAAAAAACAACAACAAGCAGAGGGAAACACAGAAAAATCATGCTGAGCTTTCTAGCAAGCATTTTACCTCACTAATCCTGGATTAACATTTGCTCATAACAGTATACACACTGGGGAGCTTATTCTGAATAGTTACTTTATAGTATAGTTACCCTTTACACATTAAGAAATGTCAACAGATGTAATAATAAAACTTAAATAAATGAATAGGACAGTGTTGGATAGATAGTAACTACAACTAATATGCAGACAATGGCAGTCATTTAAAGTAAAAAAAAAAACCTGACCTCCCTATTCCCCTCATTCCCTGACATGTTTCGCCATGATCCAGCTTCATCAAGGTTTCAGGGACTATGTCATGCGGCCAGTTAGGTATTTCTATAAGATTCTTAAATTTCCTCCTGATCCTTTTGACCAATTATTTTGTATGCTTATTGCTAAGCCCCTTTTTCCATTGATTGGTGAGCCTTATGGAATTGTTGGCATTGCTGATTGAGTTGGTAAGTCACAGTTGGTAACACTGTCTGTGTTACTGCTCTGACCTGCTTGTGCTTCTACACTTGTGTGAATACTTAGACTTTGACAAACATGAACCCCTGTTGACACAGGATTGAAGTTAAACATTATACTCTTTTGTGCTTTTGTATGTTTATTGTACTGCAGATACGCCACAATCTCACATCGAACTTACCAGAGCGACACTAACCTAAATCTAACCTGAACCTGAAGTTAAAGGCCCCGTCTCACATAGCGAGATCGCTAGCGAGATCGCTGCTGAGTCACAAGTTTTGTGACGCAGCAGCGATTTCAGCAGCGATCTCGCTATGTCTGACACGTACCAGCGATCAGGCCCCTGCTGTGAATCGCTGGTCGTGTCAGAAATGCCTGGACTTTTTTTGGATCGCTGGTCTCCCACTGGCCAGCACGCATCGCTGTGTGTGGCAGGCAGGAGACCAGCGATCAGCTGGTAACCAAGGTACATATCGGGTTTCCAGGCGCGGGGCTGTGCCTGGAAACCCGATGTGTACGTTGGATACCAGCGCGTTGCTGCAGGGGAGCTGGTAACCAAGGTACACATCGGGTTTCCAGGCACCGCGCAGCGCCTGGAAACCCAATGTGTACCTTGGTTACCAGCTCCCTGCATCAGCGGGCTGGTATCCAACGTACTGCGGGTAACTAAGCGACGTTACCCGCAGTGTCGCTGTCCTGATCGCTGCCTGAGCTGCCTGTTTGGCAGTTCAGCAGCGATCATGTAGCGACACACCAGCGATCCTGACAAGTGCATATCGTTGTCGGGATCGCTGGTGCATCACTATGTGAGACGGGGCCTTAAGTGTCATATCTAGGAATTGAAAATTGATGCACAGCAATTAGCAGTTAAAGGGAATGTGATTTGTGATTAATTCTGTCCAAACCATGGGCTGCTTAAATTAGGCATAGGCCCCTTTATTACTTATATACTTTAAACAGGGCTCCTGGAATTAAGTGTCAGAGATGACTAGTCACAAAAGCGGATCCCCAGCAGCTTCTACCTGTCTGACTGGCAGATTCTGTCCCTATAAGTGTATAGAGACACATCAATCATGCAGGGCCTGGCATCGAAAATCCTGTGTGGGGGGACACCTCTGTGACGTGTCATCTCTTGTTCTAGGCCCCCTGTTTAAAATTCTGTTAATACACCAGAACATTTTAGAGTAAAGCATAGATTTTTATAGTAAGGTTAAGGTACTGTCACACTAAGCGAGATCGCTAACGAGATCGCTACTGAGTCACCGATTTTATGACGCAGTAGCGATCTCGTTGGCGACTTAGCTGTGTGTGACATGTAGCAGCGATGTGCCCCTGTTGCGATGTCGCTGATCGCTCATGAACGTTCTGAGCCGTTTTTTTGGTCGTTGGTGTCCCGCTGGTGAGCCTGAATCGCTGAGTGTGACACCCTTTATGAACGACTTCACCAGCGTCGCAGGTGGGACTAGGTTTTCCCAACGACCGCAGAGGTCGTTATACAGATCGCTGATGAGATGTGTTTGGAAGCTAACTAGCGATCACATAGCGATCGCACCAACGATCTCTCCAGGTCGTGTCGTTGTCGTGATCGCTAGAGCGATCGCTAAGTGTGACAGTGCCTTTACACAGGTTCCCAAAGTGGAGCCAGGTAACAGTAAGCCCAGCAAGCAGCTGATCTTTGATAATGAAACAGAAGATAATCTATGTTCTTACTTATCTGTGTGTTGGATAGGAAGGTTACTTTCAAGTGTGTCTTTCTAAAATGGAACGTTCAGATGTATTTTCCACCTTGTAAATTAGCTTGTGTTGGAAAGGCCGGACACAGGCTGTACAGTACATCGTGCCAAGTGGGAAAAAAAAAAAAACATTTTATACCTGATATCCATTTAGTTTGCCCAGATTAAGAGATTTGAGTCGACACTTCCTGCCACTAAATGTTTACATTCAATCTTCCAGATGAATCTCTTCAACCTTCTGTACCGGGTAATGACAGTCTGCCCAGCTACTGCAAAAATGACGAAGGAGACATTTTCCTGGCAGCCGAGTCTTGGAAACCCAATGTTTGCACAAGCTGTGTCTGCATGGATGGGATGATCAGCTGCTATTCTGAGTCGTGTCCGCCTGTAACCTGTGAA
>JARQOD010000005.1:465553537-465679146 GCA_033576555.1 Oophaga sylvatica
TCAAGCCAAAAAATTTTAGAAAACATTTGAGCATCCAAAAATTTTTCGAAAAAAATTTAAAATTTTTTTCCCCCTAAAATTTCCCAAAGGGTCTACCAAGGCGGGAAATGGCCATTTTTTTGGGAAAATTTGCTTCTTTTAAAAACCTGGGTCATTTTTTTATACTAATGATGATGCACCCGGTCACGTATAATTCGTGGGGCTTTAAAAAAAGCAAAAAACAGCGTGACCTCCCCCTTTTTGGGAAACACAACCTCCCGGGGGAAAAAAATGAAAATTTGACACAAAATTGGGGGAAAAAACAAAAAACCCCAAACACAAAAATACCCTAAAACCGCAGAACAAAGGGAAAAATTAAAATTTTTGATCCTATCCCAAAAAGTTTTTTATAACAAAAAAAATCTCTGCTGGGGAAGTCACAATTGACAAAATCCTTTAAAACATTGTAAATTGTGTTCCATGTTTTAATGTAAAACCTTTATGACAATGCGCTTTCTCTTTTTTTGGTTTTGGGTTTTTGTTCTTTTTCTCGTAATTTTTTAATAGCAAAAATAAAACCCCAAATTTTTAAAACCCAAAACCAGTATTTATTTTAAAAATTAGTTTTTTGAGCCCCACAATCAAAAAAAAAATTTTAAAATAGTTGATGAAATGACAAATCCCATTAAACTTCTTCCCCTTAGCATTGATTTGAAAAATTTTTGGGGGTTTTAAATTTGGTGATTTATTGTTGTTGTCTTAGATTAGTAGATCATTGTGTGCTCGTGTCTCTAAAGAATGTAGCAATCTGTATTAGTTACATTGATACAGCATTTAACTGTATTACATTGTCTTGAGGGTACATAGTGATGGCCCGGTATGGACGGCAATGGTAAATCAATACACTTAATAAACTACTTTGCTTTCTGCAGAAATGTTCACTGCCAATCGATTTTCTATATATTTTTTTGTATCCTCAGTACATGCCAAGCATGCTGTGGTGTGTGGCACTGGCTCTGGGCTACAAAATCTGCATTGTCATCTAGAGACTCTTTAAAAAAAAACTGGTACACCAGTCCCCATTGAGACTTATATTTTACAACCCAGTATATCCTTCAAAATAATGCTCAGCTGACAATTATAAACGAAAATGTTGCATGTTATCAAGTATATATTATATATTTTGATTTTTAACTTGAGAGTTTGAATCATCCAAGACAGAACATCTTAGCAATAGTGCAGAGCCTTAAATCTTTTTACAGTGGCATGTAAAAGATTGAGCACCCCTGGTCAAAATCACTGGAATCGTGAACAGTTACTCAAGTTGAAGATGAAATGATCTTAAAAAAAGGCCTAAAGTTAAAGATGACACATTTACTTTGTATTTTAGGCAAAATATATATAATATATATATATATATATATATATATATATATATATACAGTACAGACCAAAAGTTTGGACACACCTTCTCATTCAAAGATTTTTCTGTATTTTCATGGCTATGAAAATTGTAGAATCGCACTGAAGGCATCAAAACTATGAATTAACACATGTGGAATTATACATTACACTTTACAAAAAAGTGTGAAACAGCTGAAAATATGTCTTATATTCTAGGTTCTTCAAAGTAGCCACCTTTTGCTTTGATTACTGCTTTGCACGCAGAAAAGGTGAACGGATGGACCCTACATGCCTGGTTCCCACCGTGAAGCATGGAGGAGGTGGTGTGATGATGTGGGGGTGCTTTGCTGGTGACACTGTTGGGGATTTATTCAAAATTGAAGGCATGTGAACCAGAATGGCTACCACAGCATCTTTCAGCAGCATGCTATTTCATCCAGTTTGCGTTTAGTTGGACCATCATTTATTTTTCAACAGGACAATGACCCCAAACACACCGCCAGACTGTGTAAGGGCTATTTGACCAAGCAGGAGAGTGTTGGGGTGCTACGCTAGATGACCTGGCCTCCACAATCACCAGACCTGAACCCAATCGAGATGGTTTGGGGTGAGCTGGACCGCTCACTGCTTCAATTTTTAATAAATCCCCAACAGTGTCACCAGCAAAGCACCCCCACACCATCACACCACCTCCTCCATGCTTCACGGTGGGAACTAGGCATGTGGAGTCCAGCCGTTCACCTTTTCTGCGTGCAAAGCATTAATCAAAGCAAAAGGTGGCTACTTTGAAGAACCTAGAATATAAGACACATTTTCAGTTGTTTCACACTTTTTTGTAACGTGTAATGTATAATTCCACATGTGTTAATTCATAGTTTTGATGCCTTCAGTGTGATTCTACAATTTTCATAGCCATGAAAATACAGAGTAATCTTTGAATGAGAAGGTGTGTCCAAACTTTTGGTCTGTACTGTATATATATATAGTTTTGTTTTTGTTTTGTTTTTTCATTTTAAAAAATACAAAAAGTACCCTTGGAGATTTCTGTGCTCAGATAAATTTGACCAAGGTTTCAGACCTTTATTAGTCTGTTAGGGTTATAGCTTATCAGTATCATCGTTAGGAAAGGCCAAGTGATACAAATTTCCCAGCTTTATAAAAACCCAGCCTCCTCTAACCTTGTGCCGAAAAACAGCAGCCATGGGTCTTCTAAGTAGCTGCCTAGTACTCTGAAAATGAAAATGGTGTATGCCCACAAAGCAGGAGATGACTATAAGAAGATTGCAAAGCATTATCAAGTTGCCCCTTCCTCAATTCGAAATGTAATTACGAAATGTGAATTAACAGCAACAGTCAAGATAACAACTGGGAGACCATGCAAAATTTCTGTGAGAGCTGCTCTTAGGATTGCAAGATAGGCAAATCAGGTCCCTCCCCCCCTCCGCTTGACTGCAAAGACTTTCAGAAAGGTTTAGCAGACTCTGGAGTGGCACATTGTTCTACTGTTCAGAGACACCTGCACAAAAATAGCATTTATAGAAAATTCATCAGAAGAAAACCTCTCCTGCATCTTCATCATAAAATTCAGCGTCAGATGTATGCAAAAGAACATCTAAACAAGCCTAATGTATTTTGGAAATAAGTCTTGTGGACTGATCAGGTTAAAATAGAACTATTTGGCCACAATGATCAAAGGTATGTGTGAAGAAAAAAGGGCACATAATTTCAGGAAATTAATATCTCGCTAACCATTAACCCCTTTCCGATACATGCGGTAATAATACACACATATCGGATTCCCCTTGTTTGGTGCGGGCTCCGGCACTGAACTCGCACCTTTCCAGGCACATGACAGCTGATTTATACAGCTGACATGTGCCCGCAATAGCCGCGGGTGGATCGCTAGTTAATCTCTGACAGCGGCATTTAACTCAAGCTTACAGGAAACTCGTCACTGGCTCTGATGGATCAGCATGACAACCGGAGGTCTGCAGCAGACCTCTGTGTTTGTCATTTCCGGATTGCTATGAGAGCCATCCTGCTAATAAAAAAAAATATAAAAGTTCAAATCATCCCCCTTTTGTCCCATTCAAAATAAAACAATTAAAAAATCAAATATACACATATTTGGTATATTGATAAATCACCCAATCTATCAATATAAAAAAAGAATTAACCCAATTGCTAAATGGCGTAACGAGGAAAAAATTAAAAACGCCAGAATTACGTTTTTTTGGTTGCAATAAAATGCAATAACGGGTGATCAAAACAATATATCTACACCAAAATTGTATCAATAAAAACGTTAGCTCGGTGAGCAAAAAATAAGCCCTCACCCAGCCAAAGATCATGAAAAGTGGAGACTCTACATGTGTTAGAAAATGGCGCCATTTTTTTTTTTTTTACAAATTTTTGATTTTTTTTCACCACTTAATTAAAAAAGTACTTACACATGTTTGGTGTCTGTAAACTGTAATAACCTGGAAAATCTTAATGGCAGGTCAGTTTTAGCATTTAGTGAACATGGTAAAAAAACAAAAACTGGAATTGCACTTTCCTTGGAATTTCACCGCACTTGGAATTTTTTTCCCATTTTCCCGTACATGATACGTTAAAACCAATGGTGTCTTTCAAAAGTACAATTTGTCCCGCAAAAAACAAGCCCTCAGATGGCCATATTGACCAAAAAATAAAAAAAAGTTATGGCTCTGGGAAGAAGGGAGCAAAAAACTAAAATGCAAAAATGGAAAATGGCTGAGGGTTAAAGGGTTAAGCATGGGGGTGGCTCAATCATACTTTGAGGTTGTGTTGCAGCCAATGGCACGGGGAACATTTCATGGGTAGAGAGAAGAATGGATTCAATGAAATTTCAACAAATTCTTGATGCAAACTTAACACCATCTGTAAAAAAGCTGAAGTTGAAAGGAGGATGACTTCTACAAATGGATAATGATCCTAAACACGTCAAAATCCACAAGGGACTACCTGAAAAGGTGCAAGCTGAAGGTTTTACAATGGACCTCACAGTCCTCTGATCTGGACATCATTGAAAATCTGTGGCTAGACCTCAAAATAGCAGTGCATGTGGGACAACGCAGGAATCTCACAGAACTGAAAGAATTTTCCAAGGAAGAATGGATGAAAGTCCCTCAGACAAGAATTGAAAGACTCATGGCTGGCTACAAAAGGTCTTTACAAGCTGTAATACTTTCAAAAGGGGGAGCTTCTAGGTACTAACCATGCAGGGTGCCCAAACTTTTGCATTGACCAATTTTCCGTTTTGTAATTTTTAAAATGTAAATTATGACAATATTTTTTTTGCTTAAAATACAAAGGAAATGTGTCATCTTTAACTTTAGGCCTTTTAGAGATCATTTCATCTTCAACTTGCTTAACTTCACAATAACAATGGTTTTGACCAGGGGCGTCCAAACTTTTGCATGCCACTGTATATGGGGCAGTATGGTGGTTAACACTGTAGCCTCGCAGTGCTGCAGTCCTGGGTTCATTTCCCACCAAAGACAATATCTTCTAGGAGTTTTTATGTTCTCAGGTGTTTGCGTGGTTTTCCTCCCACTTTGCAAAGACATACGTACATGGAAATTAAATTGTGAGCCCCAATAGGACAAGTAACGAAGATAACTGTAAAGTGCTGTGGAAATTATTGACACTGTATAAAAATTCTCTTTTTATGATTTTCCCTGAATTGCATCTCGTGATGCTAGGTCCCTTTAAGAAAGGACCCAGACAGAAGAGAGCTGATAAGAACAATGTGCTTTACAGAAGAGATATGATCCCTCAGAGATTCTGGATCTTTCAACATTCAACAGACTGCTTAAAGGGAATTTGTCACCAGCTTTTTGTCACCTAAACTGAGATCAGCATAATGTAGAGAAGAGACCCTGTTTGCAGCAATGTGTTACTTACAAGGCTACGTGTTGTAGTTTTAATTACCGTATATACTCGCGTATAAGCCGAGATTTTCAGCCCATTTTTTAAGGCTGAAAGTCCCCCTCTCGGCTTATACGCGAGTTATATACCGGGGGTCGGCGGGGGAGGGGGAGCGGGGGTGTCAGATCATACTTACCTCTCCGCCGGCGCATCTCTGCAGCCCCCCTGCTTCACCCACGGTCTCAGGCTCATTCCTGCAGCGGTCACTGGTAACACTCATTAAAGTCATGAATATGCACATATTTATGACTTTAATGAGCGGTACCACATGACCGCTATAGGAAGGAAGAGCTGCTGGAGACCGCGGGAGAAGAGCAGGGGCTGCAGAGACGCGCCAGGAGGGGGTGAGTATATGCGATATTCACCTGTCCCCGGTCCACCGCTGCGCACTGCTCTGACCGCCTCGTCCTCTGGCTGTGATGTTCAGGCAGAGTGCACGATGATGTAGTTAGTACGCGCCACACCCTCTGCCTGAACATTCACTGACAAGAGGACCCGGAAGACCTCTGCACGCAGTGGTGGAGCGAGGTCAGGTGAATATCTCAGGTGCCGGGGCCCTGAGCGAGCGGTGACACCGGCACCTGTCCCCCATAGCGCGCATGTGTCCCCGCCTGCTCAGGACACTGGCACCTGGCCCCCAGCTACGAGAGGTGAGTATGTCATTTATTTTTTTTTAGTTGCAGCAGCGGTGGCAGCATAAGGGACCTATACTATGGGCATAATCTATGGAGCATATGGGGCATAATCTGTGGAACATATGGGGCATAATCTGTGGAACATATGGGGCATAATCTGTGGAACATATGGGGCATAATCTGTGGAGCATATGGGGCATAATCTGTGGAGCATATGGGGCATAGTCTGTGGAACATATGGGGCATAATCTGTGGAACATATGGGGCATAATCTGTGGAGCATATGGGGCATAATCTGTGGAACCTATGGGGCATAATCTGTGGAACATATGGGGCATAATCTGTGGAGCATATGGGGCATAATCTGTGGAACATATGGGGCATTTTCTGTGGAGCATATGGGGCATAATCTGTGGAACATGGGGCATAATCTGGAACATATGGGGCATAATCTGTGGAGCATATGGGGCATAATCTGTGGAGCATATGGGGCATAATCTGTAGGAGCATATGGGGCATAATCTGTGGAGAATATGGGGCATAATCTGTGGAACATATGGGGCATAATCTGTGGAACATATGGGGCATAATCTGTGGAGCACATGGGGCATAATCTGTGGAGCATATGGGGCATAATCTGTGGAACATATGGGGCATAATCTGTGGAACATATGGGGCATAATCTGTGGAGCATATGGGGCATAATCTGTGGAGCATATGGGGCATAATCTGTGGAACATATGGGCATAATCTGTGGAACATATGGGGCATAGTCTGTGGAGCATATGGGGCATAATCTATGGAGCATATGGGGCATAATCTGTGGAATATATGGGGCATAATCTATGGAGCATATGGGGCATAATCTGTGGAGCATATGGGGCATAATCTGTGAAACATATGGGGCATAATCTATGGAGCATATGGGGGCATAATCTATGGAGCATATGGGGCATAATCTGTGGAGCATATGGGGCATAATCTGTGGATCATATGGGGCATAATCTATGGAGCATATGGGGCATAATCTGTGGAACATATGGGGCATAATCTATGGAGCATATGGGGCATAATCTATGGAGCATATGGGGCATAATCTGTGGAGCATATGGGGCATAATCTATGGAGCATATGGGGCATAATCTATGGAGCATTTTATGGGGGCATAATCTATGGAGCACCATATGAAGGCATAATCTATGGAGCATCTTATGGGGCCATTAACCTTTATGGAACTTTATATGGGGAGTATTTTGTATGGAGCATCTTATGGGGAACATCATAAACTGTACGGAGCATTATATGGGGCTCCTGATTCAATTTGGATATTCAAAAACATTTAACCTACTGATGTCTCAATTAATTTTACTTTTATTGGTATCTATTTTTATTTTTGTAATTTACCAGTAGGTGCTGCATTATCCACCCTAGGCTTATACTCGATTCAATAAGTTTTCACAGTTTTTTGTGGCAAAATTAGGGGGGTCGACTTATACATTGGTCGGCTTATACATGAGTATATACGGTGTGTGTGTATTGTGACAGTGTCACTGGTTTTATATGTGAGGGGAGGTATGTGTCACACAGGATGCTCTCCTGTGTGAACTAAGACTACTTTATTTATCTGCCAGCATGTTATATGTTAAAAGGGTGTGGCTGAGCAATGTATAAAAGCTCAGTCCTGTTTTTTTTTCTCTGGTGTGGTCTGGAGAGGAAAGTCTCCAGACAGTATAGTGGAAGTTGCAGAGCTTTCCACAAGGACTTTAGCAGTGCAGTTTATGCTACCGAGAGCGGGCGGAACCCACTCATCTATGGACTGAGTTATTGTTTTTTTTTTTTTATGTTTTTCCCGTTTAACCCAGAGGGGTCATGTTTACTTTTCCTGCGAAACCTGCATGAGTTTATGGCTGATAATAAACCAGCAGAAAGAAAACCCAGAGAACGTGTGTCCTGAGTCTGCCTTCAGGAGAGCCGAGCGAGTCGTCTTGCCACAGTTGGTGGAGAATGTGGACAGGATTCCAGGAACACGTGTACCTGCCACAAAGACCGGTGGATGTCCTGGGTGAAGGCTGCCAGCCAGCTAGAGAAGTCCGGCAGCATGGAGGAGCTCGTTAAGCACCTGGTCCAGGCCCAGCAGAGCATACAGCAGCAACACCTACAGAGCCAGCAGAGCATACAGCAGGCCCAGCAGAGCATGCAGCAGCAGCACCAGGAGATGACCAAACTGTTGCTTCAACAGATCCAGTTGCAGCAAAAGTCGCAGCAGCAACACCAGAAGGAGGCGCAACAGCAGATACAGCTTTTGGCGGACGCCATCCAGAGCAGGGCGGTCACCCCAACCCCAGGGCCGACTGATGATTCTCACGTCAGGAAGGCGGTAAGGTGGGCCATGCAGAAGATGACCCCTGGGGATGATGTAGAAGCATTTCTGACTGTTTTTGAGAGGGTGGCTGATCGGGAGAGACTTCCACCAGCACAGTGGGCAGAGGTTCTGGCGCCATATTTATCGGGTGAACCCCAAAAAGCGTATTTTGACTTGGCGCTGCAAGATGCTAAGGAGTATCCTAAACTAAAGACAGAGATCTTAGCACGTCTGGGAGTAAATATGGCAGTAAGAGCCCAGCGAGTTCATCACTGGGCGTATGCTAGCAACAAACCCCCTCGTTCGCAGATGTTTGACTTATTGCATTTTGTTCAGAAGTGGCTACAACCGGAGTCCTCCACTCCAGCCCAGATGGTTGAGCGGGTGGTGATTGATAGATTCATGCATTCCCTTCCCAAATCAGTACAGACCTGGGTTGCCCAGGGTGATCCCAGAACGCAGATGACTTTATCGGCCTGGTAGAGAGGTACCAGGTAGTTGAGAGATCTCTTGGGAAACCGGATGCAGTCATTTCTCCCTACTGGGATACCCAAAAGGGGGTGGGTTCACCACGGAAGGGGTTTAGAGCCACCACTGGGGGGCGTCCCACTCCTATTGAAGGGGCCTTTAGAACAGTTGGGAAAGATATAGTTTGCTGGCGATGTCAGAACCATGGACATGTAGCCGCCAAGTGTCAAATATCCCCTGAGCCCATGGACTGCAGCCTAGGCAGACGGGTCTCCTATTATGCCTATCCAGCCTGTAGCGTGGACTGTCGACCCGGCAAGGGACTGCAGGCGTGTGCAGTATCCATTAATGGAATAAAAGTGCTTGGGCTGTTGGACTCCGGGAGTCTGGTGACCTTGATCAGAGCATCCCTTCCCCACCAGTTGATCCCTTCCAAAACCCTGGGTGTTCGGTGCATCCATGGTGACGCCAAGGACTATCCCGTGGCCACAGTAACAGTGGGGACAGACTGTGGTGCCCAGTCCCATGAAGTCGGGGTGGTAAAGGACCTGATACATCCCGTCATATTGGGCTGTGATTTTTCCTTATTCTGGGACTTGTGGGGGAAGGGAACTGGACTGAGTAGCATGGGGAAAAGCGAGATCCTTGAAGAAGAACCCCCGACAGAGTCTCAGAGAGAGGAGTTCCCACTGTGCGTCCTTGTCGGTGATGAGGGTGAGACGGTGACCGAGGAGGCCGACCTACCTGCGTTAGATATGTCCAGAGAGAACTTTGGGACTGATCAAGTTCGAGATCTGACCTTAAAAGGGGCGTTCGACCAGGTTACTGTATGTAATGGGGTTGCCCAAGAGCCGGGGGCCGACACCAGATTCCCCCACTTTGCAGTACAGGGGGAGTTGCTATATCGGGTGGCCAAACTGAGGGGCGGTGAGATAGTGGAACAGCTGTTAGTGCCGGGGCCATACAGACGGCGGGTGCTAGACATGGCCCGTTCACATGTTCTGGGGGGACACCTAGGGGTCGAGAAAACTCAGGAGAGGATACTGAGGAGGTTTTATTGGCCAGGGTGTTATCGAGAAATTCAAAACTTTTGTAGGTCCTGCCCCACCTGCCAAATAACCGCTCCCTCCTCCCACTTCCGTAGCCCCTTAGTTCCACTACCTGTGATAGAGGTTCCCTTTGAGAGGATTGCCATGGACCTCGTGGGCCCCATAGTCAAATCAGCTCGGGGCCACCAATATATCCTGGTCGTCATGGACTATGCGACTCGGTATCCAGAAGCGGTTCCTCTAAGGAACATGTCCAGTAAAAGTATAGCCCGAGAGTTGGTCCATATTTTTGCTCGGACAGGTCTACCAAAAGAGATTCTAACAGACCAAGGAACCCCCTTCATGAGCAAGGTGATGAAGGAGCTTTACAGAGTCCTTCAGATAATTCAGCTGCGGACCTCGGTTTATCATCCACAAACGGACGGCCTAGTGGAACGCTTCAACAAGACCTTAAAGGCGATGCTCAAGAAGGTCGTTGAAAAGGATGGGAGAGACTGGGACTACCTGCTCCCATTTCTGCTTTTCTCGGTCAGAGAAGTTCCTCAAGCCTCCACGGGCTTCTCTCCATTTGAGCTCCTATATGGGCGGCATCCAAGAGGTCTCCTAGACATCGCCAAGGAAACTTGGGAGGCTGAAGTCACGCCACACCGGAGTATCATCGAACATGTCGCCCAGTTACAGGAGAGAATGTCAAAGGTGATGCCTATCGTAAAGGAACATCTCCAGGCGCAGGAAGCCCAGGCGAGGGTCTATAACCGGTCGGCGAGATTAAGACAGTTCCAGCCCGGAGACCGTGTTTTGGTGCTGATCCCTACCGTCGAGAGCAAGTTCCTCGCCAAATGGCAAGGTCCATACGAGGTGGTGGAGAAAGTCAGCAAGGTTAATTATAAAGTCCACCAGCCTGGCCAAAGGAAGGCACATCAAATATATCATATAAACTTGCTCAAGCCGTGGCGGGACCGTGAACCTGTGGAAACTCCTTGCCTGGGAGCCGCACCAGAAGGCAAGGTGGAGGAGGTCACTATTGCAGAGACTCTATCACCGGCCCAGAAGCAACAGTGTCGAGAATTACTACAGTGGAATCGGGACCTGTTCTCAGATTTGCCGGGGCATACACAAGTGATAGAGCATGACGTGCTGACAGAACCGCATGTACGAGTGAATTTGAAGCCGTATCGGATTCCGGTGCACGCCGGGAGGTGATCTCGGCTGAGGTGAAGAGGATGTTAGACCTCGGGGTAATAGAGGAGTCAAAGAGTGGGTGGTCGAGCCCAATCGTCCTCGTGCCGAAGCCCAATGGAGAGTGGAGGTTTTGTAATGACTACCGTCGGCTAAATGAGGTATCCAAGTGTGACGCGTACCCGATGCCCCGCGTCGACGAACTCATCGAGAGGCTTGGACCGGCGAGGTACATCACCACTCTCGACCTGACGAAGGGCTACTGGCAGATCCCCATGTCCCAGATGGCTAAAGAGAAGACGGCTTTCTCAACATCGGATGGCTGTTTTCAATACACGCGGATGCCGTTCGGACTACAGGGGGCCCCAGCCACTTTCCAGAGGGCTATGGATCGGATCCTAGCCCCTAGTCACCTACCTAAACTACAGGCCGTTTTGGACGCGCTAAGGAAAGCAGGATTTACCATAAATCCGAAAAAGTGTGCCATCGGAAAAGAGGAGGCCAAGTACCTGGGCTATGTTGTTGGGAGAGGCGAAATAAAGCCGCAGATCAAGAAAGTGGAGGCAATTCAAACCTGGCCGCAACCGCTCTCAAAGAAGCAGGTGAAAGCATTCCTGGGAATGGTGGGATACTACCGGCGGTTTATCCCGAATTTCGCCACGATTGCCGCCCCACTAACAGATCTTCTAAAAGGCACCAAATCAACCATGGTGAAATGGACGGAAGAAACGGAGACCGCGTTTCAAAAGCTGAAGATAACACTGTGCAAGCAGCCTGTCCTGGTCGCGCCAGACTTTAAGAAAGAATTTGTGGTCCAGACTGACGCATCAGAGGTTGGTCTAGGGGCCGTACTCTCCCAAGAAATAAATGGGGAAGAACATCCCATTCTCTATCTAAGCCGAAAGCTGTCCTCCTGCGAGAAGAACTACGCCATAGTAGAGAAAGAGTGTTTAGCCATAAAATGGGCCGTGGATACACTGAAATATTACCTACTAGGCCGGAAGTTTAAATTAGTATCAGACCATGCCCCGTTGAGATGGTTGAGGGAAAAGAGGGGAAAAAATGCTAGGGTAACTAGATGGTTCCTAGAGCTTCAAGAGTTTAACTTTCACGTGGAGCATAGGCCAGGGAAGTTACATGGGAATGCAGATGCCCTCTCTAGGATTCCCTGTCTGGTGTCAGAAGGTGCCCAAACCCCTGGCTTTGGGCAGAGGGGGGGGAATATGTGACAGTGTCACTGGTTTTATATGTGAGGGGAGGTATGTGTCACACAGGATGCTCTCCTGTGTGAACTAAGACCTACTTTATTTATCTGCCAGCATGTTATATGTTAAAAGGGTGTGGCTGAGCAATGTATAAAAGCTCAGTCCTGTTTTTTTTTCTCTGGTGTGGTCTGGAGAGGAAAGTCTCCAGACAGTATAGTGGAAGTTGCAGAGCTTTCCACAAGGACTTTAGCAGTGCAGTTTATGCTACCGAGAGCGGGCGGAACCCACTCATCTATGGACTGAGTTATTGTTTGTTTTTTTTAATGTTTTTCCCGTTTAACCCAGAGGGGTCATGTTTACTTTTCCTGCGAAACCTGCATGAGTTTATGGCTGATAATAAACCAGCAGAAAGAAAACCCAGAGAACGTGTGTCCTGAGTCTGCCTTCAGGAGAGCCGAGCGAGTCATCTTGCCACAGTATATATACATATATAAGACAACCTAGTGCTGTTGTCTTGTGTGTATATATACACACGTGAGTTTTTCTGTCATTAAACGAGGGGTACCAACAATTCTGACCACGTGTGTGTGTGTATATATATATATATATACATATAATATATATATATATATATATATATATATATAAATAGATATATATATTATCTGTTAAAAAAAGATGTAAAAAGATAAGAATGGAGAGTCCCTACTCTTAAGAATGACCTTTACAATGAAATGGCTGCACAGCAGAAAGTGCTTATCAGTAGGAAACAAATCAAGTATAGGAAATAGCATTTGACAATCTTTAATCAGTAGATGATGACATAACTCAATAATTTAGTATTTTCTATAGGCCCACACCTGCTAACATGATGTTATGACCTGTTGGTTGGACCCTGCGAACATGTATATAGAGGTGTAAAATGTAATGTGCTTTTAAGCCTAAATTTACAAAGAACTCTTAACCCTTAATGTAAGATTGGTAACTCTCACACTGATGGACGTATATCTATAGCTGAAAGCCACTGACTAATATACAGTACAGACCAAAGTTTGGACACACCTCATTTAAAGATTTTAAGGGTCGGCTTATACACGGGTCGACTTATACATGAGTATATACAGTATATCACTGTTTCATGAGTAGGAAATATCACTAGAGGAGTAAACCTGCAGCCATGTTGTTAACTTAGCCTGTAATGTAGTTATTAAGCACACTTAGGTAGACTCTAGTGGTCGATTTCCTTTTAAACAAGCTGTACTCTATGTAAGATTAAAGCTCTAGTTGCCAGACAATGGATGCATATAGAAAAAGGAAGTCATTGCAGATTTGCTTTTTTTATGCTGACTAACAATACCGATTTCATAAGCTAAGAATACTCCATTAGAACATAGAATAGCTACCAAAATGGTACAAATACCACGTTTCGTGCTTACATTATTTGTTATTTTCACTTTATTATTCCTTGATAGAATGGTGGAAAAGCAAAATCCTTCAACTCTATCCATGGATAAAATCAAATACATATGATATACTGAATCACGAAGATAACACACAAATACACTAACATGTAGACCAGTCATGTGAGATTGTCAGACAGCAATACAATAAATGAGCATATAACAATGCAAATACAGACAGACCCATACATAAGCTTGATGGGGTTATATCAGTAAAACTGCTGTCAGCTACAAAGCGGTTATACAGTATACAGATAATATAACATGTATAGAAAAAGTAGAGCAGCCAAGATGTTGAGTGAGAGGCAGAAAAGGGTATGGGTAATTAGCAAGCTGTATATTGAAATGATCTTACAGACACCACTGGCCGAACTCATGGAAGTTTTGTTAAAAATTAATTTTTTCACAATTGATATCTCATAATTGTTTTTTTTTGTAACAATATCATTGGGAAGATAATTTAATGTAGGATGTGATACAACAAATGTGTTCAGTTTTCTAAAATTGTAGCTAAATAGCCAGGAAAGGTAAAGGGTTAACTGGTCACCCAGAAAGCAGTGTAAAATCGAAATTTTACTTGAGCTAGGCTACGCTTGTGATGAAATCAGAAGAAAAAGAAATGAAAACTTCCCCAAAGGAGGTACAGTGCCTACAAGTAGTATTCAACCCCCTGCAGATTTAGCTGGTTTGATAAGATGCAAATAAGTTAGAGCCTTCAAACTGCAAACGAGAGTAGGATTTATTAACAGAAGCATAAATCTTACAAAACAAAAAGTTATGTTGCTCAGTTGAATTTTAATAAATTTTAAACATAAAAGTGTGGATCAATTATTATACAACCCCTATGTTTAATATTTCGTGGAATAACCCTTGTTTGCAATTACAGCTAATAATCGTCTTTTATAAGACCTGATCAGGCCGGCACAGGTCTGTGGAGTTATCTTGGCCCACTCCTCCATGCAGATCTTCTCCAAGTTATCTAGGTTCTTTGGGTGTCTCATGTGGACTTTAATCTTGAGCTCCTTCCACAAGTTTTCAATTGGGTTAAGGTCAGGAGACTGACTAGGCCACTCCAACACCTTGACTTTTTCCCTCTTGAACCAGGCCTTGGTTTTCTTGGCTGTGTGCTTTGGGTCGTTGTCTTGTTGGAAGATGAAATTACGACCCATCTTAAGATCCTTGATGGAGGAGCGTAGGTTCTTGGCCAAAATCTCCAGGTAGGCCGTGCTATCCATCCTCCCATGGGTGCGGACCAGATAGCCAGGCCCCTTGGCTGAGAAACAGCCCCACAGCATGATGCTGCCACCACCATGCTTGACTGTAGGGATGGTATTCTTGGGGTCGTATGCAGTGCCATCCAGTCTCCAAATGTCACGTGTGTGGTTGGCACCAAAGATCTCGATCTTGGTCTCATCAGACCATAGAACTTGAACCAGTCTGTCTCAGAGTCCTCCAAGTGATCATGAGCAAACTGTAGACGAGCCTTGACATGATGCTTTGAAAGTAAAGGTACCTTACGGGCTCGTCTGGAGCGGAGACCATTGCGGTGGAGTACGTTACTTATGGTATTGACTGAAACCAATGTCCCCACTGCCATGAGATCTTCCCGGAGCTCCTTCCTTGTTGTCCTTGGGTTAGCCTTGACTATTCGGACAAGCCTGGCCTCGGCACGGGAGGAAACTTTCAAAGGCTGTCCAGGCCGTGGAAGGCTAACAGTAGTTCCATAAGCCTTCCACTTACGGATGATGCTCCCAACAGTGAAGACAGGTAGGGCCAACTCCTTGGAAAGGGTTTTGTACCCCTTGCCAGCCTTGTGACCCTCCATGATCTTGTCTCTGATGGCCTTGGAATGCTCCTTTGTCTTTCCCATGTTGACCATGTATGAGTGCTGTTCACAAGTTTGGGGAGGGTCTTAAATAGTCAGAAAACGCTGGCAAAAGAGATCATTAATCCACACATGTGAAGCTCATTATTCTTGGTGCCTGAACTACTTCTTAATACTTTAGGGGGACCAAACAGAATTCTTGTGGTTTGAGGGGTTGAATAATAAATGACACTCTGAATTTACTTTTAACGTTTAAAAAAAAAATAAAAAAATTACAACAAAAATTTTTGCTGCAGTGCATTTCCCACTTCCAGGCTGATCTACAGTACAAATGTCACAATGCCAAGTTAATTCCGCATGTGTCAACCAGCTAAATCTGCAGGGGGTTGAATACTACTTGTAGGCACTGTATATCTAAACCATTTGAAGAGGTATAAGAAATCTTGATGACTACAAAACCATACTGGTAAAGGCAGGGAAAGCTGCACAACAAACAGGTGGTGATAGAAATAAACTTTGTCTAGGTAAGATAAGAAAATCACCTGAGTCTATAAAAAAAATTTATGGTCTCAATGTAGTTTGATGTAGCGTGCAAGGACTGTTTGGCGCAGGATCAAATAATTTGGTTTAAGTGCTGGAATTCCAAGATTAAAAAACCTTCATTGGGTTCACAACCATGTTAATTGTACAGAGGATCATTTCTATAGAATCATTCAGAGCAGAGCTCAGCAAACTGTGGCCCACAGGCCACATGCGGCCTTCTGGTTGTTCCAGTACTTCCCATGGACCAAGACAACCGAAAGTCTGAAACAGCGGCCATGGGGCTGTACTACAGTATGTCCTCGCCCCCTCCCGTTTGCCACCGCCTGCTATCACCGCTATTCACATTCTCAGGATGCAGTCAGCGGTGAATACATTGGTGGAGAAAGGAGCCATCGGATCTTTCTTCCACCAAATAGCATGTGAAGGGTCATACTGCATTTAGGGGGCTATGTGGGGGTCTTATTGTATTTAGGAGGCTATGTTGGGGCTCACACCTTATTCAGAGAGGCTATGTGGGCTCATACTGTATATAGAGGACTATGTGGGGCTCATACTGTATACAGTGGGCTATGTGAGGGCTCATTTTGTATGTAGGGATTAAGTGGGGGCCTCATACTGTATATAGATAGGCTATGTGAGGGCTCATACTGTATACAGGGGATATATAGATGGGCTATTTGGGTGCTCAGACTGTTTGCAAAGAGCTATGTGTGGCTCATATGGTATAAAGGCATACTTAATGCTGCTCCATATTAAGTGATACAGTTAATATCAATATATACTAATTATAATTAATATGTTAATATTAATATTGAGCAGAATTCATTTCAGCCTACGTATTGTTTTGGCCCTCCACAACAGTCTCGGTCTCTCATGTGGCCCCCGGGAAAATGAATTGCCCAATCCGTAATCTAGAGTGTGGAGACCAGAATCTCCCTCTTCAGTAATGGCATAAAGTATGTATGGAGAAGAATTGTAGAAGATTTGAAACCATATTGCCCTACACCTACCATGAAGTACCCCATAAGTGTTATGATCTGGAGATATTTGTCAGCAAAAGGTGTGATTAGAATTTGTGTACTTAAATGCCAACAAAAAATGGAAATAAAATACTTCAGCCCAAATTGAATCTTTTTGCATGTGATCTTTTCCAAGATAATGCTGCCTGTATATTTCAGCAGGATTCAGCTCCATGTAATGCTGCTGCTGCGTGCAAGAAGTGATTTCAGGATAATCATGTTATGTTACATTGCTAGAATGGCCCAAAATAGCTCTGACCTTAATGCATCGAAAATCTATGAAGTCGATTAAAGAAACTTGTTAGTTAGAATCAGCCAAGGAATACAACGCAATTAATAGAAGCAATAATGCAATCTTGATATAACAAAATATCACTTGAAGAACTAAAAAAAATCCTTGTGCACTCTATGGGAAGGTGTTGTGAAAGTAAAGGCTTCCCCATGTAAGTGCTAACTATCATGTTCAGAAGTTTTGAATATGTTCTTTTCGATGAGATTTACTTTTCTTGTCTATAACTGCTGTTCTACAGCAAATTCTATACTAAATTGTCTTTCCAAACATATAATTTTATGGTATTATTTAAAAAAAAGATGGTTTCATGAGCCCAAAAAATTAAAAAATGCACTATTTTCAATAGGTTTCCACAATTTTGACCAGTAATGTAGCTCACCCTACTATTACTCTTAATTGCTATACATTTCTTGGCATTGGGTTGGCACCTTAAAAGGTTTGATATGGCACCCCCACTTCTTGATGTCTCCCCCCAATACAGTACAAAGCCTTGGTCCACACTAAGAGGCCTTTTACACATAGCGATATCGCCAGCAATATTGCTAGAGCATCACCGATTTGGTGACGCAGCAGCGATATTGCTAGCGATATCGCTATATGTGATACTTACCTCCGACCGGCTCCCCCGCTGTCTGTCGCTGATCGCGCGAGATCGTGCAGCTCCATTTCTCGTCGGGCACTTCCTGCTGGGCTTCCTGCTGGCGCCGACGAGCGACGCATGGAAGCGGGCGGGAGGACGTCAGGATCGCCGCGTCTAAAGGGTAAGTAACGACCGCTGCTGCGTCGCTAAGTCGCTGTGAGATCTGCCTGTGTGGCAGCTCACTAGCGACCATTTAGCGATGCACCAGCGATCCTGACCGGGTCGTATCGTGGTCGGGATCGCTGCTGCATCGCTAAATGTAAAACCCCCTTTAGGCCTCATGTAGACGCCTATTTTTCTCTCATACGAGAAATGTGGGCCGATTATTTTGATCAGAGTTTGGTCCGAGTGACATCCGTTTTTCTCCTATATTCAGAAAAAAGAAAAAAAAATTCTACACCTTCTCCTTTATGACTGTCCGTGAACATGCAAAGTGTGGTCCGATTTTTTTCACTGCCAATTTTTATCCATCCCTCAGAACAAAATTGGACATGTCTCCGAGATATCCTGTACACCACTCAGTCTGCGAAAAATTACTGGCATGCGAAAACCATGGATAGCACTTGTGTTTGAAAACGCTGTCTGAATGTGGCCTAAGGGGTCTATTTTGATATTATGGGTACTTAAGGCTCACTCAATCCTTGGTATTAAACCACCTACAGTTATGTTGGAGAATATTATATTGCAGCTATTGTGTCGTTTCCCCAGCACCACCACTTCTGTTACACAGAAAAAGATGGAGTCCACATCACCATGTTTCTCATGTATATGTCTGGAGATCAGTGTTTCCCCCCATGTTACCTTATGCGTTTTCTAAACTCTTGATAATCCTTGATGGAACCCATTAAAGTAACATTGCTATTCATCATATAGTAGAGCATGTATGAGAAGAGAAAGTGCCTCCACAATGGCTCGATATAAAGCAAGTGACGCTTATCATTTCATTGTGTTATTGAATTTCTGTATTGATTTACTATGGCAAACGTATTTAATAGTACATTTATTTAATCCTGCAATTGATAAAAATAGACTAACAAGGAAAGTCAACTAGGCTTTAACGTCAGTTATCTAGTATCTAAAAATTGTCAATTTTTACAAATTTTGCTGATTTTACAACCAGTGCATTACAACTGTGCATTTTTAGGACATTTTGGGGCTAAAACTCATTTTTGCAACTGAGTTTTATTAAAAATATTGAATGGTTTGACCAAGATCTTTTCTGTGCCGCCCTGTCAGCTGCAGAATTACTTAACTAAGAATCCGTCCGTGAGATCATGGAATTGTTAGTAGATCTTTTTTCTGTCTTTATTTTGGGTGTTTCTTAATGTCTCTGCACAATCAACTTTAGTGTAGCCTATGGTCACAAATCAGCTAAGAGCCAATGAAAGTCACATGGTGTAAAATCTTCAATGAAACCCAATTTCAAAAAATTTATGTAAAAAAAATATTCCCTCAAAGATGTACACCTTTTATTAGGAAAAAAATGGGGATTAGTGGTAGGGGCATTGATCAACAGACTCATTATATATTTGCTATAGAGTGTTAAAAATTATACCAGAAATCTTATCCAAGTCATACAGTAGCTGGCATATATTTCAGATTGCCGTGTACAGGGAGCCTAAAGATGTGCCAAAACAATTAAGAAGCATTTACAGTATAGACCAAAAGTTTGGACACACCTTCTCATTTAAAGATTTTTCTGTATTTTCATGACTATGAAAATTGTAAATTCACACTGAAGGCATCAAAACTATGAATTGACACATGTGGAATTATATACTTAACAAAAAAGTGTGTAACAACTGAAATTATGTCTTATATTCTAGGTTCTTCAAAGTAGCCACCATTTTCTTTGATGACTGCTTTGCACACTCTTGGCATTCTCTTGATGAGCTTCAAGAGGTAGTCACCGGAAATGGTTTTCACTTCACAGGTGTGCCCTGTCATGTTTAATAAGTGGGATTTCTGGCCTTATAAATCGGGTTGGGACCATCAGTTGTGTTGTGCAGAAGTCTGGTGAATACACAGCTGATAGTCCTACTGAATAGACTGTTAGAATTTGTATTATGGCAAGAAAAAAGCAGCTAAGTAAAGAAAAATGAGTGGCCATCATTACTTTAAGAAATGAAGGTCAGTCTGTCCGAAAAATTGGGAAAACTTTGAAAGTGTCCCCAAGTGCAGTTGCAAAAACCAGCAAGTGCTACAAAGAAAGTGGCTCACATGAGGACCACCCCAGGAAAGGAAGACCAAGAGTCACCTCTGCTTCTGAGAATAAGTTTATCCGAGTCACCAGCCTCAGAAATCGCAGGTTAATAGCAGCTCAGATTAGAGACCAGGTCAATGCCACACAGAGTTCTAGCAGCAGACACATCTCTACAACAACTGTTAAGAGGAGACTTTGTGCAGCAGGCCTTCATGGTAAAATAGCTGCTAGGAAACCACTGCTAAGGACAGGCAACAAGCAGAAGAGACTTGTTTGGGCTAAAGAACACAAGAAATGGACATTAGACCAATGGAAATCTGTGCTTTGGTCTGATGAGTCCAAATTTGAGATTTTGGTTCCAACCACTGTGTCTTTGTGCGACGCAGAAAAGGTGAACGGATGGACTCTACATGCCTGGTTCCCACCGTGAAGCATGGAGGAGGTGGTGTGATGGTGTGGGGGTGCTTTGCTGGTGACACTGTTGGGGATTTATTCAAAATTGAAGGCATAGTGAACCAGCATGGCTACCACAGCATCTTGCAGCGGCATGCTATTCCATCCGGTTTGCGTTTAGTTGGACCATCATTTATTTTTCAACAGGACAATGACCCCAAACACACCTCCAGGCTGTGTAAGGGCTATTTGACCAAGAAGGAGAGTGATGGGGTGCTACGCCAGATGACCTGGCCTTCACAGTCACCAGACCTGAACCCAATCGAGATGGTTTGGGGTGAGCTGGACCGCAGAGTGAAGGCAAAAGGGCCAACAAGTGATAAGCATCTCTGGGAACTCCTTCAAGATTGTTGGAAGACCATTTCCGGTGACTACCTCTTGAAGCTGATCAAGAGAATGCCAAGAGTGTGGTGCAAAGCAGTCATCAAAGCAAAAGGTGGCTACTTTGAAGAACCTAGAATATAAGACATAATTTCAGTTGTTTCACACTTTTTTGTAAAGTGTATAATTCCACATGTGTTAATTCATAGTTTTGATGCCTTCAGTGTGAATTTACAATTTTCACAGTCATGAAAATACAGAAAAATCTTTAAATGAGACGGTGTGGCCAAACTTTTGGTCTGTACTGTACCTCTTAAAGAACTTAAGGTACTGCCACACTACACAATCCCGCTAGCGATCTCGTTAGCGTCGCATACTAATGAGATCGCTAGCGGGATTGTTTCTATATCGCTAGTGTCGGCCACATTTAGCGATATCGTTAAGGACGCTATCGCGGTTAGCGATCTCCTTAGCGACTTTAGCGGTACAAAAGTACCGCTAAATCGCTAAGAAAAGGTGCCACACTAGTGATATATACTTACCCAGCGGGGCGCCAGCGACGAAAATAGGGTCCGGAACGATTCCAGCGACGAGCGAGATCACAGCAGGAAGCTCGTCGCTGGCAGATGCCGCACACAACAACATCGCTAACGGGATCGCTAAATAGTGACGTTTTTTAGCGATCCCGTTAGCGATGTTGTTTAGTGTGGCATACCCTTTACTGTAGCTCATCTTCCTCCTGCAGTCTTTTTATCAAGATGAGCTTTTGAAATACTAGCCTTGATGAAACCCCCCTTAGTGTGAAGTTTTATCCGGAATTGCTCAATGGTCCAGACATGAGAAATAATGCTCTGCTTTTCTGCGTTATTTTTATATGTTACCTTTATGTTTCATATATGTCGTTAGTAACTGATATTATGAAATGTCATATTGCATACAATTAAGTGTTCAAATGACATTTAAAGACTCACTCATTGTATATAATGCCTCCAGCTATGTTCATAAAATAAGCATCCCTAACTGTTTCCCGAATTTCTACGTATGACAATCTACTTTAAGGGAACCTGTCTGCTGATTCATGCTGCCCAAGTCACCAGCAGCATGAATCAGAGCCTGGATCATGGCACAAATGATATGAGATCAATCTGGTACATTGATATGTAGTGGGATTATGACTGTGCTGTTGGGCACTGAAGCTGTGGACCCTCAGAGCCCAGGGGGTCAGATGAGATCCTCCATAAGTGGAATACTCTCCAATTCATTGATATTGTTCTAACTCATAGCGGAGTTGTTCTACTTTTGTAGCCATCATGTATGAACCACATTCCTAGCTACATTAGCAAAACATTTGTTTAAAGTTCGTGAACTCATTTTTGCTTGTTCTGTGTGGCTCAATAAAGGTATATTTCGTATAATTTTGCACTTCTGAACTGCTGTAATATAATAAATAATCAAAAATTGTAATGTAGGAATATATTCATGAGATTGGATATTTAAAAGTTACTCAGCCATAAGCAAACTAGGCCCGACATTGGCAGATGGGAAGAGGCTGATGGCCAGGGATCCACATCTGTTACTTCTAAGCATTTTACATGGAAATATGGGCTTTTTCTGTGCATCAGTCAATATTGTCCTCCCAACATAGACTTAGCAGAATGTAATTTCCAAAAATATCTAGAGGGAGGAGTGCAGATGAGACACGGCCGTGTCCCTGAGCAAGGTAGGAATGAGAGAGCTAAAAAATGCTGGCCATGTGGATTAAAATGTCAGCTGTAATCTCTGGGGGATCAAGGGTTCACTTCTCCAGCAGCGCCACCATCTGACATAAAACATTGCATGGCTCCCATTGAAGTCAGTGGTAATGCTTGATCATGATGGGTCTTCCAGAGTGACAAAAACTCTGTTTAGCCTCTATTCTTATGGAACGGATAATATTTAGAGGGAATCTGTCACAATGTTTTTGCTAACTAATCTGAGAGCAGCATAATGTAGAGACATAGTCACTGATTCTAGCAGCGACATGTCAATTACTGGGCGACTTTCTGTAGTTTTCATAAACTATTGGTATTGTTAGTGCCCATACTTTTTGCTTGGTATCTGAAAAGGCTATCTGAGTTATAAGGTTATCTGACTGCCCTCTTCAATGACCCTTTTATAGGGCTTCTTATTGTGTATTATCAGTATTTATTGCTTATTTGCGGGTTTAGGTTTTAATGTATATCTAATTAAAAAAAATAAAGGGGATTTATATGTAAGAATTATTGATTTTAATGATCCTCAAACTACTGAGTTTAATGTCATAAAATCCCTGTTTTATCAGTAGGAAATTATCACTAGAGAACTAGTAAACCTCTTGCCAGGGAGTCCTCCATATTCATGAGCTCCCAGGTAGTGCTCCATATTCATGAGCTCTGTATAACCCTGCCCCGTTCACTGATTGGCATCTTTCTGCCTATGCACAGTGTACACAGAAAGCTGCCAATCAGTGCTGTGGGTGGGGTTATACCGCACTCAGCATTCAGAGAACTGGTAGACCGGCAGCACATGAAAACTGTGATTTTACCAAATCTTCAGCAAGTAACCCGGTAAGTGATACATCACTGGAATCAGAGTCTCTGCTCCTACAGCTCTCAGGTGGGTTAGCAAAACCTGTGACTGTTTTCGTTTACATACAATAACCTATTAACCCCTTAACGACCGCCGATACGCCTTTTAACGGCGGTCATTAAGGGTACTTAAACCACAGCGCCGTTAATTAACGGCGGTGTGGAAAAAGTGAATAGCGCCCCCCCAGAGGCGCATTTTCTCCGGGGTCTCGGTACCGGGGGTAGCCGAGACCCCAGAGAACATGAATCGGGTCGGTTTTTACCGACACCAATGTTGCGATCGCCGTTATTAACCCTATAACGGCGACCGCAACAAAAAAAAAAAAAATGTTGTTCCATTTAATTTCTCTGTCCTCTGATGTCATCGGACATCAGAGGACAGAGAAAAAGGGTCCCCGGGACCCCCCTTGTGTCCCCCAATGTGCCACTTGTGGCCCGCGGGCCCACCTGCTTCCTCCGGTGGGCGCCGCCATCTTGAATGGCGGGCGCATGCTCAGTGCGCCCGCCGCGTTCTGCCGGGGGGGTGGGCAATTTTCTCTGGGGTCTCGGCTGCCGAGGGTAGCCGAGACCCCAGAGAACATGATCGGGGTCGGTATTTACCGACCCCGGTGTCGCGATCGCCATTATACTAAGTATAATGGCGACCGCAAAAAAAAAAAAAAAATGATTTCTCTCCCCTCTGATGTGATCGCACATCAGAGGGGAGATAATGAGGGTCCCCAGGTCCCCCGATCGCCCCCCCCTATACTTACCGGTGTCCTCGGTCCTCCCGCAGGCCCCAGGATCCCGGTGTCTTCTTCCTGGAAAAAAAAATGGCGGGCGCATGCGCAGTGCGCCCGCCGATCTGCTTGGCGGCAGATTCAAACAAAGTTTCATTCATTCTCACAAAAGTACATTTTGATCACTGTGATAAACTATCACAGTGATCAAAATAAAAAAAACAGTACATAACCCCCCTATTTATCACCCCCTTAGTTAGGGACATATAATAAAATATAGAAATTATATTTTTTTTCATTTTTCTGTTAGGGTTAGGGTTAAGGCTAGGGTTAGGGTTATAATTAGGGTTAGGGTTATAATTAGGGTTAGGGTTAGGCTGGGTTCATACTGCGTTATGGCAGTCCGTTAGACGGACTGCGTTACACCGCGGTATAACGCGGTGTAATGCAGTCCGTTAACGCTGCCATTCACCCCCATTTGAGGGCGCATCGCGACGAATGCCGTAAAGCGGTATGCGTTCGCGACGTGCCATCATTCAGTGACGGAGCCTCGGACGCGGGCTGCAGCGTCTGGGCTCCGTCACCGCTAGCGCAGATGAATCATCTGCTGATTCCTCTGCGCTAGCGGGTATAGCATAACGCGATTGCGTTATGCTATACCGTTACCAGCCGTCAATGCTATGTGTTGAACGGGCTGGTAAAACACAAAATGAACCCAGCCTTAGGGTTAGGGTTATAATTAGGGTTAGGGTTACAATTAGGTTTAGGGTTACAATTAGGGTTATGGCTACAATTAGGGTTAGGGTTACAATTAGGGTTAGGGTTACAATAGGTTGGATGGGTTGGGATTAGGGTTAGGATTAGGGTTAGGGTTGGGATTAGGGGTGTGTTGGGGTTAGGGTTGGAGCTAGAATTGAGGGGTTTCCACTATTTAGGCACATCAGGGGGTCTCCAAACATGACGTGGCGTTCAAAAAGTCAGATTGCGCTCCCTCCCTTCCGAGCCCTGCCGTGCGCCCAAACAGTGGTTTACCCCAACATATGGGGTATCAGCGCACTCAGGACAAATTGCCCACCAATTTTGGGGTTCTAATTTACTAGTTACCCTTGGGAAAATAAAAAATAGCTGGCTAAAAAAAAAATTTTTGAGGAAAAATTTTTTTTTTATTTTCACGGCTCTGCGTTTATAAATTTCTGTGAAGCACTTTGGGGTTCAAAGTGCTCACCACACATCTAGATAAGTTCCTTAGGGGTCTAGTTTCCAAAATGGGGTCACTTGTGTGGGTTTTCCACTGTTTAGGCACATATGGGGCACTGCAAACGGAACATGACACCCATCAACGTCTGCATTCCAAAACGTTATTACTTCCTTTCCAAGCCCTGCTGTGCGCCCAAACAGTTCCCCCCCCACATATTTGGTATCAGCCTACTCAGGACAAATTGGACAACAATTTTTGGGGTCCAATTTCCTTGTGAAAAATCAAAAATTTGGGACTAAAAAATCATTTTTGTGGAAAATTGTTTTTTGTTTTTTTTTCACACCCAGGCATTATAAACCTTTGTGAAACACTTGGGGGTTCAAAGTGCTCACCACAGATCTAGATAAGTTCCTTAGGGGGTCTAGTTTCCAAAATAGGGTCACTTGTGGGGGTTTTCCACTGTTTAGGCACATCTGGGGCACTGCAAACGGGACATGACCCCCATCAACGTCTGCATTCCAAAACATTATTACTTCCTTTCGAAGCCCTGCTGTGTGCCAAAACAGTTTTCCCCCCCCACACATATTTGGTATCAGCGTACTCAGGACAAATTGGACAAAAACTTTTGGGGTCCAATTTCCTTGTGAAAAATCAAAAATTTGGGACTAAAAAATCATATTTGTGGAAAATTGATTTATTTTTTTTCACACCCATGCATTATAAACTTTTGTGAAACACTTGGGGGTTCAAAGTGCTCACCACAGATCTAGATAAGTTACTTAGGGGGTCTAGTTTCCAAAATGGGGTCACTTGTGGGGGTTTTCCACTGTTTAGGCTCATCTGGGGCACTGCAAACGGAACATGACCCCATCAATGTCTGTATTCTAAAACTTTATTACTTCCTTTCCAAGCCCTGCCGTGCGCCCAAACAGTTTCCCCCCCCCCACATATTTGGTATCAGCGTACTCAGGACAAATTGGACAACAACTTTTAGGGTCCAATTTCCTTGTGAAAAATAAAAAATTTGGGACTAAAAAATCATTTTATAAACCTTTGTGAAACACTTGGGGGTTCAAAGTGCTCACCACAGATCTAGATAAGTTCCTTAGGGGGTCTAGTTTCCAAAATAGGGTCACTTGTGGGGGTTTTCCACTGTTTAGGCACATCTGGGGCACTGCAAACGGGACATGACCCCCATCAACGTCTGCATTCCAAAACATTATTACTTCCTTTCGAAGCCCTGCTGTGTGCCAAAACAGTTTCCCCCCCCACACATATTTGGTATCAGCGTACTCAGGACAAATTGGACAAAAACTTTTGGGGTCCAATTTCCTTGTGAAAAATCAAAAATTTGGGACTAAAAAATCATTTTTGTGGAAAATTGTTTTTTTTTTTTTTTTTTCACACCCAGGCATTATAAACTTTTGTGAAACACTTGGGGGTTCAAAGTGCTCACAACAGATCTAGATAAGTTCCATAGGGGGTCTAGTTTCCAAAATGGTGTTACTTGTGGGGGGTTTCCACTGTTTAGGCGCATCAGGGCTCACCAAACGCGACATGGTGTCCAATCTCAATTCCAGCCAATTTTGGTTTGAAAAAGTCAAACAGCGCTGCTTCCATTCCAAGCCCTGCCGTGCGCCCAAACAGTGGTCCCCCCCCATATACGGGGTATCAGCATACTCAGGACAAATTGGACAACAACTTTTGTGGTCTAATTTCTCCTGTTACCCTTGGGAAAATAAAAAATTGGGGACTAAACGATCAGGTTTGTGGAAAAAATATGATTTTTTATTTTCACGCCCGGGCGTTATAAACTTCTGTGAAGCACTTGGGGGTTCAAATGCTCACCACACATCTAGATATGTTCCTTAGGGGGTCTAGTTTTCAAAATGGGGTCACTTGTGGGGGGTTTCCACTGTTTAGACACATCAGGGCCTCTACAAATGCGACATGGCATCCAGCCAATTCCGCGTTGAAAAAGTCAAACGGAGCTCCTTCCCTTGCGACCTCTGCCGTGCGCCCAAAAAGTGGTTTACCCCAACATATGGGGTATCGGCATGCTCAGGACAAATTGCACAAAACCTTTTGGGGTCTTGTTACCCTTGGGAAATTAAAAATTGGGGTGAAAAGATAATTTTTGTGGAAAAAATAATGATTTTTTTTTTCACGGCTCTACATTATAAACTTGTGTGGAGCACTTGGAAGTTCAAAGTGCTCACCACAGATCTAGATAAGTTCCTTAAGGGGGTCTTGTTTCCAAAATGGGGTCACTTGTGGGGTGTTTCCACTGTTTAGGCACATCAGGGGCTATCTAAACGCGACATGGCATTCAGCCAATTCTGCGTTGAAAAAGTCAAACGGCGCTCCTTCCCTTGCGACCTCTGCCATGCGCCCAAAAAGTGGTTTACCCCCACATATGGGGTATCGGCGTATTCAGAAGAAATTGCACAACAAATTTTTGTGGTTCATTTTCTCTTTTAACACTTGTGAAAATAAAAAAATTGGTTCCGAAGTAAATCTTTTGCAAAAAAAGTTAAATGTCAATTTTTTCCTTCCACATTGCTTCAGCTCCTGTGAAGCACCTGAAGGGTTAATAAACTTCTTGAATGTGGTTTTGAGCACCTTGAGGGGTGCCGTTTTTAGAATGGTGTCACTTTTGGGTATTTTCTATCATATAGACCCCTCAAAGTGACTTCAAATGTGATGTGGTCCCTAAAAAAAAATGGTGTTGTAAAAATGAGAAATCACTGGTCAACTTTTAACCCTTATAACTTCGTAACAAAAGAAAATTTTGTTCCCAAAATTGTGCTGATGTAAAGTAGACATGTGGGAAATGTTATTTATTAAGAAATTTTGTGGACATATCTCTCTGATTTAAGGGCATAACAATTTAAAATTTGAAAATTGCTAAATTTTCAAAATTTTTGCCATATTTCCGTTTTTTTTTATAAATAAACACAAGTCATATCAAAGAAATTTTACCACTAACGTGAAGTACAATATGTCACGAAAAAACAATCTCAGAATCAGCGGGATTCGTTAAAGCGTTCCAGAGTTATAACCTCATAAAGTGTCAGTGGTCAGAATTGTAAAAATTGGCCCGGTCATTAAGCTGCAAAATGGCTCTGTCACTAAGGGGTTAAACTTCAAACTGTTTACATCTTAAAAATTAAAAAAGTAATTTTTAGTGATGACCTTTATGACAACCAATATGGCTTCCAATACGGATAGTAGATGGAGGGGGCATACCAGTGTGGACTTGCCATCCAGGAGTCTAGGAAAGCTATGTATTGTTCCCGGTCTGTATTTTTATTGGAGATACCTACATTTTCAAAATATGAACTTCAAAATCAACGAGTGGCATTTTTAACAACTTTACAAAGATTTATTTTTTCTAGAGTTTCTCAAATTTATGGGAAAACTCTCATTAATATCTTTAAAGTCCAGCAAGCCTCCCGGTGTGCCCATTGTTTCTTCTAAGTTGGAATTAATCCACCACAAGATAATTGCCGCTTGGCCAGAATGCCGTTCTCTTCAATTTCTGGACTCTGACAGCTGTTATAATGAGATGGCAGCTATGAAGGAGGGGTAAGATAAAACTTAACTATCAGCCTCAAGCACAGCAAAAAAAAAAAAAAAAAGAACACATTTTAATATATTTATGAGGCTGAAAAAACAGTGGGACCTACAGAAAGGATCTGTACGCAGCGGAGAAATGACCAACAATACAGGCAGGCGAAAACGCTTGCAGAATGAATCCCCATCTATTATGGACTTGAAACTTTTTCCATGTGATTTGGATGGAGGGAGTGTAGTCACACAAAGGGGAGGCTGGCATGGCGGCATTGATAGAAGCATTCCTAATTAACATGTAGAATAAGGCGATGGGAGGAAGGTTGCCGTAAATGAGACTGTAGATAATAATGGGATATTCAGAGATCTCGGCTGTGGAGCAGCCTATTATAAACATCAGGTAACACATAATGAGTGATTCAAGACGAGTTGTAGGTATTTGTGTTCTGCCACATCTCATAGCTGAATTAATAAGGTGTAATTTAGATCTCAGAACTGGTCATTTGTGGAACCCTAGTGCCATCTAGTGGGCCAAATAATGGGTCGTCCTAAAATAATTAGTACTGTAGGATTTTCCATTTCCAAAATCTTGAGATTTTTTGTTTGTTTCTCATTGCAATATTTGATATTGTTCTTTATATAATTTTTAGGATTTCATATAATGTTTATACACAAGCACATCTTTGCAAACACCCTGACATGTCAAGGTCCTTAGAAATACCGCTAAGAGCCCATGAGACAAGTGGTGTCTTATCCTGTATAGCTTGTGAGATGCAGTTTCTTGGATGAGACTACGCCTTCCAGTGTTTGCTTGCCCTTCTCTTTAATAGAGGCTTGTTACAATTATTGGTATTGTTGTGCCGCTTTGCTCTATTCTATATGAAGAAAAAGGAAAAACAATCTGTGGTCTGATGTTATATGAAATCAATGTTTTCATCTCATCCTTGCTATCAAAGAATCTTAAAAGTCATGTCCGGTGGTATTTACTCAGCGTCCGCTATAGACCTACACATTATGGTGAAAAAGGCTAAAAAGTGCATTCACTGCCGTGATTTTCCCATTCATTCAATACATGATCATAAGCTCATGGATTGCTTGTTTAGATGTTTTATTGTAACCACATATATAATAGTCATGATGAGAACACCAATGCCCTGTCCGCTACAACATACAGGTGCTTCTCACAAAATTAGAATTAATCATCAAAAAGTTAATTTATTTCAGTTCTTCAATACAAAAAGTGAAACTCATATATTATATAGAGTCATTACAAACAGAGTGATCTATTTCAAGTGTTTATTTCTGTGTATGTTGATGATTATGGCTTACAGCCAACGAAAGCGCAAGAAAGTCATTATCTCAGTAAATTAGAATAATTAACACCTGCAAAGGCTTCGTAAGTGTTTAAAAATGTAGTCTGTTTCAGTAGACTCCACAATCATGGGAAGACTGCTGACTTGACAGATGTCCAGAAGGCAGTCATTGACACACTGCACAAGGAGGGTAAGCCACAAAAGGTCATTTCTAAAGAAGCTGGCTGTTCACAGAGTGCTGTATCCAAGCATATTAATGGAAAGTTGAGTGGAAGGAAAAAGTGT
Source organism: Oophaga sylvatica (assembly GCA_033576555.1). Classification (NCBI taxonomy): domain Eukaryota; kingdom Metazoa; phylum Chordata; class Amphibia; order Anura; family Dendrobatidae; genus Oophaga; species Oophaga sylvatica. Next base: position 465,584,220 of record JARQOD010000005.1, read on the forward strand.
CGTAGAAAAAGGTGCACAAGCAACCGGGATAACCGCGGCCTTAAAAGGATTGTTAAGAAAAGGCCATTCAAAAATTTGGAGGAGATTGACAAGGAGTGGACTGCTACTAACCCTTACCCTAACCCTAACTTTTTGATGATATTTTGTGAGAAGCACCTGTATATACTACCAGTGATGAGTTGAAACGTGTCTTAATGTGAAAGTCTACCCTTGATCACCTTTTTAGTTTCCTAATCTAAATAAGTTCCAAATGTTGTAGTTCAAGCTCTATTTTTATATATGGTGCTCCAAATCCCCTGCAGGGGTTGAGTGAGCAGTTAGTGCTGCAGCCTCTCTTTTTTTAAAGGGAATTTGCCAGCAGGTTTTTCTATTTAATCAGAGAGCAGTTTGATGTAGGAGCTGAGACCTTGATTCCAGGGATGTGTCACTTATTAGGCTGTTCTGTAGTTTCAATACAATCAGAGTTTTATCAGCAGGAAATTATCATTGCAGTACTAAGTCTCACGTGCAAGCCAGTCCAGGGAATCTTTTATAAGCCCGCCCCCACCACTGATTGGCAGCTTGCTGACAATTTGTAGTATACACAGGAAGATGCCAATCAGTGGTGTGGGTGGGGTTATACAGAGCTCAGCATTCTAAGCACTGCTACATCTACAGCAGAAAAAACAGGGATTCTATCAAATCTGCACCAAGCAGTACAGTAAGTGACACTTCACTGGAATCAGGCTCCCTGCTCTTACATTATGCTTCTCTCAGATTACATAGCAAAAACCTGCTTAGAGCTTCCTGTTAAGGTTCGCCATGGGTCAATTTGTTAGTTTGCACACACTTACATTGTTTCCCTTTCCCCCTCCGTGTTGGGAAAGTGATGTCGGGGGCTGTTTGTCTAGACCCCTTTTCTGCCTCAGCTGTTTCCATTGAATTCTTGGACATTTAAATAGTCATGTTCAAAATACATGAAATGAACATGAGCAAGCTTATTGTCTCATCCAGATGTAAAGTATATATGATGCACAATTTCCAGCTCCCTTGTTTCACGTCTACCTAGAAAAGCTTAGCTAGAGCATGACTGAGGGACTCCTGTGTAGAAAGTCAATTAAAGAATTTTCTGTGACCTTAAAATTAATGACCCATCATTAGATAAAGCTGCAGTACTGTACATCAAAACTGACACCGCTCAGTATATCTTGTAGTGGCCATGATTGGAACTCCAAGCTGTATCCCATTTACTTGTTCTTGTACCAATAACGACCAATACACAGTATACAAAGTTGATATTGCTGACCCATTTAAGGTACAACTGATGCATTTCCTTGTGTTATAAGAAATAACGGACACTAACTGCAATGATGTATAAGCCATACTGTAGGATATTCATAATATAGGATATAATATAGGATATTCAGAGCTAGATTTCTAGAACACATTCTGTGAGAACATGAATTTAATATAGAAGGAAGTTTTTCTTTTGTCATAACTAATTTACAAAGCAATCCATGGACTTTTTTAAGATTGTATACCTGTTTGTTGAATTAAAAAGCTAAATCTGAATTCTCTCTATATAGAGAATACTCTAGTGATCCCAAGTTCTAATGTGATAATGGAGTCCAGCAACAACAGGGACCATGGGACTCAAGCAGAGGAAACACCATTCAGATTTGACACAGAGCAGATTATTTTGCAATTTTTGCTTATATCACAAATAACCTATTAGTTCTGGGCATGGCCGGTGTGTGCAATGATAGGTAGGACATGAAGTACCAGATTCTGGACATAGATTTGTTCTGAATAGCTAGCATGTAAAAACACTTGTCTCTGGAGGTCCCGTGGGAGAACGATATAGCTAAACGCACACTAAATAAAAACATAAAAAACTTCTGAGATTTTTCTTTCAGGATTCAGTTTTGCTGTAGTTGGGATCATTTATATTGTACTCAATGTCATTTTTCCCTGTTTGGTAGTGAATGCCTCACTGTGTATTAGTTGTATAGTTGGTGGTCACCATGTCACCACTGTTGGGGGCTGCCGTTTCTCTACAACGATACCAATGCAAGAACCCTATTTTCTAGTTAATAAAAGCACTTTTATAGAACAGAGAGCTAGTATCTCTTACAACCATAGTTTAGAGTTACCCTTTAGTTTGATCTGTTGGCTCCATACAATACAGATACCAACTGAATCAGACCTGTTTCTTGCTAAAAAAAAAAAATTGAGTTAAATACCTTATAAAAAATTTTTTCCTGAGCTCCCATGATTCTGCCACTATTTTCGTTTTGTGTTGCATCACTCCAGCGCAGAGAAATCATTTTTGTTGCTTTGGGAGCGCACTATGTGAAATCTCTGCTTGTAGTTCAACTGGGTGTTACTTCATAGTCTTCTCTATGACTGTGCACTCTCACCCCTTCTTCCCATACACTGCCAATCACAATTCGAGAGTGTCTTAGACTGCTAGATCAGCTGCCAAACTCTGAATGGCAGCCTCTGGAAGAGAAGGGTGAAAGTCCACACCCCAGAAAAGACTTAAAGACGTGCTCAGTTGGACTGCAAGCAAAGATTTCACATATTGCTCTCCAGAAGCAACAAATGTTGATATGTTTGCAATGGACCGACGCAGAACAAAATGGAAAAGAGCGACATAATCTGGAAAGCTCAATGAGTTTTACAAGGTATTTAACTCAATTTTTTTTATGAAGTGACAGGTCCTCTTTAGTAAGCTAAATTAGAAAGCCACAAAACATGTAGAAAGAAAGCAGTGATACCATTTAATCTCTGTCGTAGTAATATTCTCTAGACCTGGCGTAGATGCCTCAGATACTGGCTTCTCTGACTGTATTAACATACAACAAGATATAACAAGATAACATAAAGATGGCGTTAGTGTAGATAAACGCTAGGGTTTAATATATATTCTATAGAAGTGACAGCAGATGTTTATCTGAAGCGTTTCACTCATATATTCCAGAAGGGAATAAAAAGAAAAGCGTCGCAAAGCCAACAAGAATAAATATCCACCCTAATAAAAAGGCAGCAATGATGCAATGTCATTTAGTGGTGAAACATTTTTCAGTCTTAGATGCGAAAGTGCAGACAAGACCAAATTTGAAACAGTGGCGCAGATGATATGATATGGATGTCTGTCACTAGCTGTGCCGCTCTGCATGTTCATTGCTGCCATAGGCATTCCACACCTGCTGTTCATTTCATTTGAGATAATAAGACAGACAGAACGGCTGCTTCACTTCCCTGAAACTACAATCTAACGCTGCTACTTCATATTAAAATGACCTTTCAGCTCACTTACTCTCAATATTTTCTATACAGTGATTTGTCCTACTTTCATGTGCGTCTCTCGCTGCTCTGCATGATGCCTGTTTTACAAAGCAAGCAATTGTTGATGTTGTTGCTTAGCACACTGAACTGTAGCTTATTCATATATCAATAATTTCCAAAGCTCCAATCTGGCTCATATTTATTGCACTATTATCTCCTGTACATTCAATATCGGGCCATAAACAATCGAAAATTTGCATTATTACACCTTCTGCACAAGGCCCTGCAACCCCATGCTACTTTGTACAGCGCAACTGTAGGGTGAAAAGCCGCTATATAGCATCCGATAGACCAGGGATCCCCAACCTGTGGCTCATGGACCATGATGTGTGGCTCACGGCTGTCTACCAGCTTGGTAGCACCAGGTCTAGCAAACAGCTGTGAATTGCAGGTCTCCAGGTGATGAGTTTGAACCACATAGAAGAGCAGATATGGATCCTCAAATATTTGCCTCGCGGTTGGAGAGATAATCTAATTGCTAAGCTGGACATAGGATGATACTGCCAAATACAGGGGGCGCTTGAAGTTGGATGTGACAGCACAGTGGGAATACTTGATGCTAGATCACCGAATGAGGGTAAGGTGGGAACTCCAGAATGTAAGTATCCTGCTTAGTGTGATTTCTGTAGGGTAGTTTTGGCTGTCATAGTACAGATAATGAGGGTTCTGGGTGTCACTACTGTGGGGAGGCAGGAGTTGAATGTCACTACCCTTGGGTGGAGAAGGGTGAGGGCCATCGGGATGTGGCTCGTGACCCTCTCTCAGAGCTGAATCTGGCTCTCAAGGTCAGAAAGATTGGGGATCACTTCAATATATCATTCACAATTTTGTTCATATGAATCTATCAGAAAATGAAATCATTTCGGAAAACAGCAAGGCCCTATGGAAGCCTTTAGGTGCCCTTTTAGGGTCCGTTCAACTCAGAGGTTACACATGTGTGTAATAATAAAAAAAAAATTTTAGAAGTTTTGGGCAGATTTGTATCTTAATTGAAATAATTTGTTACAGTAGTAAAGCATCAGTTTAAGGCTAGTTTCACACTAGCGTTCGGGATGGCTGCGGAGGGCTGCGTACTTCCTCTGTCAAGCTCTGCCCACTGCCACACCTCTTCCTTTCAGCACCACCTACCTCTGCATGCGTCCTGCGTACCCTATCTTTAACATTGGGTACGCAGGACGTGCGGATGCCTCCGCATGTGTCGTTTTGATGCTGCGCCGACCACAACAAGATGCAACATGTTGCGTACGACGCAGTCCTGCCGAACGCTAGTGTGAAACTAACCTAATAATGACTTAGGAACTGCTGTCCTTGTCATGGGAGAAGAGCAGCATCTAGGATATCTTTAATTCGGACTGTGATGTTAATACAGCTGAGTATCCAAGGATCAGAATCCCCAGCCCCTCGTCTTTACCCATAAAGGAAGCGGGAGCTCCACAGTCATGGCTGGCAACACATCCATTAGTACATATAGTCTAGCCATTACAGGTATTTCTATGTCATTTTGAAATGAGATTGTTCTGATTTTGGTTTTTGTCGTGCTGTGAAACAATCACTTTGGAAAAAATCTAAGTGCACAGCTTTCACATTTTAGGGGAGAGACCACAGGAGACAGCATAAAGTAAGAAAGGCAATTATCTGACATTAAGACAGGGCTCTTTGATGAAAGTTGTGCAATGGTGATGACTAAGTAACCAATCAGATTACAGCTGTCATTGTTATAATGCAAGCTATAATGAGAGGAAATATCTGAATAGGCGTCACTAGCGACACTTCTGCCACTTATTTTCATAAATGCGGCACAAAGCCTCAGATACTCCCTATGTGTTTCTGTATTCAAATTTTAGGCTTTATGATTGGGATCCATTCACAAGTCTGAGTTTCATCATGTTCTATACTATTTTATGGAGAATAGAGCATGTGCCCATTTTAGTATTATGGTCTTTGCAAGTGTCTTTTTTTGTGGGCCAAACTCACTCATGATTTTGTGGGGAAAAAACACAAACGGCCAGCACACAAATGCATTCTGTGTTACATTTATGTGTTGTCTGTATAAGGGCTCATTCAGACGGCCGTATAAATTGGACCAAGATTGGAACACAGTGCACAAACTGGCCAGCGGCTCTCCCGATCTGAGCGTTACAGATTTATGTATTTCTATGCAGCTGTCAGGCTCGGGTCGGGAGAACCGCCGGCCAGTCTGTGCACTGCCTTCCGATCTCGGTCCAATATATATGACTGTGCCCATCTAGGAAAAGATTGAAAAACTTTCATCAGTTTATTTTTCCTACAAGAAAAACACGCAGATGGTAGAGACGGACAAATGGACTGAAAAAAAGGATGAAAGTCAAATATAGCACATGGATGAAAATCAGTTTATTTTTATTTTTTTGCATAAAAAAACCTAATGTGTGAACTTCAAAAACTCGCCAGGTTCACATGTGTCTAAAAGACGATGTGTGCACATACTGTATTGAGGATTCCTTCTTCTTTTACTGTTGCTCAATAAACTAAAATGTATTAATAAAGGACATATTGCAGAACTCAGATTCTTTCCTGTTAGGAAATCCCTACATGTATTCAGGCTGTCTAGCAGCCGCAAATCATGCAGCTGTGGCGACATAAACTAAATCTCCGAGCCCAAAATACTCGGAGATCACCCGAGCGTGCTCGGAAAACTGCACAATGTACACAGAAAGCTGTCAATCAGTGTTGTGGGCGGGGTTATACAGAGCTCAGCATTAAGAGAAGTGCTAGATCTTCAGCAGATTAAATGATTTTATCAAAACTGCAGCAAGCAGTCCTTTAAGTGATACATCGCTACATTATGCTGCTCTTAGATGGGGTAGCAAAACCCTGGTGACAGATTCCCATTAAAAGCAAGTTTCCACAATGCACTTTACATTTTATTTATTTGCATATTTTTTTTGTTTTATCTTACTGTGCAGTACAGTAGAAGTTGCCAAAATAACACCTCTTCTGTGGCATCACTTTCTGCATGTACTGATATTACTGAGAACACTGTGCAGCTATACTAGAGCAGTGTTCTGTCTCTGAACAACATTGCTAAATATTATGACTATCCATATATAATAGATAATCAGAACTACAGAAATAAATGTCTGTACATGGTTTGAATCAGTTAGATATGTCTCTCGTGTTAAAGTAGAGCTTTATGTGTAGGCATATTCCCACCGAACAGCTCCGCTTGTTACGTTGTTGCATGTTGATTTCAGAAAGTATTTAAAGCTCTTTTGTGTACAACGGTTTGTCATCACAGAGGATACAATTCCAAAGAAAGTCGTCTGCCATTTCAACGGAAAGACCTATGCAGACGAAGAGAGATGGGACATCGACAGCTGTACACACTGCTACTGTTTGCAAGGACAGACTCTCTGCTCCACAGTCAGCTGCCCACCATTGCCCTGTGTGGAGCCAATAAACGTGGAAGGGAGCTGCTGTCCCATGTGTCCAGGTAACAATATCTGCCTGTTGCATCCTTTTTTAAGATGGCTGATTGCGTGTCCAGTAGGTGTTTGGTTCCTGGAGACTTTTAAGGATAAATTTACATACTGTACTGTATACACACACATAAAAAAGCTGCATAGAAGGCAAAGTATCTTTGTGAATTAATTAAAAGTAATTGCATTTCATATTGTGCATTGATTGTAAGTTACAGCCTGTATTATAGTCCAGAGCTGCAACCTTCCTGCATTTTTGAATAGGCAATTATTGGATGTGGGGATCAGGTTTTCTAATTTATCACAATGTAAAATGATTTGCTGATATGTATAAAAAGTAATTACTGTATTTTTCAGACTATAAGACGCACTGGACCATAAGATGCACCTAGGTTTTAGAGGAGGAAATTAGGAAAAAAAATTGAAGCAAAAAATCTGATAAATTCTGTACTTAATAGCCCCTATCCTGGTATATATGGTCCCCTCTTCCCCATCCTTATATACATGGCCCCCTCAACCCTACCCTGGTATGCATGGCTCCCTCATCCCTACCCTGGTATGCATGGCCCCCCTCATCCCTACCCTGGTATGCATGCCTCCCCATCATAGCCAGAGCCGGTACGTCAGGACTATAAGACTCACCCCCCAGTTTCCTCCACATTTTTAGAGGAAAAAAGTGCGTCTTATAGTCCGAAAAATATGGTAGTAAAGTAAATTCCTCCATATTTAGTGGGAAGAATATCACAGCATCCAGAGTTACTCTTCACATAAAAATAATGACAGCATAGTCATGACTTGTCGGTCAGCGATTATTTAAAGCACCTCTCCAACTTTTTTTTTTATTTCACCGTTGGAGTGTTGTCACTGTCTGTTCCCTACCTCTAGTGAAATACTTAGCAGCCGCAATCTTCTGCTCTTCCCGACGCCGCTCCAATCCCGTTACACCTTCTTGTGAGCCCAGCTCCTGACTGAACAGAAGTCAGAGGTAATGGTCAGGGCCGGTTTTAGACAAAGTAGGGCTCTGGGCAAATGTTTAAAGTGGGGCCCCAAATACTTACATATTGCACCATCACATAGAAACATTTCAGTTGTATTTACAAGCGCTGAGTTCAGGCCGTTAAACGAGCGTGATCGACAATATTGAAGTCGTTCGACTCTTGTTCCCAAGTTTCTTTACACTAGAGGAATGATGGGGACAGATGGTCCTCGATACAGTATAATGCAGGTCCCATATAGCATATGTAGTACAATGCACTCCCCATGGTCCTTGATAGAGTATAATGCAGTCCCCCTCAGAGTATAATGCAGCCCTCCTCAGAGTATAACGTATCCACCTCATAGAGTATAATGCAGCCCAACACACGGATATAATGTAGCCCTCTCATAGACCATAATGTAGCCCCTTCATAGAGTATAATGCATCGCCCTCAGAGTATACTGCAGCCCTCCTCAGAGTATACTGCAGCCCCCACACCCAGTATAATCTAGCCCCCTCAGAGCATATTGCAGCCACCTCAGTGTATAATGCAGCCCCCTCATAGTATAATGCAGCCACACACACAGTATAATTCATCCCCTCCCCCACACACAGAGTATAATTCAGCCTCCCAACACACAGTATTATGCAGCCAAACACGTACAGTGCAGCCACATACGTAAGTGCAGCCCCCACACAGTATATTGCAGCCCCCCACACACAGTATAGTGGAGTTCCCCCACAAATACAATATAGTGTAGCCCCTCCACACAAACATTATAGTGCAAGCCCCCACACACAGTATAATGCAGACCCCCACACACAGTATAGTGCAGCCTCCACACACAGTATAGTGCAACCCCCACTCACAGTATAATGCAGACCCCATATATAGTATAATGCAGTCCCCCCTACATATAGTATAATGCAGGCCCCCACTCACAGTATAATGCAGCCCCTAGACTCATAGTATAATGCAGCCCCCACACATCAGTATAGTGCAGACATACACACAGAATAATACAGACACACACCAACTTACTCTACCCGATCCCCCGCTACTCTGGCTTCTGCAGCGCGTCTCATCAGCTCCACTGCTAGCACAGCGTAGCGCATGATGTGACGTCATTGTGCGCCCGCTGAGTCACAAGGGGGTGTGATGGAAGAGGGAGCATCATCTGACGTTCTCCTCCATCACTGCTTTCAACTGTATCGGCATCTATGATGCCGATAAGTTGAATGCGCAATGTGGGGGGGCGGCACTGGGCCCCTCTTACTCACGGTGTGGTGTGTCGCTGTTAGCGGCATGCCACTGGCTGGGGGTCCCTGGAGGAGCAGGGCCCTAGGCATCTGCCTGGTCTGCCTGCCCTAATGCCGGCCCTGGAAACAGTCACAAGCTCTTGGCGTAAGTCTATGGAAGCTGCATTCTGGCTCTCATAGGCTTACATTGAGTTGCCTTCTGGATTTCCCAACAAATACTGGAGCGATCCAGTAGGTTACAAGCTGCGTAAGACGACCAGAGCGCCGTCGAGAACAGATGAAGACGGCAGCCGGTAATATTTTACTAAGGACAGCGAACTTGCATTACTGATACCACTCCAACAGTGGAATAAAGCACCACTATGGCTTTTTTAATAGCCCATTTATACAGTCTGAATACTTATTAGATGAAGGCTGAACAATCTGTAATAGATTGTTCATGGCGCATAACCTGCAATTGTTCTCAGCAGCACAGCTCCTGTTTGCACAGGACAATGCACCGTTGAGAATGACAATATTTTCTACAAACTAAAAGATAATTTTACCCAACAAAAGAGCGTTTTGCTTGTTTTAAAAGTACATTACTACTATATTTTTTAACTTTTCTGCTAGTGTAACATAACCATTAACTTATTGTATTTGCCCACCTGAACCCACAGCAGAATGGTAAGTCTCTATCGTGAACTGAGATTAGACTGGTAAATAATATTTTATTTTAGAATTATCAATGAAGCTTATATTGCTTTTCTTTTCTAGTCTTTCCCTATAGACTTATACACTTCTATTTAATTTTCTAAGTTAGCATCAGAGCATATGTGTAGGTGTGCACAGATAAAAATGAATCATGAAGGGGCTCTATCTGCTGGCAGGGGTGGGCTTCTCTCTAAGACGTCCATATCCCGTTTTTGGGCAGATAAACCTAGGATCTCATCATGAGACAATCACTTTGCTAGAACGTCAGGGTTGCATTATAAAAAGCAAAGTGGGTGCATAAATAGAGTTTGTGTTTTGCAGAAATGTATATTCCTGAACCCACCAACATCCCTATTGAGAAGACAAATCACCGAGGAAGAAATGAACATGACTTTATTCATTGGCCAACACCAAGTGAGAATGACATTCACCACCATAGAGGTGAGGTCCTCAAACAGCTTCTTAGTGGCTTTCAGGTCACCAGTAATTTATGACGTATAGTGCCCCAAGCCCTTATGCAGTAGAAATCATTGTATGTACAGACATAAAATATTTATTTTTCCATGTGTTGAAATTTGACAACCAGAATTGTTATTCGAGGACCTTTGCTGTGTACGAAAAATATGACCTTAAGATGCTGTCTGCTTGCTCTGTCCGGACACGTCATACAGATCCAAGTTACCATCCCCAGATGTTGGGTAGAGAAATTGCAGAATGTGGCCCCCTTGTTTTAGGATTCTTTTGGGGTCCTACCACAATACAATATGGACTAACTTACAATGGTTTAATTGGCAGAAGTTTCTCTAACCCTTTTAGTATAACCTCAAATCAAGCGTTAACCATTATAGCAGCCTGAAATAGAAGCAAGTAGATCTGTTACATTAGTTTGCCCAATTCTTGGCCTTCTGTTACAATTCTCTACAGGGAAACGTGCCCAGTAGCACATCCGTCTCTTGGGAACTTGCTGTCTTCTGGGTAAATGGTGTATTGCGGCTATCCTGTTTTATTTTTCTTAGTACTTAATACAATATACACTATTTTGAACAACATTGAACTGCATGTATATTCATGTTCATTTTAACAATATGTAGTTTGGCATGTTAGCCCAAATCAGTGTGTATTATGAGTAAAATGAGGATTTTACAATAACTCAGTGAGCTGTGCGGAACAACTTAATCCAGCTTCTGTGAGTACGTGGCGACCTCTATAGCTTTTTAATATTGCCGGTGGGTGACATATTGATGCTTCTCCTAAGTAATCATCTTCTTACAATTTATTCTTTTAGAAATGGGTCATCTTAAAGTGAACTACAGGGAAGGAGACAGGCCTCAGCCAAGCGAGGACAACGCTCTGCACTCAGTTGCATGGGTAGCAATCCCAATATTGACAGCTTTGATTATTATCATAGTCCTTCTTCTTATCAATAAGAAAAAGCAATGGATTCCAGTACCCTGTTACCAGACGCCTACAAAGGTACAATGTTCTTGTGTATTTTAGATACATGTCGTATATTGTCCAATATTTCTGCTATTTAATAAACTGTTTTTAGTGTTTTACATTTATACCATATATAGGAATAATATAGGACATTGTAATCATGACAGAGCTATAGTGTGGCCTTGAAAGCATTAGATGTCCATCAAAAATGGTATGACGTAAAGACGAATGGGTCGTTCAGTGTATTGATAGAATGCCCCAAGTTCTCCAGAATGATACCCACTCAGACAGAGGCTCTCATTCTGCCCTATTGTGACACACAGATTGAGGTCTCCATGAGACTAGCCCTTTAATTATAGCTAATTATCCTATCCGTAGTGCAATAGAAATCAACATCAATGCATGTATTTTTAAGGAAGCTTATGCTTACTCACCATTCCATTTTAACAAGCAGCGCAGCATTATAAAGAGGGGCCAGGGTAGCAGCCTGAACCAATAACAAAACAGAAGGTAGATTTCAGACTTCTTTGAACCATGTAGATAAACTATAATGACCATTCACAGCTTTGCCCTAATGGAGCTGAGCTATAAAGCAGATAAGCAACTCAGAATAAAGTGAAGGGGACATCTCATAAATGGTCAGATGTGTCACTAACCTGGCCAACATCAGTAATACAAGAGCTACTGATCCTCAGTTTTCCTGATTATTGGTCGTTTATTTAGTCAGACATAAAACTGAGCTGTGTGGCTAGCAGTGATTTCTAGAATAAAGGCAACAAACTGTCTACCACTGCTGCATATAGTAGCCATATTGTGCCAAATGACGTCAGCAACATGGAATACTATTATATATATATATATATATATATATATATTACTGATTAGTCTAATAAATGCACTAAGGAAATGATTTGTACGTAATTCATATCTTGAGGTGCCTTAACAAGGAGCTGTCACTTAGTATTGTAGTTTTTAAGGTTAAAGGTAGACATACCGTAAGTCCGTCAAGTTCAACCTATAGCCTAACATGTTGATCCAGTGGAAGGCAAATTGCCCCATATTATGGGGAAAATTCCTTCCTGACTCCACATACGTCAATCATGCTTGTTCCCTGGATCAATGTCACATCACAGAATTTAGTACCCATAACTCGTATTATTATGTTTTTCAAGAAAGGCAATCAATGGCCTCTTTGTTCAAAATTTTTTAATTTAATATCTTATAAAAAATCCCCAAGTTCCCCCTGCTTCAGCCACTCTTTTTGTTTTTTCCGCTGAATCACTCCATTGCAGAAATATTTACATTTGTTTCTTCTGGTGCACACTATGTGAAATCTCTACTTTGCAGTCCAGCTGGGCATTTCTTCAGTATTCTCTGGGGACGGCCCTTTCACCTCTCCCTCTGAGATGGTGCGAATCACAGCTGAGCTAGCAGTCTATAGTCTCAGATTCTGCTGAGTTGTGATTGGCATCATATGGCAGGGAGAAGTAAAAGCACGCACCCACAGAGAAGACTATGAAAAACTCCCAGTTGAACTGCAAAGCAGAGATTTCACATAGTGTGCTCCAAAAGAAATGTGAATACCCATGCAGTGGAGTGACACAGTGCAAAACAGAAAAGAGTGACAGAATCAAGTGATATTGGGGATTTTTATGAGGTGTTTAACTCAACCTTTTTGAGCAAGTGCCGACTGGTTCTTCATAAATTAATTTAATTTTCTATTGCCAACTTTAAAAAAGCTGTGTATATTAAATGCAAGGCCAGACCCATGATTACATTGTACAACCCATGTTTATAGATCAGTGTATATCTCCTTTTGCCTTGTGGAACAGGAGTAGGTTAAAGCAGTCGAGTAGAAACCTAATATCGTGAATATTTGAATTTCGGCCCAAGGCAATACTGCTTCTCGCTTTGCATGTCTGCTCACACTGTCACATTCAGAACATTCCACAGGGGAACACAAGATTTAGGTGTTTCAAGGGAATGTTAGCATTTTTACTGTGTTCTTAACCCATTCCATGCATGAACAGATAGAAATCTGCTATGCAGCAATACCTTCTATGTAGCAATTGTTATTATACAGTATGCAGAATACATGTTCATACTATTTTTATTTTGTTGCCCAGAAATAATATCACCATAAGGGTTTCTCTGAGCCATGGCTAGGCTCTGAAAGTCCACTGCCCTAGATCTGTATTGACAATCCTAGCTAGTCAGGACAGAGTGAATTGTTGGTGACCCCTTGGCGTCCAGGTTCCATGAACATGCTCCATGACTCCCCCTATGGTGCATTCACACTACATTTTGCAGTGGAGATATATTTCAGATAAATTCTTTACATATGCTTCTTACAAATCCCTGTGTAGACTTATAGTGGCTTCTATTACATATTCACTCTCCAAAAATGTAAACACATAAGATCGCGCTAATCCATACAACAGAATCATAGAATCATAGAATAGTAGAGTTGGAAGGGACCTCCTGGGCCATCTGGTCCAACCCCCTGCTCAAAGCAGGATTCTCTAAATCATCCCAGACAGATGTCTGTCCAGCCTCTGTTTGAAGACTTCCATTGAAGGAGAACTCACCACCTCTCGTGGCAGCCTGTTCCACTCATTGATCACTCTGTCAAAAAGTTTTTTCTAATATCTAATCTGTGTCTCCTCCCATTCAGTTTCATCCCATTGCTTCTAGTCTTTCCTTGTGCAAATGAGAATAAAGATGATCCTTCTACAATGTGACAGCCCTTGAGATATTTGTAGACAGCTATTAAGTCTCCTCTCAGTCTTCTTTTTTGCAAGCTAAACATTCCCAAATCCTGCAACCGTTCCTCATAGGACATGGTTTGCAGACCGCTCACCATTCTGGTGGCTCTTCTCTGAACTTGCTCCAGTTTGTTGATGTCTTTTTTAAAATGTGGTGCCCAAAACTGGACACAGTATTCCAGATGAGGTCTGACCAAAGAGGAGTAGAGGGCAATAATGACCTCACGTGATCTAGACTGTATGCTTCTGTTGATACATCCTAGAATTGCATTTGCCTTTTTTGCTGCTGCATCACACTGTTGACTCATGTTCAGTCTGTGATCAATTAGTATCCCCAAGTCTTTTTCACATGTGCTGTTACTTAGCCCTATTCCTCCCATTTTGTATATGCTTTTTACATTTTTATTGCCCAGATGTAGTACTTTGCATTTTTCCCTGTTAAAATCCATTCTGTTAGTTGCTGCCCACTGCTCCAGTTTATTTATATCTTTTTGAATCCTCTCTCTCTCTTCTCTAGTATTAGCTACCCCTCCTAGCTTTGTGTCATCAGCAAATTTGATCAGTTTACCCTCAATTCCTTCATCTAAATCATTGATAAAGATGTTGAACAATACAGGGCCCAAAACAGAGCCTTGTGGTACCCCACTTGAGACATTCTTCCAACTGGATGTGCAGCCATTTACGACCACTCTTTGGGTCCGATCACTAAGCCAGTTATGAATCCACCTTACAGTTGCCTTGTCCATTCCATACTTAGTCATTTTTTCAATAAGGATTGTGTGAGATACTTTGTCAAATGCTTTGCTGAAGTCAAGATATACTATATCTACAGCATTTCCCTGATCCACCCAGTCAGTGATTTTGTCATAGAAGGAAATTAAGTTAGTCTGACATGACTTATTAGTTACAAATCCATGCTGACTCTGTTTAATCACTTCATTCTTATCCAGGTACTTGCATACATGTTCTTTAATAATTTGTTCAAAGATCTTTCCTGGTATAGAAGTCAGACTCACCGGCCTGTAGTTCCCTGGGTTCACCTTCTTCCCCTTTTTGAAGATAGGAACAACATTTGCTCTTCTCCAGTCTTCTGGGACTTCTCCTGTTCTCCAAGAATTTTCAAAGATTATGGACAGTGGTTCAAGAATTTCTTCTGCTATCTCCTTCAGTACTCTGGGGTGTAATTCATCTGGACCTGGAGACTTGAATTCATTTAAGTTAGCTAAGTGTTTCCTCACTGTCTTTCTGTTTATAGATATCCTGGATTCTTCTATTCCTTTAATAGGACAGTGAAGATCAGTTGATGTTACATTTCCTTTCTGAGAGAAAACAGATGCAAAATAGGAATTTAAAAGTTCAGCCTTCTCAACATCCTGTCTTACCATTTCATCATTTTCATCCTGTAAAAATCCTATAGCATCTTTGACTTTTCTTTTACTTTTGATGTATCCCCAAAATCCTTTTTTGTTGCTTTTGATGTCACTTGCAAGCCTTTTTCATTGTCAGCTTTAGATAATCTGATTTGTGCCCTGCAGGTTCTGCAGACGGCATTATATTCTGCTTTAGATATGCCTCCCTCTTTCCATTTGCTAAGCATTTCTTTCTTCCTATTTAGCATGTGTTTAAGTTCTGTGTTCATCCATCTTGGTTTCCTTAAATGCTTCCCATTCTTCACTCTTTTCGGAATTGTTAACAATTGTGCTTTGAGAATCTCATTTTTCAAGATTTTCCATCCTTCCTGGACATTTTTGTCCTTAAGGATATCCAGCCATTGGATCCCTCCAATTCTCTTTCTGAGTCCCTTAAAATCTGCCTTTCTGAAATCTAACCTTGACCTCTGAGTCTTCACAGGTCTTCCTCCTTTTGCTATCCAAAATTCTAAAATAGCATGGTCACTACATCCTAGGGTCCCAGCCACTCTTACCTCCTCAACCATTTCTTCCCTGTTTATAAGGATTAGATCCAAGGTAGCAGATCCCCTTGTTTTCTCCCCTACCTTTTGGAAGATAAAGTTGTCAGCAAGAGAGGATAAGAATTTCCTTGACCTGTTAGTTTTGCCTGAGAGAGATTCCCAACAAATGTCTGGATAGTTGAAATCTCCCATGACCACTATGTCATATTTTTTGGAGAACTTGGCCATTTGATGCATAAAGAGTTCATCCATATCTTCAGCTTGCATAGGTGGCCTGTAGTAAATGCTTACAATGGTGTCCTTTCCATTGTTCTGTCCTTGTATTCTTACCCAAACAGTTTCCACAGAACTCCCAGTTTCTGAAGCGTCAATCTCTGTGCAGATATACGCTTTTCTAACATACAATGCGACACCTCCTCCTCGTTTATCAAGTCTGTTTCTTGCAAATAAGTTGTATCCTTCTAGCCTTGTATTCCAATCATGTGTATTGTCCCACCAAGTCTCAGTGATTCCAATGACATCATACTTCTTCTCCTGCGTTAGTAGTTCCAATTCTCCTTGTTTGTTGCCCATGCTTTGTGCATTTGTATAGAAACATTTTAGTTTGTGATTGGTTTCTCTTCCTCCAATATTTTTATTATGTAGATTTTTTTGTCTTTGTTCTTCCCCTTCACTTCTAATAGCAGAAATCTCAATAGTATTTGTCAGGTGTATGGCTTTTGCAGGCGTTTTGCTTACCTTCCCACATTGTTCTAGTTTAAAGCTCTCCTGATGAGTGTAGCAAGGCAACTTCCAAATACATGTTTTCCAGTCTTCGTAAGGTGCACCCCATCTCTAGCAAGTAGTCCATCGTATAGGTAATTCACTCCGTGATCCAAAAATCCAAATCCTTGCTGACGGCACCATCGACGTAGCCAGTTGTTCACCTCCTTGCTCCATGGCCATCCACTGGGAGGATGGAAGAGAAGACCACCTGCGGTTCCAGTTCTTTCACTTTCTTGCCTAAGTATTCAAAGTCACTGCAGATGGTTTCCAGGTCGTTTCTTGCGGTGTCATTTGTCCCCACATGTATTAGCAGGAATGGGTAGTCATCTGTAGGTCTGAAGAGTCCTGATATCCTGTCAGACACATCTTTAATTTTTGCACCTGGAAGACAGCACATTTCTCTTGAGGTTAAATCCGGTCTGCAGATAGCGGCCTCTGTTCCTCTCAACAGGGAATCCCCCATGACAACAACTCTCCGTTTCTTCTTCATAACAGTTTTCTTTCTCCATTCAGGAGGACTCTGAGGGCTTACAAGGTTATTGTTTGTGGCCAAAGTCTTATCTTGATGTATTTCTTCATCATTCTCCTGTGTAAGAGCCTGGTACTGGTTCCTGAGCAGAATTGGTGCTGACTGCCTCACGATCCTCCTGCTTCTCTGGGTCACATGCTTCCATTCCTCTGTTTCTTCAGGTGCACTTCAAATTTCTTCTCTTTCTGTAACATGAAGAGATAATTCTGCTCTGTCTAAGAACTCTTCACCTTCCTTAATGGTTTTCAATGCAGATAACCTCTCTTCCAGATTTTGCAACTTTTCCTCCAACAGGGACACAAGCTTGCATTTCTGGCATGTGAGGTTTGGCTTTTCCACTGGTAAGTCTGTGAACATGTAGCAACAAATGCAGCTCACCACATGGCTCTTGGCCTCTTCCATGTTCTTATTGTTCAAGAGATATTCAAGCGGGGAAATATATGCCAAAACTCTCCTCGGGACTCCTCCCCTGGAAAAAGTATACTGATGTGTACTATCCTCACAGAGGCTAAAAGGACAATTTTTTTCCCTATCATCAATTAAATGGATCCTATGGATAATGTTCCCTCATTTTGCAGCCGGCTATGTTACTGTATTACATGCAGAAGGCTGCAGTAGCCGAATGATTCAAAATTATTGATGGGGCCTTTCTGCAAAAATATAATATATATCCTGCAATTATTTTAGGACCTCAAGAATGCATCCCCATCCTGTGCCGCTAGATAAAAGAGGAAGCCGCACATATGTGGCTTTTTCATTTACAGCATGACTGTGAAAAATCTGACATTTAGCCGAGAAAGCATACTTGGCATTTTAAGCCTCATACTGAACTGAATTGAGAGAGTTACGCATGCACAGACTCCTCTCTGTTCCCCGACACCCAAGGAGGGACCATGTTCACAAGATACCTACAGGTACTAGAGATCAGACCAGCATCCATCAGACATTAATGGCATCCTATCTGAGATTAAAATAAAAGAAATACGGTAACATCACTCTTGGCCATGGGCCAAAGGTATAAGTCAGAACTGCAATACCAGACTATGCTGTTTCTGTAGATTGCATTGATTTTAACGCTGAGTAACCAGTGCATTTGTAACTTTTTCCATTGGGCTGCCATTTATGGGTATGCTATTAAAACTCTGAATTACAAATGAATTAAAAATTAAAGAACTGTCCAATTTAAACAACTTTTCTCACCATTCAAATTTGCACCATGGATCTTCCTTGCATTCCACTTCCATCTTTTCTTCTTGGAGATCTTGTCTTCTGCTCATCATACATGATTACTCTCCTCCTCGCTGATAAAGATTAGGCTATTGAATTGGTCTAGTTGTTAAGGCCCTCATAAACATTAGACTAATGTAGGCCAAACAGGAGTTCTGGCCGACTGATGGTCGGGAGAGATGTTGATCGCGCATGTCTGTTTTTGGACTGCCAATCCCATTGTTCTTTAGGAGTTAAGCCTTTCCTCGGCCGAATGACCTCTCCTTCATAGGAGATTGAGATGGTTGTTGGAGGAGCGATCGGCCGAAGCATCAAATGACCATTGCCATCTAAAGTGTATGGACAGCCTTATATTGTAGATTCTGAGCCCTCGCGAGCAGGGTCCTCTCTCCTTCTGTATCAGTCGTGACTTGTATCGTTTCAGATTACTGTATTTGTATTTATTATGTATACCCCTCCTCACATGTAAAGCGCCATGGAATAAATGGCTCTATAATAATAAATAATAATAATATCGGTGTTGTTAAAACAGCTGTCAGAGTTTTCATTGCAAAGTGCTGCATCATACTGCTATGTAACTAGTGAGAAATGGGTACAAATATTAATTGTGAACTTTTCTATATCCAACAGCCGACCTGTCTGAACAACCAGTTGGTGTATGTGGACTGTAAGAAAGGGACTAGGGTACAAGTGGACAGCTCACAACGGATGCTAAGAATGGCTGACCCAGACTCTAGATACAGTGGCTTCTACAGTATGCAAAAACAGAACAACCTCCAGGCAGATAATTTCTATCAAACTGTGTGAGGAACGCCAAGACTGCTATCACATGGATTTTCCTTTAGAGAAAAGGAAAATAAAAACAGACAAGAAGATGGGAAAAGACTGAAACTTGCTATACAACAAAAAAAACTAGAACCGTGCACTTGCTTTTTGGATTATGTGACATGTACAGTCGAGACCGTAATGGAGATGAACTCTGGTCTCCTGCAATGTGCCAAAACAAACATTCCCACTTTCCCTTTGTAACAACTGACCAAGTGTTTTCTTAGAACCAAAGTTTGGAGAACTGGCATATGCGTATCTGCTTGTATCATAGCTGTAGAGATGTTTTCTTTTTTTCAGGTTGGTTGGGGGCGTAGTTTGGGGTACCGACAAAGGAGAGGTCACGAGAGCTTAATCGAAAGCAGGAGGAAGGTGAATATGTGTAGAGGGCCACCAGATTTCGTCTCACATAGTTACCAATACCAGTGGCAACACAACAATGAGAATGGCAGTGCCCTTGCCCCATTCAAAGACATTGACTTCTCCTGCATCTCAGAATCTATAACACAAGAAAACAATGCTGAAAATGGAGTGATCTTTACAAATTTTTTCTACAGGTTGTCGTACACAAAGGATGCTATGTACAAATCACAGCCATGTTTCAAGCTGCAAATAATTCTTTTTCTAAGCTGATCTCTCTTCACATGAACAATACATACAATGATGTTATACACATGCAAAAAGCAGATGATAGCTGCAGTAAGGTAGACATGGTGGGTAAGGTTCTATAACAATAGAAATGTGCTGCTTTTTTATATCTAAATTTTATTTTGTTTTTTTGTTTTTTTAGCGATTGGCCAGTTGGATTAAGGTAAAATGAGAGAGGGCTTAGTAGGTGTTTTTTTCATATAAAATATATATCTATATCTGAGCACTGGATTTTTATTTTTTATTTCTTCTGAGAGCAGTATATAAAGTAGAACATTTTAAGAACTTCACCAAATACTGTTCTAATATTTCTTTTATAAGGGGGTGTTGTTGTTGAATCTATTTTTTTTTTTTTTTTTTTATGCGTGCGTGTGTGAACATATGTGTGTGACCTTTGTTGCATTTTATTTTATTTTTTGCGCTACCAAGAGAAGGATTCAAATTGTTATTAACTTTTGCTGATGTTGGAGAGGCAATTTAAAGAACTGAAAGCCATCGGCATCAGCTTGCTGGAAATAAAAAAATAACTTGTGCTTCAAACAAGTTGAGATGGGGTGAGGGTAAGGGGCAGAGCATTTTTTTTCGATTCCATTTATTATCATTTTTATCTTCATTATTTTTGTTTGATTTTTTTAAGTTACTGATTAGAAAACTGCTACCCTGTTTTTGGAGTTGCTTAATTTTATAGTATTCAAGCACCTTTTTTCAAAGCTGAGTTAAAAAAAAAGCAAAAGTTACAAAAAAAAGTAAGATAAGAGGAGATCATGCTTCTTCAAACTTAAAGGGAATCTGTCACCCCATTTTTGGAGTATGAGATGAGGCCACCGCCATCAGGGGCTTATCTACAGCATTCTGTAATGCTGTAGATAACCCCCCGATGTTACCTGAAAGATGAGAAAAACGAGTTAGATTTACTCCCCCAGGGGCGGGTCCGATGGGCATCGTGGTCCAGTCCGGCGCCTCCCATCTTCTAGCGAAGCCATCTTCTCTGCGTCCCGTCGCGGCTCCTGCGCAGGCGCACTGATCTGCCCTGGTGAGGGCAGAGCAGAGTACTGCAGTGCGCAGGCGCTGGACCTCTCTGACCTTTCCCGGCGCCTGCGCACTGCAGTACTCTGCTCTGCCCTCACCAGGGTAGATCAGTGCGCTGGAGCCCCTGATGGCGGTGGCCTCATCTCATACTCCAAAAATGGGGTGAACAGATTCCCTTTAATCATTATAGGAATATTTATGTAAATGTATATTATGCTGAAATGACAAAGTATTTGTTATATATATATATATATAAAATATATATATATAATTTTATATGTTTTTTTTTCATGTTGAATGTATTTTTAACCAAGAAAGAGAAATTTACCTGGAAAAGATACATTAAAAACCAGCATTCCATACCAATGCTTAACTGCTTGTCAGTTCAGATAAGGATGCAGGCATTTTTTATTCTACCTACTGTTTTACTTTAATTTTGTGTTTGTGTGTGCTTTTTGTCTCTGTACCAGTTCACGTGTATTTGCGTGAATATGCATTATGTAAAATGTGTGTATCTGTCTATGTGAGACTAAAAACCAGTGACTTCAGCAATAAGCAAAAGTCCTGCTACTTTGGAGATTGAGTTGGGGGGGACGGGCCTTTAATTTATTATACAGTATATTCTTCTGTTTTGCTATGTTCACAGTTTTGCTGGAGAAGCCCAGGAGCTGTACTTGGTTTTGTGAGGGTGGAATTCAGTTGAGTCAGATAAGGAAGAAATATATTGCCACAATATCAGAGGAAAAAGACTTTTGTGACTTTTGAAAGGCTTATGCCTTGCTCATGAAAATTTTGTCCCACTTGGCTCGCAGCATGTTTCGTCTCCCCATATTTTCCAAAATGGGCATAGGTAACACAAGAAGGTAGAGGGCATAAGGCCTCATTCAGACATCCATCATTCATTATGCAAAAAACAGTCTGAGATCCTTTAGTGTTTTGTATCCGATTTTCATCAGTGTTTGGTCAGTGTGTCATTAGTGTTTCATCAGTAATTTTCACTAATTAAAAAAATTAATAAATTACAAAGCCTCTAGTATACATTACAATGTTAATGCACTTCACACTGGTGTTACCCACGTGCTGTCCGTGATTTTCATGGATCCACAAACATGTTTGGGTAATTTTGATTTGTGACTGATCAAAATCGGGCATGTTCCATGATTTTTTTTTGCGGATATATGGTCTCAAAAAAGCACACACATGTGAACAGCCCCATAGACTGTAATGGATTTGTGTTCTATTTGTGAAGAAGAACACGAGACGTGTGAAAAACGCATGTCTGAATGAGGCCTTGGTAGCAGTTATATAGCAATTGATAAAAATGACCCTAAATTGCTCCCCTGCCTTCATGAGGGCAATGATTCAATGTGATCATTGCCTTGGGATGTTAACTTTTCTAAAAAAAAAATAAATAAATCCAACATACACATTGGTGGAGTCATCCTACCAGCACTTGATGTTTCCTCAGATGTTGAGCTTCATTATTACAAGGAAATAGAGATCCAACTTGTGGCGAAAGCATAACTGTAACTCATTGTACACACGGTAATGTGTGGATGCAATGTGTATTAGTAGAATAGAAGTTTGACATTTTTTACAAAATAAATGCAGAAAATACCTAGTCATGAAAATCCAGATACACCACATGTAAAGTCATAGAACCAACAACAATAATATCTAATCTGGTGTTACTATTTGGCAGAAACAACCTCCAGGAGAAGTGTCATAACTGTCCACCGTTGTCTGGGAGAGTTATTTTTTTCTCATTTGCAAAACTGCCATTTCTCAGTGGATTTTTAGGTTTTTTAGATTTTTAGATTTTTTATGTTCATTTCCATATTACAATGTCCACTTTTTGCTGAAGCATAATCATCTGACTGATGGTTCCACAATGTCCTCAATGAAGCATGTTCTATAATGATGAGTTGTCCACTACCTTAATGTTGGTATCAGGTTCTTCACCAAACATTTATTCTACCAATTCCATCTTTGCCTGTTCAGACTACATTGTTTACTAGGGTGTTTAAAATAATCTTTAGACTTTGATTGTAATATTCTCTTTGAACAGCAAAGGTTTTCTCCTGGTCTACCTACCATGTAAATTTTATTTGTGGGGCCTATTTCTAGTCATAAACTCATGCATTCATTAGTAGTAAGAGCTACCTGAAGGTCCAGTGAAGAAACTGAGGATCTTAGAGACTTCTTTCAGATCAGCCCCACACCGAGTGGCCACCAGGTTTTATAGCAATTCAAGTTTTATTGTTAAGGGTTGCAGGTAAAACTGCTATTTAACCGAAAAAATTATGTAACTGGTGGGTGCTCTGTTTGGCCTTAAACTTAAGCCCCCTCACATACATTAGACTAATGTTGGCCAAACTCACAACTACCGGCGAGTTCGGCTGACAGCTGTGTATGTCTGATTTTGGACTACTAATTGATTTTCTTTCCCAGAGGAAAGCCATCAGTAGAGAAGTCTGGTGATAGATTTCTCATAGAGAACACAGGAGCACTTGGCTAAACGTTCTCCTGTGTATGGGAGATGGCTGTCGGTCAACTGATCAGCCAAAGCTTCGTTTGGCCGACTGCCATTTTATGTGTATGGCCAGCTTTACAGCCCCCATTCACATGAGACTAAAGTCAGCCAAACCCTCTGATATTGGCAGGTTCATTTGTCAGTCTAATGTCTATGGATGCCTCCTGACTCGCCCTCGTCAAATGCATTGGAGAGATAAAGGTTGGTCAGTTTGAATTTTAACGCCTGACCCTGTTATTCAGGATAGGCCACTGCCAGAGCTGTCTAGCAGCGACTTTCTCTGTTCTCTGCCTTAAAAAAAAAGTCAAGCTGAATCAATATGTGTTTGGGTAAGTTGGAAGAGATAGCTGAGGATCAAATGAGCTCTGCAGTGAGCTATTGTATGTGTATGGCCACCTGAAATTGGAATGGCTTATTGGGACAAGTTTCAGTTGTTAGAAATTTTTACTTGTAAATTATTTTTTCAGACTATGGAAATATTGATGTTCATTTATATGGTGATCCTTTTTTATTCATTCCCAGATTAAATAAACATCTATACCCTCCTTTCTTAGAGTGTTTTTCTGGGCAAAGAATGAAAATTCAGGAGTATTTGATCTTTCCTATAGTGTGTCCACAAGCCCTGATATACTTTTTCTGGCCCTTACAGAAATCAGTGAGTGCCGTTATTGATTTGATGCAGCTCTTGCCCTAATAAATGTCCAGGCTGCAAGTTCAGCCAGTGCCTCATCTGCCGCTCTGCAAACTCCTCCTAGTTGTCTGTCTGTCTTTCAGTCCTGCGAAGGGATTTGTACAGCGTTCACCTCCCCTCTGATGCCCTTATTCAATGCCAGCTCCCTGCTTACTCCTGCTCAACTTTATGGCTCCAGGAGACTGCTCATGTACATCTCTTGTCAGTCCCACACCTCGGTGACATCCTTGTTCAATGTGAGCTCTCAACTTACTTCTACATTCTCTATGGCACCACCAGAGTGTTCATTTTTAGATCTCCAGACACCTTGTCTCCTCACCATTCAGATGGAGCTACACATTTAAACTTATATCACCCCTTCCTTTCTTCACTTTATCTGAAGAGCCCTTCAATGCTCAATAATAAGTGTACATGGAAAAAAAAACACTGTGCTGGTAAAACCACTTTAAAGGGAACCTGTTGCCTCATTTTTAGCTATTAAATTGGCTCCAGTGTGTTGTAGTGATGCAATGCGCATCACTAACATGTTTTTTGTCAAAGAAAAGCTCCAAGTATTATGTTTAAAAAACACTTTATATCATTAGGGGATTCCCTCACATGCCTTTTCTTTTAGTGATAATTTCAGTCACGGGTCAGTCAGTGTGGTTTTGAAATTATGCATGCCCACAGGATTTGATTGATTGTCATGGCAACCACATAGCAAATACTGCGTGTGTGCACTGCCCATTCACTCCCCGGGCATGCTCACTGACTGTTGGTGTACAGCCCCAGCTTCATGTCAAATGTACGCATGCGCCAGAGCCGCTCTGCTTCAGTGGCTACATGACGCATGTGTCCCTACTACTCTGCACTCCGGAGCATGCACACATCTGATATGAAGCTGAAGAGGAACAACCAGAGTTAGTGCGCATACTCGGGGAGCATACGGGCAGTGCACAAGCTCAGAAGTTGCTACGTGGTTACCATAATGTCGGACCAGTCACTGCAATCAATCGCAATCCTGTGGGCATGCATAATATCAAAACCACACTGACTGATCTGTGACTGAAAAGATAAAATCGCCACCCCTATGACTGAAACAAAAGGTATGTGAGGGAATCCCCTAACGATATAAAGTGTTCTTTTGCATACTTCTGACATTGAATTTTATGGTGAGGACACAGGAGAGGTTTTCTTCTGATGACTCTTCCATGAAGCCATATTAGTGCAGGTGTTTCGCAACAATAGAACAATGTAACACAATTCTGTTAAATCTTTCTGAAGGTATTTTGCAGTCAAGGGGGGGAGTTCTGATTTGCCTTTCTAGCAATCCTACGAGCTGCTGTCACCAAAATTTTGCTTGGTCTTCCAGACCTTATCTTGACCTCAACTGTTCCTGTTAACTTGCCAGTCCTAAATTACATTTCGAACTGAGGAAATGGCAACATGAAAACACTTTGCTATCTTCTTATAGCCTTCTCCTGCTTTGTGGGCCTCCTCCATTTTCATTTTCAGACTGTTAGGCAGCTGCTTAGAAGAACTCACAGCTGCTGTGTTTTGGAACAAGGTTAAAGGAGACTGGGTTTTTATAAAGCTGCAACACTTTTATCACCTGGCCTTTTCTAACGATAATAGTGAATAAACCATAACCATAATAGGCTAATTAAGGCTGAAGCCTTGGTCAAAGTTATCTGAGCACAAAAATTTCCATTTTCCTTTTGTAATTTTTAAAGTGTAAAAAATTACAATATTTTGTTTTGCCTAAAATACAAAGGAAATGTGTCAACTTTAACTTTGGCCCTTCAACGTGCTTAACTGTTCACAATAACAGTAATTTTGACCAGGGGTGCCCACTGTAAACAGTCTTTAGCACCTACTGTAGGTTGTTTCTGCCAAAGAAGCAAGAACTGGTATACTTGTGCACTTACTTTTTTCTACAGAAGAAATGGTGAATCTGTACCTTTTTATTTTGTAAAATCATTCGGTGATTCGTTAAGATGTTTTCATTGACAACAGAAACTACAATGCAGTGTCGTATCCAACTGATATTAAGTACCGACAGACCCCACTGATTTATGAGGTGTAAGGCTACATTCACACATCTATCAAAAATGTACCGTTATTTTTTCAAGTCTCATCTGTTTTACATCAATGTTGAATTCTATTTTTTTCTCATCCTGATTTAAAAACTGTCCAAACTTTTTTTTTACGCATTGACACTTAGTAATGAATTACGGTATCACGAACACCGCACTGCACTTGCTCACTGAGCCAGTGCGCGTGTCCGGAGTAAGACAGACTGCACTCAATGATACCTGTGGAGCGGGGCAGCAGCGGTGAAGATGCGTGCTTCAGACTAACAGGACCCAAGCACGTGACTGCCAAGGGGCGGCGCCGGCCACAGGTCTCTCAGAGGGAGCAGTAACAGATAGAGAATGCTTCAGGCCAGAGGACCTTAAGCATGTGACTGCTGATGGGCGTGGCCTAAGCTCCAGAGAGCTATGAGCAGAAGGAAAACTCCTAGAAGGGTAACTACGGGACAGAGTTACCAAGGGGCATAGACAAAACGGATAGTCAGGATAGCTAGGTCATACACAGAGGGAGCAACGCAGTACAAGAGGAGCAGGCAGAGAATAACCAGAAACGTAGCCAAGGGATCAGAAAACCAGAACGGGCAAATACACAGTACCAAGACAGTAGACAAACTCACAACGAAGAGACGGACCGGGTCAAAACCAAACAAGCAACAAGATCAGGCACAAGGCACAGGCACACAGGAGGTCAACTAACTCAGCCGAGGGCAGGAGTATAACTGACACCAGACCTAGGTCAATTGGCAACTAAATAGCCGCCTTCTGCCAGAGAGAGGCTGAAACCATTAACCCCAGTCTGGCCAGGACGGGACAAAGACCAAACCCCGTCCTGGGTCATGACATACGGTAATTGATAACAGGTAACACACTGACATAAGGAAAAAGGGCAGATTCCGTTTTTCATCTTTTTTTAACCGATCTCCATAGATTTGATGGCTGAGTCTGATCCGCAGAATGGATGAGAATAGCAGATGCTATTAGTGTCACAGATCCATTTTTAAAACTGAAATGTACGTGTCACTTAAAGTCTATGGGTTTGTGACCAAGAAAAAAAGCAACAGCACATGGACATGTCACACGGATGTGTGAACGTAGCCTTAGGTGCAGATGTGAACTAAGTTGTGTTATTTTTATGCCTTTACTTCACCTTTGGCTTTATAAACTAGTAGAATAAATATCTACACAAACGAAAAAATGAAAAACTTTACATGGGGCGTACTTTTTCACATGTCTGCAAATATAATTGTGCACTCTCTAAACAGAACAATGTTCTTCTCTACAGTACGGTAATTCCTCTGTACCTTTGGCTAATATGTAGCTTGGATTAGACAGTGAAAATAATTAAGGTTATGATAAACTATAAATCAAGCCATGAAGCTATTGAAATATATTTCTGAGTGTTATAAATGCTATTTCAGGTAGGAACAAATAGTATTCTTATATGCTTTTCCTTCAAGTGTCAATAACAATAAACAAGTATAAAGCATATCTTTATTGGACAGATTTCAATCTATTACAATAATTCAATAAAATTATTCATTTGCTGTTTGAAGTCCTATTCCCATAAATATATCTTTATTAAGTTATTAGTAAGCAATGGTATCAGCACACAATTTAAATGTTACATGCTATGTGTATTTATGATGTAATTAAAAAGGATATTCGGGACTTAAAATAATATATATATGTATATATATATATATATGCCTAAGCACTAACAGAAAAATATTTAGAGTTGAGAGTCCTCAGTGGTTGATACCTTTTAATGGCTAACTGAAAAGATGGTAACAAATTGCAAGCTTTCAAGACTACTCAGGTCTCTTCATCAGGCTGAACTAATACAAAATCTGAAGAATCACATATTTATACACAAAAACACAGAAAAAATGCAATAGGTAAGACAAGTGACGTGAAGCAGAATAGTCATTATGGCAGAGGGATGAGCATAAATATTGGAACAATTCATAGATAAGGAGAGAAAGTTTTATTACCCTCTGATTGGGGTCTGGTAATGTTTTGTGATGTTTTCACAGGGTATTTGGAGTAAATTCCTTAATTGATGTAATAGGCCATAAAACCATGTGACAGGTTCATTCCAGCATTAAGAGTGTCAAAGGTCACCATCAATTTGTATTCGCAAATTCTTCTCTGCCTCTGAGATGTGAATCTGCTTCTTAGTACCAGTATTTTCATATCTGACATGCTATGATCAGGGGAGCAAAAATGTTTTGCCACAGGTAGATCCATTCTTTTTTCTCTTATTGCGTGGCGATGAGAATTCATCCTTGTTCTCAGTTTTTGCCCGGTCTCCCCCACATACAGACCCCCAGTTGGACATTTAGTACAGGCATGTAGTTGCTACCTACCTGCCTGTTGTGCCCGGCACCATTCACCGACACAGTGTTACAGACTTCCGCTGATGTCACATCAACAGAGTGGCTGTTCAATCAGCATGACTACTGATGTCATGCTGATTGACAGCCAGCTACCTAATTGGGGGAAGCTGACTGTCAATCATCATGACACCAGTTGTTCCGCCCTACCAACAGGAACAGAAACCACTCCTCTGTTGACAGGAAGCAACTGAATCTCCGGCAGTAGCGGTCAGTGACCGGTGCCGAGTACAACAATCAAATAGTTGCCTCTGTTAGCAACTACATACCTGTTAGTGCTTAGGCACATTTTTTCAAAGTCCTGGATATCTCTGTTAAGCAATTTTCTTTTGCAGAAAGGGTCTTACACTACCTCTTTTTAGTAGCCCATAAGCTATGGTATTTCAACCATAAAGTCAGCCTATGTTGTGACTATCGAGCTACTTGAGAAGTATGCACAGTGATGTGACCTCCACAAATACTGCCATAGTATCAAACATGCACATGGAACTCCAGTATAGTCATGATGGAATGGGGCCCAGGCTGTCATCTTTTGGGTAGTTGGGAGCATGAGAGGGTAGAATCAGAATTGAGTTTGTCTTTTTGCATATTTCCACTTGTTTTGTCTATACAATGGCAACACTAAGACGGAGTACATATTCCAAAATGACATCCTTTTCTTATACCAGCTTATGAGCACTATGGCAATATATTATAGACTACTTTCAAACGTTATCACTCTGGGGCTGCCCTATTTATTTAATAAAAGAGTAGGCGGCCCCAGATTGTTGATCTTTCTAAATATCATCTGGGACTGCCTATTCTTTTATTAACCTGTTAGTTAGTACCTAATGTAAATTTACGGTATGTGGATGTGATTGGTGTATGGCGCGGGCTCAGTAACCGACAGATGGCGACTGTGTTACTTCAGCTACTTTCACACATCAGGTTTTTTCCGTCAGGCATGATCCGGCTATTTTTAGAAAAACCGGATCCGGCGAAATCTGCCGCCGGATCTGTTTTTTTTTTCCGGCTAAAATTTTAATTCCAGCGTCTGGAAAAAATGTCTTCAGTTACATTTTTTGTCTGCGGCGAAAAAACAGACAGCGCCGCTTCTGGCTTATTGCTACAATGGAAGTCTATGGGCGCCAGAATGCGCCGGAAAAAGACGGATTCGGTCAACGGATCCGGTTTTTAAGTCTCAGCATGCTCAGATCCAATTGGCCAGCCCCCAGGAAACATATCATCATTTGGGAACCTCCCATGGACGTTTTTAAAAACCGGGTCCGTCGTAAAATGGATAAAAAAATGGATGGAAAACTGATGAAATGGATACGTTTATTTGCCAGATCTGCTAGACGGATCCGGCAGAAAAACGGATCCGTTTCATCAGTTTTCCACAATTTACGCCAGATTCGGCGCGATGCCGGATCCTGCCTGGTGGAAAAAACCTGATGTATGAAAGTAGCCTTAGCTGGCATCTGCCTGTAACAGCACTGCCGAAGTGAACTGCGCCCACTGCTGTTTAACTATTTAAATGCCTTTGTCAATCCCTGGCAATGACATTTAAATCACTGGTGTGCACTTACACCAGCTTCCATTAGACCCTCACGACGCGATCACAGGGAGCTAACAGGATGTTATGGTAGCTGAAGCTGCTGTAACTGCTGTCTTCGCCAGATTGCAGTGTATAATAAGTCAATCATCGCAAGTTCAAGTCCCCTAAAGGAACTAAACAAAAAAAGGAAAGTAAAAAAAAAAGTTTAAAAAATTAAATCGCTCACCTATTCCATTTCAAAACTAAAAAGATTAAAAAAAACATGTTTCCTGTCCGTAAAAGTCTATCAAGAATAGGTATCATTTTTTTCACCATATATGAAACAACAAAAAGAAAACAGGCACTCCGCTCAAAAAATGCACTGAAGAAAGCAACATGCCGAATGTATGGCAAAATTGTATAAATAAAACTGTAAGCTCAGCGTGCAGAAAAGAAGCACTCATACAGTTTCATTGACAAAAAAAAATAGTTATGGGTCGCAGAAAATGGCAACACAAACAATACTAAAAAAGAGCCTTTATAAATTTTGTATCGTTGTACTGATACTGACATAAACAAAATCATATTCCCAGGTCATTTTCACTGCATAATCAATGTCTTACAAGCACAACCCAAAAAAAAAAATAGCAAAATTTATGTTTTTTCACCGTTCTACCACAATTAATATTTTTTTCCATTTTTCAGTACATTGCATGAATGGTGTTATTCACAGCTACAACTCATCCTGCAAAAAAACAAGCTGTCACATTGCTATGTTAATGGACAATTTAAAAAAATGATGGTGCTTGGAAGAAATAGATTGCAAAAAAAGAAAAATTTTGGTCATGAAGGGGTTAAATAAAAAAGGGTGCTGCCCCAGATTGGTGATAGGTACTCTTTAAGCAAAAAAAAAAAAACTAAAGGTTTTTTTATTTGTTGACATGTATGGCATATACAAAATGTCTGCATTTTATCACAGTGACTTCTCTTTAAATGTTTGATTGCTTGATATCTCCACTATATGTATAAAGACAAAGCCCACTCTGAGGAAATAATTTACTTATTTTGGCTCTATGCACACTACCACTGGGTTCCATAAAAAAAACACAATCTGCAGCACTATTTTTGCCATTGAATCATCAGTAGCCTAACATATCCCAGTTTAGCTCATCAGGATTTTCCAAAATCTATGATGAATGTGTGAACAGAGTCTAATCCATACATCACATGAATGAAGACTATACGATTACACATATGCAGATCTCTTACTGGTCTTGAGTAGAAGAACAGTTTTTTTAGAATAACTTTTTATGTTGTTTATAGGGGCAAATATGACAATGTATTTGTAGTAACACAGAAGCTATTCTTGCACATAATTCATTGCTAAGTCTGGCCCCCTTGGGCCATTAATGTTTATACTCCTAGAATTTTTAGTGTTGTGCTTCACTGCCATTATGTCTTGATAAAACTAGTGAATTAAAGGAGCTCTATGGTTTTATTGCTTCAAAATATCTGGAAAGATGTGTAAATCTCACACTTTCTAGACTTAAAGGATTTCACACCACATACTATTTATATGTACATGTAGATCTCTCAAAGACAAGCCCAGACATACTTTTACATAGCCAGTCCGTTCCTCCATTACTGAGAAATCAGTGTTTAAATTGATATGCAAATGAGGCTGAAAGACTATGATAGATCTGAAGCTTCTGTCACTCCAGCTCTATTCCCCACCTTGCGCAAAGTCCTGCTTGACTGACAGCTTCTTTCTCCAAGGCACACAGAATAGAGGCTGTCAGTCAAGCAGTGGAGGTGGCACAGGATGGGGAATAGAGCTGGAGTGACAGAAGCTTCAGATCTCCAGAAAGTCTTCATTAGCAATTCAAACTGATTTCTCAGTTTTGGAGGAATGGACTCGCTATGTAAAGGTATTGCTGGACTTGTCTTTGAAAGACCTATATGCATATATAAATAGTTTGGGGTGTGAAATTTTTCTAACAGATTCCCTTTATAGTAGATTTTGGAAAGTGATGAACATAGATAAAGACACAAACAGAAAAGCAACATGAAAGTCAATAGTTAAGCCGAAATCCCTGATTTTAACATTGCACATCTGCTCCATTATTTTAACAATATTTCTATGAAACCATAGAAGCCCTTTACAAAATAAGTATTGTGCGGTGGTATTTTTTGTAAAATGACAGAGCTTTGATCTTGAGCTTGTGACATTTGTGTTTTTTATAGCACCAATATGCAAATGCCAACACCTTATAATCACACTAAAGTGCTCATTCAGAACGGTGACATTACCCATGTCTAGGCAATTTGGGTGATTTGACCACTTTATGCAAATTGCTTTAATTGTGTTGGACATCACAAATGTCCTGCCTACTGTAGCTGTTTTGTGCCTTATACCTAACGATGATCTTAGCGCCCGCTTGGAGTCATTTAGAACTGTAGATTTCAGTGTTCACTTTTTGCACAATTGTTGAGTGTATAGCATCATACATTTAATAGCTTAAAGTAACGTTTGTAACAAAATCCAGGTTTCTTTTTCCTGTACAGACAATGATTTTTATTCCATGCTATGTACATGGCAAACTAGAACATGATCCAAGATGAGGCAGACCAAGCGTCAGAGAATGGCTAAGACACTTAGGGGATTGTGAGTAAAGCATGGAATTTAGGGCTCATTTAGTTAAGTAGTTTTCTTGCTAAAGTGTTGTATTTCTTTAATGTGAGTTTAGCAAAAGAAGAATCACAGCATCACATTGACATTGAGAATATTGATCCGTGAGCAGATGAATGGCTCTGTTGTTGTTCGGTTAGAGATGAGACATTCAAAGGAGTCTTAGGGCACCATAGAAAAAAAGAAGAATGGGTCCCAGGACCACTGTGAGCTCCAGCAAATAATCGTATTCAATAATCATCACTAAAATGGTATAACATATGTTTATACATGTCAGAGCTTCATTTTTGATACATAGAGCTTTATATGCTTGGAATTTCTTTACACAGCCATAGAATTAATATGATATTAAGACAACATGACTAGTGGAAGCTAACTACATGGATTTATACAGGTAATATTAAATGTAACGGCGCTGTGTAATTCTGCGTTTGGGGAGATTCCCATAGGTAGCTGCAGGCAGAAAGCTGGAAAAGCCGATAAGTGTCGGCCCCATTGCACCCCAGCAGTCATATGGTCTGCCTCCAGTATAAGTGCACCACTGGTTTTGAGTTTTAGGTATACACAAATCTCAGTTAATCCCTTCATATTGAAAATCAGACATTTAAAAATGTATTCCTTCACTTCTCTAAGTGGTATGTATACTATCTGTATTCACATTGCAGCATTGTACTTGTTAAATGGTTGGCAGTCACAATCTTTTCTCCTATAGACATCAAAATCCACCAAATATCTGATATCTTGAAGGAATATTATAAATTAGTATTAATATCATGGATGTTGCCCATAGCGGTCACTTATCCCCTCTGGGTCAATGCTCCACCTTTTATTTTTTACATATTGTATATCTTCTATAGTTTTTTCCCCCTTTTAATCTCTTCATATTGAAAATCAAACATTTAAAAATGTATTGTATAACAAACACTGTCATGATCAAAACTATCCGCCCCGTTCCACACTTCCAAAATCCCCTATCCCACCCTAAAGGCGCAAGAGGACTGGAAAGTGAGGGAGACAAAAAAAATAAATATATATATATATATATATATATATATATATATAGTGCCAAAAAGTTACACTAAGCCAACCCTTTTGCTTCCAATACGCCTCTCATACTTGCCATAGTTGAGAGTATTTTTCACTACTCCCTTGTTTCCTATACCAGCATTTTTCTTAATCTTTTCTTAAGGTTGACCTTGCACTGATTATTTGGGACTGTTCTAATCAATAATTTGGCTAGAAAAACTTGATTATACAGTAAATGGCTTCCTTAATTCTAATACTCACGCATTTTTTATATGCCCTAATATATGGGTGGACATGTCCTTCTTGTAACCGCCCCATAAATTTCCCACAGTATTTTCAAAATACTTAACCATCCATAGTTTAGTCATCAGGCACGCTACTGTCTTATGTGGGGAAAAACAAAAAACTGAACTGAAGTAGACTTGAATGACATGCAAGATGTAGAAGCATGTTCACACTGGCCATAAAAGCAAGCAAAAACAAGGGAAAAAGCAATGTGTATATACCCTAATGAAAATAAATAAGTAAAAAAGCAAGTGCATTAAATAATTAACATAGGGTACTTAGTAAACACTGTTTTGATCAAAAAAACATAAAGCTGTCCCACCACGGCAAGGTGTACCCATTTGAGACAGTCACTACACTCTCTAAGGTTAAAACCTACCTGGTGTGAATAGTGGCAGAGAGTCTGGGTCCCAAATGGACACCCAGCTTCAGAGGGACTATATATGAACTACACAGCTCAGTAGAAAGGAGGCCACACCTATTTGTACTGAATACAAAAATGCTAAAGAAAAACAAAAAACTGAACTGAAGTAGACTTGAATGACATGCAAGATGTAGAAGCATGTTCACACTGGCCATAAAAGCAAGCAAAAACAAGGGAAAAAGCAATGTGTGTATATACCCTAATGAAAATAAATAAGTAAAAAAGCAAGTGCATTAAATAATTAACATAGGGTAGCTGTGTAGTTCATATATAGTCCCTCTGAAGCTGGGTGTCCATTTGGGACCCAGACTCTCTGCCACTATTCACACCAGGTAGGTTTTAACCTTAGAGAGTGTAGTGACTGTCTCAAATGGGTACACCTTGCCGTGGTGGGACAGCTTTATGCTTTTTTGATCAAAACAGTGTTTACTAAGTACCCTATGTTAATTATTTAATACACTTGCTTTTTTACTTATTTATTTTCATTAGGGTATATACACACATTGCTTTTTCCCTTGTTTTTGCTGTCTTATGTGGGGAGTATCTCACCATCAATTATATTTCTTGCCATGTATCACCTTTAGTAATAGTATAGCGCTGACCACTGTGTTACAAAATATCATTGCCCAATACTGTAACTGTTGTAAAGTCATGTGTTCTTTATACTTTAGTATAATTGTACCATAGTTTTGGATTAAGAATGTGCAAGTGAAGAGTATTTGACAAGGGACAAAAGCTGTTTTATGATGTGTAGATTTATGTAATCTCAGGTCGATACAGCAGATCTAATGGTATATTATATATCATATTAAGCTGACCATAGAGATAGTAATTTATACCTGAAATGAGAAAATAGTCGAATGTGGTCTAGATCATTTAACCGTTACCAATATTTCTAGAAATTTTAACTTTCTTCATCATTGATTAAACCTAAATGTAAATATTTATATTAATTTTCTGCATAAGCAACAAAATGCATCATTTTGTACTAAAAAAGTGTCTTTTATGCTATGTAATATTCAATTCTGCCATCTGTTGTGATCATGACCATTTTCTGTTCCGTCAAAACCCTTAGGTAAAGACGTGGTATTTCTTCAAAATTCTAGGGCTTGGTTATTAAAACTATCTAGAAAGCAACCAACCAGAGTTCAGATTTGATTTTAGAAGCTTCTCTGAAATTTTGAAAGGTGCTCTGTGATTGGTTATCTTCAGCAACAAATGTGTGTAAAAAAAGATGGTGAAAACAGTTTCTCAGATTACGATAGTCGTAGCGACCGAAAAAGTTTGACCTTTTTTTTGCCTAAAGTCCATTAAAGTAGAAATGGTTAATAATTGATTAAGTATTTGTAAATTCTGGGTAAAGGACACTAGAATTTGTATTTTTACTATTATTTATGGTATTATGCACCCAATAATTTGAAGATGTTATAATCAAGTTACAAATCACCAATTCCAAAAAATTGATGAATAGAAGGAATTATGTTATTATGAAGTTGGGTGTTGAAGTCCTGTCTATGTACATAAAGTTGTAGATACGAATGATTTGTGGTAGCACTTATTTAAGTAAGGTTGTCTATTTACAGTGCCTATAATTATAGTCCCTCGCGTTGCCGGAGTGTATAAAATCTTTTGGCTCCAAAGCATTTTCTTTTGGCACTTAAATTTCTCTATCTTCTGTATCAGTTCAGTGATGCATTTCTACATCAGACACAATTATAGATATGACTTTTTATTCTTAATCATAAAACTACTGGGATCCTTACAACAACCTGGAAGGTTAAAGCCAAATTCCTGCTATAATTTTATCTGTAAGAAGTATACCATGATAGTCACTTCTCATTACATGTCTGTCAAACTCTGTACTAATTATTCTTTGTTTATTTTTTATTTTTTTGACAAATTTTGGGAAGAATTGTCCAATGACACCCAATGTGCTTTCTACAAATATAATTAAAATAAAAATATACTTTGTATTATCAAAAAACTTTCAAGTATTGTTGTAAATACTTGGAGGGTATGAGCAATTAAAAGTGGAAAAATAATTTATTGTTCTAATTACCTAATTTATTACCCTGAATATTACCAAAATTCCACAATGTGTTCGTAAAGAGAGACAAAGGAGGGAATTCAATAAAAACAATGGAAAGTCAGAGATCAAAACTGGTTTGGTATTAAAAGTGGAGCCTGCGCATTTCCGCAAGTTTTAATGATCTCCAAAAATGACCATATGGCACCAATATATTTCACAAACATTAAGACGAAAGGCTCATGGACCCCCAAAAGTTTTACTATATAATCTCAAAAACTGTGTTTGCTGGAAATATGCTGAGATTATTGCAAATTTATTTTTACCTCCTTGCACATTTCAAGTAGAGGGGCATCTTTTTATAGACAGATTGGTATTGTTAGTTTCTTCCTGTTTCAAACCCGTCAGAAAAAATAACACTGATTCTTCTTAAGCACAAAAAATAATCTCCCAGACTATTGTGCTCTATATTGTTTATTTCATTTTGTTTGTTGCAGCGTTTACCATATTATTAAGTCATAGGAAAATGGTGTATTTTTTATTATTGCTTTGTTCTGTATCCACACTTTTATTCTGGTTCGTGTTGTGCTCTTGTAAAAGAAAAGCAGATCTAATTTCCTGAAGAAACATAAAATAGATGCGTACGTGGCAGTAGGATGTTATCCGCAGAATTGCAATTTGCTTGTTTACTTAAAAAAGAGATGTAAAGCGATTTCTTGTAATTTGGCTCTTTGCAGCACAATAATAAAACAAAAAAAATGTTCAATTTATTGGTGGACACATATTTATTAACCATCTTTTGTGAAATGTTGACAGATCTATTTGCCTGTTCTCCAAAACAACTTTAATGCTACGATGTGCCAGCGCAAAGTATTTATATAAGTGGTAAACGGCACTCTCAGTCACTCATCGGTTTCTTTGTGTCTCTTTTTCTAGGTAGAGAAATTATTTAAAATATTTTTATTGGGTTTTAGCAACATTGAGATGAAAATAGAAAATTCCAATTACATTCAACAATAACAATACAAAGTTGACAATTGTTAATATTAAGTTATTGTTAAACATTAGGATGTAAGTATAATCAGCTTGATGAGGTATTAATATAAGCTCTTACATGAATTATGTGTGTGCTAGAGGAATGTAATGAAGAAAGGAGGGCAGGCAGAGAAAGAATGGGAAGGAAACGGAGGTGAGAGGAACAAAATAATAATAATAAAAAACTATTGACACCAGCACTTCAGAGGAGACAACATCTACCATGACATTCTGTTTTAAGTATTATTTTCTGACAACCAGATTGCCCTCACTGAATAATATCCAATATGTCCGTTGATGATGAAAAGTTTTGAGGCGATTGTTATCATGTGCAATCATGTTTTCCATTTTCATAATAATGTTACCCTCTTCCATCCATTCGTCCAAAGTGGTAGTTTTTGTGGATTTCCAGTAACGTGTTAGAAAGTGCCTAAGGATAACTTTCTTTGCGTTTGTGATTGAATCCAGAGTAATGGGGCTAGGATGTGACTCTGCTACCAGTGAGGCTATTTAACAGTGAGAATATTGAATTCCATAACCCACAAACCAATGTTTATTCCTTCCATATAGTGTAACATGGACCCGACACAGAGAAGATCCTATGCAGCACAGTGGGACAATGGTACCATCTAGAGTCTTACAGTTTTTCTCCTGAGCAGGGCAAGTAATAGGTAATTTGTCGGAGAGTATGGATGCTTTTTGACAATCCCCCCTCTGAAATTTAACTACTCAATTCCTTCTCCCAAGCCCCAGTAAAGCATCATTGCAAGTGTCCCTTTGTGTTGCTCTGTATATACAAGATAGAAGTCCAGTACAAGGACCTACTGAGTGATTATGGTTTCAAACGGAGTGAGTTAATCCTTTATACTCAGTGGTTAGCATTGCAGCCTTGCAGTGCTGGGGTCCTGGGTTCAAATCCCTCCAATGACAAAATCTGAAAGGAGTTTGTATATACTCCCCGTGTTTGCGTGGGTTTCATCCAGGTACTCTGGTTTCCTCCCACATTCAAAAGACATACTGATAGGGATTCTGGATTGTGAGCCCCATCGGGGGCAGTGCCGATAATGTCTGTAAAGCGCTGTGGAATTAAAGAACCTTATCCCATGAGAATGTGTTTCAATCTAACCCCAGCAGATCTGTTCCAGATGGGGAATGAACCTGCACCTGAAGCAGGGGGCAAATCTGGGTTGTCAAACAATGTGTCAGTGCACCCAACCTATGTGATACTGTATATCTGATGAGAGTCAGACATGCTCCTATGTTTTCAAAAAGTGCTGAGTGAGTATTGGTAATTGTTTAGTTTGTACATATATTTTGTTGATCCATTGTAGAGATGTGAGTGTCCAGGGAGAGAGGTCCCTTCTAGCTTCACGCATTGCTTATATTCCACAGATCTGAACCAGTCCACTGTTCTATAAGAATCGCAGATTGATGGTATATTTTTAGATCGAACAAACTAGTACCCTCTTTATTCTTGTCAGACACAATGTTTTAAAAAGTATCCCAGCCCTCGACGTTCCCATACAAACTTGCTAATAGCCTTGTTGAGACAGGAGAAAAAGGTCTGAGGAACGCAGACAGGAACAGTCTGGAATATGTAAAGAAGTTTAAGCAAAGTGTTGATTTTGATCACATTAATACATACGACCAAACTAGCAGAAGGGTTTCAAGCTATAATTCATTAGACTTTGAAGAGTTTGTTCAATGATAGGGATATAATTTAAACGATACAGATCATCCAAGTTCCCCGGAATTTGTGTACCCAGGTACTTAATTGCATCTTTCTGCCATTTAAAGGGAAAAAAGGAAAATTAGAAATTATTGTGTCAGTTCAGTGTTAAAAGTTATGTGCTTGGCTTTTGTTTTAGATTAGTTGATTTTAAAATTGCTTATATGGCTGAGGCTATGTGCACACGTTGCGGATTCTTAGCGGTTTTGCCGCTGTTTTTCGCGGCGGAAACACCGCGAAACCGCGGCAAAACCGCTTACACAATACAACTCATTAAGGCCTATGAGATTCCGCAATGCTGTGCACATGCTGCGGGTTTTTCCGCGGCGGAATCGCATCGCGGGAGAATCCGCAGCATGCTCATTCTTTTTTGCGGAACCGCGCGATTCCGCCGCCATAGGAATGCATTGAACCAATTACTTTCCGCATGTGGCTGTGCCCACCATGCGCAAAGTAAGCGGTTCATGTGCGGATGGTACCCAGGGTCTGGAGGAGAGGAGACTCTCCTCCAGGGCCTGGGTACCATATCCATGTAAAAACAATAATTAAAATAAAAAATAGTGATATTCTCACCTTCCGGCAGCCCCCGCAGCTTTCCCGCCTCTCAGCGACGCTCCCGGTCCCAGGAGTCCTTTGCGAGATCACCCAGATGACGTAGCGGTCTCGCGTGATGCTACGTCATCGGGATGATTGTCGCAAAGGACTTCTGGGAACGGGATTGGCGGGAGCGTCGCTGAGAGGCAGGAAAGCTGCGGGGGACGCCAGAAGGTGAGAATATCATTATTTATTATTTTTTTAATTATTTTTACATTAGATCTTTTTACTATTGATGCGGCATAGACGGCATCAATAGTAAAAAGTTGGTCACACGAGTCAAACACTTGTTTGACTCGTGTGACCAACCTGTCAGATCGCTTGTAAAACGCTAGCATTCTGCAAGCTAATTACGCTTGCAAAACGCTAGTTTTTAGCGGGAATACGCATACCTATAATATGCGGATTTCCCGCGGCAGAGAGGTGCGGAATTGCGCGGAAATTTCCATGGCAATTCCGCAACGTGTGCACATAGCCTGAATCTTTCTAATTCCTTTTTTATAGAGGGAAATGAGATCATTGAGTTTGAAACATAAAGCAACGGGTCATCTGCGTATAGAACCAATTTATAGTGATTATAACTGCTAATATATGGATTTTGACATAAAGCTGCCTCTAAATATTCCATTACCAGTGTGTATAGGAGAGGTGATAAGGGATACCCTTTGCTTGTCCCATTTTAATAGAAAATGTGTCAGATAGAAGGCCGTTTACCCTAACGCTCGCTTTAGGGTCAGTGTATAAGGATAGAATTTTAGATAACAAGAAAGGGCCCAACCGAATTTGTCGTAGGGTGCTCTTCAAAAACGTCCAATGCGCTCTGTCAAATGCTTTTTCAGCATCAACAGAAACAAGACACATTGGGATCCCCTGTTTTTTTGCATGTGAAATTAACAACAATGTTTTATTTGTGTTACCACAAGCTTATCTATTCTTAACGAAACCAAGCTGATTGTTGCAAACAATTGAGAGTAGGTAGTGGTAGAGCAACGTTGCAATTATTTTGGAGATATTTGTTATTTATCAAGAAGAGTTACTTTTGTCTCGTAGAGAAATATTATGAAAAATATTTATGTCACTGATGTTAGGGTCCTACCAAACAATTGCTCTGGTAGCTAATTTTCTGCATCTGAATCTAACTTCAGGGTACCACCAGTAAAGTTACCAAGCAGAAGGCTAAAGGGGATTTATGTGAACGAAAGGAGGTGTCATCTCCCCATAAAGTAAAAGAAAAGAAATTGTGATATTGATCGTGTGGTTGGGACTGCAACAAACAAATTCAGCAAATCCACATCTTTCTTATTAGAAGCAATGATTTCTGGTGCACACATAATTAGGAGTTTGATATAAACTAATTCTACTAATTGGTATACAAGCTGGAGCTCCTCAGTAGTTGCAGATACAAGTGATAAATGTACAACTATCTCTTCCTGCTCAGCAGTTCCAGTCACATGGAGCAAGGATGAAATGCGACCTTTTTGTATTTTAGTGGTCTATGCATGCAGCTCCTTCAAGTGCAGCTTATTAAGTGCACATATAAATATATCAGAAATGGATCCTGTAGTATAAAAGCTGTGGGGGAACAAAAAGCACACATAACCATCAGGTGATACCCTTTTAGCTACAAAGGAAAGTAAAAGGAAGGTGCTCACCTGAGCTGGTTGTTTGCAAGCACAACTTCCATGAAGACCTGAAGATATCAGCTGCTGCCTCATGGCTGTAGGATGATACCCTCCAGGATAGTTGACCAGTTTGTATGATCGCACAATATCAGGCTGCGCTGCTGTAATAAAGAATCCTTGGGACCAAGATAAGTTAAACTTTTTATTTCCACAACCCGTTTCAACAACACATTTTGCATCTCCCATTGTCAGTAGTATCTGTTAGAATCTATTTAGTTTGACCATCCACCATCTTGTTGTGGTTTCTGGCTGCTGGTCTTTTTCCCCTGATGTTGGGCTTGTCGTTGGTCAGGTGATTATATCATCCTTTATTACCCTGCACCTGCCTCCCAGTCCTTGCTGGACATCAGTGTTAATCCGCTTGAGTTCTGGCTAGGAGCCTTGTTAGCATTGTGCTATACTTTGTGCAATTCTGGGAAATCTAGTTCTGCTTGCTTAGTCTTTTTGTTTTTTCCTTTTGTTTTTGCAGCTTCCTCTATTTCCCTGCTAGGAGGTTACAAGTATTTTGTTCCCAGTCCCTAGATCTTTCAGGGATCCTCTTCCCCCACCTTCAGGTCTTCGGTTGAGACTAGACTAGGATCGTCGGGTCTATACGCAAGGAATAGGTCGCCCGCTCCATCGTAGGGATTGAGTCTAGTCCTAGTGCAGGGTCAGATTCCCCCGCTCTATTCCTGAGTTGCATACCCATAACAGTATCTACTCATCCCATCCGCTCTCTGGTGTTGTTTCTTGAGGCTGTCTTATGAACCCTACCCTTCTCCCTGTATACCTCTGGCCTAGGACAACTTATAAAGTCCCATTGCTTCCAATATTACCTATATGTTGATGACATTCAAATCTATCTTTCTGGTCCACATGTCTCTGTTGCCAAGAATCCAGGAGCATCTAAAAGCCATATCCTTCTCATCATGCTTCCTAAAACTCAATGTAGACAAAATATAGCTCATCATCTTTCCTCCATCTCACTCAACCACTTAATGGTTCTCACAAGACCTCCTTATTTCCTCTCTTTTCATACATTCCTCACCTAATCACCTCCAAGATTTTTCATCGTGCCTGTTCGTCTCCATGTTTTTAACCTTTAGATATAACCTGAAAACTCATCTCTTCAGGAAAGCCTCCAGCCTGTAATTATCTGATTGCCACTTCACTACCACCGAAGCTGCTGAAACTCCCCGACCTACTGTTTCATTTGCCATTACCCTGTAGATTGTAAGCCCATGAGGGAAGGGTCCTCTCCCCCTCTGTTTGAGCCTGTCACTGTTAGTTCATTGTAATGCATATATGGGTTTTATAAGTAAACCCTTTTCACATACACAGCACTATGGAATCAATTGCGCTTAAAAATAAATAATAATTTTAGTCTACATGCTATAAAACAGCATCTAAATGTGTCAGAATCAGACATTGATAGAGTTCAAATTGGCACTTAGGCTGGTTTCACATTAACGTATCTGTGCGCAGGGTATGATCTGCATAGATCTGCATGCGTCGCGCGTACATACATTTAAAAGTGTGTATGCAGGGACATGCATTTGCATCAGTTTGCATGCGGATGCGTACGCATGCGTCATTTCGCGGTGTGCGGTGGTGTCCGGCGAACGCAACATGTTGCATCTTTTGAGGCGTCAATTATGCGCAATCATGCGCATGTGGAAGAGTCTCAAAACACGCATTACTGTATGGGAACACATTGGTATGCAAGGACATGCATATTCATGCATTTGATACGCATGCGTACGTAAGAATGAGCAGGTCCAGGAAGTAATTTCATCACCTGCGAATTGCCAGCTGTATAAAAGGAAGTGTGAACTCTGCAAGGCCATTACTCTCCAGACTCTGGATGTGAGCACAAGACTGTCTATGTAAGTATACTGTAGAAGCTCTCCACGCTAATATCCATCTTGCAGCTGGATACACCAACAAAAGACAAGGATTTCATCAGTGCAGTGTGTCTAATATATATATATGTATATATATATAGAAATCCCATGAGACACGCCCATTGTGTGTCTGGTGTCAAGGAAATTCTACTGGAAAAGCAATGGCAATATTCAACGCATGCATATAAACAACGCAAACTTATGCAAAAACGCATGTACACGCAGCTAATTTTGGCGTGATACGCTGCGCACATAAGCACTAATGTGAGCCTAGCCTTACTCAGACATCCAGATACTAACGGCATCACTTCATAGGGGCACCACATTTTAAAACAAAGAGCAAGTAGTCCTGTAAACCTTTTTTTTCTTTTTGGGAGGCAAATTTTTTTCAGGTGTTAATCTTACAGTAAATTAAAGGGAAAAGTAACATGACTTCATGATAATATGTGTGAATTGCATGCTATCGGGGCTTTTACTAGCATGTTGCGATGTTGTGATAAATTTGTTTAATCAAAAATTAAAATCCTTAAAAGGACTACTAGGACAACACATTTTTAATTACTATGTTCCCCCTAAGAAAAATAATAACAGCTATACTCACCTCCGAGGCTAACCCCATTCCAGAAGTGTCCTCACTGGGTGTGATACTGCAGCCAATCTGCCACTTCTTTACTGTCTCTTCCTTCGGACATAACTGACATCCAGGGGAAGTCAGGGCTGCAGCTTCCCTCTCACTTCCTCTGGATGTCTGGTTGGTCCAAAGGAAGAGACAATGAAACAAATGCTGATTGGCAGCAGTGATTTCATGACATAATGTCATTTGAGCCCCAGGAAAGCCAGTGCCGACACCACTGGAACTGCGCTGGTGCCAGAGGTGAGTGTAAGTGTAATAATTTTACTTGGGGGAAACATATTGATTAAGGAGTATTCTGAGTAGTGGACAACCTCTTTAACTAAATTTAACACCTTCATGACCTAGCCTATTTTGACCTTAAAGACCTGGCCATTTTTTGCAATTCTGACCAGTGTCCCTTTATGAGGTAATAACTCAGGAACGCTTCAACGGATCCTAGCGATTCTGAGATTGTTTTTTCGTGACATATTGGGCTTCATGTTAGTGGTAAATTTAGGTCGATAATATTTGCGTTTATTTGTGAAAAAATGGAAATTCTGCGAAAATTTCGCAATTTTCACATTTTTAATTTTTATTCTGTTAAACCAGAGAGTTATGTGACACAAAATAGTTAATAAATAACATTTCCCACATGTCTACTTTACATCAGCACAATTTTGGAAACAAAATTTTTTTTGTTAGGAAGTTATAAGGGTTAAAAGTTGACCAATGATATCTCATTTTTACATCAAAATTTACAAAACCATTTTGTTTAG
This sequence comes from Oophaga sylvatica, assembly GCA_033576555.1. Lineage (NCBI taxonomy): Eukaryota > Metazoa > Chordata > Amphibia > Anura > Dendrobatidae > Oophaga > Oophaga sylvatica. The sequence goes on from JARQOD010000005.1 coordinate 465,629,041, forward strand.
GGACGACCTCACATTTGAAGTCACTTTGAGGGGTCTATATGGCAGAAAATACCCAAAAGTGACACTATTCTAAAAACTGCACCCCTCAAGCTACTCAAAATTACATTCAAGAAAATTATTAACCCTTCAGGTGCTTCACAGGAGCTAAAGCAACGTGGAAGGAAAAAATGGACATTTTAATTTTTCCAACAAAAATTTTCTTTTAGCATCAATTTTTTCATTTTTACATGGGCAACAGGATAATGGAATGGATCCTAAAATTTGTTGGGCAATTTCTCCTGAGTACACCGATACCTCATGTGTGGTCATAAACCACTGTTTGGACGCACGGCAGGGCTCAGGAGGGAAGGAGCACCATTTAACTTTTTGAATGGAAAATATGCTGGAATATTTAGCGATTGCCATGTCGCATTTGGAGAGTCCCTGTGTGCCTAAACATTGGAGCTCCCCCACAAGTGACTCCATTTTGGAAACTAGACCCCCCAAGGAACTTATCTAGATGCATAGTGAGCACTTTGAACCCCCAGGTGCTTCACAAATTGATCCGTAAAAAACAAAGTACTTTTTTTCACAAAAATTTTCTTTTAGCCTCAGTTTTTTCATTTTCACATGGGCAACAGGATAAAATGGATCCTAAAATTTGTTGGGCAATTTCTCCTGAGTACACCGATACCTCATATGTGGTCATAAACCACTGTTTGGGCGCACGGCAGGGCCCAGAAGGGAAGCAGCGCCATTTGACTTTTTGAATGTAAAATTAGCTCCAATCGTTAGGGGACACCATGGAGCGTTTGGAGAGCTTCTGTGTGCCTAAACAGTGAAAAAAACCCACAAGTGACATCATTTTGGTAACTAGACCCCTTAAGGAACTTATCTAGATGTGTTGTGAGCACTCTGAACCCCTAAGTGCTTCACAGAAGTTTATAACGCAGAGCAGTGAAAATAAAAAAAATCTTTTTTTTCCTCAAAAATGATTTTTTTAGCCCGCTATTTTTGATTTTCACAAGGGTAACAGGAGAAATTGGACCACAAAAGTTGTTGTGCAATTTGTCCTGAGTACATCGATACCTCATATGTGGGGGGACCCACTGTTTTGGTGCATGGGAGAGCTCAGAAGGGAAGGAGCGCCATTTTGGAATGCAGACTTGATGATTCTGCCAGCGTCATGTTGCGTTTGCAGAGCCCCTGATGTGCCTAAACAGTAGAAACCCCCACAAGTGACCCCATTTTGGAAACTAGACCCCCCAAGGAGCTTATCTACACTGTGTGCAGAATTATTAGGCAAATAAGTATTTTGATCACATCATCCTTTTTATACATGTCCTACTCCAAGCTGTATAGGCTTGCCAACTATGTAAATCAGGTTATTTGAATCTTTGTAATGAGGAGAGGTGTGGACTAATGACATGAACTCCCTATATAAGGTGTGCTTAATTATTAGGCAACATCCTTTCCTTTGGCAAAATGGGTCAGAAGAGAGCTTTGACGGACTCTGAAAAGTCAAAAATTGTGAGATGTCTTGCAGAGTGATGCAGCAGTCTTGAAATTGCCAAACTTTTGAAGCGTGATCACCGAACAATCAAGCGTTTCATGGCAAATAGCCAACAGGGTCGCAAGCAGCGTGTTGATAAAAAAAAGGTGCAAAATAACTGCCCATGAATTGAGGAAAATCAAGCGTGAAGCTGCCAAGAAGCCATTTGCCACCAGTTTTGCCATATTTCAGAGCTGCAACGTTACTGGAGTATCAAAAAGCACAAGGTGTGCCATACTCAGGGACGTGGCCAAGGTAAGGCAGGCTGAAAAACGACCACTTTTGAACAAGAAGCATAAGATAAAATGTAAAGACTGGGCCAAGAAATACGTTAAGACTGATTTTTCTAAGGTTTTATGGACTGATGAAATGAGAGTGACTCTTGATGGGCCAGATGGATGTGCCCGAGGCTGGATCAGTAAAGGGCAGAGAGCTCCACCCAGACTCAGAGGCCAGCAAGGTGGAGGTGGGGTATTGGTATGGGCTGGTGTCATCAAAGATGAACTTGTGGGACCTTTTCGAGTTGAGGATGGAGTGAAGCTCAACTCCCAGACCTACTGCCAGTTTCTGGAAGACACCTTCTTCAAACAGTGGTACAGTAAGAAGTCGGTATCGTTCAAGAAAAACATGATTTTCATGCTGGACAATGCTCCATCACATGCTGTCACGCTGTATAGCAGATATATATATATATATATATGTATGTGATGACAGTAATCTATATCAAAAGGGCAACATACTATATAACATGCGCATAGATATATGATAACATAGAATTACCTGACAGAATGTCCAGTGGGTCAATACGGAATCCGTTATACGCTGTCTCCGGCTAGAGGGTGACCGGGGTCTATGCTGACCCTAAACTGGGGTCCTAACTAATCCCTCTACCTGGAGGTACTGTTAAAGGTACAGAGGTCCAGGCCACCAGCGTAAACCCTGTCTCCTATCAATCCCTGCCAACTGTAATCTAGTCCTAAGAAGGACCCTGATTACCACCAAAGGGAATGAACAGGTAACGGTTAATGAACAGAAAGACATACAAGAAAGACAAGAAATAATGTAAATAAAGTCTTACATACAACACTCACACACAGTAGGAACACCTAAGGTCTCAGAGATAAACTATAAGCTATAAGAGTAAAAACAACTAAGGAGCTCTTAGCTTAAGTATTCTCAGAACCGATCCAGTCTGCTAGACTACATGAATGCTTTCACCGGCATCTAACAAGCAGACTGGCAGGTATATGAAGGAATCTAATTAGAACATAATCAAAAGCAGCCGGGCGAGGCTGGACCTAGTCTTAGCAAAGAGCTAGGTAAAATTAACTCCCTCATTACCAAACACAAAGAAACAGCAACTCAGCTGTGAGAAGTCAGAGTGTGTAATCGCGACGATCCTCGTGGCGATACACCCATGACAGTACCCCCCCCTCTACGAGGGGACTCCGGACCCTCAGGGCCAGGTCTGCCCGGGTGAGTTGTGTGAAAGGTCCGAACCAATCGATCTGCGTTAACATCAGACGCAGGGACCCACGTCCTCTCCGCAGGACCATACCCCCTCCAATGAACCAAGTACTGAAGGGATCGGCGACTGAGACGTGAGTCAATGATTTTCGACCCATGAAATTCCACGTTATCATTGACCACCACTGAAGGAGGAGGTAGAGGTGACGGTATGACTGGTGCCACATACTTTTTAAGTAATGACTTGTGAAACACATTATGAATTTTAAACGTAGGAGGGAGGTCCAGACGAAATGCCACAGGATTAATTATGGAACTGATCCTGTACGGCCCGATGAATCTGGGACCCAACCTCCAGGAGGAAACTTTAAGTTTTATATTCCTGGTAGACAACCAAACCAGATCGTTCACCTTCAGATCTAGACCAGAAACTCTCCAACTATCAGCCATCCGTTTGAAACGGTTCCCCGTAACCTTCAGTCTTAACCGATCTGGAACTATCAGTCTCCCTGGAAGTCCCCCAGGGGCGTCCCCCTGAGCCCCCAATACCTCCCCCTCAAGCTCAGAGCATACAGCTGACACTACAACTCCCTCCTGAGGAATAGGAACCGGATCATCCGTCTTCCCGGCCCCTGGGAAAGTACGAGATAAGGCATCAGGAAGCAACTTTATTGAGCAGTCATATGCGCGATGAGGAGGTAACTCTTTACACCCCTCCTCTGAGAACATCTCCCCAAAGTCCTCCAGAAAAGGAGACAAAGTCCTAGGCACAACCGCACCGATGACCGTGCTCATGCAGTTATTCCTGCAAAATTCACCCCACTGGCTTATCTTTCCGGATTGCCAATCAATCACTGGGTTATGTTTAGCCAACCAAGGAAGTCCCAACACAATAGGAGTGGGTAGACCCTCCAACACATAACAAGACAATTGCTCTTTATGTATTGCCCCTACTCGAAGATCTATGTTATGAACAGCTTGTACCAAGCTACCTTGACCGAGAGGTCTAGAATCAATAGATACTATAGGGACCGGTTTGGCCAATACACTCAGTTGCATACCATGCACCTGGGCAAACCGAGCGTCCACCAGATTAGCCCCGGACCCACTATCAAGAAAAACAGAAATCCTCTCAGTTCTAGTACCAATCACCACCTCCGCAGGCACGAGAAACTGAGAGGGATTTGGGGACGAAATACACACTCCCAGGTTAACTCCTTTGCTCAAAGAGGCCCGGGATGGACACCCCCAACAAAATGTCCCTCTCTCCCGCAAAAGAAACACCTTCTAGTCTTGCGGTGCACCGCCGATTCCCTCCTACAAAAAGATGTCCCTCCCAACTGCATGGGTTCCTCAGAACAGACCAGGGGAACCTCAGTATAAGGGACTTTAGTAGTAGGTGGAGTCATCACGGGAGGCGGAGTTACCTCGCGTCTTCCCCGAATTCGTCTATCAATGCGAATAGCGAGGGCCATAGCAGCCTCCAGTGATGGAGGAGAATCATACTGAGCCAACACATCTTTTAATTTGTCAGACAACCCTTGACAAAACTGGCTCCTAAGAGCTGGGTCATTCCACTGAGTATCTGTTGCCCATCTACGGAACTCAGAAGAATATTCCTCCGCTGGACGATTTCCTTGCCGTATTTTACGTAACTTTGTTTCAGCAAGGGAAACTCGATCCGGATCATCATATACCAGACCCAGGGTAGTAAAAAATCGATCCACTGACTGGAGATCTGGGGAGCCTGGAGGAATAGAGAACGCCCAAGATTGAGGGTCCCCTTGTAAGAGCGAGATAACAGTTCCCACCCTCTGCTCTTCACTCCCAGATGACCGAGGCCGCAGCCGAAAGTACAATTTACATGCCTCCCGGAAAGTAAAAAATTTGTCCCGCCCACCAGTGAACCTGTCCGGGAGAGCAACCTTAGGTTCAGATCTGGTTTGCTCCGGGGGGGACAAAACCTTGGACTTAATGTCTGCCAACTCCATGGACAACCCCTGCAACTGCCGGGCCAGCTGGGCTACTGGATCCATGACAGCTGGGGAGAATCTTTAGTAGGGCCGGTGAAAATGTCACGCTGTATAGCAGATTATATATATATGTATGTGATGACAGTAATCTATATCAAAAGGGCAACATACTATATAACATGCGCATAGATATATGATAACATAGAATTACCTGACAGAATGTCCAGTGGGTCAATACGGAATCCGTTATACGCTGTCTCCGGCTAGAGGGTGACCGGGGTCTATGCTGACCCTAAACTGGGGTCCTAACTAATCCCTCTACCTGGAGGTACTGTTAAAGGTACAGAGGTCCAGGCCACCAGCGTAAACCCTGTCTCCTATCAATCCCTGCCAACTGTAATCTAGTCCTAAGAAGGACCCTGATTACCACCAAAGGGAATGAACAGGTAACGGTTAATGAACAGAAAGACATACAAGAAAGACAAGAAATAAAGTAAATAAAGTCTTACATACAACACTCACACACAGTAGGAACACCTAAGGTCTCAGAGATAAACTATAAGCTATAAGAGTAAAAACAACTAAGGAGCTCTTAGCTTAAGTATTCTCAGAACCGATCCAGTCTGCTAGACTACATGAATGCTTTCACCGGCATCTAACAAGCAGACTGGCAGGTATATGAAGGAATCTAATTAGAACATAATCAAAAGCAGCCGGGCGAGGCTGGACCTAGTCTTAGCAAAGAGCTAGGTAAAATTAACTCCCTCATTACCAAACACAAAGAAACAGCAACTCAGCTGTGAGAAGTCAGAGTGTGTAATCGCGACGATCCTCGTGGCGATACACCCATGACACATGCATCCAAATACTCCACAGCGTGGCTGGCCAGTAAAGGTCTAAAAGAAGAAAAAATAATGACATGGCCCCCTTGTTCACCTGATCTGAACCCCATAGAGAACCTGTGGTCCCTCATAAAATGTGAGATCTACAGGGAGGGAAAACAGTAAACCTCTCGGATCAGTGTCTGGGAGGGCTGTGGTGGCTGCTGCACGCAATGTTGATCGTAAACAGATCAAGTAACTGACAGAATCTATGGATGGAAGGCTTTTGAGTGTCATCGTAAAGAAAGGTGGCTATATTGGTCACTGATTTTTTATTTTTTGGTTTTGAATATCAGAAATGTTTATTTCTAAAATTTGTGTTGTTATATTGGTTTACCTGGTGAAAATAAACAAGTGAGATGGGTATATATTTGGTTTTTATTAAGTTGCCTAATAATTCTGCACAGTAATAGTTACCTGCACAAACAGATATCCTCCTAAGATAGCCAAATCTAAAAAAAAAAACACTCCAACTTCCAAAAATATTAAGCTTTGATATTTGAGTCTTTTGGGTTGATTGAGAACATAGCTGTTGTTCAATAATAAAAAGAATCCTCTCAAATACAACTTGCCTAATAATTCTGCACACAGTGTAGATGTGTAGTGAGCACTTTGACCCCCCAAGTGCTTCACAGAAGTTTATAAATGCAGAGCAGTGAAAATAAACAAATCATTTTTTTCCTCAAAAATGATTTTTTTAGCCCGCTATTTTTTATTTTCCCAAGGGTAACAGGATAAATTGGACCCCAAAAGTTGTTGCCCAGTTTGTCCTGAGTATGCTGGTAACCCATACATGGGGGAACCATTGTTTGGGAGCATGGCAAGGCTCAGAAGGGAAGGAGCGCCATTTGACTTTTTGAATGGAAAATTAATGTAGCTCCAATCGTTAGCGGACACCATGTCGTGTTTGGAGAGCCCCTGTGTGCCTAAACTTTGGAGCTCCCCCACAAATGACCCCATTTTGGAAACTAGACCCCCTAGGGAACTTAACTAGGTGCATAGTGAGCACTTTGTACCCCCAGGTGCTTCACAGAAGTTTATAACGCAGAGCCGTGAAAACAAAAATCATTTTTCCTCAATTGATTTTCCCTACAAAAGAAATTGCCATTTGTTTTTCAGTACGCCCCTATTCATTTCCTTCTTTACTTTATGCCACTAACCACACTTCAGCCGTGTCTTAACAGGCCCAGACACATTTTGGACCCCAAAATAGTTTGGTTTGCTCACAAGTTATATGCATGTGTCCAAGGAACGGAAATTGGCCAAATGTTGAATTGTCTGATCGCTGGTACCCCATATATGGGGGGAACCACTGTTCGGGCACACGTCAGGGCTCGGAAGGGAAGTAGTGACGTTTTGAAATGCCGACTTAGATGGAATGGTTTGCGGGCGTCATGTTACGTTTGCAGAGCCCCTGAGTGGCCTAAACAGTAGAAACTCCCCACAAATGACCCCATTTTGGAAACTAGACCCCCAAGGAACTTATCTAGATGTGTGGTGAGCACTTTGAACCCCCAATGGCTACACAGAAGTTTATAATGCCCGGGCATGAAAATAAAAAAAATCATTTTTTTTCCGCAAACATGATCTTTTAGTCCCCAATTTTTTTATTTTCGCAAGGGTTCCAGAAGAAATTAGACCCCAAAAGTTGTTGTCCAATTTGTCTTGAGTATGCTGATATCCCATATGTGGGAGAAAACTACTGTATGGGCACACGTCGGGGCTCGGAAGGGAAGTAGTGATGTTTTGATATGCCGACTTGATGGAATGGTCACCGGGCGTCATATTACATTTGCAGTGCCCTGCTGTGCCTAAACTGTGGAAACCCCCCCAAGTGACCCCATTTTGGAAACTAGACCACCCAAGGAACTTATCTAGATGTGTAGTGAGCACTTTGAACCCCCAATTGCTTCACAGAAGTTTATAACCCAGAGCCATGAACATAAAAAATATTTTTTTTTTCCTCAAAAAATGATTTTTTTAGCCCCCAATTTTTTATTTTCACAAGGGTAACAGGAGAAATTGGATCCCAAAAGTTGTTGTCCTGTTTGTCTTGAGTACGCTGGTACCCCATATGTGGGGCACACGTTGGGGCTCGGAAGGGAAGTAGTGACGTTTTGAAATGCAGACTTGATAGAATGGTCTGTGGGGTCATTTTACGTTTGCAGAGCCCATGATATGCCTAAACAGTAGTGATCCCATTTTGGAAACTAGATCCCCCAAGGAACTCATCTAGATGTGTGGTGAGCACTTTGAATCTCCAAGTTCTTCACAGAAGTTTATAAAGCAGAGCCGTGAAAATAAAAAATCATTTTTTTAGTCCCCAATTTTTATTTTCCCAAGGGTAACAGGAGAAATTAGACCCCCAAAGTTGTTGTGCAATTTTTCCTTAGTACGCTGATACCCCATATGTGGGGGTAAACCACTGTTTGGGCACACGTCGGGGCTCGGAATGGAGGGAGCACTGTTTGACTTCTTGAACGCAAAATTGGCTGGAATAAATGGTGGCACCATGTCGCGTTTGGAGAACCCCTGATGTGCCTATATAGTGGAAACCACTCAATTCTAACTCCAACCCTAACCCCAACACACTCCTAACCACAACCCTAACCCCAACACACCCCTAACCCTAATCCCAACCCTAGCCATAACCCTAACCCCAACACACCCCTAATCCCAACCCTAACCACAAGCCTAACCCTAATCCCAACTCTAAGCCTAACCCTAATCCCAACCCTAACCCTAATTCCAACCCTAATTCTAACCCTAATTCCAACCCTAACCCTAGTTCTAACCCTAATTCTAACTCTAATGCTAACCCTAATGCTACTGTATCTCTAATGGAAAAATAAAAAATATTTTCTTTATTTTATTATTTGTTCCTACCTATGGGGGTGATAAAGGGGGAGTTTATTTACTTTTTTTGATTTTCATCACTGTGAGAGTTTATCACAGTGATCAAAATAAAAGAATGGAATCTGCCAGCCGGCAGGCGCACTGCGCATGCTCCCGCCACAGGGAGACACAGGGACATCGGAAGTACCGGGGGAGGTGAGGGTGAATTGGAAGGCGGGGGAGCGGAGGGAAGGGAGAGGGGAGCAGATAGTGATGGCGGCGACTGATCGCCACCATAAATCGGTGGTGGGGGCCGATCGCCCCTGTCACTCGGTGTGGGGGGGCGGATCTCGGTCTCCAGCCATGACAGATGCTATTGCAGCATCGGCCATGGCTGGATTGTAATATTTCACCAAATTTCATTGGTGAAATATTACAAATCGCTCTGATTGGCTGTTTCAATTTTAACAGCCAATCAGAGCGATCGTAGCCACGGGGGATTAAGCCACCCCCCCTGTGGTGAAGTGCAAAGGGTCTTGTGCCTTCGGGTCAGGTGACCTTTCAGTGACCCGGTCACCCGACCCTCAGGAACGCGATCCTTCAATGACACAGCATATGCGTCACAGGTCGGATTGGCACCGACTTTCATGACGCATACGCTGTGTCAAATGTCGGGAAGGGGTTAGGAAAAAATAAGGGCATACACATTTATGCTTTAAAGCATAACTACATACCCATATCCTACGACTGGTCCTTTTTAAGGAGTTTATTTACAGAAAATTAAGTAAATTGGTTTTAACGTCTATATTTGTAGCGTGAGTCATATATTCCTCTCCATTCATCAATATACAGTATTTATAAAATAAATTTACCATTCATTGGTCAACACCAATGATGGAATTGAAATAATGTATAAATAATGAAAACCTGAAGCAAGTGTTGTCAGCCAGATGTTTTCTATTTCCCGTCTCTGAATCTGTGTGTAATTCGTAATAGTCTCTGGTGCTGGCAGGTACTTTCTTTAGTCAAGGTTCTTAAGTCAAATTGACCATAAGTTTTATTAAGTACAATTTGTATTTATTTCCTAGTTTATATACCGTTCTGTTTCAAACTCTTGGAATCCATTATTTGCTAATATATTCTTCTTGAACACATTAAACAGAGAGAAGAAATCTATGAAATATTCAGCTTTTTATTCATCAGATTACAATATGAAAGGTAAGATGAGATTGTAGTTATTCATCCACATAATATGTTCAGTCTGTTCCAAATACATTTTTATGTGTGTTCTTCAACAAGAAAGGACATTTTTATACCTAGTCTTACTATGTGTAAAATATTTACCATATTTTTCGGACTGTAAGACACACTTTTTCCCAAAAATTTTGGGGAAAAATGGCGGTGCGTCTTATAGTCGGAATATACTTACAAGTAGTGTGGTGGCAGCAGGAGTGGGACGATTCTGTGTCGATCTGACGCTGCAGGATGATGATCACAGGCTGGTGTGGCAGTATTCGGCGGTGCTTCGTGGTTTGGGGGCTCCACCGACATTTTGTGAAAGCCAAGAGCCCCCATACTTCCATTGCTGCGAAGGGTGGCCTCCGGGAAAATGGCTGCCGGAAGCGGCGCATGCGCAGATTGAGATCTCGACAACGAGATCTCGGTGCTGAGGTCTCAAACTGCACATGCGCCATCCCCGGCGGCCATTTTCCCGGAGGCCACCGCATTGCAGCAATGGGTGTGCGGGGGCTTTCACAAAATGTCAGCCGAGCCCCTGCACCACTGAGCACCGCCAAACCTACCGCACTAGCCTGGGATTTCCCGGAGGCCACCGCATCACATCAATGGATGTGTGGGGGCTCCGGGCTTTCAGAAAATGTCAGCGGAGTCCCCCATCACAAGTCATATCATCGCCAGACCACCAAACACCCCTTGTGACCACACTCCACCAGCGCTGCCAATCCCCCCCCCCCCGGTAAAGCTGAATTCGGACTGTAAGACGGACCCCCATTTGACACATTAATTTTTTTTTCCTATTTTCCTTCTGAAAATTTGAGGTGCGTCTTATGGTCTGGTGCATCTTGTAGTCCGAAAAGTACGGTAATATTAAAACCAAATCTATACTATAGCTTAGTCTAGGGTGAGCCAGGAAACTTACTCCAAGTGAATTTAGCATGACATTCAATGTTATAGATCTATATTCTGTAAGCTAAGCTCCTCATATTGGTGGCAGAAGGTAAATATTTTTACCACTGCCTTACGAAAGGAATCAAGGGATTTGGAGATCTAACTACTTAAAGAGTGTCAGTTAGCCCAATCTGATATTATAAACTAAACACATTGACTTGTGAGGGATATAGCCACTATAAAAAATGCACATTTAGTGTTTAGTGTTTAGTTACTGCCTCCATTCTGTAAAAACTGAAGTTTAACCAAATATACTTGGTGTACCATTGGTGTGGCCAAAGGGTCAGTCCATCCTTTGGTTTTGCACCCATCCAATGATGATTAAAATTGCTGGACAATACACTGTCTGCAAAGAAACCTCAGGCAAGTCAGTGCTGTCAATCCAATGTGAGGGAGGTGGAGGCAAATCCATTGGGTGTAGCGGTGCACTGAGCCTCTTAACCTCACCTAGGGTGCACCAAACAGCCTACTTTGCATATTTGGCTAAACTTTAGTTTTTGCTGAATGGCGGCACTAAGACTAACAGTGCAATTATGATTGGAGCTATATTCCCTTACATTCTAACGAAGCACGCACTGACATCTGATAGGTGAACTGAGTTCATTGGCTGTGAACTACCTGGATCTTTCTGACAGCACCGCGAGTGTGAGAACTTTCTCATGCTCACGGTGACGTCAGACAGGTTATAGGAGTTCACCGCAAGACAATGGGCAGTGGTAGCAGACGCTGCTCAGTGTCTCTGCTGGATGTTAGACTTTATGGTTGTATTATGCAACTATACAACCTGCCATCTAGATGTAGCAGAGCTAGACCCGTGGTGGGATAAATGGAATATCATCTTCTCTGCGGAAAGGTGAGGAATATTGTGTGATATTTTAATTCTCTTACAGTAGACAATGGCATCACTGGAATGGGCGATGTCATAAGTATAGTTTAATTAAGATTATTAAAGGAGTCTGTGTCATTCTTTCAATTAAATGACTTTATTCTGGGTGTCTTTTTTTATACACTATGACTAAGGGGTTAGTAATGGGGGTGTCTTACAGATGCCTCTCTATTACTAACCTCTGGGGTTGATGTCACCTGACAATACAAAGGTGGCATCAACTTCCCACCTACTATTACTCCACTTGCCACAGCTACAGGCCAAGTGGGAAGAGGGACGCTAAGTGCCTAGCGTTTGCTGGTTATTAATTATAAGGGGACCCTATGTCATTTTTTTGGGGGGGTCCCCCATTTTAATAGCTTTTAAAGGCTAATTATACAGCTGTGAGCTGAAATTAATAGCCTGGGAAGCTCCATGGGTATTACCTCCTTCCCAGACTATAACCCTCTACCACCAGCCGTCGACTTTCTCTCTGCTGGTTAAGAAAATTACACGTGATCCCATGCCATTTTTATCAGAAAATTAATCTTTTAATAATTAACCCCTTTCCAACATCGGGCGTAATAGTATGCTGATGTCGGACTCCCTCCCATTGATGTGGGCTCCGGTGGTGAGCCCACATCTTTCCTGGCATATGTTAGCTGTTTTGAACAGCTGACAAATGCCTCGAACAGCAGCAGGTGGAATCGCAATCCACCCGTGGCTATTAACCCATTAAATACTGCTGTCCAATGCTGACAGCGGCATTTAGCATGCGCTTCTGGCAATCGCGTCGGAAATCCTCCCTTCGGTGACCTCCGTCACGTGATCGCGGGTCACCGGTGGGTTGGCATGACAACCGGAGATCTCCTGTAGATCTCTATGATTGTCAATGCCGGCTTGCTGTGAGCGCCGCCCAGTGGTAATTCAGCTACATACAGTGGGGGCCAAAAGTATTGGCACCCCTGCATTTCTGTCAGATAATACTCAGTGCTTTCTCTCAAACCATTTTATAGTGCCTTTGGAAGTGTGTTTTGGGTCATTGTCCTGCTGGAAGACCCATGACCTCTGAGGTAGACCCAGCTTTCTCACACTGGGCCCTTGTTGTGAATGGGTTTGAGATGAGTTCTGAGCAGAGGCTCCCTCTGGTGTTACAAGCGGTACTAGTGAAGATTGTGAGGACTGGGAATCAGGTGTTACTGACTGGTCTTATATAAGGGAGTCATTTTCCCATCAGGGTTGCCGGTGATCAATTGTTCTGGTCTGAATCCTTCATTCCAGTTTCCCTTGTAGCCTGCTGTGTCGTGTCTGCATCTCCTGCTACCAGATAAGAATTTTTCTTCTTTTGTGTTGTTGCTATATTTTTGCATTTTGTCCTGCACTTCTTTGGGGGCCTTCTGGGTCCCCTCCGGGGGCTTCTGCCTTCTCAGTTTAGTTCAGCCACGGAGTTTTGTTCTTTTGCTTTTTCCAGTTTTTTCAGTGGCTGCTGTTTTGATTTTGTTACACCAGAGAGCTAATTTAGGTGGTAGAGGTCGTGTGATCTCAGGTGATTTTGAAATTAGTAGAGTTGGTGTTTTTCAGGGTTTTCTGGGATTGCAGTAAGTACCCTTCCTGTCCTTTTCTATTTAGATAGTTTGGGCCCCAGCGTTTGCTCATTCTATTTTCTTTCTGTGTCAGTATTTCCTCTTGTCTAACCGCCATTACATGTTTGGGGGCTTTCTATTATCTTTGGGGTTCTGCTCCGGGGCAGATAGCTTTCCTATTTCTATCTTTAGGTGTAGTTAGTTTCTCAGGCTGTGACGAGGCGTCTAGGACCAACGTAGGAACGCTCCACGGCTGCCTCTAGTTGTGGTGGTTAGTCAGGGTACTGCAATCCCATAGATTCCAACTGCTCTGGTGTATTGCCTTTTTTACCTGCACTCCTCAGCTACCGAATCATAACAGTATCACCGGCCTAAAAATTGAAAATTGTATGGTACTCACAGAAGGGAAAAAATATTGTGATAGAAAAAAGGTTGTCAGAGTTGTCAGAAATATTTTTCTGTTTGTTGCATTTTTTTTTTTTTTTTTCCCTCTGTATCTCTGGGTGCTGGGGAGGATCTTTTCTCCCAATGGAGTTTGCACAGTTGTCTGGCCGTGTGGATCAGCTTGCCACTGAGGTTCGGAGTATTGCTATCTATCTTGCTGGGTTGCCTGTTGTGGAACCTAGGATCCCCATGCCAGATTTGTTTTTAGGGGATCGAGCTAAGTTTCAGAATTTCAAAAATAATTGTAAATTGTTTTTTGCCTTAAAATCTAAGTCCTCAGGAAACGCAGCGCAGCAGGTTCAAATTATCATCTCTCTCCTGCGCGGCGATCCTCAGGATTGGGCTTTTTCCCTGACACCTGGGGATCCTGTTTTGAGTGATGTTGATGCATTTTTTCAGGCCTTGGGGTTATTGTACGATGAGCCTAATGTCACTGATAAAGCTGAAAAAGCCTTGTTGGCATTAAATCAGGGGCTTGATGACGCTGAGTTATACTGTCAGAGATTCCGTAGGTGGTCAGTCCTGACCAAATGGAATGACGACGCTTTGGCGGCCCTTTTCCGGAAGGGTCTGTCGGATAATGTAAAGGATGTTATGGTGGGATTCCCTGTCCCCTCTGGTCTCAATGATTCTATGTCATTAGCGATTCAAATTGACAGACGTTTGCGTGAGCGGAGAAGTATGCGTGGAATGGTGTTGCCTTGTGAACCTGCTTCTGAGCCCATGCAGTGTGATGGAGTGGTGTCTGGGGCACAGCGTCATGAGTTTCGAAAGCGCAATGGGTTATGTTTCTACTGTGGTGATGCCTCTCATGCTATTTCAGTCTGCCCTAAGCGGGGAAGACGTTTTGCACGCTCAGTTGTCTTGGGTAGTGTTCAGACTAAGTTTTTATTAACTGTCACTCTGATATGCTCTCTGTCCTCATTTTCTGCTCAGGCTTTCGTTGATTCTGGAGCAGCTATTAACCTGATGGATTATGATTTTGCTAAACGTTGTGGGTTTCCCTTGATACCCCTACAGAAGTCTGTTCCCCTACTGGGGATCGATTCTACCCCTTTGGCTGAGAATAAACCCCAGTTTTCTACTCAGGTGATAATGAGGGTTGAACCTGATCACCAGGAGTGCTGCAAATTTTTGGTTCTATATAATCTGCATGACATTATCGTGCTGGGTTTCCCTTGGTTACAGTCTCATAATCCTGTTTTGGATTGGAAATCTGTGTCTGTAACCAGTTGGGGCTGCCAATGTGTTAATACCAACACTCCTGTTTTTTCTGCCTCCCCCCAAGCTCAGGATGTTCCTGACTTTTTGTTTGATTTTTCTGATGTGTTTAGCGAAAGTAAATCTGCATCCTTACCTCCCCATAGGAGCTATGACTGCGCTATTGAATTAGTGCCGGGTAGTAAATTCCCTAAAGGTCGCCTTTTTAACTTGTCTGTACCTGAACATGACGCTATGCGGTCTTATATCAAGGAATCATTGGAGAAGGGTCATATCAGACCATCCTCTTCACCCTTAGGTGCCGTTTTTTCTTTGTGGCCAAAAAAGATGGTTCATTAAGGCCGTGTATTGATTATCGTCTCTTGAACAATATTACTGTGAAATATCAATACCCGTTACCCTTGATTTCTGACCTGTTTTCCAGGGTGAAAAACGCTACTTGGTTTACCAAGCTTGACCTCAGGGGGGCGTATAACCTTATTCACATTAAGCACGGGGATGAATGGAAGACGGCATTCAATACCCCTGAAGGGCATTTTGAGTACCTAGTGATGCCCTTTGGGCTCACTAATGCCCCTTCCGTCTTCCAGTCCTTCATGAATGACATTTTCAGGGATTTTGTGGACAAATTTCTGATTGTTTATTTGGATGATATCTTGATTTTTTCTAATGACTGGGACTCTCATGTGAAACATGTTCGGACTGTGTTCCAGATTTTGAAGGATAATGCTCTGTATGTGAAGGGATCAAAGTGTCTTTTTGGCGTACAGAAGATCTCATTTCTGGGATTCATTTTGTCCCCATCTGTTATTGAAATGGACCCGGTCAAGGTTCAGGCCATCTGTGATTGGGTCCAACCTACTTCATTAAAGGCTCTTCAGAGATTTTTGGGTTTTGCCAATTTTTATCGTAAATTTATTGGTAATTTCTCGGTTATTGTTAAACCATTAACTGATTTGACCAGAAAGGGTTCTGATGTGGTGAATTGGCCTCCTGAGGCAGTCTCTGCATTTCAGGAACTTAAGCAGAGATTCACTTCTGCTCCTGTTCTACGGCAGCCTGATGTTTCTCTGCCATTTCAGGTGGAGGTTGATGCCTCTGAAATTGGGGCAGGTGCCGTTTTGTCCCAAAAAGATCCAGAGACCTCTAAAAGTAACCCTTGTGCCTTTTTCTCTCGAAAATTTTCTCCTACTGAACGTAATTATGACGTGGGTAATCGGGAGTTATTGGCCATGAAGTGGGCTTTTGAAGAGTGGAGACATTGGCTGGAGGGAGCCAAACATCAGGTGGTGGTCCTTACGGACCATAAGAATCTGGTCTATCTGGAATCTGCCAAGCGACTCAATCCTAGACAGGCCAGGTGGGCCTTGTTTTTCACACGTTTTAATTTTGTGGTTTCCTTTCTTCCTGGCACTAAGAATGTTAAGGCGGATGCCCTCTCGAGGAGTTTCCTTGCGGACTCTCCTGAGTTATCTGATCCTTCTGTTATTTTGAAAGAGGGTGTAGTTCTTTCCGCCATCTCGCCCAATTTGAGACTTGCTCTGGAGGGGTGTCAGGAGGATAGGCCCGAGCGCTGCCCTGTTGGAAAATTGTTTGTCCCGGACCAATGGAAAAAGAGTGTGATGTCTGAGATTCATTGTTCCGCATTGGCTGGGCATCCCGGAATTTTTGGTACCAGAGACTTGGTTAGTCGGTCCTTTTGGTGGCCTACCTTGTCTCGCGATGTCAGGGAATTTGTGCAGTCCTGCGGGACTTGCTCTCGCTCCAAGCCTTGCTCTCGCTCTAGTGGTTTGTTGATGCCATTGCCTGTGCCCAAGAGACCATGGACCCATATCTCTATGGATTTCATTTCCGATCTTCCTGTTTCTCAGAGAATGACCACCATCTGGGTAATTTGTGATAGGTTTTCCAAAATGATACATCTTGTGCCATTACCTAAGTTGCCTTCCTCCTCTGAATTGGTGCCGTTGTTTCTTCAGCACGTGGTTGTTTACACGGCATTCCTGAGAACATTGTGTCTGACAGAGGAGTCCAGTTTGTTTCCAGATTTTGGAGGACTTTTTGTTCTAAACTGGGTGTTCAATTGTCTTTCTCCTCGGCATTTCATCCTCAGACCAATGGTCAAACTGAGAGAACAAACCAGACATTAGAGACTTATCTAAGATGCTTTGTGTCTGCTGATCAGGATGACTGGGTCTCTTTTTTGCCTTTGGCTGAGTTTGCTCTTAATAATAGGGCTAGCTCTGCCACTTTGATGTCTCCGTTTTTCTGTAATTCTGGTTTTCACCCTCGATTTTCTTCAGGACAGACGGAAGCTTCTGTCTGTCCAGGTGTTGACTCTGTTGTTGAGCGTATGCAACAGATTTGGGACCAGGTAGTGGAGAGGTTGTCCCTCTCTCAGGAGAAGGCCCAGCGGTTTGCTAACCGGCATAGGACTGATGGTCCTCGGTTTAAAGTGGGGGACTTGGTCTGGTTGTCCTCAAAGAATATTCCTATGAGAGTAGCATCTCCTAAATTTAAGCCTAGGTTCATTGGACCTTATAAGATCATGGAGATTATTAATCCTGTTTCTTTTCGTTTGCTTCTTCCAGGGACATTTAAGATCCATAACGTGTTCCACAAGTCCTTGTTGAAGAGGTTTGTTGAGCCAGTGGTTCCTGCTACTGTGCCTCCTGACCCTGTTTTGGTTGAGGGCAATCTGGAGTATGTGGTTGAGAAAATATTGGATTCTCGTTTTTCTAGACGAAGACTCCAGTATTTGGTTAAATGGAGAGGTTATGGTCAGGAAGACAATTCTTGGGTGTTTGCTTCGGACATCCATGCTAGGAGACTTATCCGTGCGTATCATAGAACTCATCCTGACCGACCTGGTTGCTCAAATGAGGGTTCGGTGACCCCTCCTCAAGGGGGGGGTACTGTTGTGAATGGGTTTGAGATGAGTTCTGAGCAGAGGCTCCCTCTGGTGGTTACAAGCGGTACTAGTGAAGATTGTGAGGACTGGGAATCAGGTGTTACTGACTGGTCTTATATAAGGGAGTCATTTTCCCATCAGGGTTGCCGGTGATCAATTGTTCTGGTCTGAATCCTTCATTCCAGTTTCCCTTGTAGCCTGCTGTGTCGTGTCTGCATCTCCTGCTACCAGATAAGAATTTTTCTTCTTTTGTGTTGTTGCTATATTTTTGCATTTTGTCCTGCACTTCTTTGGGGGCCTTCTGGGTCCCCTCCGGGGGCTTCTGCCTTCTCAGTTTAGTTCAGCCACTGAGTTTTGTTCTTTTGCTTTTTCCAGTTTTTTCAGTGGCTGCTGTTTTGATTTTGTTACACCAGAGAGCTAATTTAGGTGGTAGAGGTCGTGTGATCTCAGGTGATTTTGAAATTAGTAGAGTTGGTGTTTTTCAGGGTTTTCTGGGATTGCAGTAAGTACCCTTCCTGTCCTTTTCTATTTAGATAGTTTGGGCCCCAGCGTTTGCTCATTCTATTTTCTTTCTGTGTCAGTATTTCCTCTTGTCTAACCGCCATTACATGTTTGGGGGCTTTCTATTATCTTTGGGGTTCTGCTCCGGGGCAGATAGCTTTCCTATTTCTATCTTTAGGTGTAGTTAGTTTCTCAGGCTGTGACGAGGCGTCTAGGACCAACGTAGGAACGCTCCACGGCTGCCTCTAGTTGTGGTGGTTAGTCAGGGTACTGCAATCCCATAGATTCCAACTGCTCTGGTGTATTGCCTTTTTTACCTGCACTCCTCAGCTACCGAAACATAACAGCCCTAGATTATGCTGCAAAATTTGTTGGTAGTCTTCAGACTTCATAATGCCATGCACACGGTCAAGTAGTCCAGTGCCAGAGGCAGCAAAGCGACCCCAAAACATCAGGGAACCTCCGCCATGTTTGACTGTAGGGACCGTGTTCTTTTCTTTGAATGCCTCTTTTTTTTTCCTGTACACTCTATGTTGATGGTTTTTCCCAAAAAGCTCGACTTTTGTCTCATCTGACCAGAGAACATTCTTCCAAAACATTTTAGGCTTTCTCAGGTAAGTTTTGGCAAACTCCAGCCTGGCTTTTTTATGTCTCAGGTTAAGAAGTGGGGTCTTCCTGGGTATCCTACCATACAGTCCCTTTTCATTCAGACGCTGACAGATAGTACGGGTTGACACTGTTGTACCCTCGGACTGCAGGGCAGCTTGAACTTGTTTGGATGTTAGTCGAGGTTCTTTATCCACCATCCGCACAATCTTGCGTTGAAATCTCTCGTCAATTTTTCTTTTCCTTCCACATCTAGGGATGTTAGCCACAGTGCCATGGGCTTTAAACTTCTTGATGACACTGCGCACGGAAGACACAGGAACATTCAGGTCTTTGGAGATGGACTTGTAGCCTTGAGATTGCTCATGCTTCCTCACAATTTGGTTTCTCAAGTCCTCAGACAGTTCTTTGGTCTTCTTTCTTTTCTCCATGCTCAATGTGGTACATACAAGAACACAGGACAGAGGTTGAGTCAACTTTAATCCATGTTAAGTGGCTGCAAGTGTGATTTAGTTATTGCCAACACCTGTTAGGTGCCACAGGTAAGTTACAGGTGCTGGTGATTACACGAATTAGAGAAGCATCACATGATTTTTCAAACAGTGCCAATACTTTTGTCCACCCCCTTTTTTAGGTTTGGTGTGGAATTATATCCAATTTGGCTTTAGGTCAATTCTTTTTGTGTTTTTTCATTGAAGACAAATTAAATGAAGATAATAATACCAAAGAATTTGTGATTGCAATCATTTTCAGGAAGAAACAGAGTATTATGTCACAGAATTGCTGGGGAGCCAATACTTTTGGCCACCACTGTATAGGCGATGTGATCAACGCCTGTATGTAGCAGAGCCGATCGGGCTATGCCAGCTTCTAGTGTCCCATGGACACTATTGAAGCATGCCAAAAGTAAAAAAAATGTTTTTAAAAATATAAAAAATATATAAAAGTTCAAATCACCCCACTTTTGCCCTATTCAAAATAAAACAATATAAAGAACATCAAACATACAAATATTTGGTACTACTGCGTTCATAATTGCCCGATCTATCAATAAAAAAGGATTAACCTGATCGCTAAACGGCTTAGCAAGAAAAAAGTCGAAACGCCAGAATTGCGTTTTTTTTTGTCGCTGTTGTCCCAGCACTCAAGTCATTGACCAGGTTCTCATGTGTAGTTCTGGGCTGATTCCTGACTTTTCTTAGAATCATCCTTAACCCATGAGGCGAGCTCTTGCATGGAGTCCCAGACCAAGGAAGATTGACAGTCATCTTGTGTTTCTTCCATTTTCTGATAATTGTGCCAATACTTGTTGCCTTCTCACCAAGCTGCTTGTCTATTTTCTTGTAGCCCATCCCAGCCTTGTCTACAATTTTGTTCATTGTTTTATTAGACAGCTCTTTAGTTTTGGCCATGGTGGAGAGGTTGGAGTGTGATTGTTTGAGTGTGGGGACAGGTTTCTATACAGGTAACGAGTTCAAACAGGTGCAATTAATAATAATGAGTGCAAAGTATTTCTTCTTAGGGCTCATACCCATTTGTGGAAAAAAAAACGGTCCATTTTCTGGATGGAAAAAACGGTCTGAATATATGCAATTGTCATGCGATTGTCATGCGATTTGTATGCGATTTTTAATCGCACCATCCGTTTTCCATCCGTTTTCCATCTGTATGCAATGCGATTTTAACATGACATTTTTCATAGAGCAGTTATCTCTATGTAAAAAATCATGTAAAAATCACATTGTGAAAAAAAATTTACACAAAAAGCAAATAATCATATATATATATATATATATATATATATATACATATATATATAGGTCATACACTTCTACATACTGTAGTATAATAGCCGCTAATTCAATTGCCGGCTTTTGTGAAATTTCAGACCCAACATGAAATGACACATGGTTTACATACAGTTAACCATGTCATTTCATGTAGTTTGATATATGGTTTTCACTAACAATTACATGAGTGGCTGTGTGCAAAATTTCACACATGTAGGGGTTAATTAAAGGTGTAAATTCGTTGTAAAAAATGCGTGGGCTCCCACTGTATTTTCTCAACCAGACAGACAAAGCCAGCGAGTGGGGGCAGATAATTATAGCTTGGGAGGGTGCATTTATTTTGTGCCCCCTTGGCTACTAACATCTACCCCCAGCCACCCCAGAAAAGGCAAATCTATAATTACATGTTCCCTTTCTGGCACTTTGCCGGTCTATTCCCATTGCCCTGTAGCGGTGGTGAATGGGTTTATGGGTTAAAGCCACCTTGCTATTGAAAGGTGACTTTAAGCCAGGTTAATAATTGAGAGCTGTCAATTAGACAACTATCAATTATTAATCCTATTGAAGTAAATAAAAAAACACACACATTAAGAATAAATAATTTTAATGAAATAAAAACACTTTTTTGACCATCTTTTATTTAACTCTTAATCCTTGCGAAGCCCTTGATCTCCTATAATAAAGAAAAAATAATAAAACAACATTATTCTTACCTATCCGCCTCTCTGTCACGTCCCATGCTGTAATCCTTCACAAAGGGTTAACTAGCTTTCAGCCAAGCAGTGCAGCTAATGCTGCCTGCTCATCTGAAAGCTCCTGAATGAATGACTTCCACTCCCAGCGACAGGAGAGGATGTGATTACTGTGGGAAGCTTAATTGATAGCTTCCCACAGAAATTAGTTCACTTCACGTCAGCGGGGACTCCCTCTGACGTCACTGATGCTGTGCGGTGTCCCTGGCTGACCTGAAGTGAACTCATTACAGTGGGAAGCAATCAATGAAGCTTACCACAGTAATCAGTTCCTCTCCTGTCGCTGGGAGAGGAAGTCATTCATTCAGGAGCTTTCAGCTGAGCAGGCAGGTTAACCCATTCGCCACCGCTACAGGGCAATGGGAATAGACAGGCAAAGTGCCAGAAAGGGCACATCTAATTATAGATTTGCCTTTTCTGGTGTGGCTGGGGGTAGATGTTAGTAGCCAGGGGGGCACAAAATAAATGCACCCTCCCTAGGCTATAATTATCTGCCCCCACTCGCTGGCTTTTTCGGTCTGGTTGAGAAAATACAGCGGGAGCCCACACATTTTTTACAAAGTATTTACACCTTTAATTAACCCCTACATGTGTGAAATTTTCCACACAACCACTCATGTAATTGTTAGTGAAAACCATATATCAAACTACATGAAATGACATGGTTAACTGTATGTAAGCTGTATGTAAACCATGTGTCATTTCATGTTGAGTCTGAAATTTCACAAAAGCCGGCAATTGAATTAACGGCTATTATAGTATGTAGAACTGCATGAACTATAAATATATATACAGTACAGACCAAAAGTTTGGACACACCTTCTCATTCAATGATTTTTCTGTATTTTCATGACTATGAAAATTGTAGAATCACACTGAAGGCATCAAAACTATGAAGTAACACATGTGGAATTATACATTACATTTTACAAAAAAGTGTGAAACAACTGAAAATATGTCTTATATTCTAGGTTCTTCAAAGTAGCCACCTTTTGCTTTGATTACTGCTTTGCACGCAGAAAGGTGAACGGATGGA
Source organism: Oophaga sylvatica (assembly GCA_033576555.1). Lineage (NCBI taxonomy): Eukaryota > Metazoa > Chordata > Amphibia > Anura > Dendrobatidae > Oophaga > Oophaga sylvatica. The sequence continues at coordinate 465,651,624 of JARQOD010000005.1, forward strand.
CTCTACATGCCTGGTTCCCACCGTGAAGCATGGAGGAGGTGGTGTGATGGTGTGGGGGTGCTTTGCTGGTGACACTGTTGGGGATTTATTCAAAATTTAAGGCATACTGAACCAGAATGGCTACCACAGCATCTTGCAGCAGCATGCTATTCCATCCTGTTTGCGTTTAGTTGGACCATCATTTATTTTTCAACAGGACAATGACCCCAAACACACCTCCAGGCTGTGTAAGGGCTATTTGACCAAGAAGAAGAGTGTTGGGGTGCTACGCCAGATGACCTGGCCTCCACAGTCACCAGACCTGAACCCAATCGAGATGGTTTGGGGTGAGCTGGACCGATCACCGCTTCAATTTTGAATAAATCCCCCACAGAGTCACCAGCAAAGCACCCTCACACCATCACACCACCTCTTCCATGTTTCATGGTGGGAACTAGGCATGTAGAGTCCAGCCGTTCACCTTTTCTGCGTGCAAAGCAGTAATCAAAGCAAAAGGTGGCTATTTTGAAGAACCTAGAATATAAGACATATTTTCAGTTGTTTCACACTTTTTTGTAAAGTGTAATGTATAATTCCACATGTGTTAATTCATAGTTTTGATGCCTTCAGTGTGAATTTACAATTTTCATAGTCATGAAAATACAGAAAAATCTTTGAATGAGAAGGTGTGTCCAAACTTTTGGTCTGTACTGTATGTGTTACAATGACATGTATATATATATGTATTATATGTGTAGATATGTAGTGTTTTGTGAGCTGTCAGTGTGATTTTAAAGTAGCCGGGGATGATTTGCCGGCTTTTCAAAGGACACTGGTGCGAGTGCTGTCCGATTTTTTTATCGCATCCATTGACTTGCATTAGCGATTATCATGCCAAAATCGCTGCAAATCGCAGCATGCTGCGATTTTTTTCTCAGACCGATTTCAGCTGAGAAAAAAATCGCAAATGAGAAGTCCCCTATTGAATAACATTGGTCCGATTGCAATCCGATTTTTTATCGGCTTGCAATTGTCCGTTTTTGTCTCCAGTGAGTATGAGCCCTTAAAGATAAACTAACAGGTCTGTAAGAACAAGAATTCTTGCTGGTTTGTAGGTGATCATTTTAGATTCTTTCTCTCACAGTTGTATTGTACCTATGCTAAAAATTACAGACCTCTCCATCCTTTGTAGGTGGGAAAACTTGCAAAATCGTCAGTGTATCAAATACTTATTTGCCCCCACTGTATGTATAAATATATATTTATATGTAAAATAATATTTTTAGTTCATACAGTGTATTTATAGTAGAAAAGTATAAAACATAAATAAAACAATATAAATTTGGTATTGCCATAGTCGTGGTGACGCACAGCATGAACACGACACCATATTTGTGCAGCACGGTGAACAGCAAAACATTTAAAATGTAATGGACAATGGTAGAATTTCTTTTTCTATACCTTCCCATAAATACTTAATAAAAGTTGGTTAATAAATTATAAGTATCCCAAAAAGGAACCATTGATAAACAACTCATCCTGCAAAACTCAAGCTCTCATGACGTTGTGTTGAAAGAAAAATGAAAATGTTATGGCTAGAGATGAGCAGATCAGGCAAAATTCAAATTTGTCTTAATTTTTTTTGAGAAATTCTATTTGCCAAAAACTTATTTTATGTGAGTTTAATTTCCCTTATTATGCTCCAGTGTCTCTCCAGACCCAAGATCATACTTAAGATGTAAGAAATAAATAAAGCACTTACACTCACCTTACCTCTCCGGCCCCTCACTCCTCAACGTCACCCATCTTCAGATCACTAATCCTCAGGCCTCTCATGCTGGGTTGGTACTTCCACAAGCACGCGGAAGGTCATGGTACACACCGAGGTGTCATGACGCCGTGCCCGTGACTCTTCACACGCTTGCCCAGAATCCTTTTAGGAATTTCCCCGGCAGCCATGGCAATCTGAAGATACATCGAGGACCAGACAGGTGGTGCACTGATTTGGGGAAGTAAGTAAATGGATTTTTCTAACATTACGATGGCTTTGTACAGCCGACGGCTGCCACTTTACTTAATCCACAAGAAAGCAAATTACAAGAAATCTGCATTGTGGTGAAGGCCTTTTTTTGTGAAATTTGAGTAGAATAGAATTCGATTCAACTCAAAGTTATTCACTCATCTTTACGTACTCCTCTTTGAAACAGTGAAAAAATGAAAAAAAAGGCCAAAAAGTGGTTAAATTAATCACTGTGTACTTCTCTTGTTACTTCTCTATGATCTCCTTTTATTATCTAATGTTACATCATATAATATTACACTCCCTGACAGAAGTTATGTCGCTTATCCATGTTATGTAAATAAAAGCTTATAACCTGACGTTAAATTCATCCATTGGTTGTATAAATTATTCTTTTGAAAGCTGAAACCCTCCAAAATGTGGTTTGGGTTAAGAAAATAAATTGGCATTAATGCAGAAATGTTGATCATTTAATGGACACAAAATTGTCAGATTTTGGCAAGACAAAAGTTTTGTCGCCCACAGAAAGTACCGTATATACTCGTGTATAAGCTGACCCGTGTATAAGCCGACCCCCCTAATTTTGCCACAAAAAACTGGGAAAACTTATTGACTCGTGTATAAGCCGGGTGTATAACTGTGCTGCCCCCGTCCTGCTCCTTGCTCCCCATCCAGCTCTGTGCTCCCCCATTCTCCTCTGTACTCCCCCCTCCTGCTCCGTCCTCCGCTGTGCTCCCCCATTCCTTCTCCGTCCTCCTGTGCCCCCCCGTCCTGCTCCGTGCTCCTCTGTGCCCTCCATCCTCCCCCCGTCCTGCTCCGTGCTCATTGTCCTCCTCCATGCTTCGCCGTCCTCCGTTCTCCCCCCGTCCTCCTCCATGCTTCCCCATCCTCCCCCGTCCTGCTCCATGCTTCCCCGTCCTCCTCCATGCTTCCCCGTCCTCCGTTCTCCCCCCCATCCTCCATGCTTCCCCGTCCACCGTTCTATCCCCAGTCCAGCTCCGTGCTCCTTGTCCTCTCCTCCATCATACTCACCCCTCCCCGTGCCACCGCTGAGCGTCACTGCAATCCTGCGTTCTCCCCGGCTTCCTGTAGCTCTCCAGCACTGAGCAGTGATGTAATACCGCTCATTAAGGCAATGAATATGGAGGCCACGCCCATGGGAGTGGCGTCGCGTCCATATTGCATGACCTTAATGAGCGGGTATTACATCACCGCTCAGTGCTGGAGAGCTGCAGGAAGCCGGGGAGAACGCAGGATTGCAGGGACCCTCAGCGATGGCACGGGGAGGGGTGAGTATGATCCCAGCCACCGGCTCCTGCCGCGGCATCCCCTCCCCCGCTGGTTTCTGCCCTATGACTCGTGTATAAGCCGAAGGGGCATTTTCAGCACGAAAAAAAGCTTATACACGAGTATATACGGTAATGTGATATTCAAACAAATAATAACTTAAATACAAATATATGTTTGCATAACATTGGTGAATGAAGTTGTGGTGCTATTAGAGTCATATTTAATATTTTTTGTGACTTCCAGCAGCTTGAAGGATTGCATCCATGCGGTTCAACAATGATTCATACAATTTATTAATGAAGTCATCAGGAATAGCAAAGAATGCAGTCTTACATGCCTCCCAGAGTTCATCTAGATTCTTTGATTTTGTCTTCCAAGCTTCCTCTTTCATCCTACCCCAAACATGCTCAATGATGCTCATGTCTGGTAACTGGGCTGGCCAGTCCTTGAGCACCTTGATCTTTTTTGCCTGGAGGAGATGGATGTATGAGATGGAGCACCATCCCGCTGCAGAATTTGACCCCTTTTATGATTTGGAATATAAGAGGTAGCTAATACTTCTTGATATTTTAGGCTATTGTTATTGCCTTCCACCTTGCAAATGTTTCGCACACCCCCATACTGAATGTAACCCCAGACCATGATATTTCCACCACCAAATGTAACTGTTTTCTGGGTTTATTTTGGATCCATATGGGCTCCAGTAGGTCTCCTGCAGTATTTGCGGCGGCTGTGGTGTAATTCTACTGAAGATTCATCAGAGAAATCCACCTTCTGCCACTTTTCCAGCGTCCATCTCTTTAGCAGGCTGTGGGACTTTGCAAATGCCACACGGTTTTTTATTTGCCTTTTATTTAGTTATGGCTTCTGGGCACTGATTCGACCATGGAGGCCATTTTGAGACAGAATTTTACAAACTGTTCTAGTTGACACAGGGACTTGAGGTGACGAGGCCTGTTGGAGCTCTGCTGCAGTGGAAGAGGGGCTTGCTTTGGATTTTCTAACCAACAAACGTTCCTCCTGAGCAGTTGTCTTGCGGGGTCTGCCGGACCTGGGCTTGTCAAATACATCTCCAGTCTCTTCAAATCTTTTTTCAATTCTTTGTACTTGACGCTGAGACACATTAAAGGTGCCAGCCACCGCTGCAGTGGATCTGATCTTCAGCCTCTTGATAATCCAGGCTTTGGTCGCAGGGTGGATTTTTGGCATGTTGTCAGAGCTCAAGTTGCAGTTCAAGTGAAGGTCTGGGGTGCTGGGTTTCTTTTAATACACACCCACTAATTAACCGATCATTTACTGAGCACAGGTGAGGATGTAAACTAGGATTCGGTGCATTATATGACCAGGCGACAAAACTTTTGTCTTGCCAAAATCTGACCATTCTGTGTCCATTAAATGATCAATATTTCTGCATTGATGCCAATTTATTTTCTTAACCTAAACCACATTTCAGAGGGTTCCGGCTTTCAAAAGAATAATTTATACAACCAATGGATGAATTTAACATCAGGTTATAAGCTTTTATTTACATAACATGGATAAGCAACATAACTTCTGACTGGGAGTGTATGTACATTGTTCGTACGCTAATGACCCAACACTCTGGATTTTTAGATGTGTTATAACTATCAACTTTCATAGACTTTACAATTACTCTAATTATTCAAACAATATACCATAAATGTAGATCGCCCCCAATCATTTGTTTTGTTCCTATATTATGAAACTAAAAATTCAACACAAATCCCAATTATATATTATGATTGTGATATAGACATTGAGGCAAAGGTAACTGATACATGTTGGCTCCTCAAAAAATATAACACTAACCACGATATCTCTCACTGATGCCGGAGAACCCACTGACTTACTCTGACGTCTCTTTTGTCTGTTGGTGACAAACGCTTTCTGTTTTTTTCATTTTGACTAGAAAAATAGCTCTACACAAACAGGCCTTCAACACACATGTGAACAGAGCCTTAGAATATGTATCATAGACAGCAATATCAATGCCAGGGGATGTTCGCTGACCTGCAAGGACACAACTACTCAGTGCAGTAATGTTATAGGTAGAGATTCTTAATAATGAAAAATAAACTATAAGAAGTTGACAAAATACCCAGTAAATATGCTTTTCTCAAATACTTGACCACTGTAAGGGCTTGTTCACATTTTCTGAAAAAAATTCAGCTTTTTACAGTAGCAGCAAAGAGAATGTGACTTCTTTAAGGGGCTGTCCAGTACTTTTAGATTGATGGCCTATCCTTGAGTGGGGGTACAACACCCAATACCCCCACCAATCAGCTGTTCCCAAGGCTGCCATGGGCCAGATGTGTTCAGTTGTGGAGCAGAACAGCACAGCTCTGTCAACTGTGTAGTGACCACTGCGGGGTACTGCAGCTACACCCCTATTCATTTGAAAAGTGGGTGGATGAGCAGTACCCAACCACTGTACAGTTGACAGAGCTGTGCTGTTCATCTGATCAGCAGGAGTTCCAGGTGTGGAGCCCCCACCAATCTGATATTGATCACCTATCCTAAATCTCCCGTCTCACATAGCGAGATCGCTGAAGCGTCACCGATTTTGTGACGCAACAGCAACCTAGCCAGCGATCTCGCTACATGTGACATGCAGCGGCGACCGGCCCCCCTGTTGGATAGCGCTGATCATCCTCGAATGACCTGGACCATTTTTTCATCGTTGGTGTCCCACTGGCCAGCCGCGCATTGTTGTGTTTGACCCCGACGAGCGACCTCGTTGGCGACGCAGAACTCATGGATGCAGGCGGGAATCGTCAGAAAAGCTGCCATGTAACAAGGTACCAACGACCTCTGAGGTCGCTATACGGATCGCCAGATCGTTGCTGCATCGCTAAAGAGATCTACCTGTTTGGCAGCTTACTAGCGACCTTTAGAGACGCACCAGCGATCCTTACCAGGTAATATCGTTGTCAGGATTGCTGGTGCATCGCTAAGTGAAACGGGACCCTAAGGCTAGGCCTGTTATGAATGTGCTAAAAATGGTTTCTGAGCGGGGGCTCCCTCTGGTGGTTACTGACAGTACTGAACCTTTCAGCAAGGAATGGCAATCTGGGATCACGGACTGGTCTGATATAAGGGAGGTTCCCTCCCATGATGGTTGCCGGTGACCAATTGTTCTTGTCTCAATTGTTGTTCCTGGTTCATTTGGAAGCTTGCTGAGTCTTGCCTGCATCTTCTGCTATCAGATAAGATATTGTCTGCTTTTATTTTTGTGCTTGCTTTTTGCATTGTTCCCTGCACTTCTGTGGAGGTCAGCCAGGTCCCCTCCGGGGGGCTTGTGCTCCTCTCAATTTATCTGGAGCCACTGTTGTTTGTTCATTTGCTTTTTCCTGTTTTTTCAGTGGCTGCGGCTTAGTTTTGTTACACCAGAGAACTGATTTAGGTGGTAGAGGTTGTGTGATCTCAGGTGTTTTTGCAATCAGTAGAGTTGGTATTTTTTAGGGTTTTTTTGGATTGCAGTGAGTATCCTTTCCTGTACTTTTCTGTCTAGACAGATTGGGCCCCAGCGTTTGCTCATTCTATTTTCTGTCTGTGTCCGTGTTTCTTCTTGTCTAACCGCCATTACATGTTTGTGGGCTTCTTATTTTCTTTGGGGATCTGCTCTGGGGCAGATAGCTTTCATCTTTCTGCCTTTAGGTGTAGTTATCTCTCAAGCTGTGACGAGGCGTCTAGGATCAACGTAGGAACGCTCCACGGCTACCTCTAGGTGTGTGGTTAGTTCAGGTTACTGCAATCCAATAGGTTCCAGCCTCTCTGGTGTATTGCCGTTTTTGCTTACTCTCCTCAGCTACCAAAACATAACATAGGCCATCAATATAAAAGTATTCAACAACACCTTTATATCTTTTTTTCCTTGTGTTTTGAGCTTATTTTTGAAACACAACTTCATACTACATAGATTTATTTTAATCCGTACTCTGCGGATTTGCACACCCGCTGCTACAGAGCTAAAAATTAGCAGTGTTTAGATTTGGGAAGTGGTCTTGGTGATGAATACCAAGTGTAGGATGTTTCTGGATATGATGTTTAATTGCGAAGGCGTTATTGACTATGCTTCTCAGATTAAGAGCCAACACTCCCCAGTAATCTGCATTCAGACAGATAGGTCCTATAAATGCCAGCTGTCTGTGAGTATCACACTGCGGCTCACACACTGCACACATCAAAAACCTCATGGCACGTCAGTGATGCAGCAGAACAGACAGCAGGCTCACTACTTGTGTTTTGATCATAGAAAGGTGGAGATAAGATGGCATTAGCTGCACTACATGAACTTGTCTGTTGGAGAAATCGAGCTTCTGATGTTTTCGTACAAACTCCCTGTCTTCTCCATTTCATGTCACATTGTCTCTTGGTTACTGTTATATTTTTTGAACATTTTTGAGCAGCTAACATGAATCAGTTACCTTTGCCACCATGTCTGTATAACAATTATTATAGATCATCGTGATTTGTGTCAAATCTTTATTTTCACAAAACGACAGAATAAAGGAACAAAACAAACAGTCAGGGGTGATCCACATAAATATTGTTTGAATAAGTACATCAATTGTACAGTCTATGAAAGTTGATGGTTATAATTTCACATCCAAAGATCCAGAGAGCGTAGAGCCCTTAGCATAGGGAAGTTCTCCATAATATGATATAATATAACATTACATAACAACAGGAGATCATAGAGAGACAACAAAACAAGTACACAGTGATTAATTAATGTAGACAATTTTTGACCATTAGAACAAAAACTTATTTTTTTATTTTTTCACTGTCTCATTCAAGGAGGCGTAACTAATGATGAGCGAAAAATTTTGAGTGGAATTGAATTCTATTTGAACATTTCAAAAATCTGGATGTTGGGTTGTGGCTTGTGTTGCAAAAACACACAACATGGCAGATGTGAAAAGATCATTGCCTAATTTCATGCCTCACAAATTGGACAATAGCCTGCAATATTGAGGAGCCAGATGTTATTAAACCCATAGAACTAGAGGTGCCCATACATAATAGTCTAAAGTTGAGCAAAACAATCTGGAAAAATGTAACAATAAACATTTGTTTTAGACAAATTTTGGCAGACTGTTAGGCTAACACGTTCAGGAATATTTGCGCTTTTTTCGCGTTTTTTCCGCGATTTTCCGCGGTAAAAACGCGAAAAAAACGCAAGCATTAAGCATCCTATACATGTTAATTGATTCCGCATGTTGTGGCCACATGTTGCGTTTTTTTCTGCGAAAAAAACGCTTCGCGGAAAAAATAGCAACATGTTCATTCATTTTGCGGAATGTAAGCGGTTCATGTGCGGTGGTACCCAGGGTCTGGAGGAGAGGAGACTCTCCTCCAAGCCCTGGGTACCATATCCCTGGTAAAACAATAATTAAAATAATAAATAATGATATTCTCACCTTCCGGCGGCCCCCGCAGCCTTCCCGCCTTCAGCGACGCTCCCGGCAACTCCCGGTCCCAAGAGTCCTTTGCGAGAATCACCCAGATGGCGTAGCGGTCTCGCGTGATGCTACGTCATCGGGGTGATTTGTCGCAATGCATCCTTGGGACCGGGAGTTGCCGGGAGCGTCGCTGAAGGCGGGAAGGCTGCGGGGGCCGCCGGAAGGTGAGAATATCATTATTTATTATTTTTTTATTATTTTTACATTAGATCTTTTTACTATTGATGCGACATAGGAAGCTGAATAAGATGATCCCTTGATATCTGTGATCTGATGTCTTATTCCAGAGAAATCCACCTTTTTCTTAAAATGCCAACTGGAGATGTTAAGAACTGTGAGCCGGACACAGCTATTTTTTTAATAGAATGGGGAGCTTCCAATGTAATGGCCGCTCTCTGCTCTCCTGATCTCACTGCAGAACTGTGTGTGATTATACCTGACACATTTACAGATTCCTCTCAGCTTCAGCTTCCAGCTCACAGGTAGACAGTGTTACAACATTGTTGCAATACAGCAGAGCTGTGAGAGCTGAAGCTGCTAATGTGTTTGTTATGAGCTAATGTTCAGTTCTGTCTTTTGTTAGTTACATGTCTCACACTGGTAACTCCTCATTTCATTTATAATAAACTCTGGAGGCAGTTTCTCATGCAGATCAGTGTTCGGCCCAAAGCGTGGAACAATTCATTTACATGTAAGAAAAAGATAGATTTCTCTGGAATAAGAAATTGGATTGCATAAATCATGGCATTATTTTAATCAGCTTCCTATGAAGTTTACGTTCATATAAACGGCTTAGGAGTGTTGATGTTACTGACAGATTCCTTTTAAGATTGTATGGTAGATTTGGTTCAAATTGATTCCCTAGGGCCAAGTCCAGAAGCTTCATCAGTAATCTGTGTACACTGGACAGGAGCCCCGAGGACTGTTTCCAGCCTATCAGCATCTGTGGCTCCTCTTTTAAATAGTTGGACTAGCTTGACACTACGTGTCATGTAATGATGAGCGAGTGTGCTTGCCACTGCTCGAGACTCGATCGAGCATCGGGTGCTTGGGTACACTCATTAATTGATTAATTATCGAAGGTGATCGAGTCCCTTGCTCGAGTCCCTGCCCTCCAGGTTTCGCATTGTTAGACAGCCAATGCGGTGATTGTCTGCCATACACTGTAAAACCATAGCCATGTTGGCTACTGGCATTACTATGATTAGCTGACCACATCACATCATCGGGTTTTATGTAAGACCCGGTGACGCGATGCTTGGCAACACATGGACTTCTGGAAGCAGTTCAGGGAGAGTTGATCTAGGAGGGAGAGCTTAGATTAGAGCAGGCACATAGGCAGAGTTTTTTATTTGCTATTGCAGTACTTATATACTGCTGTTGCATGATTAAAACAAAAGTCCTTTTCAGGGCTACATACTGTCCTTTCGCTAGTAAAACTGCTGTTACCTGCATTCACTTTAGGGATAGCTGATGCAGGAGGGATAGTTTGGAATTAGAGGCACACAGGCAGGATCCATTATCTTACAGTCCTTCTATAGGTATAATGCTGCTGCATCCTAAAAACAAAAGTCCTTTTCAGGGCTACATACTATCTTTTCCCTATTAATACCAGAAATTTTGCAGACATACAGTTATATGAAAAAGTTTGGGAACCCCTATTAATCTTAAGCTTAATGTTTTATAAAAAATTGGTGTTTTTGCAACAGCTATTTCAGTTTGATATATCTAATAACTATTGGACACAGTAATGTTTCTGCCTTGAAATGAGGTTTATTGTACTAGCAGAACATGTGCAATCTGCATTCAAACAAAATTTGACAGGTGCATAAGTATGGCCACCCTTATCATTTTCTTGTTTTAAATACTCCTACCTACTTTTTACTGACTTACTAAAGCACTTTTTTTGGTTTTGTAACCTCATTGAGCTTTGAACTTCATAGCCAGGTGTATGCAATCATGAGAAAAGCTATTTAAAGTGGCCACTTACAAGTTGTTCTCCTGTTTGAATCTCCTCTGAAGAGTGGCATCATGGGCTCCTCAAAACAACTGTCAAATGATCGGAAAACAAAGATTATTCAACATAGTTGTTCAGGGGAAGGATACAAAAAGCTGTCTCAGAGATTTAACCTGTCAGTTTCCACTGTGAGGAACATAGTAAGGAAATGGAAGAACACAGGGACAGTTCTTGTTAAGGCCAGAAGTGGCAGGCCAAGAAAAACATCAGAAAGGCAGAGAAGAAGAATGGTGAGATCAGTCAAGGACAATCCTCAGACCACCTCCAGAGAGCTGCAGCATCAACTTGCTGCAGATGGTGTCACTGTGCATCGGTCAACTATACAACGCAATTTGCACAAGGAGAAGCTGTATGGGAGAGTGATGCGAAAGAAGTCGTTTCTGCAAGCACGCCACAAACAGAGTCGGCTGAGATATGCAAAAGCACATTTGGAGAAGCCAATTTCTTTTTGGAAGAAGGTCCTGTGGACTGATGAAACCAAGATTGAGTTGTTTGGTCATACAAAAAGGCGTTATGCATGGCGTCAAAAAAACACAGCATTCCAAGAAAAACACTTGCTACCCACAGTAAAATTTGGTGGAGGTTCCATCATGCTTTGGGGCTGTGTGGCCAATGCCGACACCGGGAATCTTGTTAAAGTTGAGGGACGCATGGATTCCACTCAGTATCAGCAGATTCTTGACAATAATGTTCAAGAATCAGTGACAAAGTTGAAGTTACGCAGGGGATGGATCTTTCAGCAAGACAATGATCCAAAACACCGCTCCAAATCTACTCAGGCATTCATGCAGAGGAACAATTACAATGTTCTGGAATGGCCATTCCAGTCCCCAGACCTGAATATCATTGAACATCTGTGGGATCATTTGAAGAGGGCTGTCCATGCTCGGCGACCATCAAACTTAACTGAACTGGAATTGTTTTGTAAAGAGGAATGGTCAAAAATACCTTCATCCAGGATCTAGGAACTCATTAAAAGCTACAGGAAGCGACTAGAGGCTGTTATTTTTGCAAAAGGAGGATCTACTAAATATTAATGTCACTTTTCTGGTGAGGTGCCCATACTTATGCACCTGTCAAATTTTGTTTGGATGCAGATTGCACATTTTCTGTTAGTACAATAAACCTCATTTCAAGGCAGAAACATTACTGTGTCCTATAGTTATTAGATATATCAAACTGAAATAGCTGTTGCAAAAACACCAATTTTTATAAAACATTAAGCTTAAGATTAATAGGGGTTCCCAAACTTTTTCATATAACTGTACATTTTAAAATGCGTAAGGCATATATTATATATCTAATTGAAAATGAGCAAGGCGTGCGGTAAGGGACAGGGAAGTAGGCATGCTGCACGTAGGGCCAAGGCCAAGGGCCCATACTTCTCAACCTCACCATATGACAGCTGTGAAACATAAAGCCAATTCAAATATTCCTTTTTTTCTGATGCATTCCCATGCTCCCCTTTCCACCCAAAAAAGGGTATACGGTTCGTGGTTTCTTTTTTTTCTTGTCCTCCTTTTCCATATCAACAAGTTTGTCATGCAGCCTCCCTTCAAATTTTTAGAGGGTCATCAGGCAACTCTCACTCATAATTTTTAGAAGCTCATCATGCAATCCTGGCTCACCATTTTTAGGGGGTAAATAGACGGCCCTCGCTCATAATTTTTAGAGAGTTATCATGCGAATCCCACTCTTAATTTTTCCAACTTGTGTATGATGCACTCATTCATCATTCTTTTTGCAGGATGTGTACGAGGCCTACCTCTACAATTCGCTTACATATATATATATATATATATATATATATACACACTGCTCAAAAAAAAAAGGGAACACTCAAATAACACATCCTAGATCTAAATGAATGAAATAATCTCATTAAATATTTTGTTGTGTACAAAGTTGAATGTGCTGTCAACAAACACAAAAATCATCAATGGAAATCAAATTTTTGAACCAATGGAGGCCTGGATTTGGAGAGACCCCCCAAAATGAAAGTAGAAACAAGTCAAAATGAAAATCAAAACAAGACAAAATTAAAGTGGAAACAAGTCAAAATGATGCTCAGTATTGTGTGTGGCCTCCACGTGCCTCTATGACCTCCCTACAACGCCTGGGCATGCTCCTGATGAGGTTGCGGATGTTCTCCTGAGGGATCTCCTCCCAGACCTGGACTAAAGCATCCGTCAACTCCTGGACAGTCTGTGGTGCAATGTGACGTTGGTGGATGGAGCGAGAGATGCTGTCCCAGATGTGCTCAATCGGATTCAGGTCTGGGGAACGGGCAGGCCAGTCCATAGCTTCAATGCCTTCTTCTTGCAGGAACTGATGACACACTCCGGCCACATGAGGTCTGGCATTGTCCTGCATTAGGAGGAACCCAGGGCCAACCGCACCAGCATATGGTCTCACAAGGGGTCTGAGGATCTCATCTCGGTACCTAATGGTAGTCAGTCTAACCTCAGGTGAGCACTTGGAGGGCTGTGCAGCCCTTCAAAGAAATGCCACCCCACACCATTACTGAACCACTGACAAACCGGTCATGCTGAAAGATTTTGCAGGCAGCAGATCGCTCTGCATGGCATCTTCAGACTCTGTCACGTCTGTCACATGTGCTGAGTGTGAACCTGCTGCCTGCAACATCCTTCAGCATGACTGGTTTGGCAGTGGATCAGTAATGGCATTTCTTTGGAGGGCCACACAGCCCTCCATGTTCTCGCCAGAAGTAGCCTGACTGCCATTAGGTACCGAGATGAGATCCTCAGACTCCTTGTAAGACCATATGCTGGTGCGGTTGGCCCTGGGTTCCTCCTAATGCAGGACAATGCCAGACCTCATGTGGCTGGAGTGTGTCATCAGTTCCTGCAAGATGAAGGCATTGAAGCTATGGACTGGCCCACCCGTTCCCCAGACCTGAATCCGATTGAGCACATCTGGGACAGCATCTCTTGCTCCATCCACCAACGTCATGTTGCACCACAGACTGTCCAGGAGCTGACGGATGCTTTAGTCCAGGTCTGGGAGGAGATCCCTCAGGAGAACATCCGCAACCTCATCAGGAGCATGCTCGGGCGTTGTAGGGAGGTCATACAGGCACGTGGAGGCCACACACAATACTGAGCATCATTTTGACTTGTTTCCACTTTAATTTTGTCTTGTTTTGATTACCATTTTGACTTGTTTCCACTTTCATTTTGGGGATCTCTCCAAATACAGGCCTCCATTGGTTCAAAAATTTGATTTCCATTGATGATTTTTGTGTGATTATGTGGACAGCACATTCAACTTTGTACAGAACAAAGTATTCAATGAGAATATTTCATTCATTTAGATCTAGGATGTGTTATTTGAGTGTTCCCTTTATTTTTTTGAGCAGTGTATATATATATACAGTATATATATATGTATGAAATCCCCAGGGTTAAATGTTTTTCACCCCTTGCACTTAGTGCATAGGTTTTACCAGTCTAGGAGTCCCACTCCTTAAAAATGGGAAAAAATGTTTTCTGAGACCCTCCTCTATATGTCTTCCAGGTTGTATGGCAGTCTGTTCTATCATTACTGGTGTCATGCTGGAAAGATGATGCTACACCAAGCTGTCTAATCAAAAGAGCTGCAGATTTTGGGATGTAGGAGGCAGTTTTCAGGGCTTCTATCTAGTGACCAAAAATGACTGACGTGGCCGATAGGCCAGGTGCAACAAATTAATTTACATCACCTCTACTGTATGGCTTGGCTATTTTAATAAAATGCTATAGTGATCAATATGTGGAAAAGTATGTAAAGCTGCATAAGTGCATTGATCGTTCTCTAGGCAGTCATTTCATCATTAACCAATTACTAACCATTAAACTATTTTTATCTAATGTGCATGGCCACCTGAAATTTCTGAAAAGTTCTAAACAAGAGTAGTCAATAGTTATCTGTGCCATAAACATCAAGGGACGGAAAGGGATGACAACAAGAGAATTATTACTTTAAAGGTGGATAAGCAAGATAATCTCACTATTCAGGGAAACATCCAGGAAGCGCTATATATTGCCTTTAAAGTAATTTGAAACAAATTTAATATTAATAATAAATTACACTAATCTCTGCGCTACTTTTGCCAAGGCCGTAAAAAGAGCAACGCTGTGAAAATAAAGCTGTTACATAAAGTACAAATTAATATTTCTATGATAGTGGCTTAATTTTCCCTAAATGAAAAAAAAAACTTAATTGACTTTAATGACTGTTCAGTTTATAAAAGTCGCCACATGCTGAAGTTGCTCAGTGCTGGCGGTCTGCCTTGTCAGCCTTTTATGGCTGCCTACAATTTTACGGGTTGAGATAGATAAATGAATGTCCTACAATCCTCCGGCAATGTTGCAGAAAAAGGGTTAAAGGTGAAGTGGCCTATTAAGCAAAAGCTGTAAAATGT
Source organism: Oophaga sylvatica (assembly GCA_033576555.1). Lineage (NCBI taxonomy): Eukaryota > Metazoa > Chordata > Amphibia > Anura > Dendrobatidae > Oophaga > Oophaga sylvatica. Next base: position 465,666,839 of record JARQOD010000005.1, read on the forward strand.
CTGATTATCACTTTAACTTTAATTACCATTTCCAGATCTAAAAATTATTTGTGTGAAAAATATATTGACTTAGAAAGGACTCACGTATATACAAGCTTTTATTTATTAATAAGGTGGCACTGTTCTTAACTATGTAAGTATAGAGAAAACCAGTAGGTATTCAGTATACCAAATTCTGCCATCAGCAGGCATTGACCAAGAGTTCAGGACAAGACATAAAACATACATTCACTGTATAAAGATGATATGCCATCGCAATGCCATTTCCAATTTTCCTGGATGCCATAACCTATTGGAAAATAGCCCCCAAAACCTTTTTTTTACCCTCAAAAAATACTGTGCAGCGCTAAATTGAGCCTCTGAATTCAAATTTCCGTTAATGATTTCCTGCACTGTTGACCACAATGTCTATACCAGGCACCATGTTAGGCCTCTTTCACACATCTGATTTTTGCCATCAGTCAGAATCCGTCGTCTTGTGAAAAAAACGGATCCAGCAATTGATGCAGCAGGATCCGTTTTTTTCTCATAGACTTGTATTAGCGACAGATGGCTGTGCATTTCCCACGCTAATCAGTTAATCTCCGGTCAGCCGGGGAGACTGCGCAGACATGAATTAATACATTCTGCAGTGGTTTCCAGCCGGGCCGGTAGCATTAGCACCGGTCCCTGCTGTAAACTATTTAACCCCCTGTGATGGATTGCAGCGGGGGACCTGACTGAACGGCGGAGAGGTATGGATATTGTTGCTTTTTTTATTTTACTTTTATTATAGGAGAACAAGGGATTCAGATGGATTACAGTATAATAAAATTTGGTAAAAAACTGTGTCATTATTTCATTAAAATAATTTTTAATTAATGTGTGTGTGTTTTTTAACCCTTAACTACAATAGGATTAATAATGTATAGTTTTCTAATTGACACCTCCATTATTAACCCAGGTTAATGTCATCTTTCAATAGCTAGGTGACATTAACCCTTAATTAACCTATGAGCCACGACTAAAAGTAATGGGAATAGAGAGGCTAAGTGCCAGAAAAGGCGCATCTAATAACAGATGTGCCTTTTCTGGGATGGCTGGGGCCAGATGTTTCTAGCCAGGGGGGCCCAAAAACAATAGTCCCTCTCAAGGCTAGTAATATCTGTCCTCACTCACTGGCTTTCCCTCTCTGGCTGAGAAAATACAGCGGGAGCCCACGCATTTTTTTATAACGAATTAACTCGTTAAATTACCACCTACATGTCCAAATTTTGCGCACATACTCATCTAATTATTAGTCAAAACCAGATATCAAAATACATTAAATGAAATGGTTTACTGTATATAAACCATGTGTCATTTCATGTCACGTTCTGTAATGATTTTACAGAAGCCGGCAATTGATTTAGCGGCTGTTATGCTATGTAGAAGTGTATAAACTATAAATATAAATATATATATATGTGTCTCAATGACATGTGTGTATATATACAGTATATATGTGTATTCTATGTGTATATATGTACATGTCAGTGTGATTTTACTGTACAGCGCACTGAATTGCCGGCTTTTCAGCAACGTATGCGTAGAAAACTGGAAGAAACGGATGAAAACACTGATGCGACGGATGCGTGTTTTTTTTTCGCCGGATCCGACGTCAGATCGGTCGAAAAAACAGATCAGTCACATCAGTTTTTCACAATTTGCGACGGATCCGTCAATCCGTCAAAACAACGGATTGTGACTGACGGTAAAAAACTGATGTGTAAAGAGGCCTTAGGGGTCGCCAGTAGTAGCAGTTGTAGTATGGTCTAAACTACATGGATGATTTCCTAATTCCTGGGTGGATTATGATGATGCTGTTACGCTTCCCACAGCTGCGGGGCGTCTGGACATGGCATAGCTTGCCTAAGTAGCCAATGCTCCCACGCCGCCAGACCTCGACGACGTGAGGCATGCGACCCAGATGGTAAGGGAATGTGGACCCACTGGACCACAGAGGGAAACCCGGACCTGCCCGGACTAGGGGAGGGCAGTGACCGGGATCCGTGGCAGCTGAGCATGTGGGCAAGATGGCAACCTGCAGGACTAAACAACACCGCACAACTTAGGTATAAAGAAACAGAGTTTACTTTGTAGACACACCGTACAAAGACAGGACATAATGCCGGGCTCCCGATTCCGCACATCAGCGAAGGGTACACGTCTCAGGATTACAGATGAGTTCAGGAGGACATCTCGGGTTGATGCAGTCCAGGTTATCTGGCACGGGCATACTAGGGCGGCCTCTCAGGCCTCAGGCGTAGCACAGGCTCAGCAGGAGAACATCAGACACCGACCTCAGACAGACTTCAGACGATGGCGGGATCATCACGGGTTGATGCAGTCCAGGGTCATCTGGCATGGGCACACTAGAACGGCCTCTCTCTCAGGCGTCAGGCGTAGCACAGACTCAGTAGGAGAACATCAGACACCAGCCCAGGACGAGCGTCAGACGATGGCGGGGTCATCACGGTTAATGCAGTCCAGGGTCATCTGGCACGGGCATACTAGAACGGCCTCTCTCTCAGGCCTCAGGTGTAGCACAGGCTCAGTAGGAGAACATCAGACACTGACCCAGGACAGACGTCATCACAGGGTAGACCACGGGGGAACCGGCAGGACATCGGAACATCAGGAACACGGACTGGATCTCAGGAACACGGACTCAGGAACATGGACTCAGGAACACAGACTCAGGAACACGAACTCAGGAACACGAACTGGATCTCAGAAACACGAACTCAGGAACACGGACAGGACATCAGGAACATGGACTGGAACTCAGGAACACAGACTCAGGAACATAGACTCAGGAACACGGACTCAGGAACATGAACTGGATCTCAGGAACACGAACTCAGGAACACAGACTGAATCAGGAACATGGACTCAGGCACATGGACTCAGGAACACGAACTGGATCTCAGGAACACAGACTCAGGAACACGGACAGGACGTCAGGAACATGGACTGGAACTCAGGAACACGGACTCAGGAACACGGACAGGACATCAGGAACATGGACTGGAACTCAGAAACACGGACTCCGGACATCTGGCAAAGATCGGCAGGCTCCGGACATCAGGCAGGAAAGGATAGGATCCGGACATCTGGAAGTTGTCATCAGACATCGGACATCAGGCCGTGGTCATCAGGCTCTGGGCAAGAAGACACGGTCCTCGGACTCCGGACATCTGGCAGCGACCTAAAAAGGAACCCAAGCGGTCTGGTGCAAGCCCCGCCGGATTGAACTAGATCCGGCCGGGGATTGCACCGCATAACAAGCTGAGCACAGAGTAACAGAAACTCAGCACACACACAGGACTCCTCCTTCCAAGATGAACCCAGGTTATATAGCAAAGAATCACAGTCACTGGGCACGGGGTTCAGGACACAGAAGGACTTCAGGAACATAACACAGAGGACACAGTTCAGACATGCAGGTACAGGAACCGATCCAGGATCAAGGATTCAGGAAAAAGACACAACAGGAACAGGCCTGGATATACAGCCTCCAGGAAAGGCGATCTGGGTATTCTGCCTCCAGAGCTGGCAGAAACACAAGACAGGACAAATGGGTATCAGCTCTCCAGAACTGATCACACTCAGAGCAGGAGCTGAACACACAAACACACATTGCTAGGTTCAGGAACTCAATGCAAAGCTCTGGCAATGCCCCACAGGGCAGGGGAACTTTATATAGGAGCTGCCTCACAGCGATAGGCTGGAGTAGAATTTCTAGTGCACACCCATTCCTCATAAAAGCAAGGAAGGTGTGGACCGCGCACCCTATGCAGAGCCAGACACAAATCAGCACAGCAAGGACACCTGGCAATGGCTACAGCCTAAACACACGTAGTAAGTCATGCACCACTGCAGAGGACCTTGTAACCTATGGGTAGCTTCTACAGCAGTAGCCAGGGACCGCACATGCGGGTGGTCATGCAGCGCAGCGGAGACACTCACACATGTACGGCTACGCAGTGGAGCTGGGAACTGAGCAGCATCCATACAGGTAACAGACAACAGTATCCCAGCTGGTTAGGAGAAAAGGAGCAAAGGGTTAAAGCAAAGACATGCAAAGTAACGCCGGAAAACAAGGTACAGACAATACCGGCGTTACAAATGCTGCTTGGTAATCATATCATCATTATTATGGGATGAGGATGACAATTAGTATTTCTTGTGCTAATTTGTTGGAAAGAGTAAAAAGACCTTATGTGTAATAGTGCCCACCAGAGACCTACTGTACATTAGATCAGCTTTGGCTTCTCTGTGTAAATCAATCATAGCATCGGGACAAGTTGCCTCTTATATTAGCCAAAATGTGCCATTTGGCTAATTGGATTTGTCAATAAATTCACCAGCTACATAGTAATGGGTCTTGTGTATTCAGATCAGAGCATTACTCCTGCCCCCTTACCTTCACAGTAATTGATGGGCTGCTCAATATGAAGATACAAAGCAGCCAGCAATGAGGGGAAGGCGAGTGCTCCCTTCAGAACTGTACCAGACTCATAACTATGCATCAGGGGTATTTGCCCTAATTAGATAACTTTTGCAAAAGCAAGTTTTTAGATTTTGAGTATTCGGATCTTGGGTCAGCTTGAAGCCTCCTCTCACATCCTTCGTGCTCTTCTTTTTCCGGCATACACTCTACACATAATACGATTAATACTTATGGCAGGATTTAGACAGACTGATCACAATCATCAAATGTCTTTTAAAATTCCATTTAGACAAGCAGACTAAACTTCCGTGAGCACAGAATGATCATTAATAAACATACAATATCATTGTTCTTGGCAGTACAGGTGTCAGTAAAAATCATTTAACCCAACAAATGAGCATTTTGCTCATTTGTCAGGTGAATTCTGGCCTGTTGAAACCACACAATTATTGGGAGATGGGCATTCCAAGGAATGCTTGATTGGTGACCTGCCTAAATGGACCCTAAGATTTTTCTGATACAATTTAGCTGTTTCCTTCTGCAGTTACGCTTGAAAGCAGAAAAAAGAGCTCTCGGTACTGGGCTCTGTTCACATGTCTGTTTGGACATTTCATTTGTTCTGTTTGCAGAAATGGAATAAGTGATCAGTTATGGAAATTGAAGTTTTATAAACCATAGGTGTAGAGAAAGGCATGGACCGCACACCCAAAAATCACACATTGACCTAACACCACCAGTCTAATCAGCATGCCAAACTAAGAACATCATGTTCAGTTTTGTAAAGTTTTGCCTAGCGGCATTAGATCAATATATGATTTTTGGATGTGCGGTCCATGTCTTTCTCTACAGCTATAGCATTTTTTATAGACAGGAATAAAAGGTTCAGCATGCAGGACTTTTTTCTGTCTAAAAAATGGACAAAAAGCGAACCACAGTAGGTTTTCAAAACCATTAAGGCTACATTTTGCGAATTATTTCTTGAGGTTCACTTTGCACAAAAACTTAATAAAATGAAATGAAATAGACTTTTGGATTGGAGTAATAGTAAAACAAATACGATACTGACAACATTTTAGGATTTCATAAAACATTAAGCAGGGACATTGCTGAAACTTGATCTGTGAATACCACTTTCTGTTTATTGCAAGCGACCTACATTTGCTAAACTAAATAAAATATGCGTCTTAGCGGACACTTCTCTCCCAATGAGCAATTGTGTCCCGTAAAAGATAAGTATTAGAGCCGATTAGTTTAGCTAATGAGCCCATGGTTTAAAGTTAATTGCTGCATTTGAAATATAAAAATGTATAAAAATTATCAACTCGCCATTTGCCTTTACTGTAGCTTTACTAATACATGCTATATGGCTAAATGATAACATTAGGTCTGGGAAATCATTTAGAAAAAAAATGGATAATGCACTGATGCAGCTTCAAATGACTCACAGATTCTCATTTACATAGAGAACATGGACACGGAATAATGGAAGGATACAGATAGAAAAGGACACTAATCCAAATGAGATAAAAGAGAATTATGAATATGTGATTTTCTCCTACTGTTATAACAATACTGAGCCATACATAAAATGAAAAGTAACCCTTAGTAAACCAGAATGTAGACCACAAGGAATCTTCCTTTTCACAGCTCAAAATTGCAAGACTAGATTTTCTGCATCCTATCATAACGACCTACTTTAAGAATATTACACGAAATAGTGCATGTAACAAATGAACAAATTATGGAATTACACAACAATATGAATAATTGACATTTAAAGCAAGTGGATATCCAAAATGAATATATGATAAACCTACAAAAGGGAGTGAATAACCATGGCAAAATATTGTCAAGACTCATTGAGAAAGCCAAAGGCGAAACGTATGTCAGAGTCCTAAGGTCTTTCCTTATCTGTTGATCTCTTGCTTATAGTATGTCTGTAATTTGATATTTGCACTTTATCTCTGTTGCATTATTTATTTATCCACTTGTTGGATATACTTACAACTTTCACTATTACAGTATATGCTCCTGCTGTATCCTTTGTATACAGATCATTCCATAATTATAACACACAATCTTACATAATACCCATTTCTGAGATGTTTGTCAAGAACTTTCTTCTGTGTATGGCCCCCATTATTTTAACGTATATATTTCAAGGATTTCGTTTGTGTCAATAAAATTATGTTTTTAGTAATATTTTTTTCTTGTGGTTATTGACATCCTTTGGTAGCATGAACAACATTATAATATCAAGTAGATTAAGGGCAAAAATGGCAACTGATTTAGTCTAATAATAAAATGTATGTAGTGGGATCCTGAGCCGCTGTTCAAAGACAGTCTAGTAAAGGAAGAAGTCAAATAGTTGTTTTCCCACAATCTCTATAACTACCTACTCTATGGATTGACGATAAGTGTACGATCGTTACTGGCCCCATTACTTCTAACACTCCCCCCGAATAACTAGTACAGAGGTTCTGAGTCCCTTGTTCCGAGTCGCCCACACTACCAAGGTCACAAGGTCAAAGTCATGTTAAAGTCAAGAATGCTCGATGATGAGCCACTTCACTCTACATGACCCTCGTTCTAGTGAGAAAAGCGCTGTGTAGTTTGTGAGGAACATTGCACCAACGAGAAAGCAGCCAAAACCTTTCAGTCCTAGGCGCTTCCACTTATCTATGTAGACCGATCTTAGTGGGCAAGATTTAAACATATTTATTTTCTGACTCATTACTGCTCAAGGTTCCCGTCTTCTAACTCTGTAGTCTCTCATGCATCCTGAGGACATCTCATTTTCCTGCCTTAACGTTATACTTCTGTATCTATTCTTTGCCAGTCGTTTGTTGATGATTTTTTATAGGTTCTTTTTTATTTAAGTGGTGAAAAAAAATTCCAAAGTTTGTTTAAAAAAAAAAATTGCGCCATATTCCAATACCCATAGCATCTCCATTTTTCGTGATCTCGGGTTGGGTGAGGGCTTATTTTTTGCATGCCGAGCTGACTTTTTTAATGATACCATTTTGGTGCATATACAATCTTTTGATCGCTAATTATTGCATTTTAATTCACTGTTGTGGCGACCAAAAAAACGTAATTCTTGCGTTTTGACTTTTTTTCTCATTACACCGTTTAACGATCGGGTTAATTCTTTTTTTATATTGATAGATCGGGCGATTTTGAGCACGGCGATACCAAATATGTGTATATATTTTTTTTTATTGTTTTATTTTGAATGGGGAGAAAATGGGGGTGACTTGAACTTTTATATATTTTTTATTTTTTAAAACATTTTTTTCACTTGCTTCAATAGTCTCCATGGGAGACTAGAAGATGCAATACTTCGATTGCCTCTGCTACAAACAGGCAATGATCAGATCGCCTGTGTGTAGCAGAAATGCTCACCACTGGGCGATGCTCATAGCAATCTGGCTATGACAACCATAAAGGTCTGCTGGAGACCTCTAGTCATGTCAACCCATCAGTGATCCGTGATCATGTCACCAATGGGCGGGTTTATTAACCCCTTAACGACCAAGCCATTTTGTAGGTTAAAGACCAGGCCAATTTTTACAATTCTGAACCACTGTCACTTTATGTGCTTATAACTCTGGAACGCTTCAACGGATCTTGGCGATTCTGAGATTGTTTTCTTGTGACATATTGTACTTCATGATAGTGGTAAAATTTCTTCAATATAACTTGCGTTTATTTATGAAAAAAACGGAAATATGGCAAAAATTTTGCAATTTTCAAACTTTTAATTTTTATGCCATTAAATCAGAGAGATATGTCACAAAAATTAGTTAATAAATAACATTTCCCACATGTCTACTTTACATCAGCACAATTTTGGAACCAAATTTTTTTTTTGTTAGGAAGTTATAAGTGTTAAAAGTTGACCAGCAATTTCTCATTTTTCCAACAAAATTTACAAAACCATTTTTTTTAGGGGCCACCTCACATTTGAAGTGAATTTGAGGGGTCAATATGACAGAAAATACCCAAAAGTGACACCATTCTAAAAACTGCACCCCTCAAGGTGTTCAAAGCCACATTAAAGAAGTTTATTAACCCTTTAGGTACTTCACAAGAATTGAAGCAATGTGGAAGGAAAAAATGAACATTTAACTTTTTTTCCCAAAATTTTTCTTTCGACACAATTTTTTTACATTTTGTCAAGGGTATCAGTAGAAAATGAACCACAATATTTGTTGTACAATTTCTCCTGAGTACACCGATACCCCATGTGTGGGGGTAAACCACTATTTGGGCGCATGGCAGAGCTCGGAAGGGAAGCAGCGTCATTTGACTTTTTTGGCTGGAATTGAGATTGGACGCCATGTCACATTTGGAGAGTCCCTGTGTGCCTAAACAGTGGAAACCCCCCACAAGTGACCCCATTTTGGAAACTAGACCCCCCAAGGAACTTATCTAAATATGTTGTGAGAGCTTTGAACCCCCAAGGGCTTCACAGAAGGTTAAAACGTAGAGCCGTAAAATTAAAAAAATCATATTTTTTCCACAAAAATGATCTTTTCATCCCAATTTTTATTTTCCAAAGGATAAAAGGACCCCAAAAGTTATTGTGCAATTAGTCCTGAGTATGCTGATACCCCATATGTGGGGGTAAACTACTATTTTGGCGCATGGCAGAGCTCGGAAGGGAAGCAGCGCCATTTGACTTTTTTGGCTGGAATTGAGATTGGACGCCATGTCACATTTGGAGAGTCCCTGTGTGCCTAAACAGTGGAAACCCCCACAAGTGACCCCATTTTGGAAACTAGACCCCCCAAGGAACTTATCTAAATGTGTTGTGAGAGCTTTTAACCCCCAAGGGCTTCACAGAAGGTTATAACGTAGAGCCGTAAAATTAAAAAATCATATTTTTTCCACAAAATTATCTTTTCATCCCAATTTTTATTTTCCAAAGGATAAGAGGACCCCAAAAGTTATTGTGCAATTAGTCCTGAGTACGCTGATACCCCATATGTGGGGGTCAACCACTATTTGGGCGCATGGCAGAGCTCGGAAGGGAAGCAGCTCCATTTGACTTTTTTGGCTGGAATTGAGATTGGACGCCATGTCGTATTTGGAGAGCCCCTGTGTACCTAAACAGTGGAAACCCCCCACAAGTGATCCCATTTTGGAAACTAGACCCCCGAAGGAACTTATCTAGATGTGTGGTGAGAGCTTTGAACCCCCAAGGGCTTCACAGAAGGTTATAACGTAGAGCTGTAAAATTAAAAAATCATATCTTTTCCACAAAAATGATCTTTCCACCCCCAATTGTTATTTTCCAAAGGGTAACAGGACCCAAAAGTTATTGTGCAATTTGTCCTGAGTACGCTGATACCCCATATGTGGGGGTAGACCACTATTTGGGCGCATGGCAGAGCTTGGAAGGGAAGCAGCGCCATTTGACTTTTTTGGCTGGAATTGAGATTGGACGCCATGTCGCATTTGGAGAGTCCCTGTGTGCCTAAACAGTGGAAACCCCCCACAAGTGACCCAATTTTGGAAACTAGACCCCCCAAGGAACTTATCTAGATGTGTGGTGAGAGCTTTGAACCCCCAAGGGCTTCACAGAAGGTTATAACATAGAGCTGTAAAATTAAAAAATCATATCTTTTCCACAAAAATGATCTTTCCACCCCCAATTGTTATTTTGCAAAGGGTAAGAGGACACCAAAAGTTATTGTGCAATTTGTCCTGAGTACGCTGATACCCCATATATGGGGGTAAACCACTATTTTGACGCATGGCAGAGCTCGAAAGGGAAGGAGCGCCTTTTTCAAATGCAGACTTTGATGGAATGGTCTGCAGGTGTCATGTCACGTTTGGAGAGCCCCTGATGTGCCTAAACAGTAGAAACCCCCCACAAGTGACTCCATTTTGGAAACTAGACCCCCCAAGGAACTTATCTAGATGTGTGGTGAGCACTTTGAACCCCAAGTGCTTCACAGAAGTTTATAACGTAGAGCCGTGAAAATAAAAAAATCATATTTTTTTCCACAAAAATAATCTTTGTGCCCCCAAATTTTTATTTTTATAAGGGTAACAGGAGAAATAGGACCCCAAAAGCTATTGTGCAATTTGTCCTGAGTACGCTGATATCCCATATGTGGGGGGGAACCACTATTTTGACGCATGGCAGAGCTCGGAAGGGAAGGAGCACCGTTTTTAAATGCAGACTTTGATGGAATGGTCTGCGGGTGTCATGTCGCGCTTGGAGAGCCCTGATGTGCCTAAACAGTAGAAACCCCCCACAAATGACCCCATTTTGCAAACTAGACCCCCCAAGGAACTTATCTAGATGTGTGGTCAGCACTTTGAACCCCCAAGGGCTTCACAGAAGTTTATAACGTAGAGCCGTGAAAATAAAAAAATCATATTTTTTTCCACAAAAATGACCTTTTTGCCCCCAAATTTTTATTTTTATAAGGGTAACAGGAGAAATAGGGCCCAAAAAGTTGATGTGCAATTTGTCCTGAGTACGCTGATATCCCAAATGTGGGGGGGAACCACTGTGATCGCCTTACTGCGATCTTTGGGAGGCACAATGAACAAATCCACAAAAGGTGAAGAATTGGTTTTCTTTTTTACGCCGTTCCTCGTGCGGTATTAGTGATTAGGCGACTTTGTTCCTCGGGTGGTGCGATTACGGCGATACCAGATTTATGCCCTTTTTTCATGTTTAGCTTCTGTCACACACTAAAAGATGCTTTTTTTTTGAATAATTTTTTGTAAGAAATTTTTGCATCGCCGTATTTTGAGAGCTATAATTTTTCCATATTTCGGCCGACATAGTTATCTGTGGGCTTATTTTTTGCGGGACGAGCTGACGTTTTTATTGGTACCATATTTGGGCACATAACGTTTTTTGATCGCTTCCTATTCCGATTTTTGTGGAAGCAGAATGAACAAAAACCAGCAATTCAGGAATTGTTTTTTTTTTTTTTTTGGTAATGATAACATTTATTTGCAAGTCGATACCTCATTTATATATTTTTTTATGTTTTGGCGTTTTTTTACACATAAAAAATTTTATAGAAAAAATAATTATTTTTGCATCAGTTTATTCTGCGAGCTATAACTTTTTTATTTTTTGCTGATGATGCTGTATGGCAGCTCGTTTTTTGCGGGACAAGATGAGTTTTCAGCGGTACCATGATTATTTATATCTGACTTTTTGATCGCGTGTTATTGCACTTTTTCCAAGCGGTATGATGATACTGCTTGGAAAAAGTATAATTTACTACTTTTTTGTGTTTTTTTTTTACGGCTTTCACTGAAGGGGTTAACTAGGGTTACGCTTTTATAGATGGGATTTTTACGGATGTGACGGATGTGGCGATACCAAACGTGTATTTTTTTGGTTTTTGTTTTTTTATTACATAAAAATGTGTATTTTTAAGGGGATTTTTTTAAAATTATTTTTTAATATTTTTTTTTCTATTTTTTAAAAAAAATGATTTTTTTTAACTTGTCCCTTTATGGGACTTTCACTTTTTTTTACTTTTTATTGCAGTTACAATGCATTGCAATGCTCCAGCATTGCAATGCATTGTACCTATGGTGAAAGCTGCTGTGAGCATGATCACAGCAGCTTTCCGTACATACATGACCCGGAGGTTGTCATGACAACCCCCGGGTCATCAAGGCAGAGATCGGGCCCTGCAAATACATTGCAGGGCGCCGATCTGAGGCAGAGGGAGCTCCCTACCCTCTGCCTCCCCCCCTGAGCGCTGCGATCGCAGCAGTCAGGGGGTTAACAGCCAGGGGCGGCGGGGGCGCCGCTCCTGGCTGTCAGTGCAGGAAGCTCGGCCACTGC
>JARQOD010000005.1:465679246-465755644 GCA_033576555.1 Oophaga sylvatica
ACCAAATGCTGGTTACTGGTCTGTAAAAATTTCTGTGATCGCTAAGGTTATGTGCACACTTTGGGGAAATTTGCTCTTGTAAAATCTGCATGTATCTTCCTCTCTTGGCTGAAAAACGCATTTGAAAATCCGCACATTTTTTATGCGTTTTGATGCAGATTTGATGCAGATTTTTCATGTGGATTTGTATGTGTTTTTTGTAAGCTAAATAAAGATATATTATTTAACAAAAAAATTGTGATGTCATTTCTTGTCCAATTTCTTTTATGTTCTCCATTGTAGACCATAATATCATTACATACCATGTTCAAATTAAATGTTTACACACACAAAACAAATGTAAGTGAATTATAAATATATATATATATATGCACATATATACATATAAATATATTATACTGCATATTTATTCACTTATATTTGTTTTGTGTGTGTAAATATTTAATTTGAACGTGGTATCTGGCTGACACACACACACACATATATATATTTATATATATACACATATGTCAGCCAGATACCCTCATTTATAAAATGTTACATAAGAGGTAAATAAAAGACACACAGGGGAACAGTGGAAGTTTACAGGGGAACCCCAGAAAAATATGACATGAAAACCCTATAAAATCGAACCTGTAAAGGCTAGGCTGACAGCTGTGGGCTGATATTAATAACCTGGGAAGGGGCCATGGATATTGGCATCCCCGGCTAAAATATCAGCTCTCAGCCGCCAAAGAAATGATGCATCTTATAGATGAGCCAATTCTGGCACTTAGCCTCGTTCTTCCCACTTGCCCTGTAGCAGTGGCAAGTGGGGTTCATATTCGTGGTGTTGATGTCACCTTTGTATTGTGTGGTGACATCAAGCCCAATGATTAGTAATGGACAGGCGTCAATAAGATACCGATCCATTACTAATCCTATATGGTATATGGTTATATGGTAAATAAAGACACAACCAGAATAAAGTCCTTTATTTTAAATAAACACTAAACAGTTTCCATTTTTATTTTAACGCCTAATCCCAGCGAGCCACGATCTCCTGTAATAAAAATAAAATAATAAACCAACACAAATACTTCCTGTCCGCCATAGTCCTAAATAATGAGTGTGCACGACGATCTCACGAGTAGAACAGTCACACAGGGGATTGTGACCGCTCTACACGGTCTGGTGACACACTGGACAGGAGATATGGCTCCTGCAGTGCATCACTGAGAGGTTCACTGGATTCTTGCTCTGACTTTATGGCAATCTCGCTGTGTGAGAACTTTCACATGCAGCGGTGCCGCAAGTGACAGCATGAACTTCGGTGACCACTGATGGCGACAGAGTGATACACTGCGGGAGGATCACCTCCGGTTAGTGTGTCACCGGAGGCCGGTGGAGCGGTCACATCTGATGTGACTGTTTACACATGAGATCATTGTGGGACACTCATTATTTAGGACTACGGTGGACCAGGGAGCATTTGTGTTGGTTTATTATTTTATTTTTATTACAGGAGATCGAGGGATTCGGGACAGGATGTTTTGTAAGTATGAATGTGTTTTTTTTTGTTTTACACTTGAACACAGTCGCCGGATGATGTGACTACTGTCCCATCATCAGCTCATGCTCTCACTGTTATACGTGACAGCAGACATAGCCAGATGGGCCTAGTAGTCCCATCAGGCGATGCCTGGCTACACACAGATACCCGCAGACAAACACACACACAGACACACACAGACCCCCGCAGACAAACACCCACACACAGACACCCGCACACAGATACCCACATATTCTCCGTTCACACATATTCTCCGCCCACACACACACACAGGTGTTCCCCAGTCTGAGAATTTTTTAACGAGAATTCTGAGACAAACGAAATGGTCATTTGCAGCCTGTGCCATATCAAGATCAGCAGGGGCCTGACCACTAAGAATGTAACCACCAAAAGCATGATCAGGTACATGTCATCTAATCACCTGACTTGGTGGGTTGAACTCCTGGGTCCACAATTGGTGTCATCGGGTAACACCACTGCCTCTTCCCCTGTGCTAGGTGCTTCCAAATCACTTGTCCAAAACATTGGCGCAGATGTCTCCTGCCCTGCACCTAGCCTTGCACATTCTGACTTGCCATCATCAGGCACTTCCAAATCTGTGTCCCAGCCCAGCATTCAGCTGTCCCTAACCCAGGGCCTGGAATGGAAAAGAAAGTTCCCAGCCACCCACCCACAGGCCCAAAGGCTGCTTGTCATGGAAATGGTGCCATTTAGGCTTGTAGACATCCAGCCAGCCATCCTTCAATAACCGATACCCAACCGCCACTTTTACTCCCAATGTGGTATCTCCGCCTTGTACCAGCACGTGTCCAGGAACATCACCCATGTCCTTACCAACACAGTTACTGGCATTGTCCACTTATCGACCGACACATGGACAAACACTTCTGGCCAAGGATACTACATTTCCCTGACGGCACACTGGGTGAACATTGTGGAGGCTGGTGCCGAGTCACACCCTGGCATGGCACATGTGCTTCCGATGCCGAGAATTGCGGGCCCTACTTCTATTAGGGTTTACTCCACCTCCAACAGCAGTTCCTGCACTCCCTCCTGTTCCTTATCATCCTCCATCTCCAATGTGGTATCTCAGAGCATGCCGTCCACATCAACCGGAAACTGAAAGCACTGCACCATGGCCTCAGCGATGTGCCAAAATACTTTTGTTCATTTTTTTTATGGATTCAATGACACATCCATACAGTTTAGCACGGTTATTGTTACATTACGGTGGTATGTAAAACTTACAAAAAGCGTAGAAAAATATTTCAGGATAAAATTTGTCATCCATACAGTATTACGTGCTTTCTGTCATATTTTCGTTGTATACAACGGTAGAAAAAAACTTTGAAAATTTTGCTTGTTTCTTCACATTTCTTACCCATACTCTATTCCGTATTCTGGGGTAAAAAATTTTTAGTGTTATATACAGTACAGACGAAAAGTTTGGACACACCTTCTCATTTAAAGATTTTTCTGTATTTTCATGACTATGAAAATTGTAAATTCACACTGAAGGCATCAAAACTATGAACTAACACATGTGGAATTATATACTTAACAAAAAAGTGTGTAACAACTGAAATTATGTCTTATATTCTAGGTTCTTCAAAGTAGCCACCTTTTGCTTTGTTGACTACTTTGCACACTCTTGGCATTCTCTTGATGAGCTTCAAGTGGTAGTCACCGGAAATGGTCTTCCAACAATCTTGAAGGAGTTCCCAGAGATGCTTAGCACTTGTTGGCCCTTTTGCCTTCACTCTGCGGTCCAGCTCACCCCAAACCATCTTGATTGGGTTCAGGTCTGGTGACTGTGGAGGCCAGGTCATCTGGCGTAGCACCCCATCACTCTCCTTCTTGGTCAAATAGCCCTTACACAGCCTGGAGATGTGTTTGGGGTCATTGTCCTGCTGAAAAATAAATGCTGGTCCAACTAAATGCAAACCGGATGGAATAGCATGCCGCTTCAAGATGCTGTGGTAGCCATGCTGGTTCAGTATGCCTTCAATTTTGAATAAATCCCCAACAGTGTCACCAGCAAAGCACCCCCACACCATCACACCTCCTCCTCCATGCTTCACGGTGGGAACCAGGCATGTAGAGTCCATCCGTTCACCTTTTCTGCGTGGCACAAAGACACGGTGGTTGGAACCAAAGATCTCAAATTTGGACTCATCAGACCAAAGCACAGATTTCCACTGGTCTAATGTCCATTCCTTGTGTTCTTTAGCCCAAACAAGTCTCTTCTGCTTGTTGCCTGTCCTTAGCAGTGGTTTCCTAGTAGCTATTTTACCATGAAGGTCTGCTGCACAAAGTCTCCTCTTAACAGTTGTTGTAGAGATGTGTCTGCTGCTAGAACTCTGTGTGGCATTGACCTGGTCTCTAATCTGAGCTGCTGTAAACCTGCGATTTCTGAGGCTGGTGACTCGGATAAACTTATCCTCAGAAGCAGAGGTGACTTTGATATTCCTTTCCTGGGGCAGTCCTCATGTGAGCCAGTTTCTTTGTAGCGCTTGATGGTTTTTGCAACTGCACTTGGGGACACTTTCAAAGTTTTCCCAATTTTTTGGACTGACTGACCTTCATTTCTTAAAGTAATGATGGCCACTCGTTTTTCTTTACTTAGCTGCTTTTTTCTTGTTATAATACAAATTCTCACAGTCTATTCAGTAGGACTATCAGCTGTGTATCCACCAGACTTCTGCACAACACAACTGATGGTCCCAACCCCATTTATAAGGCCAGAAATCCCACTTATTAAACCTGACAGGGCACACCTGTGAAGTGAAAACCATTTCCAGTGACTACCTCTTGAAGCTCATCAAGAGAATGCCAAGAGTGTGCAAAGCAATCATCAAAGCAAAAGGTGGCTACTTTGAAGAACCTAGAATATAAGACATATTTTCAGTTGTTTCACACTTTTTTGTAAAGTAATGTATAATTCCACACGTGTTAATTCATAGTTTTGATGCCTTCAGTGTAAATTTACAATTTTCATAGTCATAAAAATACAGAAAAATCTTTAAATGAGAAGGTGTGTCCAAACTTTTGGTCTGTACTGTATATAATACTAAAAAAAATTTGCTTGGTCACATTTCTCAGCCATACAGTATTATGTGTTCTTCCGTACATTTCGTTGGTATATAACAATCAAAAAACTTGTTCAAAATTTTATTATTATTATTATTATATTGATCATCCATAGACTATTCCATGGTTTTGAGTACATTTCCTTGGTATAAAAACATCAAAAAAGTCTTTAAATTTATTGGTATTATATTGCTCATCCATAGGGTATTACACCTTGTTGGGTAAATTTCGTTGCTATATAAGCTTCAAAAAACTGTAAAAAATTTTTTTCGGTATTATATTGCTCATCTACTGTATATATTAATCCATGGTCTGGAGTACATTTTCTTGGTATATAAACATCAAAGTGCATAGCCTTTAGGAGTCTAGGGCTATGTTTCCACGAGGCGTACTGTCAGCGCTTTTAACGCAGCTGAAACCCCACTCTGCCCAAAGTGCTTCTCCCTTTTGTACGTGTGTGTAGCCCTGGTACACAATACCAGGAGGATGAGTGGAGAGGTAACAGTTAAGGGCTCTTCATGACATCACGTACACTTCGGACACACCCAGCAGGGGTGTGGAAGGGAGTGATTTAGTCAGTCAGTTTCCTGTCCTTGGACAGAGCAGACGTGTCCAGTCTGAGCCTGTTTAGCAGTTCAGAAAGTGGAGGCTAGTACAGGTGGCCTAGTTCACCTCAGCCTAGTCAGAGCTGTGCCCCACTGGAAGACAGACTGAGATATCTATTAAGAGTCGAGCAAATCGAAGGGCAAAGTGGAAGGAATATTTAAAAGTGCTTTTGGCTTGGAGAAGTCCTGCACATTGCTACCGGTCACTGGGGACCGAAGGATCACTAAAGCTTCACGCTTAGTGGTAAGAAAACCAGAGGCTTACCGGACCTTAGGTCGTGGCAAGCAGCCCTGAAGAGTCAGTACGTAACTGGGGTCAGAGGGAGTGAGGACCTTGAGTCAGTGCACGACAAGATAGGAATTCAGCTCTCTCACAGGAAGGCTCCAACCACAAAACTGACCGGGCAGTACAGCTTTGGAATAGCTGGAATTATAGAGGGAACTACGCTTCAAGCTGGTTGGACTCATCATCATTGGACAGTAAAGGAGGCCCCTAACTTGCTTAACCGTTGCCTCAAAGCTCATCCTCCATCAACCCCATCAGCCTCCCTGGGACCTGCCTTACCATCTTGCAAGTAAAGGTATGGAAAGACGCTGACGGTGTGAGACTGAGTTATTAATTGCATGCCTGCACAATCCCTACCTAACTACCGACCTGAGGGAAGAGTCCCACCTGTAGGGGACCCGACATCTAGCTGCCTCACCATCCCCTCAGAGATCTACAGCAGCGCTGGTACAAATTACCAGAAGACTACAGGTGGCGTCACGAACTGTATATAAATCTATCCCCTGTAAATATATTCCCCCAACATACGCCAGACCGCCAGGGCCACAGACCGAGCCACCGCTACCTGTGACAAATCCCATAGACTTCCATGGGCTCGGCTCTGAGTACCCCATTGCCCTGGTAACCCACAATTGTGGTGGCGGGTCGACACAAAACTTTGGCGTCACGAACAGGATATAAATCTATCCCCTGTAAATATTCCCCCAACATACGCCAGACCGCCAGGGCCACAGACCGAGCCACCGCTACCTGTGACAATCCCCATAGACTTCCATGGGCTCGGCTCTGAGTACCCCATTGCCCTGGTAATCCACAATTGTGGTGGCGGGTCGACACAAAACTTTGGCGTCACGAACAGGATACGAAACTTGCAGCATTGCGAGCCCTGTGTGCCTGTGGAGTGTTTTGATGAAAAAGACTGTTGCTATTGTTTGGCGCCAAATACCGCCATATTTGCCGCCAGATTCGCGCCCTAAGGCGCTGGAGAAGAAGGTGGGCGTACCTGAAAGAGCGCGCAAAGTCTTGGACACTCCCCCGGCTCTGACTCAGCGGCAGGTCCTGCAACAGGAAGTGAACGCTCTGACATCAGAGCGCCTGCGACGAAGGTCCTGTTCCCACTGCGGTGCCTGTGAAATAGCAGCGTCTGAAACCGGTAGGCTCCGTTTAACCAAGGGGGCGCTAAGATGTCACAACAACCGGCTGACAGTGCGGCCCCAGCCGGAGTCCCCAATCCCGCACCGTCTGGTATTGTAGCGCCAGATGGGGGTGCAGGCCCAGCACCCAGTCCGGTAGTCCCGATCATGCCACTAACGCTCCCATATATGCCTGGGGCGAAATGGCTTCCCCAGTACAGCGGTGAGCCAGGCACATTAGCAGGCTTCAAGCGGAAGTTATGCAGCATCCTAGAAATGTACTCCATGCCTGAGAGACAAAAAGCTGCTGTGCTAATAGGGCAGCTAACTGGCGCTGCTGAGAGGGAAGTGGAGACTTGGGATACCGTTGATCAGGAGTCGGTACCTGCGATCTTCCTTAAGCTGCATGCCATATTTGAAGACCGCACAGAAACGGATCTCCGGATGGCCTTCTATCACTGTTCACAACAGCCAGGTGACAGCATCCGGGACTATGCTTGCCGACTACAAGGAGCCCTGAGAGCCCTCAAGCAAATTAACAATTTAAATGCTATCGACGAGAATAAAATGCTGAAAGAACAATTTATACAGGGATTGAGATCCCAAGAGGAACGCAGAACTGTAAACTGGTGGTCCTTAGACCATCCGGATGCTACCTTTGATGCCCTAAAGGACATGGCAATAAAAGGGCTGCGGCCCCTGGGCAAACCTGAGGTGGCAACCCAACATCATCGGGGTGAAGTCACTCTGGAACCGGCAGAAAACCCCTTTTCCCCGCTAGTGGCCGAAGCCAAAGCGCAGATGACACCTCCTAGTGAATTGGACTGTCTGCGCTCAGAGGTGCGCCAGCTGACTAAAAATCTGGCTGCTGTGATGAGTGCCCTGCAGCTGCGGAAAGAGGAGGAAGGGAAGATCTTGTTAGCTGACTGCCCAGAAGATGTTCCGTGGATGCACCGGAGAAGAAAGAAGTCGTCGCCCCCCCGGAGGAGGACAACGCCACCCCCAGGAGCAACCCCTGATCAACACCCTCCTCGTCGAGAGATCATCTGTTACCGATGCAACCGGAAAGGTCATCTGTCTCCACAGTGTCCTTTAAACGGGCAGAACCTGGGTCCAAGGGCCAACACCCAGGAGAAAAACCCGTCAGGCCCACTAGACTGGAACCGCAGGTATGTGGGCGGGCGACCCTACCTGTCTATTATTCTAGATGGTATTGCTGTTCCAGCATTGTTAGACACTGGGTCGCAGGTGACCCTAATACCTGATGCCCTATATACCAAGTACTGGTCAATGGACAGTCTTAAACCTCCGAGCCTTGACTTTACCGTGTATGCTTCTAATGGTCTTCCTGTAGAAGTACTCGGGACAAAATGTGTAGATGTAAAGGTGGGCAGAGAGGAGTTGAAAGACCAAGGGCTTCTGGTAGTAAAGACTGTAAATGAGGAGAACGGTTTAAATATAATTTTAGGTACTAACATTATCGGTAATTGTTTGGGAGAAGTTGTGTTCTTGCTCCAACAGCTCGCTGAGATTGCCCGACCAAGGCAGAGAGGAGTAATCCAAAGAGAGATCCGGGCCCTGGTGTGTCAGCAGCAAGCGAAGCTTACGACGGCGAAATTGGTAATGTACGGGTCACTGTCTCGGATCCTATTGTGATACCCCCAATGAGTGAAATGATCATTTGGTGCAGGGCAGCCATAGGTCTGAGAGGACAGAATTACCAAGCTGTAGTAGAACCCCACCATTCAGAACATAGACCTACACTTATGACTGCTAGAGGAGTAGTAGAAGTGGTGAATGGAAGAGTACCGGTACGGCTTCTCAATTGGGGAGATGATGAGGTAAATTTACCCCGTTATGCAACCATTGCTAAACTTCATGCTGTCGACAATAATTCTATTCTCCCGGCTGAGTCCTTAGACTCCTGTCAAATAGCGGAGGACAATGACCCAGCAACTCAGGTGGCGGAATGGTGTCAGCAACTCCATGTTGGGACGGACACCACTCCCGCTCACCAGAAGCAAGGGGTATTACGGGTGGTGCAAGAGTACGCCCAAGTGTTTAGCAAGAATCCACTTGATTTTGGGATAATTAAGGGAGTACAACATCATATCCCTACAGGCAGTCATCCTCCCATCAAAGAGCGGTATAGGCCCATACCTCCAGCTCATTATCAGAAGGCTAAAGAAATGTTGCATGATATGAAGAAAGCCGGGGTGATAAGGGATAGTTGTAGCCCCTGGGCAGCCCCTCTAGTTCTGGTTAAAAAGAAAGATGGTAGTATGAGAATGTGTGTGGATTACAGGCAGGTGAACCGCATAACACACAAGGATGCATACCCGTTACCACGTATAGAGGAATCATTAGCTGCTCTGAAAACGGCTAACTACTTTTCTACCCTCGATCTGACTAGTGGTTACTGGCAAGTGGCTGTGGCTGAGGAGGATCGTGAGAAAACGGCTTTCACCACCCCAATGGGGCTCTGTGAGTTCGACAGAATGCCGTTTGGGCTCAGCAGTGCCCCAGGAACATTTCAGAGAGTGATGGAAAACTGTCTGGGACATCTCAATTTTGAAACCGTGCTGCTATACCTAGACGACGTTATCGTGTATTCCAAGACATATGAGGACCATCTGAAGCACCTGGCAGAAGTGTTTGAGTCCCTGTCCAGATACGGGATGAAGTTGAAACCCTCAAAATGCCATCTACTCAAACAGAAGGTACAATACTTGGGGCACATCGTCAGTTCGGAAGGAGTAGCGCCGGACCCAGAGAAAGTCACTGCCATCCAGAAGTGGCCGGAGCCGAAGAACCTTAAGGAAGTGCGACAGTTCCTGGGACTAACGGGTTACTACAGAAGGTTCGTGAAAGATTACACGAAGAAGGCAGCTCCTTTACAGGACCTCCTGGTAGGACAATCCTTAAAGAGCAGAAACCCTCCCTTTAATTGGGGTAAAGAACAGGCTGAAGCATTCCAAAAGATGAAAGAGATCCTTACAGGTGATGAGATCTTAACCTATCCTGATTACAGCCAACCGTTCCTGTTGTACACCGACGCCAGTAATGAAGGGTTGGGAGCAGTTCTCAGTCAGAAGCAGAATGGCCAAGAAAAAGTCATCGCATATGCCAGCAGAAAACTCAGGCCAACTGAAAGGAATCCGGAAAATTATAGCAGCTTCAAGCTGGAGTTTCTGGCGCTGGTTTGGGCCATTACTGAAAGATTTAAGCACTATCTGGCCTCTAATCAGTTCACTGCGTTTACAGATAACAACCCCTTAACGCACCTGGAAACCGCCAAGCTGGGTGCCATGGAGCAGCGATGGATGGCTCGGTTGTCCAATTACCAGTTTACTATCAAGTACCGGGCAGGTCGAAAGAATGCTAATGCTGACGCGTTGTCCCGAAGGCCGCATGACTCTGACACGGAAGAAGAATCGGACGACCTGGAAGAAATTGAGCTACCTGCGTTCCATCGAAATGGGGTAGTCCACGAGCATCGAGTCAACAGAAAGCAGTATGGTGCAACATTAAATCCTTTACCCCATCACAGCTGGAAAGAGACTCAGGACAGTGATCCAGTGGTCAGCCGCATCAAGGAGTTGTTGAGACAAGAAGGCTCCTCTTTGGAAAAGGATGCACCTATGTCAGCCAAGCTCCTGTGGAACGAGAAAAGCAGGTTGTTCCTATACCGTGAGAAGTTGTGCAGGAGATACGTCAACCCCAGAACCCATGAGATGGTCTGGCAAATCGTGGTCCCCAAGGTAGACGTCCCAATGGTGTTGGAAGCATACCACGATCAAGCAGGACACTTTGGCTGGAGAAAGCTGGAGACCCTGTTGAGATGCCGGTTCTACTGGGTAGGGATGCGCAGCTCCATTGAGAGGTGGTGTCGGAACTGTGGACCCTGTGGTCTCAGAAGGAAGGACTACGGTAGTCAGAAGGCACCCCTGCAACCTATCCGGACGACTCGCCCCCTGGAGATTGTGGCCCTGGACCACGTCAAATTGTCGCCAAGTAGATCTGGATACTCATACGCCTTGACCATGGTGGACCATTACTCCAGATTTCTGGTGGTTGTTCCAGTTAAGGACCAGACCGCAGTGACGGCAGCGAAAACCTTTCAAGCAAGTTTCTGGGTATCCGGAGCAAGTATTAACCGATCAAGGACCTGCTTTCGAAGCTGATTTATTCAAGGAATTCTGTCACATGTACGGGTGCAAGAAAATTAGAACAACGCCATACCACCCTCACACCAACGGTCTTTGTGAAAAAATGAACCATATTGTCCTTGACTTGTTGAGATCCATACCGTTGGAAGACAGAAATCGATGGCCGGACTTACTACCTGATTTGGTTGATTTGTATAACCATATACCTGTAAGTTCTACTAACTGCACTCCAGCCTATCTTATGAGAGCAAGGCCCGGAAGACTACCAATGGATCTAGAACTTGGAGTGGTAGAACCGGAGGCAGACGACGCCATTGAAAACTGGGACATCAATCGGCAAGAGCAATACAGAAGAGTACAAATCTGTGTAGAGGAAAGTCTCAACAAGGCACGGGGAAAACAGGAAGATGTTTACAACAGAAATGCTCCTGCCAAGCCTTTGATGCCTGGAGAGGTAGTATTAAAAAGAAAAAGGAAGATGCACAAATTGGATAACCAGTGGGAGCAAGAACCCTACGTCATACAAGATTCTAAATATGACAACAGAAAAGTTTGTGTCGTCAGTAAGGACGGAGGAAGAACAATAACCACTGTGTCCAGAGACCATTTGAAATTGTGTCCAGAACCCTTAAAGAGTTGTGAAAAGAACCCTGTCATCAATCAAGAAGAAAGAAAAGAAGAGGTCATACACACGGATCTGGGAGATTTTCCTGCGGATTGGCCTAGACTGGGAGATGCTGTAATAGTTCCGGTGTTGCAGTTTTATCAGCCACAAGAGGAAGTTCTACCTCCAGTTGTGCCCGTGGTGCCAGTCGAGCCCGTTCAGGAGTTACCCATTCCAGCAACACCTCAACCTGTGGAACCTCAAGAAGGATCATCTGAAGCAGCGCCCCATACTATGGGATCCCCTGGTGAAGCTGACTCACACCGCCCAGCCATCAGTACGCTTGCCAGATCCATAGAAAGATTGAGGCAGTTCTATAGTTTGCCGTTACGCAGTGCAGACAGATCGCAACTTGATATACCTGAAGCTACACCACGTAGATCAGAGCGAATCACAAAAGGGAAGTTACCCATTAGATATCAGCAGTGATTATAACGAATTGATGTGAATATTGTAAAAAGTCTATATATATATGTTTTTTTCCTATTATGTCTTATAATGGACTCAGAGGCTGAGGACTGAGCCAGCCCAAAAACTGTATCCTGTAAATAGTTGCACTAAGGTGCCTTTTAATGGTTTCACACGAAGCCTTGACTTACCTCTGAACAGAAAACCCGTGTGGTGTGGCACTGAGTGAGGTCTGCATTCGGATGTCCTGCAGCCCACCCAGGACCCACGTTGAAGGTTTGGTGCGGGTCCTTCACAAGTATATTGTCTATTTATATGAAAATGTTATTTAATATTTGTATTTTTCTATAATGTTATTGTTTGCAACGTTTAAGACATCCTTACCTCCCGGATGGGACGAATTAATGTTTAATGTTGATGTTTTAATGCATAAACAAAATGTCTCTTTGTATTTTACAGCCCGGGAGTGCTGTCGTTTACCATGGGGAATGTGTAGCCCTGGTACACAATACCAGGAGGATGAGTGGAGAGGTAACAGTTAAGGGCTCTTCATGACATCACGTACACTTCGGACACACCCAGCAGGGGTGTGGAAGGGAGTGATTTAGTCAGTCAGTTTCCTGTCCTTGGACAGAGCAGACGTGTCCAGTCTGAGCCTGTTTAGCAGTTCAGAAAGTGGAGGCTAGTACAGGTGGCCTAGTTCACCTCAGCCTAGTCAGAGCTGTGCCCCACTGGAAGACAGACTGAGATATCTATTAAGAGTCGAGCAAATCGAAGGGCAAAGTGGAAGGAATATTTAAAAGTGCTTTTGGCTTGGAGAAGTCCTGCACATTGCTACCGGTCACTGGGGACCGAAGGATCACTAAAGCTTCACGCTTAGTGGTAAGAAAACCAGAGGCTTACCGGACCTTAGGTCGTGGCAAGCAGCCCTGAAGAGTCAGTACGTAACTGGGGTCAGAGGGAGTGAGGACCTTGAGTCAGTGCACGACAAGATAGGAATTCAGCTCTCTCACAGGAAGGCTCCAACCACAAAACTGACCGGGCAGTACAGCTTTGGAATAGCTGGAATTATAGAGGGAACTACGCTTCAAGCTGGTTGGACTCATCATCATTGGACAGTAAAGGAGGCCCCTAACTTGCTTAACCGTTGCCTCAAAGCTCATCCTCCATCAACCCCATCAGCCTCCCTGGGACCTGCCTTACCATCTTGCAAGTAAAGGTATGGAAAGACGCTGACGGTGTGAGACTGAGTTATTAATTGCATGCCTGCACAATCCCTACCTAACTACCGACCTGAGGGAAGAGTCCCACCTGTAGGGGACCCGACATCTAGCTGCCTCACCATCCCCTCAGAGATCTACAGCAGCGCTGGTACAAATTACCAGAAGACTACAGGTGGCGTCACGAACTGTATATAAATCTATCCCCTGTAAATATATTCCCCCAACATAGCCAGACCGCCAGGGCCACAGACCGAGCCACCGCTACCTGTGACAAATCCCATAGACTTCCATGGGCTCGGCTCTGAGTACCCCATTGCCCTGGTAACCCACAATTGTGGTGGCGGGTCGACACACGTGCGGTGATACTGCATGTTTTCATTGAACACATGAGGAATCACTGCTTCCTATCCATAGACTGGGTTATTTATCTTGCGGAGCTGGAGCGTCTCCGTAAGATAAATAGACATGCTGCAGTCTGGAAAGACACTCCGCATGTCCGGATTTTCATAAAATCCCCTCCACTATGCTGTAACATCTGGACGCTGCGGATTGGACGGTGCGGCTGTGCGCAGCGTCCAATCCGCAGAAAATCCTGATGTAATCTGGACAGTGGAAACATACCCTAGGAGTACCGGTACATGACAACTTGAACAGAATGTGTATGAAGCCCTCCATTATATCTAATACAGGGTGTATCTGAGTCCCTTATTTTTGGCAGTTCTTGCTTCCTTTGTAAATGAAACTGACATTTCCTATTTTTGAATAAAAAAATACATTTTGGATTACTTAAATTATATATTTTTTACATTCTTTTAAAATTTTGTCTTATATACAAGTCACTATGCAGGAAAAAATGTTAAGAAACATTTTTCCTGTAAAATTCTCATAGGTATGGAATGTTTTATTGTCACTCGTTAAAGTGGAGGAAACGTGTGACAACATTGTTCTCATCAGTCATCTGAGAGTCAGAGATGCTTCCAGTGTTCTTCCATTCACCACTTTTCCCATCCATTTGAACATTTTCACTGCCCCAAAACCTCTTTGTAGGGTCTGCCGGAAAAAAGCTCGCTTTCCTATTGACTCCCATTACACTCGTTACTCAAAACAGGCATGCGAGTATTAGGAATTACTTCGTTTGAGCAACGAGCACCCGAGCATTTTAGTGCTCACTCACCCTTATGAAGAACCTTCTCTATTAGCTCAGAATTTACTAATATTAATAGAGTATAAATAAGTTCTAAACTAGTTATCCCCTATACTGTATTTCAGTTGTCTTCACTATCTGCTCAGTCTGCAGTTTTGTTTTAATTACTAATAATTAAAGTTGAGCGAAACAAGTCGGTCAGATTAAAAAAAGACCGACTTTCGCAAAAGTCGGGTTTCGGCGAGCGAAACCCGACCATAGTGTGAGGTCGGCCATGCGTTCGGCGACCCGAGCGCCAAAGTCGGTTTTCCCATAATGCTTCAAGGGCCTTTTCTCAGGCAATGAGCAAGGACGCACACTGTGGGCAACGCGATGACATCAGCAGCGGCCACCACCATCTTAGAGAAGGACATTGCAGTGATTGGCTTGCTTTGTGTGGCGTCACAGTCCCTATAAAAGCCCTCACCGCCGACAGCCATTTTACTTCTGCCGATCTTAGCGTAGGGAGAGGTTGCTGGCGCTGGTTCTCAGTAGGGAGAACGTTAGGCAGTAAAAAAACACTAATTCTGTGCTTGTGCTGACAGCGATTAGCTGTTCAGTTAGTGTGCAGTGACAGGGAAGGATTTTGTTGTGTGCAGCAGCGCTGATTCTTTGGCTGCCTGCCAGTGACAGGGGAGGAATTGCTTGTGTGCAGCAGCATAGCTGATTATTAGGCTGCCTGCTAGCTGTATTGCTGTGTGTACACTGCTGTGCAGAGTGCTTTTTAGCACAGCACCTACACAGCACTAATACTTTTATTCTTTTTTCTGCACAGTTACCGAGCGTTCATTTTTTCCCACACCGTGTAGAGCTGTACGCTCCTCACACTACCGTGTACCAGCTGGTATCACGGACAAATACATGCTGACTGTGTGTGACTCCGGAAATATATACGGAGATTTCAATTTTCCCCAAAACCGTATACAGCTGGTATCTTCCCATACAGTACCGTTTTTCTGCCTTGTGTATTACGGTCACATCCATATTGAGAGAGCATCTGTGTGTGACTACGGAAATATATACGGAGATTTAAATTTTCCACAAAACCGTATACAGCTGGTATCTTCTGATACAGTACCGTTTTTCTCCCTTCTGTATTTCGGTCAAACCCATACTGAGAGAGCGTCTGTGTGTTACTCCCGAAATATATACGGAGATTTAAAATTACCCCAACACTGTATGCTACTGATACAGTACAGTTTTTTTGCTTTTCATATTCTGGTGTAATCCATACTGAGCCTGTGAGCGTGTGTATTACTCCTGAAATATATTTGGAGATTTAAAATTACCCCAACACTGTATACAGCTGTACGCTACTGATACAGTACAGTTTTTCTGCTTTTCATATTCTGGTGTAATCCATACTGAGCCTGTGAGCGTGTGTATTACTCCTGAAATATATTCGGAGATTTAAAATTACCCCAACACTGTATACAGCTGTACGCTACTGATACAGTACAGTTTTTCTGCTTTTTATATTCTGGTGTAATCCATACTGAGCCTGTGAGCGTGTGTGTTACTCCTGAAATATATACGGAGATTTAAAATTTCCCCAACACTGTATACAGCTGTATGCTACTGATACAGTACAGTTTTTCTGCTTTTCATATTCTGGTGTAATCCATACTGAGCCTGTGAGCGTGTGTGTTACTCCTGAAATATATACGGAGATTTAAAATTACCCCAACACTGTATACAACTGTAGCCTCATGTGATTTACTGCCAATCCAACATGACCAAAATAACAATACTGCACAGAGTCTATCCCAGCTCTGCGCTACACAGTACACAACTAGTTAGTATTTTGACATATTGACAGATAATACAGAAATGACAGATGACAATTATTTCTTATTACTCTATTATTCAACTCTCATACGGACATAAACAGATAATAAAAACACAAAACTCTCTGGTGATGTTGTTTCTTTGAACAGTGTTCGCAGCCTTTACCCAGAGATAGGGAGAGACCCAGACAGATTGCAAGTGCAAAGCAAAGTGTAAGAATAAAATTTCTCACCTTGCTGCAGCTGGATTTTGCAAGTCCAATCTCCCAGGAAGCTCCCACATACAGATTCCGAATAGGCTGGTTACCACGGTCCCTGTTCGGGCGCCAAAACTTTCATAGCTGTTTGCGTTCTGACCCAAAGTCAGATATACCAGATCATTAGTGAGGCCAAATTAGGAGTTTACTCCCTTAATTTACAAGCACTTGGAGACAAAGAAAACCGTACACAGGTTGTGAACAAGTTACTTTATCTGATATAATGAAACTCGAGCAGTATTTTATACCATTTACAACAAATATGATTCTATGCAGCTCATGTAGCCCCCACCATCACCTCAGGGTCAAACTTTATTTACCATATACCCAGAACATGTTGTAGCAGACTATTTAGACCATGTATGATAAGAAGCATAGTTGACCTTTAAAGAGGAGACTGACAGACTGCTGTCTCATGGGAATAAATTCTAGCAATGAAAGGCAAAAGGAAACTGAAGAATTAAAGGCGTTAAAGGCAAACCATTAACCCTTCTATATCACTACTGATACAGTACAGCTTTTCTGCTTTTCATATTCTGGTGTAATCCATACTGAGCCTGAGAGCGTGTGTGTTACTCCTGAAATAGATACAGAGATTTAAAATTACCCCAACACTGTATACAGCTGTACGCTACTGATACAGTACAGTTTTTCTGCTTTTCATATTCTGGTGTAATCCATACTGAGCCTGTGAGCGTGTGTGTTACTCCTGAAATATATATGGAGATTTAAAATTACCCCAACACTGTATACAGCTGTACGCTACTGATACAGTACAGTTTTTCTGCTTTTCATATTCTGGTGTAATCCATACTGAGCCTGTGAGCATGTGTGTTACTCCTGAAATATATACAAAGATTTAAAATTACCCCAACACTGTATACAGCTGTACGTTACTGATACAGTACACTTTTTCTGATTTTCATATTCTGGTGTAATCCATACTGAGCCTGTGAGCGTGTGTGTAACTCCTGAAATATATAAGGAGATTTCAATTTTTTTCACCTTCACCTTATACAGCTGTACGCTTCTGATACAGTACCATTTATCTGCTGGTATTTTGGGTACATTTTCACAAACATGAGGAAGTATGGTGGAAGAGGCCGAGGACGTGAGCATGGGGGGCCACCTGGTACTAATGGTGGTGGTGGTGGTGCATCTGCTGGTAGTGCCAAAAGCACAATAGCACTTAAGGCAGCAGTTGTTGAGCCTGCGTCATCGTCTAGCTCCAGAAGGCCTGGAAGGCTCCCTTTTCTGGGAGTACGTAAACCGCTTTTAAAGCCGGAGCATCAGGAACAGGTTTTGGCTTACATTGACGAAACAGCCTCCAGCTCTATCGCCTCCTCTTCTGAAGTTTCCAAAAATGCAAGCACTGAGTCGTCAGTGCAGGTTTCTGGTTAGGAACAACCCCTTTCCTTGTGTCCTTCACCCCCACTAAAAGTGAAGGATGCGGCAGGCCACACTTCAGATTACTCCATGGAGCTCTTTTCACATACCATGCCTGGGTTATCAAGTCAAATCCTGAATTCCCCAGTCCAAGATGAATCTGACATGGAGTGCACTGATGCACAGCCACTGCTATATGATTCTGCTGGTACATTCAACCAGAGCACTACATTGCCCTCGCAGTCTACTGAGCCAGAATCTGACCCTAATGAAACTCAGGTGCCCATTCCCGCATACTACACCACTTACACGGTGACACAGAGAAAGGTGCAGATGAAATTAAAGAGGAGGTGATGGATGACCCAGTTGTTGACCCGGATTGGCATCCATTGGGGGAAGAGGGTGCCACTGGCAATAGCTCAGAAGAGGAGAAGGATCCGCAGCAGGCATCGACATCGCAGCAGCGGTTATCTGGCAGGCCTGTAGCAGTACAAAAACGTGTTAAAAAACAAAAAGAGTTGCAGGAAAGGTTGGCAAGACGGTCAAATTAGAACAGCGTGCAAGCCCTGAAAATTTATACCATAGTAGGAAGAGTCCAGTGTGGCACTTTTTTGACCAAAATCCTATTGATGAGGCAAAGGTTATCTGTAAGAAATGCGGAAGGACCTTTAGCCGAGGGAAAAATCTCAGAAATTTGAATACCAGTTGCTTAGACATTTAATGAACATGCACTTGCAAGCGTGGACTGACTACAAAACCTACAGATCCCCCCCAGGGCCGGCGTCAGCACCTGGCGCACCCGGGCAAGTGCCGGTTCCCTGAGCAGGTGGGAGGGGCTGACTCGTGGGCGACGGCACTGGCACAGGGTCCCTCATAGTACAAAAAGTGTCTCTGACGGTGGGATGGCCCACTCGCCGTCAGACACAGCAGCCTACTATGAGGGGCCCTGTGCCAGTGCCGTCACCCACGAGTCGGCCCCCCCTGCTTGCTCAGGGCCCCAGCACTTGCAATACTTACCTCTCCCTGCTCCACCTCTGTGACGTGTTCCGCGTTTCCTGACAGTGACATTTGGGTTATAGAGCGCAATGACGTCACGTCTGTACGTCCTCTGCCTAAACAGTCCAAGTGCAGAGAGCTGTAAGATGGTGACGCAGAGGAGTCCAGAGTAGAGCAGTGCACAGCGAGGAGAGGTATTTCATTTTTTTTAATGTTTGGAGCAATATATGGGGAGCATTATACACTGGAGAATTATATATGGGGCCCAGCATACACTTGAGCATCATAGATAGGGCCCGTCATACACTGGAGCATTCTAAATAGGGGAAAACAGACACTGGGGCAGCATTTACAGTGCCCATTATACACTGGATCATTAATAATGGGGCCCATTATATATGGAGCATGATTTTGGCCCATAAGACACTGGAGCATCATCCATGGGGCCCATCATATACTGTGGAGCATTCTAAATGGGGCAGATCAGACACTGGAGCAGCATCCATGGGGCCCATCATATACTGGAGCATTCTAAAAGGGGGAAAACAGACACTGGAGCAGCATTTACGGGGACCATTATACAATGGATCATTAATAATGGGGCCCATTATATATGGAGCATGATTTTCGCCCATAAGACACTGGATCATCATCCATGGGGCCCATCATATACTGTGGAGCATTCTAAATGGGGCAGATCAGACACTGGAGCATGCATCCATGGGGCCCATCATATACTGGAGCATTCTAAAGGGGAAACAGACACTGGAGCAGCATTTACGGGGACCATTATAAATGGAGCATTATACATGGGGCCCATTATAATGGAGCATATTTTGGCCCATTAGACACTGGAGCATCATCCATGGGGCCCATTACGGCATCATATGGGCATATACTGGAGAATCATATGGGGTTCATTATTTATGGGGCATCATATAGGGTATGGAGCATCATATGGGGCACATATGGGGCCTATACTGTATTGAACATTATATGAGACCAATTATTCTTTATGGAGCAATATATGGGGCTCATTATTCTGCATGGCACACTATGTGGTGGCCATAATACTGTATGGAGGAATATACTGTCTGGTTTTTGAGCTATTGTAGATTTTAACATAGATATCAGTCATGTAATGTAAGAAGTGAAGAATTTTTCATTGTACTATACCTATATTTCTGTGCCGTATCGAAGCATCATGAATTGTGGTATGTGTTAAAGGGGCCCACTGACACTCTTTGGCCCGGGGCACACGGAAACCGGGAGCCAGCCCTACCCCCCCACAAATTTAGCCAAATAACCCCCAGTTTTCAATGCGTAACTATTATTATAAAGTTAATTAAGGTTGCCAAGCTTAAGTAATAATAATTGATGTCGTTGGCATTGAAATGGGCACTGTAGGTGTGCTTACTGTCCTCCACTCCCTGCCGACTGCTTCCCTATTGGATAGCATTGGGTTTCATGTTTCAGTTGGACCCCCGACTTTTCCAGATAGTTGGCCGATTTCGTTCGACTGGACTTTTGCAAAAGTCGGGAGAAACCCGACTCGACCCTAAAAAAGGCAAAGTCGCTCATCTCTATTAATAATAAATACTCCTCCACATTGAAATTGTAACATGAAGAATAAAAAGTCATAGAGTTATGGAAATCACAGGATCTAAAAACGTTACTGATACGTAAAAGATGAAAAAATTATGTTTTCAGATTTGAGTAGGTGGAAGGAGGTGGTGGGGACCCTCATGTACCATCTCTCTCCTGAACGTAGTTCACCTGTGTCACCTGCGGCACCCTGACGTTTTATTAATGTTTTACTATCGTGTTTACTGCAATGCAAATGTATTTGTCATGTATTGTGCATAGGCTTAGGGATAGTATAGAGGTTAGCATAGGATAATAGTGGGTTAGATTAGTGGGGCACATTAGAGCTAGAGCATAGAATAGATATGAGTAGTAAGGTATAGGCAGCATTGGGGTTAAGTAAATGGGAGGGGCACAGAGCAGAAAGATATAGGAAAGGCACTTCCTGTTTAGGTTCAGTCGCCCAGGCAGTCTGCCCAAGGGCAGGACGTGTGCAGCAAGACAGTGAGAGGCCGTGGGGATAAAGCTGCGGATGGCACTAAGGGGCCCCAGGCTGGAGAACAGTGTAAACGGGCACCAGCTCAACA
This sequence comes from Oophaga sylvatica, assembly GCA_033576555.1. NCBI lineage: Eukaryota > Metazoa > Chordata > Amphibia > Anura > Dendrobatidae > Oophaga > Oophaga sylvatica. Next base: position 465,700,157 of record JARQOD010000005.1, read on the forward strand.
GTATCATCCCCAGTAAGGATTCAGGGACTGAGACCAGGACCGGAGCAGCTGAGATGGTGTTCCTGGTGCCTTTCCCTAATGGAACTGGATGAGGTGCGGACAGGGAGCTGGTGACATGTAACGTACAGATGGGACACGGATTGTCCAAAGAAGCTGCCTGGATGGCAGGTATAAGAAAGACATGGGCTGGACATGGATTGTCCAAGGAGATGGCAGGGATTGCCAGGAACAGAGAAAGAGTGATTATAGAGAAAATAGAGCCTGCCCGGAAGGCAAGGAAAGTACTCAAAACATTGCCCTGTGTGAACTGTGCTGCTGATGTGATGGATGCCTTGCTGTTTAGTAAAGTTCAACTGTTGGAAAAGAACAGTGACTTTGTGGTGCTTCATGCAACCTTGGAGCTGGAGGCTGGAGTGACAGAGACTGAGGGAATTCCAGCAACTGAAGTGAGTACTCTGCTCACTTCACACATTACACACAACAGCACAAAGGACTTATTGTTTTCTCTGTGAGGTGTCAGGATGTGGGAACAGTAAAGCCAGTTGCCACGACTACCACCCTGACCGCCTTACATAGGAGCGCCATGCACAGAAATACATACACTTATACGCCTTGGTTGCTGTAAGTGAGGTTATAATTGGTCGTCTGAGGAATGTTTTGCCGCATTGAATGCACTTGGCACAACACCTATATATATGACCCATGTAGAGCACAAGATAATCTAACAAAACACCAAAAAATAAAAAACTCTACAAAAAAATTGTATGAAAAAAGGCAACTTTATTGAACATCATAGAAAACAATGTAAAATTGGTAAAATCGGGAGAAACCGACACAAAATACAGACAAATAGGTGGAACACCCAGGGCAAGGAAACAAACAGTGATCCAGAAATACACTGTGTAAAGGTATATATCAGAGTACAAATGAATGAATAAACACCCCAGATAGTATTAACTCCACACAGCTATGTACCAATGTATATAACGTTAGTAACCATGTCTCATACAAAGGTAACCAATACTACACAATTGTAGTTAGCACAAAGTGCTGGGAGGTAAGGCCCCTTACAAAGACACATAGATCACATGGAGAAAAAATACCATCACAGTAAAAAGTTAGTATATCGTAACAACACACTGCATGTTAAAAATACAAGTGACACATAGTTACCTTGCAGGGTGTGGTGGACGCCTGGGCTGCAAGGTAACTTTGTGTCACTTGTATTTTTAACATGCAGTGTGTTGTTACGATATACTAACTTTTTACTGTGATGGTATTTTTTCTCCATGTGATCTATGTGTCTTTGTAAGGGGCCTTACCTCCCAGCACTTTGTGCTAACTACAATTGTGTAGTATTGGTTACCTTTGTATGAGACATGGTTACTAACGTTATATACATTGGTACATAGCTGTGTGGAGTTAATACTATCTGGGGTGTTTATTCATTCATTTGTACTCTGATATATACCTTTATTTCTGGATCACTGTTTATTTGTTTCCTTGCCCTGGGTGTTCCACCTATTTCTCTGTATTTTGTGTCGGTTTCTCCCGATTTTACCAATTTTACATTGTTTTCTATTGAATGCACTTGGATACACAGATCATCAAGATTCACCAACAAATGATCTGCTCAATGTAAGACAAGTCTAGAGATGCTGCGAGCCATGTTAGCATGTTTAAGCCACATGCAGCCTAAATACTTTGAAGAAATGTCTGTTTCACAGATTCCACAACTGAGCCATTCACTGCTGCAAGTGAAATTGGACATACCGAGTTCAGGATCACCATCAGTGCATTACTGCAAATGATGAAGTAAGGTGGGACTGCAAATGAAGATGTGAGGGGGGAGTGAGACTGCAAATCATGAAGTGAGTTTTTGAGGGGGACTGCAAATGCTGAAGTGAGTGGGAACAGGGGACTATGATGAGCTGGGGAGAGGGACTGCAAATAATGAAATGAGGGGGAGAGTGGGGAACTGCAAATGATGAAGTGAGGGGGAGGGACACTGCAAATGATGAAGTGAAGTGGACTGCAAATGATGAAGTGGAGGAGAAGGGCGACTGAAAACGATGAAATGAGGGGGAGTGGACTGCAAATGATGAAGTGAGGGGGGGACTGCAAATAATGAAGTGAAGGGGGGGACAGGGCAACCATCACCGTAATGGAGGGGTCGATAGAGCATGATTAGCACATGATCATCAATCCTATTGAATAAGGGACATGGATATCAGGGTCTTTTGCTACATAAGACAGCTAGACAAAGAAAGCAAACTCTTTTGAAACCCCCGTAGACTGGAAATATCAGCTTGACCAAGCGTTCCTGCAAATTATGAATTGAGGGTGGGGACTGCAAATGATGAGTTGAGGGTGAGGGATGAGAGACAGCAAATGATGAATTGAGGGTGAGGAACGGGAGACTGCTAGCGATGAACTGATGGTTGGGGACGGTGACAGCAATTGTAGCTGGGTGGAGAGAGCAAATGATGAATTGAGGGTGGGGAGCTGGAACAGCAATTTAATTGAAGGTTGGGGTGGGAGAGCAAATGATGAATTGAAGGTGGGGGTGGGAGAGCAAATAATGACCTGGGGGTGAGGAAATAATGAATTTTGAAGGTGGGGAGTAAATGATGATGTATTGAGACTGGGGGATGTGGCAGTAAATAATGAATTGAGGGTGGAGGACAATAAATGATGATGAATTGGGGTGGAGCAGCAAATAATGATATTTTGAGGGTGGTTAGGAGTAAATGATGTAGTGACTGTAGGGGAGAGCAGTTGATAAAGAATTGAGGGTGTGGGTGGGAGAGAGAAAAGATATGACAATGAATTGGGGCAGCGGGGGCATGTAAATATAATGAATTGGGGGAGCGGGAGGTACATATTGGGGGCGCTGAGGATGCAGTGACTGGTATTGAATTGGGAGAAAGAGTACTGGTGCTAATTCCTTTATATGTTTATTAGGTGGGGAAAGTGGCTATTTATAGTTGGTGGGGGCACAGTGGTGGATTACAATTTATATTTGTAATGATGGGTTGCATAATAACTAATTTTGTATTAATGGTGGGTTAATGTCTATATTCAGCTGTGTAGCGTAGAAGAAAGGGAAAAAGTGGATAATGTGCTCTGGAAGCAGTGCTCTAGATAACTATGTGTTATTTTATGCAGAGACAAGTCCTGGCTGGAAGAAGTAATTGGCTGGTAATGGCTGGCTGGTAATCACTGTATTATCTGTACACTATATACAGAACTCCTATGCATAATGCCACCGCTGATCACTGTACACTGTCACGATATACATAGCTCCAGTGTATAATGTCACTGGTGATCAGTTTATTACACACGTGGCCAGAATTGTTGGTACCCCTTGTTTAATGACAGAAAACCCCACAATGGTCACAGAAAAAACTTGAATCTGACAAAAGTAATAATAAATCAAAAATCTATGAAAATGAACAACTAAAAGTCAGACATTGCTTTTCAACCATGCTTCCACAGAATGTAAAAAAAAATATAACTCATGAAATAGGCCTGGACAGAAATGATGGTACCCCTGAAAATAATGTGACAAAAGGGACATGTTAAATCAAGGTGTGTCTACTAATTAGCATCACAGGTGTCTACAATCTTGGAATCAGTGAGTGGGGCTGTATAGAGGGCTACAGATACTCACTGTGCTGTTTGGTGACATGGTGTGTATCACACTCAACATGGACCAGAGGAAGCCAAGGTAAGAGATGTCTCAGGAGATTAGAAAGAAAATCATAGACAAACATGTTAAAGGTAAAAGCTATAAGACCATCCGTCATTGTATGAGCCAAAGTGGACTTCATGGGAGATGACCAAGGAGGACACTATTGTTGAAAAAAAACATAAAAAAGCCAGACTGGAATTTGCCAAACTACATGTTGACAAGGCACAAAGCTTTTGGGAGAATTTCCTATGGACAGGTGAGACAAAAATGAAACTTTTTGGCAAGGCACATCAGCTCCATGTTCACAGACGGAAAAATGAAGCATATCAAGAAAAGAACACTGTCCCTACTGTGAAACATGGAGGAGGCTCTGTTATGTTCTGGGGCTCCTTTACTGCATCTAATAGACAAAAAAACCTGACTGGCACATCCAGACTAATGTGAACTAGGTGCAAACCAAGGGAAGCTACCCCCATGTAAAACATAAAAAAAAGGCTGCACTCAAGCATACTAAAGCATGGCAATATGGAATACATGAAATTTAGAATAGCAATATGGCTTTGGAATATAAGGAAAAATTTGAGACGCTTAGTATAAACATTTGGCCAAACATTTTAAAGCCCACCAACCATCGTCAAGGTGGTCTCAATACTTAGTATTGATAAAACAATCCAAAGATTACAGACACACAATGAAAAGTCTGGTGAGTGAGAAATCCTAATTTAATTGTGGGTACTCTGAGAATACCAAGAGCCGATATTATTAAGTGACACAGGAAGATGATATTTTAAATATAGAGAAAAATTTCCGTAAAGCTAGTCCCATGGTCACCATAGGAGTGCCTTAAAACACATCAAAGAGTAAAGAATACATCCCACAAATATGCAAATAATATGATATATCACATTACTGAGTACATAAGATATAGATAGAAATCATTATTTAAAGGGAATCTGTCACCTCATTTTTGGGATATAAGCTGCGGCACCACCATTAGGGGTTTATCTACAGCATTCTGTAATACTGTAGATAAGCCCCTGATGTAACCTGAAAGATAAGAAAACAAGTTAGATTATACTCACCCGGGTGGTGGTCCGGTCCGATGGGTGTTGCAGGTCCGGGTCCAGCGCCTCCTATCTTCATGCGATGACGTCCTCTTCCTTGCTTCTGTAGCGGCTCCTGAGCAGGCGTAATTCTCTGCCCTGTTGAGTGTAGAGCAAAGTACTGCAATGCACAGGCGCCAGGGAAGGTCAGAGAGGCCTGGCGCCTGCGCACTGCAGTACTTTACTCTGCCCTCAACAGGGCAGATCAGTGTGCCGGAGCCGCGACAGAAGCAAGGAAGATGACGTCATGGCATGAAGGTGGGAGGTGCTGGACCCGGACCTGCAACACCCATCGGACCGGACCACCCCCGGGTGAGTATAATCTAATTTGTTTTTCTTATTTTTCAGGTTACATCGGGGGCTTATCTACAGCATTCCAGAATGCTGGTGGCCGCAGCTTATATCCCAAAAATGAGGTGACAGATTCTCTTTAAAAGGGTATAAATATCCCAATATAAAGAGTAGCAAAGTACATCAGATATTTAGTATAAATATAGAAAGGGGTACTCACCCATCTGGCACTCGACTCACGTTTCACGATTTCTTCATTAGTGGTCTCTGTATTTGGTCCTTCCATGTGGCATTATTCGGTTACTATGTGATGGTAATATGTGGTCTGGTCATGGTGTGGTGGTATTTGTCTTTTGTATGTGGTATTATTTGGTCACTATGTGGTGGCAATATGTGGTCTGGTCATGGTGTGGCTGTATTTGTCCCTTGACTGTGGTATAATTCAGTCACTATGTAGTGGTAATATGTGATCTGGTCATGGTGTGACGGCATTTATCCCTTGTATTTGTATTAATGGTCATTTTAAAAAATGCTTGTGACTCATTCCCTTAAAGAAAAACAAATAAAACTATAACTAAAAATAGTATCGTATATTTAACCCCTTACTGACCGAGCCAATTTTTACCTTAATGAACAAGCCAATTTTTACAATTCTGACCACTGTCACTTTATCAGGTTACAGCTCTGGATCGCTTCAACGGATTCCACCTATTCTGAGAATGAAATTTCTTCGTTATGACTTGCGTTTATTTATGAAAAAAATGGAAATTTGGAAAAATTTACCAATTTTCAAACTTTTCATTTTTATGCCCTTAGTTCAGAGAGTTGTGTCACACAAAATAGTTAATAACATTTTACACATATCAACTTTACATTTGCACAATTTTGGAAACAATAATGTTTTTTTTGTTAGGACGTTATAAGGGTTAAAAGTTAACCAGCGATTTTTCTTTTTTCCAACAAAATTTACAAAACCATTTTTTAGGGACCACCTCACATTTGAAGTGAGTTTGGGGGGTCAATATGACAGAAAATACTCAAAAATGACACCATTCTAAAAACTGCTCCCCTCAACATGCTCAAAACCACATTCAAGAAGTTTATTAACCCTTCAGGTGCTTCACGAGAACTAAAGCAATGTGGAAGGAAGAAATGAACATTTTACTTTTTTCACCACAAATTTACTTTTATTACTAGACCCAAACTTTTTTATTTTCACAAGGGTAACGGGAGAAAATGGACCACAAAATTTGTTGTGCAATTTCTCCAGAGTACGCCGATACCCTGTATTTTGGGGAAAGTCGCTGGTTGGGCACATGATTGGGCTCAAAAGGGAGGGAACACCCTTTGACTTTTTGAACGCAAATTGTCTGGAATCAATGGCGGGGGCCATGTTGCATATGGAGACCCACTGATGTACCTAAACAGTGGGAATTGCCCAATTCTAACTCCAACCTATCACAGCCCTACCCCTAATCCTAATCCCAACCCTAAACCTAATCCCAACCCTAACCATAACCATAACCCTAACCACAACCCTATCCCAACCCCAACACCACCCTAACCCCAACACCACAACCGTAACCCCAACCATAACCCCAGTAAAACCATAGCCCAACACAGCCATAACCCCAACACAACCCTAACCCCAGCACAACCCTAACGCTAGCCCCAACCCTAACCTTAGCCCATCCCTAACCCTAGCCCAAACCCTAACCCTTTCCCCAACCCTAACCTTAACTGCAAAATAATTAAAAAAAATACTTTTTTAAATGTTACTACTTTTACCTAGCTAAGGGGGTGACAAAGGTGGGCTTGATTTACAATTTTTTATTTGATCACTGTGATAGAGTCTATCACAGTGATCAAAATGAACCAATAGGAAAAATCTCCTATTGTTGCCGGGTACTGGCTGGCAGATCTCGGTGGGTGCACGCCATTTTCGTCAAAGAAGGAGATGTGGAGGGCCGAGGGACAGAGCCGGAGGGTCCAGGGATGGCGGAGGTATTGGGTGGGGCTCGGGGGACCACATTTCTCTATCCTTTTGGTATGCTAGATTATATCAGAGGAGAGAGAAATGAATGGGAATTCGGCCTTTTCTTTTGCGATCGGAGTTATTCAGTGAATAACGGTGATCACAAGTCTTGGGACGGTAAAAACTGACCCGAATCATGTTCTCCGGGGTCTCAGCTACCCCCCCGGTAGCCGAAACCCCGGAGATTTTCCGACGTTGGGGGCTACTATACCCTTATTTCTCAACACCGTTAAAATCCGGTGGCGGATTTCCGGCGCGATTGCTGGAAGCGCTTGTTAAACGTCGCTGTCAGCGTTTGACAGTGGCATTTCACAAGTTAATAGCCTTGGTGGATCGCAATTCCACCCGTGGCTGTTCTGGGCGCATGTCAGCTATTCAAAACAGCTGACATGTCCCAGGAAAGATGTGAGCTCATCGCCAGAACCCACATCAAAGGGAGGGTGTCCGACATCGGCGTACTATTATGCCCAATGTTGGAAAGGGCTTAAACAAATCGCTTTTTCAGGGCTAATTCAAATAGGTTCTATTCTGTTATAATAATACCTCTCTTATCTGCGCTTCGTCTACGTTGAGGTGTGTGGCAGTAGGGAATGCATATGAAAGGCATCTACTCAGGGATTATTGTCTTATAAATTCTAAGCCTCGCTGTTGTTTCTTTCCATGAACTCATTGACAAACTCATGTTTTTATGGTGATCTGTATTTAGAGGTTCATCAAAGCTGGCAGTGTTTCTTGCGTTCCTTCAGAGTTTGTTGCTGCCACGTACAAGATTAAATCTTTTCAAGGCCACTTCAATTACCTTCTATATTCTACATTAATGTCTCTCTTATTCGCAATTCTTATAAAATTATTCTTATATAAGGTGTTGGAGTAGGTATAGCGTAGTTAGGGATTATTGACTTAAAAATTCTATGCCTTGCTGTTGGTTTTTTTCATGTACTCATTGACCGATTCGTGTTTTTCACAGTGTTCTATAGTCAGAAATTCATCAATGCAGGTAAAATTAACTGATTTAATGTGTCCATTCACAGATTCTCTCTAGCATCTGTATGTAAGAGGTAGTGGTTGGACACTTTACATTGCTGGAGCTGGAATTACCACTTCTGAACTATCGAGTGCTTTGTTTTCATCTATTTCTAGGTGATTCTTAAAGTATGTTTGGTGTCATTGCTGCTGGAAGACCCATGAACTAGGATGCAAACCCAGCTCTCAGACCCTGGGCACTCCATTGTAACCCCAAATCCTTTGGGAATCTTCACATTTCATGATGCCTTGCACACAGTCAAAACAACCCTAAATTTCTTTGAACCTCCACCATATTTGACTGTAACTATTGTGTTCTTTTATTTGTATGCCTCATTACATTTACAGTAAACAGTAGAATGATGTGTTTTACCAAAAAACTCTATCTTGGTCTCATCTGTCCACAAGATTCCGGCTGGCCCTCTAAAAATAGTGGGGGCCGCCTGCTTTCCCTCTATAAATTGTGATTGCTTCCTGCTGGACCTCCAAGTTTCAAACTTTACAGTTTTAATACAAAAAAGAAAATTTGGCCGCCTCAGTATGTGTCTGATCATGTCTCACACATCACATGGACAGATAATGTATTAAAATGCTAAAATTAAATTTCCTGTAGAATGTTTTTTTTTTCACTATTGAAAGCAATGCAAACACGCAACAAAAACAATATGTGTGAACATAGCCCTAGGTGTGGAGGAGCATTTTTTTTTCTCTTCTTTATTTTGGCTTATATATGAGTCATTATCCTGACAATAATGTTTCTTAACATTTTTTCCAGTCAAATCCATTTTAACTGTGGTTTTGTATGTTTTCTTGTCAGTCTGTAAAAGTGGTGTAATATTCTGACAACATTGTTCCCAGCAGCGACCTGGGATTCAGAGATGCTTCCAGGGTCTTCCTCATGCTGTTCCCATGCCATTTCAGTGCTGTTTCCATCGCTTTCAGCAACTTTTAGACCTCCAGGTCTCCAAGGGAGGGGGGGGCGCCAAAAAAATGCTTGAGTTTCCCATTGACTTCCACTATACTTGTTACTCAGGTTGAGCACTCGTCTATGTTCCTGGTATCAGTATGTGAAAGACTGGCTTTATGCATTTACAATAGCAGCTCTGTCTGTTACTGGAGCGTGTTATGATAGTTAATAGCAGGGTTTCCAACTTTTGCACTGAAGTCACTTATTTCAGGGAAAGTAACAATTTTCTTCTATAGCTTTGTTTTAATGGCTGCAAAGCTCTGTTGTATCGCAGATATGAAATGGAACTTGTACTCCATCACTCTCTAAACCAAAAGAGACATGTACAAAGAGGAAAATAAAGGAGAGAATGTGATAATGGGACCACAGTGTTTTCCTTGTTACTGTGATATGTCTTTAGAGGTCATCAGTGAAGATTCTCTATGGAACAAATGAATACAAATGTTACAGGTCACTTTAGTCCTTTTACTGGAATAGATTTACAGAATTGACTCAATCCTGTTTTCAGTAAACTTTTTAATTGAATGATATTGACAATGCCATAGTAGTGTAGTAAGCTGTAGAAGATCTCTGTAGCTGAAAAACAAGTTGTTGAATGCAACTTGTTATTAAGGCATTTAATTCTAGAATATAATTTTATGGGATAAAAATATATGTTTGAACATTGCTGCTAATCAACACAGTGAAAGTATCATATTTGTTAATGACCTTGGTATTGCTCAACTCAGTATATAACCAAGCTATAGTATGGCTGTGCATGTGTACAACGATGTCCATATTGATTAGGCGGATCGTTGGGGTAGCTGAATGTTACACTAAGTATTTAGTAATTTTCTCATGCAAATTATTTCGAGGAATCTGTCAGGTTTTACTACTTAAACCTAAAGGCCGAGACCCTGATTCAAGTGATGTGCCACTTATTGGGCTGCTTGTTGCAGTTTCAAAAAAGTTAGTGTTTTATCAGCAGGAGATTATCATTAGAGGACTAGTTGTCTTGTGTCATGTAGTCCTCCTTTTCAGTGTAACTCCGGCTCCACCACTGATTGGCAACTTTCTGATAATGTACAGTGTGCACAGAAAGCTGCCAATCAGTGGTGGGGTTATACAGAGCTCAGCATTCAGAGAACTGCTACATCTACAGCAGATAAGACAGTGATTTTATCAAAATGACAATAAGCAGCGAAGTAAGTGACACCGCTGGAATCAGGGTCTCTAGCCCTGCATCATGTGGCTCTCAGATTACATAGCAAACACCTGGAGACGGATTCCAGATTCAGAGTGGCAGAAACAATAGCGCATAACATTTATGGTACGCTATAGAATATGATTAATAAATTGTAAATATAACCTCTATAATTCTATAATACATTAATTGGTGATTTTATATATTAGCAGTGTATTATATTATTTATGTAAATATATACACATATATGTATATGTAATATATAATACACTGCTAATATATAAAACTACTAATTATTATATTATAGAATAAAAGGTTATATTTACAATTGCATACAGTTCCATATATGTTATCTACAGTCATGGCCAAAAGTTTTGAGAATGACACAAATATTATATTTTCACATGATCTGCTGCCCTCTGGTTTTTATGTGGTGTTTGACAGATGTTTTTACCACAGACAGAAATATAATAATTGCAAACATATGAGTAACAAAAGCTTATATTGACAGTTAGAATGAGTTAATGCAGCAAGTCAATATTTGCAGTGTTGACCCTTCTTCTTCAGGACCTCTGCAATTCTCCCTGGCATGCTCTCAATCAACTTCTGGACCAAATCCTGACTGATAGCAGTCCATTCTTGCACAATCAATGCTTTCATTTTGTCAGAATTGTTAGGTTTTTGTTTGTCCACCCGTCTCTTGATGATTGACCACAAGTTCTCAATGGGATTAAGATCTGGGGAGTTTCCAGGCCATGGACCCAAAATCTCTATGTTTTGTACCCTGAGCCATTTAGTTATCACCTTTGCTTTATGGCAAGGTGCTCCATCATGCTGGAAAAGGCATTGTTGATCGCCAAACTGCTCTTGGAGGGTTGGGAGAAGTTGCTCTTGGAGGACATTCTGGTACCATTCTTTATTCATGGCGTGTGTTTTTAGGCAAGACTGTGAGAGAGCCGATTCCCTTGGCTGAGAAGCCACCCCACACATGAATGGTTTCAGGATGCTTAACAGTTGGCATGAGACAAGACTGGTGGTAGCGCTCACCCTGTCTTCTCCGAATGAGGCGTTTTCCTGATGTCCCAAACAATCGAAAAGGGGATTCATCAGAGAAAATAACTTTACCCCAGTCCTCAGCAGTCCACTGCCTGTACCTTTTGCAGAATATCAGTCTGTCCATGATGTTTTTTCTGGAGAGAAGTGGCTTCTTTGCTGCCCTCCTTGAGACCAGGCCTTGCTCCAAGAGTCTCCGCCTCACAGTGCGTGCAGATGCACTCACACCTGCCTGCTGCCATTCCTGAGCAAGCTCTGCACTGCTGGTAGCCCGATCCTGCAGCTGAAACACTTTTAAGAGACGGTCCTGGCGCTTGCTGGTCTTTCTTGGGCGCCCTGGAGCCTTTTTGGCAACAATGGAACCTCTCTCCTTGAAGTTCTTGATGATGCGATAGATTGTTGACTGAGGTGCAATCTTTCTAGCTGCGATACTCTATATTTTTTAATTTATTTTATTTTAGGATATTTGTTTCTTGTTTTTTGTTTTCTCTGTATAATGGTCATGTGTTTAATATGCATTTACATTTTGCATACACATCAACTTACTTTTTCAGTTCAGACCTAGTTTTTCATTTAGTTCTTAGTGCATTTTGTGCATGTAAGGGTGTGACCGCCCTGCTTCTGAGCTGAAAAATCCATCCTGTCTGGCCTATGCTTTTACTGGTGGGTTCAGTCTCTCTGTCCTTGTTCACATTTGTCACTTGACAGGTGGAAAGGTTTTTAATACAAGAGTTAGGACTGTCCCACAAAGGGTTGCCTTGACGTGGCGGGATGGCTTGTACATTCTTTTGATCAAAATTATGTTTACCAAATACCCTTATTATTATTATTACAACCTCATGCATGTTTTGCAATATATTTTTTATTTTATTTTATTTTAGGATATTTGTTTCTTGTTTTTTGTTTTCTCTGTATAATGGTCATGTGTTTAATATGCATTTACATTTTGCATACACATCAACTTACTTTTTCAGTTCAGACCTAGTTTTTCAAATAACACTGATGCAGTAATGTCATTCAGTGCCCTAAAAACTGCAATTCAGTATACGAATGGATCAGCAATAAGATCCCTGTGGCCCAGGGTAATGTAGTTTTACACACAGTATAACACTCTTAGGCCGGCGTCACACTCACCGTAGAAAAATACGCATGATCAGAGCTGCCCCATAGAGAAATATGGGTCCGAGTGTAATGCGTGGTTTTTACGCCTCTCACTCGTCCGTATTCCTCCTTAGGCCGGCGTCACACTAGCGAGTTTGATGCGAGTTAGTCGCACGACTAACTAGCAGCAACACCCGGCACGGCCGCCCGCTCTCGGACCAGAGTGCGCGGCTGCATGTATTTCTATGCCGCCGCCCACTCTGGTCCGAGAGCGGGCGGCCGTGCCGGGTGTTGCTGCTAGTTAGTCGTGCGACTAACTCGCATCAAACTCGCTAGTGTGAAGCCGGCCTTAGTGTGATGCCGGCCTTAATGGCCCGCTCACACGAGCAAATAAATTGGACGAGTGCAATCCGATAAAAAAAATTGGATTGCTCTCAGCCAATGTGTTATTCTATGGGGCACTGCACATCTGCGATTATTTTCTCATGCCAAAAACAATCGCAGCTTGCTGTATATGACTGTGAGAATTGGATCGCACGCACCCATGCAAGTCTATGGGTATGTCCTCACTAGGATGTCACCAGACTGCAGTGCAATTCATGCCGACAAAGGAGAAGATGGAGAAATTAGTTTCTCCATCTCCTCCGTGTTTTTGCTCCGATTCTCTCATGCACAGAGCACTGAGACTCAGCTCAGGCTCGCAGCAGATCTGGAGCCAAGTGTCATTAGCATATCACATCCGATGCTCTCGCATCAGATGTGATCCAGCCTTAAAGGGGTTGTCCCATTCAAACTGATAAGTCTGCAGTCCCTCTGTATGACTGCAAACTTATAAATCCCCCCAGCGCATGCATTGTGCACTGCAGGGATTTGCCGGTTTCTGAATCAGGACCAGAGGGTACGTATGTGTTATGCATAATCCAGACAAGAGCCTGCCCAGTGGCCGCGCGGCCTAGCTCCATAGACTTGTAGGGAGCGAGGCCGTGTCCTCAAGTCAGTCTCGCCCCCTGGTCAGGAGTATGAATATGGCATACATACTCTCCACTCCCGGGTCAGAAACCGGCGAATCCCGATAGCATATGCGCTGTGGGGATTCATAAGTCTGCAGTCACTTACTTTGGTGGTACAAACCGATTATCAGCTGTTTATGGGGGGCTTTGGACTATCAGAGAAGTCAGAGAACAGAAGGATGGAGCAGTTTGACTTGAAAAGGGGTTGTCCAGTACTTTATATTGATGGTCCGTACTTAGCATAGATCATCAATATAAGATTGTTTGTGTTGCAACACACGGCACCCACACGGATCACCTGGTCTCGGTGCTGGCTGTAAACGATAAGTTGCAGAGCGGAAGAGTTTAGCTCCATCAGCAGTAAAGTGGTTTGGCCATGGACTGCACATCCTGCCATATTTGAATAATAGGGATGAAGCTGTGGTACCCTGCTACGGCCACTACAGCTGATGGAGCTGTACTGTTCTGCTCCACAGCTGATCACTTTCAGCCGCCACCATAACTGAGAACCCACACTAATGTGATATTGGTATAAATAATCTGTCACTAAAGATGTCTGGGAGCAGCGTACTTCTGTCTCCTATACGAAAACACTTGAATATTTGTCCAATTGTGTGGTGGAGTTGTCTCATGTGTCTGCTGACAGCTATTAGTAAAAGAAAACTGACTGGCACATCCAAACTAGTGTGAATAGGTGCATACCAGGAGCAGCTACCTCCATATACAATATACAAAAAACAAAAAAGGTTTGGCTGACACAGGTGTCCACATTCACTCAGGAATTCAGATATCAGCCTAATAGAGGTATGTTCACATAGACAGGGACCCATAAGTTTTGAGACCACCTTGACGATGGTTTATGGGCAGATATTATTTGGCCAAATTTTGTGCAAAGCGTCTCATTCACTTTTTCCTAATATTCAAAAGCCATATTGCTATTCATGTTTCATATTTCACATTGACATGCTTTGGCACGACAGAGTGCAACCTTTTTTTGTATATTGTATATGGAGGTAGCTGCTCCTGGTATGCACCTATTCATACTAGTTTGGATGTGCCAGTCAGTTTTCTCTTACTTCTATGTTAGCTTACTAACCGAGCACTCCGCCCATCACCATGTGGTGATTTTAATTACAGCAGGTCCCTACTTACCCATAAAGACAGGCTTTACTGACAGAGGTGTTCACATTCACCCAGGAATTCAGATATCAGCCTAATGGAGGACCCATAAGTTTTGAGACCACCTTGACGATGGTTTATGGGCAGACATTTTTTGGCCAAATTTTGTGCAAAGCGTCTCATTCATTTTTTCCTAATATTCAAAAGCCATATTGCTATTCATGTTTCATATTTCACTTTGACATGCTTTGGCACGATAGAGTGCAACCTTTTTTTTTGTATATCTGCTGACAGCTATGTCATGTGAATGGGCACTTGTAGGTTGCTCTTGCATAGTCATTGGGGGTCACCTAGGAAACAAGAGATTTGGCAATAACAGTTTACCATCCCAAATAGCCAGCTTTGCATACTGTAGGTAGTTAATGTATATACCCCATAAATAGTTTGAAAATCGCTAGATAACTCATTAAACTCATGATATGAAAAAAAAATTGTAAAACATTTGTAAAAATACAGTGCATTGAAAATATATCCATACCCCATAAACACACATTTTTTTACTTTACACCCTCAAATTTAAATGTATTTTATACATTTATTATATTTTATATAGTATATCATCACAAACAACAAGTTTTCTAATTATTTTAAAAATCAAAATCTGAAAATTGTGATGTGCATTTGTATTGAGCCCCTCTGAGTCAATACTTTGTAGGACTAACTTTTGCTGCAATTTCTGCTGCATGTCTTTTGTGTTTGTCTCTACCAGCTTTGCACATCTAGATGTTTAAATTTTTGCCCACTCAGTGAGATTGGATGGAGGCATCTGTGAACGACAATTTTCAAGTCTTGCTGAGGATTCTCAATGGGATTTAGGTCTGGACTGTGACTGGGCCATTCACATACATAAATATGCTTTGATCTAAACTATTCCATGGTAGCTCTGGCAGTATATTTAGGGTTGTGGTCCTGCTGGAAGATGAACCAATACCCAGTCTCAATTGTTTTGCAGAATTCAAACAGATTTTCTTCTAAGATTGCCCTGTATTTAGCTCTATCCATCTGAAGAAAAGCATCTGCACAGCATGATGCTGCCACTCACACATTTGAGGTCGGGATGGTAGTTTCAGGGTGATCCACAGTGTTAGTTTTCAGCCACACATAGTGTTTTGCATTTAGCTCAAAAAGTTGCTCTTTGGTCTCATTTGTCCAGAACCCCTTTTTTAGACATACTAGCTGTATCCCCTTCATGACTTTTTGCAAAGTTCCAACAGGACTTCTTATGGCTTGCTTTTAAAAAAGTATTTCTTCTTGTCACTCTTTCATAAAGGCCAAATTTATGGAGTATACAACTAATAGTTGTCCTGTGGACAGATTCTCCCACCTGAGCTGTGGATCTCTGCAGCTCCTCCATAGTAACCATGGGCCTCTTGGCTGCTTCTCTCTTGTGCTGTTTTTGCAAGAGATGTAAGTTTAGGTGGACAGCCATGTCTTGGTAGGTTTGCAGTTGTAACATCCTTCTTCCATTGTTGGGTAATGGATTGAACATTGCTCCTTGAGATATTCAAAGTTTGGCTTTTCTAGAATCCTGGTTTACTGTTCTCCACAACTTTATCCTTGACATGCCTGGCGTGTTCCTTAGTTTTCATGATGCTACTTGATCCCTAATGTTCTCAAACATCTGAGACCTTCACAGAACTGCTGTAGTTATACTGAGAATAAATACACTCAGGTGGACACATTTGACTAATTATATGACTTCTGGAGGCACTTGGTCACTCAGGATTTTATTTTGGAGTATCAGACTACAGGGGACTGAATGCAAATGCACATAACAATTTTCAGTTATATTTTTAGCATACAAAATGTGGAAATGTTCACAGAGTATGAAAACTTTTTCAAGGCAATGCACATGTAACAAAAAACCTGATTTAACCAACAGGTCATTTTCTAATTATAGCTTTTCTTTTTTATATAGACAAATATTAATCTGTCATAGCTTTTACTGAGATACATACTCCCATTATAGTAGGAAATTCGAATTAAGTCAGAAGCCTGTGTTCAAAGAATCGGACAACACAGGCTGTCACAAATTCCCTTGTTTATTTTCAGTTATCTTGTGATTGTAAGAATATATCAGATAATAGATATGTATGAGGTTTTCCTATTGTTGCTGTACGTTCAGCTAAATCTCAATTAGGACTTGTAAATTTATAAAAGAAAATGACGCAAATAGAAACTCTTGGAAACTATCTGACTTCTAACAATACATTAGATTTTAAGTTAACTTCAGAATCAGTCACTGAACAGCCAAAAATAGGACTTAAAAATTCTCCAAAAATTCAAAAAACCAGCAGAATAAAGGCAGCGATGTTTATGTGCCCAGGCCTCCAAACAAATGCACTAACAGGATGCAGTGGGCCCACTTAACACAGGTGCAAGAATGCCGATGAGGCAACCACTCACAGCCTGCCAATCCATGGAGTGGGTGGTTGCTTGGCATATTAATGCACAAAATTAATTACTGCATTTGTTTGGAGGCCTGGGCAGGTAAATATCTCTGCCTTTTTTCTGCTGTTTTTTAAAAATTTTTGAGGATTTTTAAGTCCTCTTTTTTTGCTGTTCAGTGATAGTATCAGAGATAGGACTCTTGACGTGGGTTGCGAGCTTGCATATGTTGGCCATAATATGAACTAATACCTCACATATTTTTGTATGTGTTTTTTTGCACTTTATTTTTCAGGGTGCAGCTGGGCCCATTTGGCTCTGTAAACTGTGGTGTCTGTTCACACAGAATGCATTTTGGATAGCATTTGGCAGCCCGCCTGATCTAATAGTATGGGCATCACCAATAGGCTGTAAGCTAGATGCTCTGCATAACCTGTATGTGAACAGCACCGTATACAGACCTTTTTTGTGCGTTAGGCTATGTGCGCACGTTGCGGATTGTTAGCGTTTAACGCTTACGCAACGCAACTGATTGTATTCTATGGGATTCCGCAATGATGTGCACATTCTGCGTGTTTTTCCGCGGCGGAATAGCATCGTGGAAGAATCCGCAGCATGTTCATTCTTTTTGCGGAATCGCGGCGATTCCGCCGCCATAGGAATGCATTGAATCGCTTACTTTCCGCATGTGGCTATGCTCACCATGCGCAAAGTAAGCGGTTCATGTGCGGATGGTACCCAGGGTCTGGAGGAGAGGAGACTTTCCTCCAGGCCCTGGGTACCATTCCCTGTTAAAATAATAATAAAATAAAAAATAATGATATTCTCACCTTCCAGCGGCCCCCGCAGCTTTCTCGCCTCTCAGCGACGCTCCCGGCCAATCCCGTTCCAGGCATCCTTAGCGACAATGACCCCAGATGACGTAGCATCATGCGAGACCACTACATCATCTGGGGTCATTGTCGCTAAGGACGCCTGGGAGCTGGATTGCCTGGGAGCGCCACGAGGCCCAGGAAGGCTGCAGGGGCCGCCGAAAGGTGAGAATATCATGATTTTTTTTTTTATTATTTTTAACATTAGATCTTTTTACTATTGATGCGGCACAGGCAGCATCAATAGTAAAAAGTTGGTCACACGTGTCAAACACTTTGTGTGACTCATGTGACCAACCTGTCAATCAGTTTTCCAAGCGATGCTACAGATCGCTGGAAAACGCTAGCATTCTGTAAGCTAATTACGCTTGCAAAACTCTAGTTTCTGGCGGGAATACGCATACCAATAAAAATGCGTATTTCCCGCGGCAGGGAGGTGCGGGATTGCCGCGGCAATTTCCGCGGCAATTCCGCAACGTGTGCACATAGCCTTACTATGCCAAGAAACCAATCCCTCCATGGATTGGCAGGCTGTGAGTGGTTGCCTCATCGGCATTCTTGCACCTGTGTTAAGTGGGTCCACTGCATCCTGTTAGTGAATTTGTTTGGAGGCCTCGGCAGGTGAACATCTCTGCCTTTTTTCTGCTGCTTTTTTGAACTTTAGAAACAGCAATAAAATCAAGACCAGAAATAGCAAACTCTGAGTATAAAGTGATACATTTCAAAGGCTCACATCGGGGCTCCAGGAAATTAGTCTTTCAGCAAGACAAATGCAAATTATCGGAGCTATTTCTCTATAGGTTTTGGAAATTCAAAGGAATATGAGTGAATTTTACTAGACATGACTATTTTAATTATATGATAGCTAGTATGCTAAGTACAAAAAACATATGGCTAATGAACTGTAACAACGTAACAATGCTTATAACACTGTTCGGGAAATAAAAAAAATGTCACTTTAAAGAATGGAGTTACTTCCAAGGATTACTTAAATACAAATGCATTTGACCTATCATGAGATGTTCAGACTATTGGAATAACCTTTGATTTTTGCTATTATCTAAAGACACACCAAGTACTGTAGTGCTGGTATACTATTACTGCAACCTAATAATCATACAAATATGATTTATGTGTGCATCAAATGACAGAGAAGAATGAATATAGTGAAGTTTATTTTACACTCTATGAAGATGAGAATAACCCTTTAACATGCTGTTGTGTCTTTGGTCCTTGCTAGCAGAGGGGACCACCAATCAACCATAGGACTTCTATAGAGTTTGCTGTGTGCCTACAAGAATTTATTATTGCTTGGATTTTGTTAATTCTAATTTTTAAATCATTCTTACTTTGAAGCATTGTTTCTACACCTGCCTAAAACTTTTGCACAGTACTTTATAGATCACATTTCTTTCCTCCTGTGTGCCAACACAAGTGATGTTCTGAGACAACCCCAATTATCAGAACGTTGTCTGTGGTAGCTGCTGGGTGGAGAGTGCCTATCGGAGGAGAGGAGTCTAAAATCTGTATAAGGCTGGAGTCACACCAGCGTACCACATCCGATGCGAGAGCATCAGAGCATCAGATGCGATATGCTAATGACCCTCGGCTCCTGCTCTGCTGGAGACTAGTGTCATACTACTTTGCTCCGATCCTCTCCCACATAGAGGATCGGAGCAAAGCTGCGCAGGAGGCGGAGAAATAAAGTTCTCCATCTCCACTGCTGCTGGTGTTGGCATATATCGCACCTCATTCAGGTGATATCCGAGTGCTGTGCATTGTGTCACTCTCACCCATAGACTTATTGTATATTGGTGCGATGAGCCGAGTCTCGGAGCCAATTGCAGCTCGCATGCTGATTGGGAATGAGAAAATAATCGCAGATGTATTCTGCCCATAGAGTAACACTGGGCCGAGTGCTATGCAATGTTTTATCGCATTGCACTCGGCCGTATTGTATAGTAGTGTGACGCTGGCCTTATAGCAATAGTCTAGTCTGGGGACTTCAATTAGGGGAGTCTTGTCTGGGTTTTGTAGTTTGGTCTAGCCTGATCTGGGGATTATATTAAGAAGGATTCTGGTCTACAGTCTGTTATAGTTTAGAAGCTCTGGAATGTCTTCACTTGTTTCATGGTCTGGCATCTACATTTATTTATGCAGTATGGGATCTGTCTGGTGTGAGATCATTATTAGGGCTCATACTCACTTGAGCCGAAAACGGATGATTTTCAGCCGATAAAAAATCGGATTCAAATCGGACCAATGTTATTCAATAGGTGACATCTCATTTGCGATTTTTTTCTCAGCCGAAATCGGTGTGAGAAAAAAATCGCAACATGCTGCGATTTGATGCGATTTTGGCATGATAATCGCTAATGCAATAGATGGTGCTATAAAAAATCGCATGCAAATCGCATGACAATTGCACATAATCGGACCATCCTGAAAACTGACCGTTTTTTTTCCAGCAAGTGAGTATGAGCCCTTAGACATATAACCTGCATGCTTTGAAGCTATTACATAACATAGTATAGACAGTGTAAAAGCCATGACAGGGAAAGCAGCAGCCATTTTAGAGTGATTTAGAATAGTGAGAGGATGTCAGAGCTCACAGCTCAGTAATAGAGATAGGAAGAAGACGCCGTAAAACATTGGACAAATGCTTCAGACAATAATCTGTAGTACAATTGCAGAATTTGAAGATGAGTGCAGTAGTCTGCCAAATAATACAGAGATTCAACTGAGAGGGGAAGAGACATAGCAGAGGTGCAAGCAAGCAGCAGTGCCAGACACGTGGTGATTGATTGATCAGGTGTAGCTAGTATCTGTTTTACTTCTTTTGAGTTATAATAAGGCTATGTGCACACGTTGCGTAATGTTTGCAGAAATTTCCTGAGGAAAACCAGACTTTTTCCCAGAAAAAACACATGCGTTTTTATCGCATTTTTTGCGCGTTTTTTGTGCGTTTTTACCGCAAATTTTTCCTGAACATTCTAGGTCAATAATATACGCAGATTTACCGCAAAATTAATGAACATGATGCGTTTTTTTACGCAATGCATTTTTTTCGCGGAAGAAAACGCACCATGTGCACAAAAATTGCGGAATTCATTCTAAATAATAGGATGCTTAATTCATGCGTTTTTTAAGCATTTTTGCCGCAAAAAAAACGTGAAAAAACCGCAACGTGTGCATATAGCCTAACACTTTTTTCTTCATTCTCAATGCACTAGAAAACAGCAGCAAGCCATGGGAATAAAAATCTGAAATCAGTGTTAGTGCTCTTTCACAAAATAGTGTGTCCAGTACGTGTGAAAACTGTCACCACATGAAAAGGACACACTGATGTGTGAGAGAGGACAATGAAAAGGTGACATCAAACCCACAGATATGAACCCCACTTGCCATCCTCACAGGGCAAGTGGGATGAGCCTGGCAATGTGCCAGAATTGACGCATCTAATATATGTGCCATTTCTTGGGGTCTACGGCCTGCTATTTTTAGGCTGGGAGGCCAATATCACTGGCCCCTTAGCAGCCTGAGAATACCATCCCCAGCTGTCTGCTTTAGCAAGGCTTGTTGTCAAAAATGGGGGGAACCTCACACTGTTCTCCATGTCAGATATACCCAGTGGTTTCCCATTCAGTGTGTAATGCAGGCAGCAGGTTCACACTCAGCACATGTGACAGATGTGACAGAGTCTGGAGACACCGTGGAGAGCGATTTGCTGCCTGCAACATCCTTCATCATGACCTGTTTGGCAGTGGGTCAATAATAGTGTGGGGTGGTGTTGTGTTTCGGTAGCTGAGGAGGACAGGAACAACAGCAGGGCAGCAGAACACCTGAGATGTTGGTAACTGATGGGTTGCAGATTCCTAAACTAACGACACAACTAGAGGTAGCCGTGGAGCGTTCCTATGTTGATCCTAGACGCCTCGTCACAGCCTGAGAGATAACTACACCTAAAGGCAGAAATATGAAAGCTATCTGCCCTGGAGCAGATCCCCAAAGAAAATAGGAAGCCCCCAAACATATAATGGCGGTTAGACAAGATGAAAACACAAACATAGGCAGAAAATAGATTGAGCAAACTCTGGGGCCCCAAGCTGACAAAATAGGATAGGAAAGGAGAGATTACTTTCTGCAACCCAGAAAACCCTACAAAAATCCAACAATTCTAATTACAAAAATAATGAGATCACACGATCTCGCCACCCGCTAAATCAGATCTCAGTGTGAACAAAACCAAGCTGCAGCCGCTGAAAAAACAGGAAAAAGCAAATGAGCAAATAACAGTGGCTGCAGATAAACTGTGAGGAGCTCAGGCCCCAGGAGGGGCTGACCTCCACAAAAGTGCAGAAAACAATGCAAAAAGCAAGCACAAAAAGAAAAGCAAAAAATATCTTATCTGAAAGCAGGAGATGCAGGCAAGACTCCAGCAAGCTTCCAAATGAACCAGGAACCACAATTGAGACAAGAACAATTGATCACCAGCAACCATCATGGGAGGGAACCTCCCTTATATCAGACCAGTCAGTGAACCCAGATTGCCATTCCTCGCTGAAAGGTTCAGTACTGTCTGTAACCACCAGATGGAGCCTCTGCTCAGAAACCATCTCTAGCACATTCATAACAGGGTGGCATTTATTTGGAGGGCCACACAGCCCTCCATGTTCTCACCAGAGGTAGCCTGACTGCCATTAGGTACCGAGATGAGATCCTCAGACCCCTTATGAGAACATGTGCTGGTGCGGTTGGCCCTGGGTTCCTCCTAATGCAGGACATTGTCAGACCTCAAGTGGCTGGAGTGTGTCAGCAGTTCCTGCAAGATGAAGGCATTGAAGCTGTGGACTGGCCTGCCCCTTTCCCAGACCTGAATCTGATTGATCACATCTGGGACAGCATGTCTCGCTCCATCCACCTACGTCATGTTGCACCACAGACTGTCCTGGAGTTGACAGATCCTTTAGTCCAGGTCTGGGAGTAGATCCCTAAGGAGAACATCTGCAACCTCATCAGGAGCATGCCCAGGCATTGTAGGGAGGCCACACACAATACTGAGCATCATTTTGACTTGTTTCCACTTTAATTTTGTCTTGTTTTGATTTTCATTCTGACTTGTTTCAACTTTCATTTTGGGGGTCTCTCCAAATACAGGCCTCCATTGGTTCAAAAATTTGATTTCCATTGATGATTTTTGTGTGATTATGTTGACAGCACATTCAACTTTGTACACAACAAAATATTTAATGAGATTATTTCATTCATTTAGATCTAGGCTGTGTTATTTGAGTGCTCCCTTTATTTTTTTGAGCAGTGTATAACATCAATATATTTTTAATGGGGAAAAGAGTGATGATTTAAATTTTTGTTTTTTTATATTATTTTAATATTATTTAATATCCATATAGTGCAATACATTTGTATGACAGTATATAGAAAAAATCACGGTCTCTTATGAAGGCCTCCTAATTTGCATATTTTAATTGCCACTGTCAGAGATTTAAGGAGTTAAAAGCAGCAGGCAGAGCTTGGCTCCACTCGCTGCTGTATTGGGCATATGATGCCTGACAAACCCAACCATCGTCTGCCAGGGAATATACTCACTCCCAAATTGCACTATACATGTATGGCAGATCATGGGAAGGGAGGAAATGGGTTTTCACATTTCCAGGTGCAGCTAGGCGTGAAAAAAAACTAACTGTTCTTTCCTTATCCTTCCCGGGTCCAGCATTGTGTCTCAGACTTTGATTTAGTCTTTGTTGTTTTTCTGCAGTGTTGACATCACATCGGCAGCACTGCAGCCAATCACTGAGTTTATAAGATTCATCTCCCTTAGCCATTAGCTTAAGTGGTCTGGTAGGGTCTTCCTTTCCTCTAGCCCTTTGTGTCACCTACCAGTTAATGCTTTATTAAATGCCCAAAGTCACCATGAAAACTAAAAAGACACATGACAGAAGTGGGTAAGTAGCAAATGTTGCATTAGTGTCCAAGAGGTACAACCAACACATGTATTACAGATATTATGGAGTTGTAAGGACTCAACAAAACGAGTGTACTTTCTATATGGTATTCGATGGAACATGGCAGGTTGAACGCAGGGATTGAAGCTTTTGGAAATTGATTACAACTTTCTCTTTATAACTAATACTTAACTTTATTATTGACGTCCATAAACCTCAGTTCCTGTGTGATTTGAACCTTTTATATAGTTTAAAGTTGTAAAAATTGTTGGCATATAACTTCTAAAAACTGGAAATGATGGACAATTGGAATTTAATCTACACATCTAACCCACCCAAATAAGTGATCCTATATCAAAATCTACATAGCAAATTACCGTATTCACTCTCAAACGCAGAGCAGCTTCTAATGGTAGGAAGCAGTAAAAGTTATAACCCTGGAATGATAAACCATACTTCGCTTTGCTGCTTTTGCTGTAAGTAATTTTTTTGCTGAACTGTCTATAAAGCTGTTTGAGGTTTTTTGAATCCGCTGGCTCTGCTCTTTCAGTACATCTTTATGGCCACGACTCTGCGAAGGGAATGAGGCCAGCTTGCTATTCCTGGCACTATTATTGTGGAAATTGAGGGGATAAACATAAGATGCTGTTCACAGCACAGGATCCGGTGCCAGGAAAAAAGTATAATTGTGTCAAACTGGATTTTCGGAAGAATTCATGGACTTGTGATTTCATGTTCCTGAAAAAAATGTGTCTTGAAGTTGCCGAAACTCTTTGCAGCCGGCTGCTCTGCCTAATCTCTCATTTCCATTTGTGGCTAAGAACTTAAAGAAATATCGAGGAACATTGTCTGCATAGCACAAATAATATGCGTCAGTGGAAAGTTTCTTCTTTTTAGTGTATATTAAATGGGTTGACCCATAATTAATTATTTCAATCATTGCCTATATTATAGAAATGAAAATTTGCCCTTACGTGTGGTTACAGAAATGAAACTATAAGTTATCCCATTTGCTTACGCAGTATTTTTTCACCACTTGGTGTTCAAAATGTATAGAAGTATGCACATCCACCTATTGAGCTAACAGTTGGTAGTTATGCACTCTCTCCAGTTCTTGGCATTTACTGTTTTTCTGCTTTTTTTCTAAGGGAGTGCAAATTACAGTAATAATAATAACAATTATTATTATTGATGTTACACATTATGGCTAAAAAATTTTATTTGGCAAGAAAGTCAAAAGGAACAATAGTGTTGGCTTCCGGGTGGGGAAGGAGACTGATTCAACGCAAAGCCCAACTACAGATGCGCAGATAAGTAGCAGCCCAAAAAAGAACACATGAAAGGTAAAAAGTGGTAAACACTGCAATTTATTTTCAAACAGATATTAAAGGGAAGACATCATTAGAAATCCACTAGTCTAAAAAAGTCCCAGTGGCGAGTGTAAAAATTGCACAAATTCTATTTTTATTTTCAATAATAATTGTGTTATTTGAAAAAATATTGACAACATTTTTTGAAAGAATAGATCTAGCACAAAAACTTGATTTAAACGATATATCATGTTCTGATCATAGCTTCCATATAACATTATAAATAATCTTGATTCTTTACCATTTTGCTTTTTTACATTTACTCCACCTTTAGGATTCTTATCATATTAAGGGCATGATCACAGATTTTATTGATCTCCCATTAACCCATTTATGGAATCAATGAGACACATAATGCTGCATTCACATGTCTCACTGCAGCTGAAAACTCCAACAGGCCTGTGTCACTCCAGGCTTTCCATGGCTTACCTGCGCAATCATTTTATTTTTCAAGTGGTTTCATCTGCAAAACTGCAGGGTCATTTTGATTGGTTGCAAGATCTTGCAGTTGAAACAGCTGTGTCCCTGCAAGATTAGGTGATTGTTAGGTGAAAGACCAGAGCGCTATAAGGCTGTTGTGGTTGTCACCTGCTACTTGTGAGCGCAGTCTTGTGTTCATGCCCTTGTGTGTCACATTAATTCTATACATTGTTTTAATGGACAACCAATAATCTGTGATTATATGCTTAAAGGGAATCTGTCACCTTATTTTTCGCATATAAGATGCAGCCACCGCCATCAGGGGCTTATCTATAGCATTCTGTAATGCTGTAGATAAGACCCCGATGTAACCTGAAAGATAAGAAAAACAAGTTATATTATACTCACCCGGGTGCGGTCCATTCCAATGGGTGTCGCAGGTCCGGCGCCTCCCATCTTCATGCGATGACGTCCTCCTCCTTGCTCCTGTCGTGGCTCCTGCGCAGGCGTACTGATTTGCCCTGTTGAGGGCAGAGAAAAGTACTGCAGTGCACAGGCGCTGGGCCTCTCTGACCTTTCCCGCCACTTTCCTGCGCACTGTAGTACTTTGCTCTGCCCTCAACAGGGCAAATCAGTACGCCTGCGCAGGAGCCGCGACAGAAGCAAGGAGGAGGACGTCATCGCATGAAGATGGGAGGCGCCGCACCCGGACCTGCGACACCCATTGGACCGGACCACCCCCCGGGTGAGTATAATCTAACATGTTTTTCTTATATTTCAGGTTACATCGGGGGCTTATCTTATCTACAGCATTCCAGAATGCTGTAGATAAGCCCCTAATGGCGTTGGCTGCATCTTATATACGAAAAATGCGTTGACAGGTTCCCTTTATAGGGAACCTGTCAGCAGGATTGTGCACAGTAACCAACACACAGAGTCAGGTCAGCGCCGTTATACTGAATAACATGATACTTTGGTTGATGAAATCCGTCTTGTGGTTGTTCTTTAACCTTTATTTTCAATTTTTAGTTAATGATATGCTCGTGCCCTAAGGCGGGGTTGGGGTATGTGGTGCTCTGATTAAATTTTCATACTGCAGACTGCTGACAAATCACTGATCCTTCAGTGACCTGCCCCCTAGTTTGCATAATGAATAGATATTCATTTAAAAAAAAAAACCTTCTGCAGGCGGGTGCCAGCCGTGGCACCTGCAGCATAATCGCATGCTTTGTGTGCCAATAATTAATTTTTTTTATCAAAATGGCGCCCGCTGCTCCTGCTCAGTAGCTGCTGTTGGTGTCTATAGCTGTGATTCGATAGCTGCTACTGCGCATGCGCCGACGGCACCATGTCACTGGAGAAGAAAAAAAATTCCTCCTCCAAGATGGCACCTGCGCAGTAACAGCTCATTAAAATGGGGTAACTAGCTTGCTTTCAATATTTACCACTTACATTTTTCAATTGTTTTCTCATCCCTGCTTTGCAAGAGTCGTAACAGCCGTAACAGTTTATTTTTTTCATTGTCATATCTGTGAAAGATTTTAGTTTTTTTTGTAATTAAGTTTACCATAGAATGCACTAAAAAGGGAAAAACCATACTAGAAAAAGGAAAAAAGTTTCTTTGTGAGGTGGAATAAATAAAACCGTCAGAAATTAAGCTTGTTGTGTTTTAGTATTCCTTTTTATGTGTTCAATGTGAGGCAAAAATGACTTTATTTTGTGGGTCATCATGGTTATAGTGATACTAAGTTTATGTGTATTCCATATATTTATGTTTTACTACTTTTTTTTAAATAAAAGACTTAAAAAAATGTTTTTTTGTTGCATTATTCTAAGACTTGTTGAGATTCAGTTTTTCTTGGAATCATTTCGGAGTACACTTGACTTCTTGATTGCTTCCTGACATGACATTCATACAATTTCATATAGAAATCGGTGCACTCATGAGAATATTTTTAAATGCTTCTTTCTATATCTTAAATTATGTCCATGACAACAGTTGTTGATAAAACATAATATTGTATGATCATATAATCACCAAAATGCATTCCCATAGATCAGGAATGTTAAGCTCAAATACACAGGGGGGCAAAATTAAAAGCTTTAACAGTGTTGCAGGCCAACCTTGATATTTATTAAAAAATTGTCAACAATTGAGGAAGTATTTACTTATCATCAAATATAACGAATAACTTTTTTCATATGGAAACAAACTTAAAGAAGTTGTCTCATGAGCAAAGTACATTTTAATTAATAGCTCTTAGAATACAATATTGGCATAGTATAATATAGTATTTAAGTGTAGTAAAAGCATATGACCCACTTACCTACCGTAATTGAAATATGTAATAACGAAGGATAAAATATCTTGAATAATACAGATAATAAAGTATGATGCAAACAAAAGTGCCCCTCAAACACAGTATGATACCCCCACAGTGAATTCCTCAATAGTACCCTACATACACATGGTATGATGACCCTACTGTCCCCCATCCACTCTGTCCTCCGACAAAGAATGGTGACCCCATCACTATGATTCTCTAACTGTACTCCCCACACAGCCCTACATACAGCGTACTATCCGCATAGTCCTTCATACAGTAAAATGGCCACAAAAAGTGCTCCATATTGTATCATGGGCCCAACATAGCGCTCCATATAGTTAAATGGGCCCCACATAGTGCTACATACAGTATAATAGGCCCCACATAGTTCTCTATACTGTATAATGGGCACCACATAGTTCTCCAAACAGTATAATAGGCCCCACATAGTGCTCCATACAGTAGAATGGCCCCATATAGTGCTCCTTACAGCACAGGGGGGCTCACATAGTGCTTTGTACAGTATAATGGGCCCCATATAGTGCTCCATACAGTATAATGGCCTCACATTGTTCTCTATACAGTATAAAGGGCCCCATACAGTGCTCCATACAGTATAATGACCTTACATAGTGTTACAAACAATATAATAGCCCTACATAGTGCTCCATACAGTATAATGCTCTCACATTGTGCTCCATACAGTATAATGGCCTCACATAATACTGCATATAGTATAAAGAGCCCCATACAGTGCTCCATACAGTATTATGGCCTCACATAGTGTTCCATACGGTATAATGGCCCCACATAGTGTGCCATACAGTAAAATGGCCCCACATAGTGCTCCTTACAGTACAGGGGGGCCTCACATAGTGCTCCATACCGTATAATGGCCTCACATAGTGCTTCATACAGTATAATTTGCCCCATATAGTGCTCCATACAGTATAATGGCCTTAGAAAAAAAAAGAGAAAAATACAGCTCACCTAGACGGTTGATGGCAGACAAAAGCACGGGATTGTGTGTCCACACATGGAAGTTCTTTGAAAAAGAACACATTTCTGTGTTTGAAATGCAGAGCTTTTAGATAACCATGGATTTCTTGCAATCATCTTTTTACATTTTTTAAATAAACTACAATTTTTATTCATCTAAGAAGCTGGATTTTCTCATTTTCTTAGTGTAATGGCCTCACATGGTGCTCCATACAGTATAAAGGCCCCATATAGTGCTCCATACAGTATAATAGCCTTACATAGTGTTCCATACAGCATAATGGCCCCACTTTGTGCTCCATACAGAATAAAGTGCCCCATATAGTGCTCCATAATGTATAATGGCCTCACATAGGGCTCCATACAGTATAATGGCCCTACATAGTGCTCTATACAGTATGATGGGCCAAATATAGTGCTTCATACAGTATAATAGCCTTACATAGTGCTCCATATAGTATACAGTATAATGGCCTAACATAGTGCTCTATACAGTATAATGGCCTCACATAGTGCTCCATGCAGTATAATGGTATCACATAATGCTTCATACAGTATAATGGTCATACATAGTGCGCCATACAGTATAATGGCCCCACATAGCTCTCCACACAGTATAATTGCCTTACGTAGTGCTCCATACAGTATAAAGGGTACCATATAGTGCTCCATACAATTTAATTGCATCACATAGTGCTCCTTACAGTATAAGGGCCCCATATAGTGCTCCATACAGTATAATGGCCAGATATAGTGCTCCATACAGTATTATGGCCTCAAATAGTACTCCTTACAGTATAATGGGTCCAATATATTGCTCCATACAGTGAAATTGCCTCACATAGTGCTCCATACAGTATAGTGGCTCCACATAGTGCTCCTTACAGTATAATGGCCCCAGATAGTGCTCCACACACTATATTGGCCCCAGATAATGCTCCATACAGTATGATGGCCTGATATAGTGTTCCATACAATATAATGGCCCCACATAGTGCTCCATACAGGATAATGGCTCCACATAATGCTCCTATAGTATAGTGGCCCCACATAGTGCTCCATACAGCAATATTGGCCCCATGTAGTGCACCATACAGTATAATGGGCCCAAAATAGTGCTCCATCCAGTATACATTTGTGCTCAAAAGTTCACATACCTC
This sequence comes from Oophaga sylvatica, assembly GCA_033576555.1. Taxonomy (NCBI): domain Eukaryota; kingdom Metazoa; phylum Chordata; class Amphibia; order Anura; family Dendrobatidae; genus Oophaga; species Oophaga sylvatica. The sequence continues at coordinate 465,730,295 of JARQOD010000005.1, forward strand.
AGCAGAATTTTTAATTTCTTGGCATTTTTTCAGAGAATATGAATGATAACACAAAAACTTTTTCTCCACTCATGGTTAGTGGTTGGGTGAAGCCATTTATTGTCAAACTACTGTGTTTTCTCTTTTAAAATCATAATGACAACCCAAAACATCGAAATGACCCTGATCAAAAGTTCACATACCCTGGTGATTTTGGCCTGATAACATGCACAGAAGTTGACACAAATGGTTTTGTATGGCTACTAAAGGTAACATTCTCAACTGTGACCTCTTTGCTTGTAATCAGTATGTGTGCATAAAAATCTGAGTGAGTTTCTGGGATCCAGACAGACTCTTGCATCTTTCATCCAGCCACTGACATTTCTGGATTGTGAGTCATGGGGAAAGCAAAAGAATTGTCAATGAATCTACGGGTAAAGGTAGTTGAACTGTATAAAACAGGAAAGGGATTCAAAACGATATCCAAGGACTTGATAATGTCAGCTGCATTCAAACTGTGATTAATAAATGGAAAATCAGGGGCTCTGTAAAAACAAAACCATGGGCAGGTAGACCAACTAAAATTTTGTCCACAACTGCCAGAAAAATTGTTCAGGATGCAGCACGGTGGCTCAGTGGATAGCACTACAGCCTTGCAGCGCTGGAGTCCTGGGTTTGAATCCACCAAGGACAACATCTGCAAGGAGTTTGTATGTTCTCCCTGTGTTTGTGTGGGTTTCCTCCGGGTTCTCCGGTTTCCTCCCACATTCCAAAAACATACAGGTAGGGAATCTAGATTGTGAGCCCCTCGGGGACAGCGACGATAATGTGTGCAAACTGTAAAACACTGCGGAATATGTTAGCGCTATATAAAAATAAAGATTATTATATTATTATATTATTATTATTATTAAAAAGAAAAACTCACAAATAACATCAGCTGAATACTAGACTCTCTGAAAACTAGCGGTGTGGCTGTTTCAAGATGCCCAGTAAGGAGGCACTTGAAGAAAAATGGGCTGCATGGTTGAGTCAACAGTAGAAAGCCATTACTGCTCAAATGCCACAGAGTATGTCACCTACAATACGCAAAACAGCAGAGAGACAATCTTCAAAACTTCTGTAACAAGGTAATTTGGAGTGATGAGACCAAAAAGTAACTTTTTGGCCACAGCCATAAATGTTACATTTGGAGACAGGTCAACAAGGCCTATGATGAAAGGAACACCATTCTTACTGTAAAGCACGGAGGTGGATCGCTGATGTTTTGGGGATGTGTGAGCCACAAAGGCACAGCAACTTCGTCAAAGTTGAAGGACAGACGAATGCAGCAAGTTATCAGAAAATACTGGAGGCAAATTTGCAATCATCAGCCCGGAAGCTGCGCATGGGACATACTTGAACGTTCCAATATGACAAAGATCCAAAACACAAGGCGAAGTCGACATGTCATTGGCTACAGCAAGACAAAGTGAAGGTTGTGGAGTGGCCATCTCAGTCTCCTGACCTCAATATCATTGAGCCACTCTGGGGAGATCTCAAGCGTGCAGTTCATGCTAGACAGCCCAGGAATTTACTGGAACTGGACGCTTTTTGCCAAGAAGAGTGGACAGCTTCACCATCTGAGAAAATAAAGAACCTCATTCACAACTACCACAAAAGACTTCAAACTGTCATTGATGTTAGAGGGGGCAATACATGGTATTAAGAAATGGGGCATGTGAACTTTTGATCATGGTCATTTGGATGTTTTGGGTTGTCATTACGATTTAAAAAGAGAAAATACAGTAGTTTGACAATAAATGGCTTCACCCAACCACTAACCATGAGTGGAGAAAAAGTTTTGGTGTTATCATGCACATTCTCTGAAAAAAAGCCAAAAACAATAAAATTGCTGCTGGGGTATGAAACTTTTGAGCACAATTGTAATTGCCCCACAAAGTGCTTCATACAGTATAATAGGCCCTAAATTAAAAAAAAAATAACAATAATAAGTACTCACTTCTGCCTATTTCCAAGCTGCTCTGGTCTCTCCATGGTGTTTTCAGATCCTCTGCACACCTCAGTACAGCGGGTGCGTTGTAATGACGTCATCGCACATGCTGAAGATTCTTCCTCCATCATTGATTTCTGCATTGGCATTGTGGTCCAAATATAGACCCGCTCGGCATTGAATGCCAAATATACTCACCTTGTCGTTAGCACATGAGCATGCTTGGATAACTCCTTACCGTGCATGTTCGCTCATCACTAATAGGAATACAGATAGGAATACTCACCTTATCACCAGCCCATTTCTCGCCGCCCCTATAGGGTTCTTTTCTCTGCTGTTTCCTGGCTTCTTCACTGTAGGTCAGGAGCTGAAGGACGAGCAGCAGGGCCATTGGAATTGAATTATAATTATAATTTTTTTTAACCAAAACTCATCTCTGAGTGCCCTGCTTCTTGCTGTCTGGTCCTCTTCTTTCCACACTCAGTAGCCTACTGTACTATCGAATGGGTGAGGACGTTCCATTTATTATATTTCCAACTATTAACTCACCACTGTGGGTCTGTATACATTTATAAAAACGTTTAGATATTTGGTCCACATAGTAAAATCAAAACCTTAAGAACAATTTGGGGGATTCCTTTTCTTTCGTTTGTCACTCAAAAACCCATAAAATTTGTCTCGTAAAAGGACAAACTATCCCTGATATGGCTATTTTTCGACTGAAATACTTAATTGCCATGGCTTTCGGAACACAATGATACAAAATAATGTGCCAGACTAATATATGCCATGCCCATTTTTAGTTCAACTGCATACATAATCATTTTTTAGATCCCAGATGTGAACTCTAGATGCAGCAGAGATTATGACGTTTGGCACATTGTGCTGCATATGGAGCTAGTGAAGAAGCTAGGTAATACTGGAGAGCTGTACAGCGTTCTGTTTTACTGCAAAGTTCTGTCTATGTGGCACATAATTATGCACAGTGCCTCAGATGACCGCATATTATAAAATACCTATTTACCATATATACTCGAATATAAGCCGAGATTTTCAGCCCATTTTTTAGGGCTGAAAGTCCCCCTCTCGGCTTATATTCGAGTCATATACCAGGGGTGTCGGCGGGGGAGGGGGAGCGCAGCTGTCCTGTATACTCACCCCTCCGCCGGCCCGGTCTCTGCAGCCCCTGCTCTTCTCCTACGGTCCCGGCGCCAGTATTCAGCCATCAGTGGTACCGCTCATTAACGTCATGAATATGCACATATTCATGACGTTAATGAGCGGTAACACGTGACCGCTGAACACAGGTGCCGGACCGTGGGAGAAGAGCAGGGACTGCAGAGAGCAGAGCAGAGACGCGCCAGTGGAAGGGTAAGTATATGCAATATTTACCTGTCCCGTTCCGCTGTGTCCTCGGGTCCTCTTACCACGATGTTCAGGCAGAGGGCACGATGATGTAGTTACTGTGCGCAGCGCCCTCTGCCTGATCATTCACTGCTGGAGGACCCGAAAGACGGCGGCGAGCAGCGGTGACAGGTAAATGTCTCAGGTGCCGGGGCCCTGAGTGAGCGGTGACACTGGCACCTGTCCCCCATAGCACGCCGGTGCCCCCGCCTGCTCAGGACACCGGCACCTGGCCCTCAGCGACGAGAGGTGAGTATGTCTTTTTTTTTTTTTTTCGGTTGCAGCAGCAATTGAGGCCTATACTATGGAGCATCTATGGGGGAATAATCTATGGGGGCATAATCTATGGGGGCATAATCTATGGGGGAATAATCTATGGGGGCATAATCTATGGGGAATAATCTATGGGGGCATAATCTATGGGGGCATAATCTATGGGGGAATAATCTATGGGGGCACAATTTGTGGAGCATCTATGGGGGCACAATCTATGGGGGAATAATCTATGGGGGCATAATCTATGGAGCATCTATGGGGGAATAATCTATGGATCATCTATGGGGCACAATCTATGGAGCATCTATGGGGGCACTATCTATGGAGCATCTATGGGGGCATAATCTATGGATCATCTATGGGGGCACAATCTATGGAGCATCTATGGGGGCATAATCTATGGATCATATATGGGGGCACAATCTATGGAGCATCTATGGGGGAATAATCTATGGATCATCTATGGGGGAATAATCTATGGAGCATCTATGGGGGCACTATCTATGGAGCATCTATGGGGGCATAATCTATGGATCATCTATGGGGGCACAATCTATGGAGCATCTATGGGGGCATAATCTATGGATCATATATGGGGGCACAATCTATGGAGCATCTATGGGGGCATAATCTATGGATCATATATGGTGGCACAATCTATGGAGCATCTATGGGGGCATAATCTATAGATCATATATGGGGGCACAATCTATGGAGCATCTATGGGGGCATAATCTATGGATCATATATGGGGGCACAATCTATGGAGCATCTATGGGGGCATAATCTATGGAGCATCTATGGGGGCATAATCTATGGAGCATCTATGGGGGCACAATCTATGGAGCATCTATGGGGGCATAATACATGGGCAGCATATAGGGCATAATCTCATTTTCCACCTAGGCTTATACTCGAGTCAGTAAGTTTTCCCAGTTTTTTGTGGCAAAATTAGGGGGGGTCGGCTTATACTCGGGTCGGCTTATACTCGAGTATATACGGTAATCTAAAAAATGGATATTTATTATTGTACCATTAGATAACTAGCTTCAAAAGGTGTTTTTTTTTGGTAATCTCTGGAGGTTTTCACTGTACTTGTAGATCAGAAGCTCTGACATGTGACAAAGTGACATGTCTAAAAAAATAATGTGGCTTTTAAAAAAAAAATGATGGCAATATAAAATAATTATTTTTAAATGTAAATTGTGAACTATATTGAGTTTTAAAAGCAGAAGAATTAAAAGGTTGAAAATTGCTTATTTTCTGCAAATTGTCTGTCCGACCTATCAACTGCTATTATAAAATACAATGATTTTGAAAAAAAAAATCTCAGAATCATTTGGATAAATGGAACCTTCCAAAATTATAAGCACATAAAGTGACTCGTCCAATTTAAAAAAAAAAAACTGTCAAGATGGTCAAAAGTTGCTGCGGTGGAAAAGGTTAATTGTTAGGACAGTTATGGAGTTGACAAAACCAAATACATATTTTTTTATTTAACAAATTAAAAAAGTTATGTGATTATACACTTTATATTTTCAAATTTTTTCTACATTTTAACAAATTGTAATAGAAGTACTGTACATATAACGTTTCTTAAAATGATAGGTACCTTTTCATAGTTTTGCAAAGTGGTGAAATAATAAAAATAGCAATGTTGTTGTTTTTCTTTTTAAAATTGTTTGTTATTTAATTGATTTGACATGATAATTCTTCAGTATAGCAGGATGGTCTGACTATGGAGATACATAGCTACAGTGAAAAGTAAAAGTTTGTGCACCCCTGGTCAAAATTACTGTTATTGTGAACAGTTAGGCAAGTTGAAGATTAAATGATCTGTAAAAGGGCTAAAATTAACGATGACACATTTCCTTTGTATTTGAGGCAAAATATTTATATGTATATTTATATATATTCTGATTTTTCACATTTTAATAATTACAAAAAGGAAAATGGTCTAATGCAAAAGTTTGGGCACCCTTGGAGATTTGTGTGCTCAGATAACTTTGACCAAGGTTTCAGGCCTTAATTAGCCTGCTAGGGTTATGGCTTGTTTACTATCAGCGTTAGGAAAGGCCAGGTGACGCAAATTTCCCAGATTTATAAAAGCCAAGCCTCATTGTAATGAATGTGCTAGAGATGGTTTCTGAGCAGAGTCTCCCTCTGGTGGTTACAGACAGTACTGAACCTTTCAGCGAGGAATGGCAATCTGGCATCACTGACTGGTCTGATATAAGGGAGGTTCCCTCCCATGATGGTTACCGGTGATCAATTGTTCTTGTCTCAATTGTGGTTCATGGTGGGGGGGGTGGCTACCGCCTACAGAGCAAGACGTGCTAATTTGAGCGCTCTGTTCCCGGCCTCATAGCCGACTATTTTCAGCTTTACTAAGCACGACTAGCCGGTCCCTTGTGACGAAGGGGAAATCAAGGCTTACCCAGATGTCCAAAAGGAAAGGATCGGGCAGCCAGCTGAAGCGCCTCACAGACTTCTACCCTGCTGGGCCTAGTGACGGGGGCTCTAACATGGCGCCGGGACGCGGTCGATCTGCACCCAAGATGACACCAGCAGCTGCCAACACCCGCGGCCGCATTGCAGCCCTGCGACATAGTTCCCCGACGTCGAGACCACCACACTCACCGCCAGCAACACCCGATCACTCCAGCCAGTCTCGCCGCTCTTCCCAACACCCACCGCGTGTGCAAAAGCTCATAGCTGCAACTGAGCAGGAAGAAGAGATGGCGTCGCAGGACACCTCAGACATAGCGACAGACTCCTCTCCTTCCTCCAGCCCTCAGAAACAAAAACCACGAACGGAGGCCCCTGTGGGTGAGTCACAATCAGACCTCATTGCTGTATTTTCTGCTCCAGCTTCTAATCAGCCTGCCTCAGAAGCGTATATAAAGGAGCTAATCATTGCTTTAAGTGGATCAATACAAGGTAAACTGGATAAATTACAGGCTGCAGTGGATGCATCTGTGGACAATGTGTCATACAGGGTTAACACAGTAGAACATAAAATGGAGGAGGTTATAGGATCGCATAACGCCCTTATAGACTCCCACTATGCATTATATGACGAGGTGCAATACCTAAAATCCAAGATGGCGGATATTGAAGACAGACACCGCAGAAATAATATTAAAATAAGAGGGGTGCCAGAGTCTGTCCTCTCATCAGACCTTCAGGACTATGTGGTGGACTTGTTCCGCATTTTTGTACCAGACGCCACCGACCGCGATCTTATTATCGATCGAATACATAGGCTTCCTAGAGCCAAATTCTTGCCGCCAAATGTGCCGAGGGATGTATTGCTCAAAGTCCATTTTTTCCATATTAAAGAGCGCATATTATTTGCAGCCAGGAAAATGAAGGAATTCCCTACGCCATACTCGGGATTACAGCTTTATACTGATTTATCTCAAGCCACCTTACAAGGCGAAGAAACCTCCACCCTCTGACCTCCGCTCTCAGAGCAGCTTCTATACAGTACAAATGGGGCTTTCCACTGAAACTCTTGGTGCGCCATGAGGATACCCTGCATATCATTCACTCACTGAAGGAAGGATGCGACTTGGCAAAAAGTTGGGGTGTGAAGATTGACCTGCAACTTCAGGCTATGAACCAGAAACCTTCTAAACCGACCCATGACTGGCAAACCCAAGGCTCTCCACATTGATCCGGTCGAGCTAAAAATCGTTGCAGTTCACTTTACAGCGGCTAGTTACCTGGGACCGTTCCGTTATTACGGGCTAGCCTACTAGTTTTTGAGGCCTTAATTTGATGGCCTTTTTGAACTCCTTCCCCTGGAGATTTTCAGTCGAGGAACATATTTGAGTATCGATATGTACCTTCGATTGATCCTTTATGACTCAGTTCAGCTATATAGCTATTGTTATGCCTTTATTTGTTGTGTCCCCCTCCTTGTGTTTCTATCCCCATTGTTACCCAAAGGTCTACTTCACGTTCCTGACCCCTCCTGCGCTGCCGAAATGGAACTACCCAGCATATTCCGCCTTGAGATCGCCTTATCCAAACTTCATCTACTCCTAGGTCCAGCCTTGTGGTGTGGTAAGCAAATTGTGGTATCTCGATATGTCACTTAATTTGGTATCCCTTAACGTTAAAGGATTGAATTCCCCTTATAAGCGCTCTTATCTATGGAGAGAGGCGAGTAGACTTAAAGCAGACATACTTTTTCTGCAAGAAACTCACTTTTCCTGTACTAAAACGCCCCTCTTTAGCAGCACTAAATCACACAGATTTTCCTAGCCTCTCAGGAGAAAAAAAAGGCAGGCGTTGCTATTTTGTTCTCCACTAACGTGTCATTTCACTGCGAGTCTTCCTACATTGACCCTGCAGGTCGTTTTATAGTACTGGTGGGACTGCTACAGAATAAAAAGGTCACCGTGGTTAATATATACGCTACCGAATTTACGACAAATTCGTTTCTTAAATAGGGTAATGCGTAAAGTCCGAGGAATGGCGAGGGGAAGTCTGCTTATGGGAGGGGACTTCAACTTGATAGTTGATGGATCATTGGATTCTTCTAATCCTAGAACCCGGCATGTTCCATGCCTCCAACAATGGTTACGGTCACACTCCCTATATGATACATACAGATGCCTTAACTCCAGCTCTAGGGCATACTCCTTCTACTCGGCTCGACATCGCACCTTTTCACGCATTGACATGTTTGTTGTGGATCGGTGGGCATTGCCAGATGCTAAATCTGCTACGGTGGGAACAGCCACGTGGTCAGACCACGCGCCGATTATGTTGGAGTGGTCTCCACGAACCTATACATCAATGGCGGGGCACTGGCGAAATAACCTGGCACTGTACACCGATTCTTCATATGCGACACGTATACGACAGCATATAGTAGACTACTTTAGTGTTAACACCACTCCTGACGTCACCCCCTCGACAATATGGCTAGCCCACAAGGCTGTTATACGCGGACACCTCATCCAAATGGGTGCTCAGAGGAAAAAAGCCTTGACGAGTCAGCTAGATAGTTTATTGCTGAAAGTCCAGACAGCTGAGAATGAAGTTACTTCACAACCAACTTTGAATAACCACCGCAGTCTAATGACCCATCGACATAATTTACAGCTTCACCTGTTCAGCCAACACGATAAATATATACGCACCATGCGTGCAACCCACTACGGGTCAATTAATAAAACCTCTCGATATATGGCATCCAAACTGAAACAAAGACGAGTCCGTAGCACGGTGTTCTCACTAAAAAACTCCCAATGCCCTCACTCGTCAATTACACACCCTATGGAAATAGCGGAGTCGTTTCGTAAATATTACGAGCAGTTATACAATCTAAAGATTCACCAGGAGTTATACAACCTACAGACCTAGCCATTAACTCTTTTTTATCCCAAATTGACCTCCCGAAACTACCCCCTTCGTCAGCCTCCATGCTAAATGCCCCAATTTCGATAGCCGAAACCTTGCAATCCATCAACATGTCTAAACTGGGCAAATCACCTGGCCCTGACGGGTATTCGAATGAATATTTCCGAACCTTCCCTGAATTACTTGCGCCGCACTTGACTAACATGCTAAACTCAGCTCGTGAATGCGCTTCTTTCTCGCCTGAGTTCTTAGAAGCGACGGTAACTGCGATCCCTAAACCCGGAAACCCCTAATGAACCTGGAAACTTTAGACCCATATCGCTACTGAATTCAGATACTAAGATATACGCTAAAATACTAGCCAACAGGCTATCTAACATTTTACCACTGTTGATCCATACTGATCAGGCAGGATTCGTGGCGGGCCGCCAAACATCTGACGCAACACGACGTGTCCTCAACTTGCTTCAATATGCTTCGAGGGGTCGGACGCCTTCTTTGCTTCTCTCGTTGGATGCGGAGAAGGCGTTCGACCGAATTCATTGGGGATTTATGTTCCACACTTTGCGCAAGTTTGGATTTGAGAGCGATTTTCTACACTACATTGAAGCTTTATATTCCTGCCCATCCGCTAGGGTGCTCATCAACGGCACTTTATCGCAATCATTCTACATCACGAATGGCACCCGTCAAGGCTGTCCCCTATCTCCCCTCCTCTTCGTTCTCATCATGGAACCATTGGCGGAGAGAGTCAGATTGGATCAGACTGTTAGAGGTATCCCACTTTCTGGTAGACAACACAAGATAAGTCTGTATGCAGATGATATAGTCCTCCTATTAACCGACCCGTTGACTTCTCTACGATCAGCCTGTACTACCCTTGACGAATTTGGGCGGATATCTCACTACAAACTCAACTATACCAAATCACATCTCATGGGACTACACATTGATTCCCAGCTTAGGGCTGCGATGCTTGCAGAGTTTCCCTTCAAATGGCAGGATACTACGGTAACGTATCTAGGCATTAAGCTTACCTTGCCATTTCACAAGACAGTTTTACAAAATATGAACGGCCTAATACAGGATATTCAGGAGACTCTAGACACATTCTCAAAAATAGACATATCATGGATGGGCCGGATCACATCATATAAGATGATGATCTTACCTAAAATCCTATATATTTATAGAACGCTTAATCTCCCGATACCAAAGAAATATATAAATAAGCTCTCATCACAAATGTTGGGGTTTATTTGGGCCGGAAAAAAACCCAGGGTGGCCTCCTCCGTCTTAAGAATGTCTCGTTACCATGGAGGGGCGGGCGTCCCCAATTTATATGCATACTACCAGCCACGATTATAAGTCAAACTAGACATTGGTGGCTGCAATCCACACACTCCTCTTGGCCGACCATAGAATTAGCCTTAAATCACTCACGACCACTACATTTGCATTTGTTAGTTTACACTGTAGACAAAACTCTTCCTCCACCGGCCTCACATGTAGTGACAGCGTCTCTACGTAGCTGGGTCTTATTAACCTCCAAGTTGAGAAAAGACGCACAAGTCTCTGCGGCAGCATTACCGATCGAACTTCTCCATCAGTGTATACCAGACTTAGACACCCGGAACTGGGGAGAACTTGGCCTGCAAACTTGGGGAGATGTAGCCACAATGCAACTTACAGGTCACATACCACAATTGACCGTATTTCATATACGAAGGGCTAGATCCTATATTTTCTCTGGTAACAAGCTTGATATGCAGGTTCCTCTGACCCTCTGGAACCTTATCTTGGGCACTAACCCCCAACCTCACTTTGCTACGACTAAGCATTTATATACAATATTTAATGACTCCACTCACTTTACTAAACGAGCCCACATTGTCAGCTGGGAAATCGACCTAGGAAGACCCTATTCTGAGGCTCAATGGGAACTTGCGTTTAAATGGGCTAAAAAAGCATCGCTCTCCATGACGCTTCAGGAGTCACATATGAAATGCACGTCACGCTGGTATTACACTCCTGAGAGGCTAGCCAGATTGTTTCCCGGAACCTCTGACCGTTGTTGGAGGAACTGTGGAGAGATGGGCTCCTTATTCCACATATTTTGGAAATGCCCTAAGGTTTTGTGCTTCTGGGGAGAGGTCTTCAACTTATTAGATTTGGTGACATCCTTGAGACTACAACGATCTCCACATATAGCACTATGCATGCTGGAGATTGAAACTGTACCTCTTAAATTCCGCAGATTTGTGGCACATACCCTTTGGTTGCTAAAGTAATGATAGCCCAACGCTGGAAAACTGCTTCCACCCCATCAATGCTTGAGCTGACCTCTCGACTTAAAGAACATCACGCTCTGGAATCCCTATACGCTATCCACAATAATTGCGTAACTCTCTGCAATCGCACATGGTCCCCATGGTCCAAATATTGCAAAGATTCACTACATTCTGCCTCAACGAATCACCCTTGAGTAGTCTTTGAATGAAACACTGGAAATGGTTCTTCTCACCACTATTTACCTTCCCTTCCTTCCCTTTACCAAAAACCTTCCTTTTGTAGACTGTTTGTATACCTAGTTAGTCCATGTCTTGTCTTGATTATTATTACTGTTTTATATCGTATGGTCTCTCGTGGGCCTAGTTATATGCTTTCTTTGTATATGCATTAACCAAAAATTTTCAATAAAGAACTATTGAACATAAATTGTGGTTCATGGTTCATTTGGAAGTTTGCTGAGTCTTGCCTGCATCTTCTGCTATCAGATAAGATATTTTCTGCTTTTATTTTTGTGCTTGCTTTTTGCATTGTTCCCTGCACTTCTGTGGAGGTCAGCCAGGTCCCCTCCGGGGGGGCTTGTGCTCCTCTCAGTTTATCTGAAGCCACTGTTATTTGTTCATTTTCTTTTTCCTGTTTTTTCAGTGGCTGCGGCTTAGTTTTGTTACACCAGAGATCTGATTTTAGGTGGTAGAGATCGTGTGATCTCAGGTGTTTTTGCAATCAGAAGAGTTGGTATTTTTTAGGGTTTTTTTTGGATTGCAGTGAGTATCCTTTCCTGCACTTTTCTGTCTAACAGATTGGGCCCCAGCATTTGCTCATTCTATTTTCTGTCTGTTTCCGTGCTTCTTCTTGTCTAACCGCCATTACATGTTTGGGGGCTTCCTATTTTCTTTGGGGATCTGCTCCGGGGCAGATAGCTTTCATCTTTCTGCCTTTAGGTGTAGTTATCTCTCAGGCTGTGACGAGGCATCTAGGATCAACGTAGGAATGCTCCACGGCTACCTCTAGTTGTGTGGTTAGTTCAGGTTACTGCAATCTAATAGGTTCCAGCCTCTCTGGTGTATTACCATTTTTGCTTATTCTCCTCAGCTACCAAAGCACAACAGTATCACCGGCACAAACTGAAAATTATATGGTACTCACAGAAGGGAAAAATAGTGTGAAAAGAAAAAAAAAAAAAAGTTGTCAGAGATTTTTTTTTTCCTGTTTGTTGCATTTTTTCCCTCTTTTTCTCTGGGTGCTGAGGAGGATTTTTTTTCCTCTCAATGGAGCTTGCACAGTTGTCGGCCGTGTGGATCAGCTTGCCACTGAGGTTCGGAGTATTGCTACCTATCTTGCTAGGTTGCCGGTTGTGGAACCTAGGATTCCCATGCCAGATTTGTTTTTGGGGGATCAGGCTAAATTTCTGAATTTCAAAAATAACTGTAAGTTGTTTTTTGCCTTAAAGCCTAAGTCCTCAAGTAATCGCAGCACAGCAGGTTCAAATTGTGATCTCTCTCCTGCGCGGCGATCCTCAGGATTGGGCTTTTTCCCTGACACCTGGTGATCCTGTTTTGAATGTTACTAATGCATTTTTTCTGGCTCTGGGGTTATTGTACGATGAACCTAATGTCACTGATCAAGCAGAAAAAACCTTGTTGGCATTAAATCAGGGTCTTGAAGACGCTGAGTTGTACTGTCAGAAATTCCGAAAGTGGGCAGTCCTGACCAAATGGAATGATGATGCTTTGGCAGCCCTTTTTCGGAAGGGTCTGTCAGAGAATGTAAAGGATGTTATGGTGGGATTCCCTGCTCCCTCTGGTCTCAATGATTCTATGTCATTGGTTATTCAAATTGACAGACGTTTGCGTGAGCGCAGAGGTATGCGTGAGATAGTGTTGCCTTGTGAGCCAGCTTCTGAGCCCATGCAGTGTGATAGAGTGACTTCTGGGGCACAGCGTCATGAGTTTCGAAAGCGCAATGGGTTATGGTTCTACTGTGGTGACGCCTCTCATGCTATTTCCATCTGCCCTAAGCGGGGAAGATGTTTTGCACGCTCAGTTGTCTTGGGTAGTGTTCAGACTAAATTTCTGTTGACTGTTACCCTGATTTGCTCCCTGTCCACATTTTCGTCTCAGGCTTTTGTTGATTCAGGAGCAGCTATTAACCTGATGGATTTTGACTTTGCCAAACGTTGTGGGTTTCCCATGATACCCCTGCGGAAGTCTATTCCTCTACTGGGCATTGATTCTACCCCTTTGGCGGAGAATAAACCCCAGTTTTCTACTCAGGTGATAATAAAGGTTGAACCAGATCATCAGGAGAGTTGCAAATTTCTGGTGCTGTATAATCTGCATGACATTATTGTACTAGGTTTCCCTTGGTTACAGTCTCATAATCCTGTTTTGGATTAGAAATCTGTGTCTGACCAGTTGGGGCTGCCAATGTGTTAATGCCGACACTCCTGTTTTTTCTGCCTCTCCCCAGTCTCAGGATGTTCCTGACTTTTTGACTGATTTTTCGGATGTATTTAGTGAAAGTAAATCTGCATCCTTGCCCCTCTCAGGAGCTATGATTGCGCTATTGAATTAGTGCCTGGTGGTAAATTTCCTAAAGGTTGCCTTTTTAACTTGTCTGTACCTGAACACGATGCTATGCGATCTTATATCAAGGAGTCATTGGAGAAGGGTCATATCAGACCATCCTCTTCACCCTTGGGAGCCGGTTTTTTCTTTGTGGCCAAAAAGGATGGTTCATTGAGGCCGTGTATTGATTATCGCCTCTTGAATAAGATCACTGTGAAGTATCAATATCCGTTACCCTTGATTTCTGACCTGTTTTCCAGGGTGAAAAGTGCTAGTTGGTTTACCAAGCTTGACCTCAGGGGGGCGTATAACCTTATTCACATTAAGCACGGGGATGAATGGAAGACGGCGTTTAATACCCCAGAGGGGCATTTTGAGTACCTAGTGATGCCTTCCGTCTTCCAATCCTTCATGAATGATATTTTCAGGGATTTTGTGGATAAATTTCTGATTGTTTTTTTGGATGATATCTTGATTTTTTCCAATGACTGGGACTCTCATGTGAAACATGTTCGGACTGTGTTCCAGATTTTGAGAGAGAATGCACTGTATGTGAAGGGATCAAAGTGTCTTTTTGGCGTACAGAAGGTCTCATTTCTGGGATTCATTTTGTCTCCGTCTGTTATTGAAATGGACCCGGTCAAGGTTCAGGCCATCGGTGATTGGGTCCAACCTACTTCATTAAAGGCTCTTCAGAGATTTTTGGGTTTTGCCAATTTTTATTGTAAATTTATTGGTAATTTCTCCGGTATTGTTAAACCATTGACTGATTTGACCAAAAAGGGTTCTGATGTGGTGAATTGGCCTCCTGAGGCAGTCTCTGCATTACAGGAACTTAAGCAGAGATTCACTTCTGCTCCTGTTCTACGGCAGCCTGATGTTTCTCTACCATTTCAGGTGGAGGTTGATGCCTCTGAAATTGGGGCAGGTGCCGTTTTGTCCCAAAGAGATCCAGAGACCTCTAAGAGTAACCTTTGTGCCTTTTTCTCTCGAAAATTTTCTCCAACTGAACGTAATTATGACGTGGGTAATCGGGAGTTATTGGCCATGAAGTGGGCCTTTGAAGAGTGTAGACATTGGCTGGAAGGAGCCAAACATCAGGTGGTGGTCCTCACGGACCATAAGAATCTGGTTTATCTCGAATCAGCCAAGCGACTTAATCCTAGACAGGCCAGATGGGCCTTGTTTTTCACACGTTTTAATTTTGTGGTTTCTTTTCTTCCTGGCACTAAGAATGTTAAGGCGGATGCCCTCTCGAGGAGTTTCTTTGCTGACTCTCCTGAGTTATCTGATCCTACTGTTATTTTGAAAGAGGGTGTAGTTCTTTCCGCCATCTCGCCCAATTTGAGACTGGCTCTGGAAGGGTGACAGGAGGATAAACCTGAGCACTGCCCTATTGGGAAATTGTTTGTCCCAGACCAGTGGAAGAAGAGTGTGATGTCTGAGATTCATTGTTCCGCGTTGGCCGGTCATCCCGGGATTTTTGGTACCAGAGACTTGGTGAGTCAGTCCTTTTGGTGGCCTACTTTGTCTCATGACGTCAGGGAATTTGTGCAGTCCTGTGGGACTTGCTCTCGCTCCAAGCCTTGCTCTCGCTCTAGTGGTTTGTAAATGCCATTACCTGTGCCCAAGAGGCCATGGACCCATATCTCTATGGATTTTATTTCCGACCTCCCTGTTTCTCAGAGAATGACCGTTATCTGGGTAATCTGTGATAGGTTTTCCAAGATATACATCTTGTGCCATTACCTAAGTTACCTTCCTCCTCCGAATTGGTGCTCTTGTTCCTTCAGCACGTGGTTCGGTTACATGGCATTCCGGAGAACATTGTGTCTGACAGAGGAGTCCAGTTTGTTTCCAGATTTTGGAGGACATTTTGTTCTAAACTTGGTGTTCAATTATCTTTCTCCTCTGCTTTTCATCCTCAGACCAATGGACAAACCGAGAGTTCAAACCAGACCTTGGAGACTTATTTGAGATGTTTTGTGTCTGCTGATCAAGATGACTGGGTCTCTTTTTTGCCTTTGGCTGAGTTTGCTCTTAATAATAGGGCTAGCTCTGCCACCTTGATGTCTCCATTTTTCTGCAATTTTGGGTTTCACCCTCGATTTTCTTCTGGACAGACGGAGGCTTCTGTCTGTCCGGGTGTTGACTCTGTTGTGGAGCGAATGCAGCAGATTTGGGACCAGGTAGTGGAGAGGTTGTCTCTCTCTCAGGAGAAGGCCCAACGGTTTGCCAACCGGCATAGGACTGATGGTCCTCGGTTTAAAGCGGGGACTTGGTTTGGTTGTCCTCAAGAAATATCCCTATGAGGGTTGTATCTCCAAAGTTTAAGCCTAGGTTCATTGGACCTTATAAGATCATGGAGATTCTTAATCCTGTTTCCTTCCGTTTGCTTCTTCCAGGGACATTTAAGATCCATAACGTGTTCCACAAGTCCTTATTGAAGAGGTTTGTCGAGCCAGTGGTTCCTATGGCTGCACCTCCTGACCCTGTTTTGGTTGAGGGCAATCTGGAGTATGTGGTTGAGAAAATATTGGATTCTCGTTTTTCTAGACAGAAACTCCAGTATTTGGTTAAGTGGAGAGGTTATGGTCAGGAGGACAATTCTTGGGTGTTTGCTTCGGACATCCATGCTAGGAGACTGATCCGTGCCTATCACCGAGCTCATCCTGATCGGCCTGGTTGCACAAGTGAGGGTTCGGTGACCCCTCCTCGGGGGGGTACTGTTATGAATGTGCTAGAGATGGTTTCTGAGCAGAGGCTCCCTCTGGTGGTTACAGACAGTACTTAACCTTTCAGCGAGGAATGGCAATCTGGGATCACTGACTGGTCTGATATAAGGGAGGTTCCCTCCCATGATGGTTGCCGGTGATCAATTGTTCTTGTCTCGATTGTGGTTCCTGGTTCATTTGGAAGTTTGCTGAGTCTTGCCTGCATCTTCTGCTATCAGATAAGATATTTTCTGCTTTTATTTTTGTGCTTGCTTTTTGCATTGTTCGCTGCATTTCTGTGGAGGTCAGCCAGGTCCCCTCCGGGGGGCTTGTGCTCCTCTCAGTTTATCTGAAGCCACTGTTATTTGTTCATTTTCTTTTTCCTGTTTTTTCAGTGGCTGCGGCTTAGTTTTGTTACACCAGAGATCTGATTTAGGTGGTAGAGATCGTGTGATCTCAGGTGTTTTTGCAATCAGAAGAGTTGGTATTTTTTAGGTTTTTTTTGGATTGCAGTGAGTATCCTTTCCTGCACTTTTCTGTCTAGACAGATTGGGCCCCAGCGTTTGCTCATTCTATTTTCTGTCTGTGTCCGTGCTTCTTCTTGTCTAACCACCATTACATGTTTGGGGGCTTCCTATTTTCTTTGGGGATCTGCTCCGGGGCAGATAGCTTTCATCTTTCTGCCTTTAGGTGTAGTTATCTCTCAGGCTGTGACAAGGCGTCTAGGATCAATGTAGGAGCGCTCCACGGCTACCTCTAGTTGTGTGGTTAGTTCAGGTTACTGCAATCCAATAGGTTCCAGCCTCTCTGGTGTATTGCCGTTTTTGCTTTTTCTCCTCAGCTACCAAAACACAACACCTCATTTAACCTTGTGGCAAAAAACAGCAGCCATGTGTTCTTCTAAGCAGCTGCCTAGCACTCTGAAAATGGTGGAGGCCCACAAAGCAGGAACAGGCCATAAAAAGATAGCAAAACGTTTTCATGTTGCTCTTTCCTCAGTTCAAAATGTAATTAAGAAATGGCAGTTAAAAGGGAACAGTGGAGTTCAAGAAAAGGTCTGGAAGACCAAGCAAAATTTCAGTGAGAGCTGAAGGAGTTGTGGTACATTTTTTTTTACTGTTCAGAAACACCTGCATAAATATAGCCTGTATGGAAGAGTCATCAGAAGAAAGCCTGTCCTGTATCTTCACCATAAACTGCATTAGAAGTATGCAAAAGAACATCTAAAAAAGTCTAATGCATTTTGGAAACAAGTCCTGTGGACCGATCAGGTTAAAATAGAATGCTTTGGTCACAATGATCAAAGGTATGTGTGGCGAAAAAAGGGTACAGAATTTTGGAAAAAGAGCATCTCACCAACCATAAAGCATGGGAAGTAATCAATCCTGCTTTGGAGTTGTGTTGCAGCCAATGGCATGGGAAACATTTCACGGATAGAGGGAAGAAAGGATTCAATGAAAGTTCAGCAAATTCTTGTTGCAAAGATAAACACCATCTGTAAATAAGCTGAAGTTGAAAAGAGGATGGTTTCTACAAATGGATAGTGTTCCTAAACACACATCAAAATCTACAATAGACTACCTCAAAAGACGCAACCTGAAGATTTTACAATGGCCCTCACGGTCCCCTGATCTGAACATCATCGAAAATCTGTGGCTAGACCTCAAAATAGCAGTTGCATGTGAGACAACCCAGGAATCTCACATGACTGCAATAATTTTCCAAGGAACAATAGATGAAAATCCCGCAAACAAGAATTGAGAGACTCTTGGCTGGCTACAAAAAGTGTTTATACAAGCTGTGATACTTTCCAATATGGTTGCTACTACAGTTAGGTCCATAAATATTTGGACAGAGACAACATTTATCTAATTTTGGTTCTAGACATTACCACAATGAATTTGAAACAAAACAAATCAGATGCAGTTGAAGTTCAGACTTTCAGCTTTCATTTGAGGGTATCCACATTAAAATTGGATGAAGGGTTTAGGAGTTTCAGCTCCTTAACATGTGCCACCCTGTTTTTAAAGGGACCAAAAGTAATTGGACAAATGACTCCAAGGCTATTTCATGGACAGGTGTGGGCAATCCCTTTGTTATGTCATTCTCAATTAAGCAGATGAAAGGGCCGGAGTTGATTTGAGGTGTGGTGTTTGCATTTGGAAGGTTTTGCTGTGAAGGAAACATGTGGTCACAAGAGCTCTCCATGCAGGTGAAACAAGCCATCCTTAAGCTGCAAGAACAGAAAAAAACCCATCCAAGAAATTGCTACAACATTAGAAGTGGCAAAATCTACAGTTTGGTACATCCTGAGAAAGAAAGAAAGCACTGGTGAACTCATCAATCCAAAAAGACCTGGGAGCCCACGGAAGACAACAGTGGTGGATGATCGCATACTTTCTTTGGTGAAGAAGAACACGTTCACAACATCAACTGAAGTCCAGAACACTCTCAGTGAAGTAGGTGTATCTGTCTCTAAGTCAACAGTAAAGAGAAGACTCCATGAAAGTAAATACAAAGGGTTCACATCTAGATGCAAACCATTCATCAATTCCAAAAATAGACAGGCCAGAGTTAAATTTGCTGAAAAACACCTCCAGAAGCCAGCTCAGTTCTGGAAAAGTATTCTATGGACAGATGAGACAAAGATCAACCTGTACCAGAATGATGGGAAGCCAAAAGTTTGGAGAAGAAAGGGAACGGCACATGATCCAAGGCACACCACATCCTCTGTAAAACATGGTGGAGGCAACGTGACGGCATGGCCATGCATGGCTTTCAATGGCACTGGGTCACTTGTGTTTATTGATGACATAACAGCAGACAAGAGTAGCCGGATGAATTCTGAAGTGTACCGGGATATACTTTCAGCCCAGATTCAGCCAAATGCTGCAAACTTGATTGGACGGCGCTTCATAGTACAGATGGATAATGACCCCAAGCATACAGCCAAAGCTACACAGGAGTTCATGAGTGCAAAAAAGTGGAACATTCTTCAATGGCCAAGTCAATCACCAGATCTTAACCCAATTGAGCATGCATTTCACTTGCTCAAATCCAGACTTAAGAGGGAAAGACCCACAAACAAGCAAGACTTGAAGGCTGCGGCTGTAAAGGCCTGGCAAAGCATTAAGAAGGAGGAAACCCAGCGTTTGGTGATGTCCATGGGTTCCAGACTTAAGGCAGTGATTGCCTCCAAAGGATTCGCCACAAAATTTTGAAAATAAAAATATTTTGTTTGGGTTATGTTTATTTGTCCAATTACTTTTGACCTCCTAAAATGTGGAGTGTTTGTAAAGAAATGTGTACAATTCCTACATTTTCTAACACATATTTTTGTTCAACCCTTCAAATTAAACGTTACAATCTGCACTTGAATTCTGTTGTAGAGGTTTCATTTCAAATCCAATGTGGTGGCATGCAGAGCCCAACTCGCGAAAATTGTGTCACTGTCCAAATATTTCTGGCCCTGACTGTAGGTACTAACCATTGAGGATGCCCAAACTTTTGCATCCTTTTTGTAATTTTTAAAATGTAAAAGATGAAAATATGTACTTTTTTGCCTAAAATACAAAGGACATGTGTCATCTTTAACTTTAGGCCTTTTAGAGATTATTTCATTTTCAACTTGCTGTTCACAATAACAGTTACTTTGACCAGGGATGCCGAATCTTTTACATATCACATAATATTGTGAAAAGACGTTAATTCTTGATAACAGTGTAGAGTGCTTCTTAACCCCATTCCGACATTGAGCTTAATAGTACGCCGATGTCGGACTGCCCTTTCTGGGCACATGACAGCTGATATATACAGTTGACATGTGCACGCAACAGCCGCAGTTGGAATCTCGATCCACTCATGGCTGTCAACTAGTTAAATGCCGCTATCAACCTCTGACAGCGGCATTTAACTCTCGCTGGAAATCCCGCACATCGGTGACCCCATCACATGATCGCCGGTCGCCGATTGATTGGCATGATAACCAGAGGTCTCCAGCAGACCTCTATGGTTGTACCTGCAGGATTGCTATGAGCGCTGCCCCGTGGTCGGCGCTCATAGCAAGTGAACTTTTCTGCTACATACAGGCGATCTGATTATCGCCTGTATGGAGCAGAGCCGAACAAAGTACTGCAGATTCTAGTCTCACATGGAGACTATTGAAGCATGCAAAAATTAAAAGAAAAATGTTTTTAAAAATATTAAAAAAATAATAAAATATAAAAGTTCAAATCACCCCCCTTTTGCCCCATTCAAAATAAAACAGTAAAAAAATTCAAACATACACATATTTGATATCGCCGCTTTCAGAATCGCCTGATCTATTAATATAAAAAAATAATTAACCTGATCGTTAAATGGTGTAATGAGAGAAAAAGTAAAAATGCCAGAATTACGTTTTTTTGTTCACTGCAACATTGCATTAAAATGTAATAACGAGCGATTAAAGATCGTATCTGCACTAAAATGGTATAATTAAAAATGTCAGCTCGGTGCGCAAAAATAAACCCTCACCTAACCCGAGATCATGAAAAATAGACGCTACGGGTATGGGAAAATGGCGCAATTTTTTTTTTTAACAAATTTTGGAATTTTTCCACCACTTAAGTACAAAAGAACCTACACATGTTTGGTGTCTGTGAACTTGTAATGACCTGGAGAATCATAATAGCAGGTCAGTTTTAGCATTTAGTGAATATGATAAAAAAAACAAACAACTGTGGGAATGTATTTTTTTGCAATTTCACAGCGCTTGGATTTTTTTTCCCAATTTCCAGTACACGATATGTTAAAACCAATGGTGTTGTTCAAAAGTACAACTCATCCCACAAAAAACAAGGCCTCACATAGCCATATTGACGGAAAAATAAAAAAAGTTATAGCTCTGGGAAGAAGGGGAGCAAAAAATGAAAATGCAAAACCAAAAATACCTCTGGTCGTTAAGGGGTTAAAGGCAGAAATTGTTCTAAAGTAATAAAACAACAATATCTTACATGTAAACACTCTTTTACCCCAGCACCACTAATACTTTGATCCCTGCTATTCTTGCAGTGATGACGTCATGTTAGTGACTGTAGCTACCAATCGCCGTCCTCAGCAGCATCACTTGTATGGACAGTACGTGATCTCTGAGGCCTGTGATTGGCTGTCACAAAACAGATGGATGCTCCTTGAAAATACTGTATACCGCTTTATACTAGATTGTCCTGAATCAGTGCTGGTGATCACCTTAGAGCTGTTTTCTTTCTTTTACGTATTATGTAACAAAAATGGGACAACCCTGAATGGTGATGAGTTTTTCTTTCTTTCTCGAGGATTAATACGCTCCACACTTTTGATCATTTGTTGCTCTAATTAAATCTGTTGATCTGATCAGTTCCTATCAACTGCACGGCTACTCACATCAAGCATAGCAGTTGAGGCCAAGACTTTCTTGGGATTATTTGTTAGCTCTACCAGTATAAAGTTCACAAATGAAGGCTTCTTCATAAACTTTTTATTACATGTTGTTGAATCCTTTTTGACTACATGTAATAAAAAACTTATGAAGAAGCCACATTTCATAGAACTTCACTGGTAGCACTGACAAATGACCCTCTCTGCTATGTTTGACCTACATAGTACAATATGGAAATTTATGCGGACAGTGAACAAAATTTCTGGAGCACTTACCGTATACTTATTAGCAAAATCAAGGAGTAGATGCAAAAGAGAAGAGTCATTCCTTTATTATTGCCTTTTTCTTTGACCTACTACTGGCTTTCGCTAGGAAAACTTGAACCAGAAACTGAATATGCGAATTTGAAGTTGATCAACAGCAAGTACATTGGGTTTTTGCTGTATATGAAACTTTATACTAATTCTACAGTAATAAAATGTGAGATGTTCAAGATGCAGCATAAATAACATTTCTGTATGAGTCCTGCTCTATGTATAGACACGTAGACTGAATAGTAAAAATGGATGTTTTCATAGATTTTATGCAATTATATAGATGAGAGTGTCAAAGTGATGAACGCCTGACAATTTTTATTTCTTAAAATTCTAGTTAAATGTAATGACAGCCATTAATTATTGCAGTGAGATGAATATGATAGAATTAAAGTGAAAAGAAATTAATAGGGATTTAGGTTGCTAAATGACCTCTGAGGTTAAAAATAAGACATTTAATGAATTAACGTATGTGTATTGTTGAGTCTCATGCACAGGATAGTACTATCGTTTAATTTGCAAAATTGAATAATA
Organism: Oophaga sylvatica; assembly: GCA_033576555.1. NCBI lineage: Eukaryota > Metazoa > Chordata > Amphibia > Anura > Dendrobatidae > Oophaga > Oophaga sylvatica. The sequence goes on from JARQOD010000005.1 coordinate 465,753,139, forward strand.
ATAAAAGTAATATGTCTACTATACAGATTCATAAGCTCTTACTCTCAGATTTCATATAAATTGTGGCATATGATTTTGTATAGAAGTTGAAACCTTGATTCAATGGAAGAATATCAAAACGATGAGCCTATACGGTATTCCATAAGTAGCTATATAGGTTCTGTGCCAGAAGTGCTGGTCTGGAACTGAAGTTCAGTAGTGGCATTTGAGAGTAGAGATGAGCGAACCTTGGTTCGATTCGATTCGCCGAATGTTTAGACGTCCGTCGAACATTTAGACGTTTGCTGAACGGTTCGACGAACATACCCGAACCCCATTAAATTCCCCAATTAAATTCAATGGGAGGCCAAACCAAACATATCCAGAACACCTAAAGGGGTGACAAAAAGCTTCCCAAACAGCTAAAATTATGGGCTGACACCATGAAAAGTGAAATCAATTGGCCCACAGCAGAAATTTGTAAATGGCACAGCAGCAGTCAGCCATGGGCGATGCATGAGGTATCAAGATCTGGGCCAGCATTTACAGCTTTGAATTGCAGTTTCAATGAGGACCTGGTGGTTAAAGGAGCAGTGTAAGCCTTTTTAGCTGGGAGCCCTGATACTTCATGCAACACCTCCAAATTTTTTTTTCCCAACCATACACAAATAACACAGACATCAATTTCATGCAGTATTATTGGTAGAAAAATGTAAGGAAAGTAACACAGGTTGTTGAGTGATCAATTGACCCACAGTATAACCTTTTATAATGTCACACGAAGCAGTCAGCCATTGGCAATACATGAGATATCAGGGTCTGGGTCAGCATTTAAAGCTTTGAACTGAAGTTTCAATGAGGACCTGATAGTTAAGAAAGTGGTGAAAGCCTTCTTAGCTTGGAGCAGGCCGGTCTATCTGGGAGCTCTACTTACAAAGACAACCCACCAGATGGAGACCCAACTTCGAGTCTCCAGATATAAAAAATTATTGTCACACACCACTACACTAGCATCAATTTCCACAGAGTTTAAATGATATAATAGGCCTCTGACACATCTTCCACTACAGGCAACCCATCATATGGGGACCAAAATTAAAAAAAAAAATGTTTGTAACATCAGCAGCAGTAGCGACAGCAGGCACAGAAGCCACAGACTGAAATAACGCAAGATCAATACATGATACTAAAAACAGCACCTAGTCTGCGACTGGGGTGCAAAAGTCATCAGGGATCCATGACTTGTTCATTTTGATGAAAGTTATGCGGTCTACACTTTCAGGAGACAGCTGGATGCACTTATCCATCAGGACACGCCAGCTGAGCTTAAGGCACTTTCTGAGAGAACATTGGCTACCAGGCATGATGAAACCTCCAAGACATGACAGGCGGTTGGAAGTCTTTAATTGTGTGCCAAACAATTTACTCTTGTACCGTGGATCTAAAAGATTGGCAACCCAGTAGTGAGCACTATTTATAATCCTAACAATACAGTATAGAAACTGCAGGAGCGCATGATGTCGCCACAGACAGGAGGCAGAACAAGGGTTAAGGATTTTATTAAACAATAAATGCATTCCACGCAGGGAGTGAGGAATAGCAGGAATGGGGCAGAACTGGGAAGGATGGGTAAAGGGGAATGATAGTTCAATATGTGAAAAAAAGGTGACACTTATCAGACTGATGCCTTCTGGTATGCAGAGTCTCAGGGTTCCAATGGCGGCACTGACAGCAGCAGCGTGGGTTGTCTCAATGCTGGCTGTGGCAGGGGAGAATCCAACGGTGGCACCGACAACAGCGATGCAGTCTCTGGGGAATGGGTGGATTTCCCGTACTCAATGGTATCTGGCACGGTACTGAGTCCAACATGAGGAACTGCCGGAACCAGACTTCGCTCCGCGGTGTGCACAAGTCCTTGTTCAATAAGTCCAGGCCTAACCGGGCGTCTCTCACAGAGTTTTATTAACGGCACAGTCTGCGGCGTCGGCCTTGAGTCACCTCCTAGTGAGGTAGGTAGTGGGGAGCTGTCAACTGGTCACCTACCAGCAGTAATCCTCTCTGTCGAGGGTCTGTCAGAATGGCCTGCACCAACAACAAGCTCTGCCTTAACAGTGTGTAATGTAATGAGTACAGTTCATATAGTGTCTTGTGCTTGGGTGCGATGAAAACACAGGAGTCACAGGTTTGATATAGAAGGTCTTGTATTACTTCATACAAGTGGAAATAATAGTCACACAGTTTGCAGATACAAAAGCAGGAGACACAGCAGGCCAGAGTAACTTAAGCTCAGCAATCACTCTCCACAACAGGTTCAGGATCTCTTCTCTGTTACCGTAAGTCCATGCAAACGTGGATTTATCAAATAGCAAGGTTCCAAAGTCCACGAGTGTTCCAAAGTTCCACAATAGGAAATAACTGGAGTACAAGGTCCAAGGCTTCCAGAAGTCAGGTCACAGGTTCACTGCAAGCTTGATTCTGAAGCACTGATTGCTCAGCTGTGGCTGCTTAAGAAGCAAGAGGAGAGAAT